>OY856415.1:485297523-486497523 GCA_963693085.1 Alisma plantago-aquatica
ATATATATATATGGGTGTTCATTCAATACCCACGCGGATAGTCTAGATTTCACTATCCATCAGCCAAAAAAGTAACTATACGGTCAGAAAAGTAACTCACTGGACCAAAAAGTAACTATATGACTAAAAAAATAAATTTGAAAAGAATACACAACAAATATATATATATATATATATATATATATATATATATATATATGAGCCCATCTTTATTGCCCGTGCGGGTAGCTACCCGCCCACCCTTCCGACCACTTTTTTTCAATCTTTTTTCACAATTGTAGAGGACTATTTTTTCTAGCTCTCCAAAAAATTTTAGCCAAAAATAATATCATTTGCCCCTCCAAAATCAAAAAACCCGTCCTTATATATATCTGCTGTATATTTTATACATAGTTACTTTTTTGGCCAGCAGAGTTACTTTTTTGACACCATAGTTACTTTTTTATAGCAGAGTTACTTTCTTAGCCAGGAGAGTTACTTTTTTGGCTGCAGGGTAGTAAAAATCCAGGCTACCCACGCAGGCAATGAATGAACGCCCTATATATATAATTGTATATTTATTATAGTTGTTGCAAATGTAACTATCTGTGCATAAAAGTAACAGTTTCCAAGGTAAAGTAATCCTCTACATGTCAAAAGTAAGAAAATCCAAAAAAAAGTAACTAAAAATAGGGGGCGGGTAGCTACCCGTGTGAGAATTAAATTCATGCTATATATATATTGAGAGAGAGAGAGTCATGCTAGAATACACTCGAGTGTATTCTAGCCTGACTCTCTCTCTCCCTCTCTCTCTCTGTATATATATATATATATATATATATATATATATATATATATATATATATATATATATATATATATATATATATATATATATATATATATATATATATATATATATATGGAGAGAGAGAGTGAAACTAGAATAAAAAGTATTGTACATAGAATCAGTTTATTCTTATGCCTATAATTATCAAAATAAACACTTAATGAGAAAATTTAATCGATAATATTGATCAATATTGATGTGATAGACACATTTAGAACTTTGATATCTTCTAGACAAGTATAGTCACTACATTTTAACATAGAAAAACAAACGGTATAGAACTAATTCATACATAATTTTTGTACCTATTAAATGGATGGCCTAAAAGTGTCTAAATGACTAGAAAATTAGTTTATAGATAATCATTGAGGTAAAGACAAAGTTTTTTCTGTTGGATTTTACATTCGATAGATGTAAGATATAAAATATTGAGTTCTATTTGTACTCTTCTAGAATTGATTCTACTTTAGTCTGACTCTCTCCGCATGTGTATATATATACATACATACACAATGGAGCCACTACTGGGCACATTAGGGCACATGCCCTGACCTTATATAGACAAAGAAATAATCAACTTGTATGAAGACATTTGCATTTCAAAAGAATAGGTATGATAGTGCCCCAATCTATTTTGGATTCTGTTGATTCTAATCAACCGGGATTGTCACACCGTGGGCCGGCCTTCCGTAAGAACTTGTATAGTCATTGATTAAATCAAGCACGACTGCATTCTTTCTATGAATGTTTCCCAATTTTATTATAAAAAGCAACTGCATTGTTTAAAATGGACACAAACAGAAAACTTACACATCTAGTTGCATATCATGTGATGATAACAAGAAAATATCCGTCTTCAAAAGTTTGGAATGAATAAGTTTCTTCTTTTATGAAAAGTTTATAGTTGATTTTTTCTTAATCCAATGACTACAACATGGGAAGATGAATGATTTAACTTTGCTGAAGTGTCATAGGTGGATGGTAATTGTGGTTTCCTTACAATATCTAGTGAACATATTCATGCTTTGTTTTCTAGAAATCTTGTAATTTTTTTTCGATAGGCCCTAAATTGTTTGAAAAACAATACTACATATATGCTCCAATTTCAAATATATTCCTATGCATTATATTGTTTGGACTACATGACAATTATTGCATGGTATTATGTTTATTTATTACAAACTTTGAATAAGAAAGATAATAATTCAGACAATCTAGATGTAAAAGTTGTATGCATGGCGATAATGATTAAAAGCATTTTTAGTTGAGCTATTGAAATATATCGTTGAGAAGATGCAAATATCTTAACACGAGTCACCAAAATTTTAAACTAAATGTACATTATATTGAATGATAACAAACATTACTCAAAAGTATGTATTTTCTTATTATTTATAACATGCATAGTATCAATCACTCCTTCAACTATTCTAGCCATTTATTATCTTTTATTTTTTTTAGATTTGTCGTACATTCAAAAGAGATCATATCTAAACTATTATTTTGTAAGGTTCCCCCTAACCAAAAATTTTGTACTATATATTATATCCAAAATATTATTTTTTATGGTGCCCCCTAATCATAACTTTTGGAATATATATATATATATATATATATATATATATATATATATATATATATATATATATATATATATATATAGAGAGAGAGAGAGAGAGAGAGAGAGACTAGAATATACTTAAGTGTATTTCAATCCCAATACAATCATATTTTTAACTGTTAGATCCCATTAGGGGTCCAAATCTCCTATAACCATTCTCTGTGCCCAGCAGTGTGCCCAATTGATCTCATATGTTAGATGGTGGGGCCTATGGAGGTGTGTACGGTATGGATTCAGTGGGCACATTGCGTCGGGCATAGAGGATTTGCACCCTCTTGTTATATCCAATAAAAAACAAAAACATGTCTGATGCCTTGGCTGTCCCCACAATATCTTGGAGACACATGCTGTGCTGGGCTCTACACTTAAAGAGTTATGTTCTGTTGGAGACAGAGGTAATGACAAAAGTTGGGCACAAAAGATGTGATGCCGGCTAAACGTTCGTGAATGTCATGACACAACTTACTACTGGGTTCAAATCCTTTGTCTCCAGTTGCCTCTTTGTCTCTGTCCCTGCTAACCACAGTGACACATTTCACAATAGTATGTCAATACATGCCATGTAGATTAGGACATGCACCCTTAGGACTAGAGGGGATAGAGAGAATGACAGATTTTGGGTATAGAAGATGTGATCCCAGCTTACCACATACTTTTTTGTGGTTTTTTGTCATATCTCTCCTTCTCTCTCTTTAAAAGTGATCCCTTCTCTCCTCGTGTTTCCTTACTCTTGCAAAATTTGCAACTCTCCTCTCGCCCCTGCCCTTCACCGGTAAGCAGCGAGCAACGACTACAGGCGACGATAGTGATGCACAACCAGTTGGGGATCTTCTAGGCAGGAAAATCGCTGGTCTGTGTGCATTTCGGCAACGACGACTATCAATATACTCAAAGATTATATCTAGAAATAAAACTAGTTCTAGCATTGAGGTAAATGGAGGACCTTCCTTCACGATGAAATCATGTAAGGAGTACCATAGCTAGAGCTCGGCAGTGCCAGCGATGCAGAGCTTGTCCGCATGTTGTTCTCAGACTGGAGATTAGGCCACCGTCGATGTTAAAGGTGGATAAGTTTTTACTGTAGTAGCAGGTTTTGTGGGACCATCCTAGATGATGAGGGTCATTGGACCAAAAGAACTAGTTACGTGGGGCTTCTACAACTCATCATACAGACATTTGCATGCATCGTGCTTTTTGCATTACTTGTTACTGTGCATAATAGCAAGTAGAGGCACATACATCTTGCTAATCTTTTCTGCTGCTTGTATGCAAGTAACAGGTTGTGGCTGGCACTTGTACCTGTCGGTGACTACTCAATGTCCCAATGCACTACAGCTTCCTCTTCGATTGCTAGTATAGATTGAACGAACAAATTCTAAAAATGTCTTAGAATGACCACTCACCTTCGCACATCCACACAATAGAATGTCGGAAATCATGAAACTTGCTTATAATGATTCTGTAGCGCAACATTGGAATCAATACATCCTTCACACAGAAGTGGTAGGAGTGATGGATTTCCTTCACACAAAGAAGCCAGAATCAGTTGCATCTTCCATTTCATTTGTGCTAACTAAACCTACCACATCGATAATCACAAACAGATTTGCTAATCTATCAACACTACTTTATAGAATATCACATTCCACTTCATTAACAATCTAGAAACTCAATTGAAATGGTTTTCACGTTACAATGAATAGAACATACCAATACATCAAGCGAACACATACAACTCTAACTGAAATTGGTGCACAAAGATCAACGATAACAAAGATGGTCTTTTGCGTACAAAGATCATCGACACCAAGAAACTACAAAATGTTGCTGCTTGTTAAAGTAAATGGAACTTTGATTGTATTGATTCAGTTCTCTCAACCATTACAATAGAAAATATATGATGTTATTTATAGAAAGATATACACACGTAAGTCTAACTAATTTGTTATCTAGACCCCTATAATGGTGGATATGTAGTTACTACTGAAGAGGTTTGCGGAAGCTTCAAGCCTAAGAAAAACGCCACACGATATACAACCCAAGCATGCACAATAAAAACTACGAATGCCCACATCAACAAAGCCAATAACCACTAAATAAATAACCAAATAGAGTACATGATTACCTCAAGAAGATTACAAGGATTTCGATGCCTCACAATCCTGTGCCCACAATAGAATCCCATAACCCTCTCTCATTTTCTCACCTCTTTGGCCACTTTTTCGACTTCCCCTTTTGGTGCACAATGTTGTCCCAAGTTGGAATACCCAAAGTTATCACATGTTGGAACCTCACACATCGGTGCACCATATTCCAATAGTGTCTACCCCTATTTATATAGATAGGGAACTTCCGATAAGAGAGTACAAGAGGATACGACTATTCTACATGGATTAGAAAATGACAATAGAAAAGGATAAGAAAATAATATCTTGGACTCCAAATGTAACACTAAATTTCATTTTTTTTAATATTGTTAGATATTATTTCTTATCCAATTAGGATAAGATATAAAATCTTAATAATATCCACTTTGTATCTTATCCGTTGAAGCTGCTCCTCCAAGAAGTCTGCTCCCGTTCTTCTATGCTTCCGCTCTTAAAAGCTGCTTCTATTTTCAGAAATGTATCACCATGCACGTCTGTATGGAGTGTGTGTCCAGGCATAATGGCCCAAACCGTTCACTGGAGAGCTCCTCAATATGTATAGTTTGAGAAACTACACCACCTCCACCTACAGTTTAAAGAACCACATCCTTCACACCTTTGACCACCATGCCATAGGGTTGTGTCTTCTTTTAACCCCGCCTACTCAAAGTCACTGCGTGGTCAGTCCAACCACGACTTCCTTCTTATAATAGTTGACAGCTTCGCCTCTACACTTGTTGAAATTTGAAGCCGATTTTATAATCTCGTATCAGACTGCCCCTGAGAGTTGAATACACGTAGCACTATTCCAGTTTATGACACCTGTCACCCATGATACTGCTTCATCTAAGCCTTCCATGTCGATTGACCTCTCATCAACCACTCCTCTTTTGGTTAAAAAAAATCCAACCATTCGCTCCCTCACAATCTCGTGCTCACAATAGAATTCCATAACTCACTCTTGTTCTCTTCCCTCTTTGGCTACTTTTTCAGCTTCCCCTTTTAGTGCATAATGTTGTCCCACGTTAGCACACTCAAAGTTACCACACGCTAAAACCTCACACATCGGAGCACCGTATTCCAATGGCGTCTACCTCTATATATAGATAGGAAACTCCCGATAAGAGAGCACAAGAGGATACAACTATTATACAGGGATCAGAAAATGACAATAGAAAATGATAAGGAAATAGTATCCTGAACTCTAAGTCTAACATTAATTTTCACTTTCCTAATATTGTTAGATATTATTTCTTATCCAATTAGGATAAGAGACAAAATCCTAACAACTACGACCATGCATATCTTTCATTTTGTTTCTCGAGTCTGTTATGTGCTGTGTGATAGCCACGGTTCCCTGTGTTGGTGGGGCTATTATGTGTTGTTGTTTAAAGGCTATGGTAAAATAAATAGGCCAAAAAATCAAAATGGCACGTTTGGCCATTTTAATTCCCAGAATAGCACGTTCTTGAACTCAATTCCCGAAATGGCACATTTTGGGAGCAACGCGTCCCGCCTTGAGATGCATTGCTCTCTCGCAGAGCAATGCGTCTCGGCGGAGGACACATTGGCCCCATAAAGGCCAATGCGTCCCTGGTCATGACGTATTGCTCTATGACAGAGCAATGCATCTCCAGGTGGGATGCATTGGTCCCACCGCAGAGTAATGCATCCTCATCTGGGACACATTGCCCTTATGTGGGGCCAATGCGTCTTCGGCCCGGACGCATTGTCCTATTGTGGGGCCAATGCATCTCCGGCCGGGAAGCATTGCCCCCACAGGAAAGCAATGCGTCCTACGTGTGGACGTATGGTCCCCACAGGAAAGTAATGCGCCGCCATGCAGGACGTATTGCAATTTTTTAATTTTTTTTGCATTCATTATTATTCTTTCATGCCTATTGATTTGTATATTAATAATATTGATTATATTTGTACATTTACTATCCGTTCACTTGTATTTGAATGTCTATAATATAGCCAATAATTATAAATTTGTTAATTTGAATAGCTCTGAACATGCATATGGATTATAGAAGTGGTATTGCAACCAACACTAGTTGGTTCCTAATTGATTATATAAGAAGAAATTAATTCAAAAAATGAGATATCATTAAAAATAAGGTTAAAACATGAACCAACTTGACGATAAAATAATACATGATAGAACAATATGATAGATCCAAAATGAACCAATATGATATCATAATATGATAGATCCACATACAAGCCAAATAAATGTACGAATAAAGGCATATATACAACACAGTACAATATATGAAAAACTAAGCACGTCCTCCATGCCCACGACATCCTAGCCCACCTCTTCATACATCTGGATCCTGAGTACCGAAGTCATCTGGAGATGCCTCAATGGGGGACAACTGTGTAGAAGTAGGCTGATGAGGACCAGAGAAGTAATGAAAAATTGAAGGTGGGGTGAGGGGTCTCTGAATACTAGGATGTGGGGCATCAGATGGGGTGCATCCTGAGAAATCAAATGGAGTCAGTATGTGACATAAGATGGTGGTCGACTGTCATGAATAACTGGTGGTGGGAGTGGAGTGTATGGAACAGAAGAAGAACCTGCTCCATAGTAGGATGTTGGTGGAGGTGGGGTGATGTATGAAGAAAATGAACTAGCTCCTAAAAAGTATGGCCCTTTCGGTCCCCATGCCATGAACTGAGAAGTGGGAGTGGGCTCATGAGAAGTAAGCACATGAGTAGGAGTAGGAGTAGGAGTGGGCTTAGGGGCTGTGGTATGAGTGGGTATGGGATCACACAGGCGAGCATTGTCGGGAAGACTGTCAAAGTAAGTCCCCTGGATGCCATATATGTCATCTCTGATCTGTGTAGGGGCATGCTGTAAAGCCACTTGGATCTGCACATGTGATTCCACCTGTTCAAATAAAGTATGTACAAATAATAAAGACCAATTATATATATTACAAATATTAAAGATAAATAATAATTTGTAAAAGTAATATAAATGATACTCATACATTGTTGTTGACGATAACTTTGTGGGTAGCACATGGTCGGAGGCTGAGCTAGAGGGGGCAGTACGTACTGGGGATGATACCATGCGTAGTGCACCTATGGACTGAAGACTGTCTCCGCTGGTGGAGGGGGAACTAAGCTCTCACGTCTGTTGTTCCACAGTTGCACCTCCCGCCTATAATGATGCAACCAGTCCTCAACCGCATGACCCCTCCCATCTATCCTACTAAGGTGTGGCAACTCTAGAGTAGATTGTACTTGAACAAATCTGAATTGTCCAAGTACTCTGTTAGGGAAGTGCCACTCTACTACTGTGTATCACAGTAAAGGCACTCGTGCCAACCAAATATCACGACCCTCTCGACACAAAACTGGAAGTCTCTCTAGAATATCAGCAGTGTAAGGAGTTAACTGTATCTGTTATTCAAATAGATACAACTTGTATCATATAAAACGGAGTAAATTGCATAAAAAATACAACATATATCATACAACATGTTAGTAGAAGTAAGTAAGTAATACCTGAGAGGACAAAATCTGGTCAAATGTTGAATCATAAAACTGGACCGATCCTCTCATAGTATCACTTCTTTGAACAAATGTAGGCCACCTATTAAATTGACAAACTAAATTTAGATAAACATTACAAAATGTTTGGACAAATGTATAAATAAATCGTGTAAATCTTTACCTGTAACCCAATAGAACATCTTCTAGCTACTCTCCCCAATTCATAACCAATGAACCTGGGCGTCCAATTCCTTACCTCTCCCAACATCACATCTGGAGTAGACATACACAACCAGACAGATGGACAGTTTTCCTAGAACGGGTGGTAGCCTTGTACAACTCCCTATATAAGTATGCTAGAGTTGTAGAACCCCAAGATAGAGTGCTACAACTTGCAAAGTCAGACACAAGCTGGAGGTACCGTACATGAACTCTGTCCCTGGTACTATCAGAAATAAGGTAACTACTTAAAAAGTATAGGAGATATTCTCTAGTATACCTTATCCTCATTTTTCTTTATTGTTCTTCATCTCCCAAAGTGAAATCCATATCCCTAAAGGTATCATGCAACCATAGGAGATATGCCCCTTAGACATCCCATATGGTGCATCTCCTAAGAAACTCTCTCAAAGGCGAGACCATGAAGAAAATTGCCCCTCATCTACGCCTAAAGGATATGAAGCTATAACCGATGAGCCATCAATCCTAAGGCCAAAAAGAACTAGAACATCCTGAAGGGTTACACTCATCTGAAAAGGGAGAAACCTAAAAGTATTGTTAGAGTTGTCCTACCGGTTAACTAAGGCAGTGATTAAATTGGGATCAAGGTGGATATGTTGTAGCCTATGAACTAGCCCAAAACTAGCTAAAGAAATGTTTTCCAAAACACCTGAGTCAGTAATAGGCCACTGTGACAACATGAAGTGGTGCGGGGAGAGTCGGAAGGATGCTTGTCTAGGAGCCATATCTATAAAAAGTGTAAATATTACATTAAATGAAAAGTAAAAATATTACATTAAATGAAAAGTGCAAATATTGTACAACATATAAGTTTGTCAATATTATGGGAGAGCAGGACAGATTATATTTTCTCATAACTTTTTCTCACCATAAAACAAATTCCTTGAGATAAGATTCTTCATTAGATAAGATGAAATTAATTCAAATACATAAACTACCAAATAATATTAAAATTACAACATGAACCACTAAAAGAGAAGTATTATAATATATTAGTTACTGCATTTGATTCAATATCTCATCTAGAGGTTCATAAAATGGCCACATTTGATGTACTACTCGATGTATCTCTGGATGTGATACAACTAACTGGTTTTTAACTTGTGCATTGATTGGAATTGCTTTCTGTTTCATGTGATCCCAATACCAACTAGGTAGCTCAAGAAGTTCTTCATACATGTGAAACATTTTCTTTAAAAATTACCAATGAAATTTTGCTTGTTCTTTTGTCACCATAAAGCCTAGCTTGTTGTAAAAAAAATCTGGTATGTCATTCCAGTCATCATTTAATAGAGTTTGATGAGCCATTTTTCCTTGTAGGCACTTTGTAGCTATTATTTGGATTAACTCTACGGACATGTGAAATGTCCATGTCCTTCGATGAGCCATCTATAAAAAATAACAAATTATAATTTAAAAATAAGAGTCTTAAATTAGTTAAATTTAACCCATTATAAATGCATTCTTATAAATAATTAAACAATTCATTAGTAAAATTGCAAGCATTACATGACTTGAGTAAATCGAAATTGCAAACATTACATGACTTGAACAAATTGAAATTACAAACATTACATGACTTGAGTAAATTGAAATTGCAAACATTACATGACTTGAGTAAATTGAAATTGTAAACATTACATGACCAAATATCATATTACATTAGGACAAGTGCGTGTATTATGGCCCCTTTTGCCACAGTTATGACAATGATATGTATATTAATTTGGATCAACATCCATAGTTGAAGGCCTTTTTTTTTCTTTGGTCTTCCAGCGTGCCTTCATTTCCTTGGGGGTAATAAGAGATAAATATCTCTACTTTCATCAAATTGAGGCCAATACCTCTTGTCGGGAATACCCCAAAATTCAGTTATGTATGCATTTAAATAAGCATCATTTGTAAAATATGGGCTCACAAGTGCATCAATATCATAATTGATAGATCTTGCAACTACCCAAACATGAGAACATGGAAAATGCCATTGTTGTGGAAAATTACAACTACATTCACTAGCACCATTTGGACGCACTATGACTTGAAATTTATGTCCGTCCATGTCATCAACAAGCCATTCATCATTTTTCACACGGATGTAAACTGCTAGTTTTTCTGCATCCTGTGATACATTAAAAAGCTTATCATGAAACCTAAAGGGCCATTAATGTCCCTTTTGTGCACGACCATATGCTTCGTTACGCCTCTCCAACCCCATTGTAACAGAGCAATAGTATGTGGCAACAATTAGTGCTTGTATTGGTAAACCTCTAACACCTTTTAAGACTCCATTTAACCCTTCAACATGATTTCTAGTCAATGACCCATACTTGTAACCTCTGTCATATGTTAGAGACCACTATACTGGATTTTGGGCTATCAAATACTCCTTAACAGCTGGTTCTATGATTTCTATATCAGCTATTAGACGATCAAATTCAAGTGTATCAGTTGTGGATCCCACCTTCCATAAAAGTTCCTTCAACTCCTGTGACTTGAACTTTTAATGGAAGTTCTCACGAAGATGTCGAAGACAATAACGATGTTGAGCCCAGTCAAATTGTTACCTAAGTGCTGGAAAAATTCCACTCATTCGATCAGAAATAATACAAAGATCTGTACGGCGTGGAATGATTGGAATACAAGTTTGTAAAGAACCAAAGAACCACTCCCATGAGTCCTTATTTTCTGCCTCGACAACAGCAAAAGTAAGTGGAAATAAACCATTATCAACATCTATGCCACATGCAATGAGAAGTGTGCCAAAATATTTTCTTGTTAGAAGTATGCCATCAACAGTAAGAACATGCCTACAATAGGCTCAACCCCTCACAGCTGGACCAAATGCCCAGAACACCCACTTAAATCTATAAGTGCTTTCAGTTTGAAGGGTATAATCATCCATAAGGTGGGAATATATAGTTCTTGGAATATATTGTGACAGAGAAATCAAGAATGGAAACAAAATATGATATGATGATTCCCAGTCTCCAAGTATTTTACAAACAACATTCCTCCTCGCTAGAAATGCCTTCTTGTAAGATATATGGAGCCTTAGTTTAGCATTCACCTTGTCATGAATTTCTCGTGTGGACATATCCAATCATGACACTAGGATTAGAATTATCAAACAAGTAATATAAGATGATGTGACTTGGTGATGGTCTTGATTCAGAACACTTAGTTGACAATTGTGGCTTGTACTATAACATTTTACCTTCCACATGCCACCTGCTCGTTTGGACTGACAAGCAATCAAACTCCAAGGACATCATTGGTCATGGATACAAACAAATTTAAGATGACGATTATTTGAGCGTTGTGTATGATATTGGACATTCTTTTGTACTGATCATTTTTGGACCATCTCAACCATTATAGCTTTGGATGCAAATAAAGCACCCTCATATATTTCAGTACTGGAAGGGTTGTAATTGAGATGAAATTCCTGACAAAAATATTCCACCCATTCTTCATCTTGAAAAGCTTCATAGTTGGTATCAATGTGTTCATGTCGGGGCCATTGTTTATCAAATATAGATGGAACATAATTCAATACTGTAATAGAGTCAGGGAATGGGTGTTCATGCTCATCATCAGTTTTAGTCAATGACTCATCATCATGATCAATATTATTATCACCTTCCTGATCCCTATCATTATCACCTTCATGATCATTATTATCATCACCTTCTTGTTCAATATTTTATTCTCCCTCCTCAACCTCAACACCAATATTCTCAATAGTAGGATTTTGAGAGAATTCAGATGGTTGATTCTATTCAGTAGTTACATTACTATTACATGGTTGTGATTCAAATTGATTCAATAGACTAATGAAACTAGAATGTTGGTGGAAAGATGTTTTTTCAAGAAACACATCAATATAGGCATTAGATGAAAGTGAGAACAAGGTTCTATATGCATCATCATGATCAACTTGTATGAGCATATGATCTTCTCTAGGGAAAATATATGATATATTGATAGAGAAGTGGTTGTGCTTGATGTCAAGTATTGTATGGATATATGATTTTAGTTTGGATAAGGTATTGATAAGTGAAATGTTTATGGCTCTAACAGATCGACTAGAATAAGACCCATCAGAGAGAAATTGACCATTATATCGAAGCTTGACAATTCGTGAATGTGAACTAGATGCCATGTTCCTATCATTGTAAACTAGTAATTCAGATTTTAGAACAATAATTTAACTTTGAAACAATAATTAATATTGTAGAATATGAATTAATATTTTATAGCATGAATTAATATTTTCAAAAATTGATATAATTTTAGAAGAGTAGTTAAGATTTTAGAACAATAATTTTGAATTTGAAATTAAATTTGGAACAATATTTTTTCTATAACATTAACATTTTAGAATAATAATTTTGGAATTTGTAACTATAATTTTTGAATAGTAATTAACATTCAAGTGTCTTTTTCTATAATATTATTTTAGTAATGTGGAATTAAATAGTAGCAATGCAATTATTTTATTTTTAATATTGCATAGGAATTTTAGGTCCAAATTTTTGAATCTAAAAATATAGTAGAAAAATACCTCAAATGGCGAGATCTCCCTTGCAATCAGAAAGAAGAGAAGCAGAATCCCGACCAGACAACGAAAGAAGAAGATAAGAAGAATATAGCTCGACGATCGTCTGAAATCAGCTCCAAGATTGTCCAAAATCACCTCCAAACAATAGAAATATGAGCAGGGAACTCCAGAGTAGTTGGAGTAGAGAAGAAGTTGAAGAAAATGATGAATGATGTGGGTTTGGGGGGCTGATCATGACTCCTTTATATAGGAGAGCAATGTGTCCCGGTTGGGGACGCATTGCCCCCACGTGGCATCGCCCGTGGCCCGCAACCCGCAACAGCTATGTTGCAACGTTCGAGGGAGCAATGTGTCCCCAGCCGAGATGCATTGCCCGAAAGAGCCGTTGGGACGTCTCGGGACGGTTTGCATTGGTCCCACAACAGGGCAATGCGTCCTGCTTTAGGATACATTCGCCCCACAGAAGGGCAATGCCTCCCAGATGAGGACGTATTGTTCTGCAGTGGGACCAATATGTCCCGCCTCGAGACACATTGCTCTGTCGCAGAGCAATGCATCCTGATCTGGGAGATATTGCCTTTCTGTGGGGCCAATGCGTCCCAAGTCGACGCATTGCTCTGCGAGAGAGTAATGCGTCTCAAAGCGGGACACATTGCTCCCAAAATGTGCCATTTTGAGAATTAAGTTCAAGAACGTGCTATTCTGGGAATTAAAATGGCCAAACCTTTGGTTTTTTTGGCCAAATAAATATACAAAGGCTATCGTTGTCCTAGTGACCCACAAGTAACCAAAAGTTGTCCAAGGAAGATGTCACAATGCTTGCTAGGCAAGACATCATAGAACAAAATATGCATGACGACATTTATGGAAGGAGTGAGACATGGAGAAACATCATATTGCACACTCCATTGCCGGTAGCACACTCATAGTTAGACTGACAACAACATCCCGCATTGGCATGTTTGGCGAAAGCGGCAAGAAGCTGTTGTTGCTGCTACGTCTTGGCAGCCTCCACTGCCCTTTTTTTGTTGGCAGAAGACAAGCATGGTCTGGGCAACCATTAACCGTCTTTGCAGTGTTGCGGCGTCAAGGTGCATGTTTAAGTCCTCCCTTTTGAAAGTTGTGAGCACATGCCGTGACTGCCCCGATCCTGGATGCGCTCCCAGGTCATCAAGCATCAGCATGGCCCTCGATGTGCAGCCGCTTGAGCAACATGCATGCGGACTCCGGATTCAGTAGTTGTTACCATCTTGTGAATGTCGGATATCTGCCGCGTCAGCGATGGTTTGGTTGTGGTTGTCACGGATGACGACAGGGACAGAGACCAATTACTAGCAGCAGATGATGATGAAACTTGCATACTCCTACGCTACATGCCACTAAGATGAAAAAAGTAAACCCTACCTAGAGCCTCCCATCTTGGCTGTTGTTGGAGCTGGGCCGCCCTGGCTGTTGGTGGCGCTGGAATTGCCGGGGATGCTGGTGGTGGAGTAGTTACTGACTATGGCTCGCCACATCCTCTAGCTGCAGGTTGCGTGACAGAGAAAGGGAGATCACAACTAGAGAGAGAGAGAGGACGAGGCTTCACAAGTAGGGTATGAGTGCCTTTTTATACAATGGATTTGATCTAAGTTCTAACAGTTACAAACTCAGTTGTATATATTGGGGCCAGAATAGACTTGAGTGTATTCTAGCCTCTCTCTCTCACACTCTTTCCTTCTTTCTCTCTCTCTACACACACACACACACACACACACACACACACACACATATATATATATATATATATATATATATATATATATATATATATATATATATATATATATATATATATATATATATATATATATATATATATATATATATATATATATATATATATATATATATATCCGGAGCGGAATACACTCAAGTAGTTTTTCATGATGCAATATTTTTTTTGAAAATCTAATCCATTGATCTTCTTAACATCTCGTGAACAACTCATACACAAAATTTGAGCACATTTGGATATGTATAGCTCATGTTATGAAGACCGCAAAAATTATGCATTTCAAATTAGTTTCACGCGTTGATTTTGTTGCCCTTGGATGAGTGACTTACACTCATCCAAATGGGCTCAAAATTTGTATGTCGCCTAGTTATAGTATGACGGTGAAGATCAATAGTTTACATTTTGCAAAAACTAGTCTTGATATGCAAACACACTTGAGTGTATTCGTGCGATCCGTACACTCGAGTGTATTCTAGCCTGACTCTCTCTCTCTCTCTATATATATATATATATATATATATATAATGTAAACCATTGATCTTCACCGTCACACTATAACTAGGATACATACAAATTTTGAGCCCATTGGATGAGTATAAGTTACTCATCTAAGGGCAACAAAATCGACGCGCGAAACTAATTTGAAATGCATAATTTTTGCGGTCTTTATAACATGACCTATAAATGTCCAAATGTGCTCAAATTTTGTGTATGAGCTATTCACAAGATGTTTAAAACGTTCAATGGATTAGATTTTTGGAAAAAAATATTTCATCATGAAAAACTACTTGAGTGTATTCTGCTCCGGATACACTCGAGTGTATTCTAGCCTGACTATATATATATATATATATATATATATATATATATATATATATATATAGAGAGAGAGAGAGAGAGAGAGAGAGTCAGGCTAGAATACACTCGAGTGTATCCGGAGCAGAATACACTCAAGTAGTTTTTCATGATGCAATTTTTTTTTTGAAAACCTAATCCGTTGATCTTCTGAAACATCTCGTGAATAACTCATACACAAAATTTGAGCACATTTGGATATGTATAGCTCATGTTATGAAGACCGCAAAAATTATACATTTCAAATTAGTTTCGCGCGTCGATTTTTTTGCCCTTGGATGAGTGACTTACACTCATCCAAATGGGCTCAAAATTTGTATGTAGCCTAGTTATGTTATGACGGTGAAGATCCACGGTTTACATTTTGCAAAAAATAGTCTTGATATGTAAACACACTTGAGTGTATTCGTGTGATCCGTACACTCGAGTGTATTCTAGCCTGACTCTCTCTAGATCTCTCTCTCTCTCTATATATATATATATATGTATGTATATGGGCGAGTGTATTCTAGTCATAATTAGCTCTCATGAGGCATTGTCATGGCATGTTGTTGTGCTATGTATTTGTATTCTTTAGAAGGTTATGTATCACGATACAAGAATTAAATTACGGCTATCCTCATGACGTGACATCTATAGAAGAATTTATTTTTATTTTTTCTCAACGCTTGACACTTTTATGAGGATTGTATATAAATACTATTTATTATGTTTCATACTTTATTGAAATATCAATTAACTGTATAGTATCACTTGTACCTTTTTTTTGAGGGCAAATGGCTCGATTCATTACTTATAAGCCATACGTCATCTACAATTTGAGTCAAAAATATAGCAAGAGCATACAAAGATCAAGTTAACATCACTACAACTCATATCAGAACGAGAATAGAACACTTCCGTATTGATTCTTCTTCCTTGATGCTGTCTTAAGCAGCTTTCCACGAAGAATTCCTTCGACTTGAGTGTGTAGTAGTGATAGAGGCCCTGGATCTGTGCGGTGCTCCGATGCATCATCATCTCAAAGGAAGCCATATAACCAAGTAACAAAACAAGCCACAGCAAGACACAAGCAAAAACTAAACGCTGACAGTCAGCGGGAAGACAAACGCTGACAAGCAGTGAGAAAACAAAGGCTAACTAGTAGCAACTAGAAACAAATGCCGATAAATGACGACTAAAATGGCAGACTGAAGTTGCCACAGACCACCCGAAACGGGTAGAAGACGAGAACAGACCAACAACTGAAAGGAAACCAGAGCAAACCAGAAAGGGAAACGGGAACCTCAGCCCCTCATCACCACACCATCTCCCACCTATCACGACAAGTGCCTGCAAAGGCAGCGACACCATCACTGGACGAGGTGGATAACGCCACCCCTAGGTCCCGCCGCCCAGGAACGACGAGAGGCAGGACCAGTCGAAGGAGTTCGACGGTAGCTTGGTGGAGGCGAGGCGAGGCAGGAAAGAGGCTCCGGGAGAGTAGGGGAAGAGACCACAGGCCGCGGCGGCCGCCCCTGCCCCCCCCCAAGCCTAGGGCACCTCCGCCGCTAGCCCTAGATCGCAAGGGCGATCGTCAGAGCGTTGCGGGAGGAGAGACGCTGGAGAGACGCTAGTATCACTTGTACCTTACACATTTTGTATTATACAACCAAAAGTAGATCACATGAAGAGAACGTTGAGATAAAAATGAAGAAAAAACAAAACAAAGATCAAAGATAAAAAATAAATCAAGTAAGCACCTAACATATTGATATGGCAAACACTATATATTGTAATTATGACCTTTAAGGAAATTAATAACATCTCTTAAACACATGAAATATAAGAGAGGGGAAGAGAGGAGAAAGTCAGGGTAGAGAGGGGAGATGTTCTTATTGATCGCGTGTTTGGTTAACATAGGAGTGAAAAAGCAAAATGCAATATGTAAAAAGAATAGTTGATATATAAAGAAAATAATTTTTATTCTATTTTCCTTCCCCTTCACCTCGAACAGGTGGAAAGAGAAATAGGAAAAAAATAAACATATCATTATCTCTCTTTTTCTTCATTCTGTTTATTCAAACACAAGCGAACCCCTCCCTCATTTAACCTATGTACCAAACATAGAAGAAGTGATTTAATAATTTTCATTCTCTTTGGAAAGATATTGACTTCTTCACGTTAATACACACGCAATTTGCATGTTTTTAATACATTGAAAGCAAATAAGATACAGGGAGAGAGAGAAGTATGTGCACCGTGGTTTTCCATATATATATTTGGTGTACCACCACGACATCCATTGGTTGTGTCTACCACAACAATTACTAAAGGTGGTTGATAAAATATTTTAAGTTATTGCAGGTCATTTCGGTTGCCATGATTGATGAGTTTGTCTGAATTGTTGTGATAAATAATTGTGTACTGCTAAAGTTTATTCCGTAAATCATTTACTTATGACTAGTAATTTTCTGCTCAAACAGTGAATCATACTCTTTTCATTCTAAAGGGCGTTGTTTCCTAGGCACCTTAAAGTTGTGTTGCGTCTCTTCGGAGACATCCGATAAAATTGGAAACTGTCTTGATTGAGACATGTATCGGGCATTTATTGCATGTTCACTATTAAGTATTTTTAAGAAAGTCTTGTAAAAATTTGTGTCGAGTAGTAAAAAAGAAAACACTTACTGATGGTTGCACTTGATATTTTTGTTTACATGCATATGCTCTTCTCATTTAAAAAGTGTACGGAAACATGTATACCTGAGCTCTCTCTCTCTCTCTCACGTGTTAGATTTGGGTGAAAATTAAAAATCTGCACGAATAAGAGGCATAAATAGAAGGCGGAGATTTCATATATGCGGCATGGTGGTTTCTTTTTTTGCGTGTGGTATACACCGGACCATCCCTAAAACCGGGTGTGCATGCGAGGGGCAGTTAAGAATAAGGAGCAAGAAACACTTGCCAATTAGCTCAATTGATTAATCCAACTGCTTGTGAATCGCAGGTTGCGGGTTCGAATCTCAGCGAATTCGTTGGGACACTACCGGAAGAGATTATAACTCTCGGTGTAGCTGATGGTGTTCTCTCTTTTCTGGGTTCGAATCTCAACGAACTCGTTGGGACACTACATGAAGAATTATAGGTCTCGGTGTAGCTGATGATGTTATCTCTCTCTTGCTACTTTAGACAGAGGTGAAGTTCCCCATTTGCAAAAAAAAAAAGGAGCAAGAAGGTTGCAGACAGCGTTATCCTTCCATTCAATAAAAACTCCACTGGTATAGGTTACATATTTGAAAGCAACAAAATAAGAAACAACGAAAATAAATGCGCTGGCAGTGCATTGCAGTCGCAGACATGCGTTTCAAACTTGCACTTCATTTTTAACTCGTGTTTCGCAAATAATTAAGTGTAGGGTCACGGCATGTGCAAGAGCAAAAGAGGACGAGGCTGACCAGCAAGTAAGCAACTGCGCTCCCTTCCAATACGGTTTCGTTTCTGAGTTCGGACTTCAGAGTACATAAACAATGGCACCCGACTACACCGGCTGTGATCTGGAGGCTCCCCTCGATGATCCCAAGTGTGTATCTCCGAATATCCCAGGCAAGGACGCCTCATGGCTTCAACGGCTGAAGTCGGAGGCTTCCCCTGGTTGCTAACAACAGTTTATGTGGTTTGTGTGATGGTGTTCAGCGTTGAGCTGACTGTTAGATCGATTCTTCTGCTGCTTGATATAGCACTAAAGTCACAGCTGGAATTGATTCGGCCATCGTCTCCAATATCATACAGTGGATTGTTTATATCGCCAGTGTTTCCATGAATAAGATAGCAGAGAAGATCAAGGCCAACCATTAGTGGGGTGTTCTTATATGTTTCATTGTTTCCGTGCGCATGCAAGTTCGTTAAGAGATGGTTGTCCATCTTCTGGGAAATGGTGATGGACGCTAGACGTCAGGTGGATAGGTCACTCACCTTCTACTGCGCGCTGATCAAGAAGCTGGTGTAACTTGGAAATTTGTCAAGAAGCTGAGCAATGCCATTAGTATTAGTTTTCTGTGAGTTCATATTAGTATATCTTAATTGTAATGGGGGAAACAAGTTGTTCACTGTGAGCATTCTGTGTGAATGTGTAATTCAATCCTTGATCTAACTAGCTAATCTATTTTTACTCGTCCATTCTTAGTCAAGAATTTCTTTCAGTCGATTGATGCTAGCACAATATCTCTTGCATCTTTATGAAATCATAAATTTTGTTCACGCCATTCACTAATTTTTTATTTGTTTGGTAAAGGGGTGCAATTGTCCGGCAGAAATCAGAGTAGGGTGTAAACGATGGTAACCAATGTTACCATACACAGTTATCCACCGCTGTGTATTTGCATTGTTTTTAGTGTTGAATGGCATCACTAGACAAAAATTTACAATGGTCCATTTCAACGCACCACATCGTCGGCAACAGTGGCGAAGCCATACATTTTCTCAAGGTAGGGCACCATAGAATGTGTCTATGCAATTTTTCTTAAAACTTATAATATTACAACAAAGTTGGATACATATGGAATCAATTAATCAATGGTATCTATGCCTAAAAAGGATATAGGAGAGTTGTCAATCGCATGTCAATAAAGAAATCGAAACTTGATATACATGACATCAACCCAACATCGTAAGTTATATTTTCAATATTGAAATTTACGCAGACAATTTCTGAAAAGGAAATGACTCCAATCAAATACGTCAGTTTCATTGTAATTTGTGTTGTAGTTTCTTTTCAAAAAAATCTACGTCATGATATGTTAAGTGGTTGCGGCACTATAGGTTTAAACTTGAGTACATAATGTGATATTCTAATTATTATACAAAGTCAATATTTTGTATAGATTATGAATAAACGTTGATCATAGTAGAACATTAAAAAAATAGCACATGTGAAACGTTGCACTTGTGAGAATTGTTCACAATATGTTTGTATGTATAGTATTCATCATGTTTCCTTTCCTAACAAGGAAATGAAGAAGTCAAAAAATATGATTGCCCAAGAATTGTGAAGTTAATTAGGAACAAAAAGTTGTAGAAAATTTGATTGGTATCATGACCCAATGTTTGAACTAATGTAGTAATTGTTAGCAAAATATGTTTGAAATTATCTTTCTTATTTCATTCCTTGTCGGTCAACAGCAAACGAACCGGAGTTTGTTGTTTCTTGCCTAAAAGAAAAACAAATTTAGTATAAGATAATGACACTTCATATTGGTCGCATGGCTATTTGATCTCTTATTTAAAGAAATAACGCCAAAGATATTAATGGAGAGAGAGCCATTACAAAGAATTATGCATATAATCTTAAGAGGCGTATGATTTGGGCAGATGGTTTGAATCCAATATATAACAAAAATGGTCTGCCTTTAAAAAGATAATTGAAATATTTAGGCAATGAAACGACTAAAGTAAAGATTATTGAAAAGTAATGAAACATTTTTGCTGGAAATCGGTGAAGTGATACCTTATTTTTTATCAAGAAGTATGGCATGAGACATTCTGAAAAATGAGGTAGGGCACGAGACATTCCGACCTTTTAGCTAACCTGTGATTAGTAATTGACATATCATTAAATTTGTGTATTTGGCCGACCATAGGTAGGGCCTGTGCCTACCGGTGGTGGCTCCGCCACTGGTCGGCAATGTCAAAGACGTGGTCAAATACTGCATAGATTAACAGGTGTAGGTTTTACAATGCTTGTAGAATGTATTCGTTTTGGGTAACTCTCCTCATGGAGGATTCTGAACTGTCGTGGACTTGCCAATTTGTTTCAGACCATTCAAATAGCCCGAATTACTATGAAGATTGTGTTAGGTTATACCCGACTCTCAGTCTGCGGTTCGCATGGCATGGAACCCGAGGTTCAGTGTTCTCTCTCTACGCCAGCTAGGACAAATTTAGTCCTAATCATGTGAATTTGTGTTTGGTGAAAACAAACTTGGACATGCATTACCCCCATTAATCCAAATTTTTTGGGGACTAACTCGACCCACCGACACCCATATTTGAGATTGAACCCCCAAACAAAGCCACTC
Source organism: Alisma plantago-aquatica (assembly GCA_963693085.1). NCBI lineage: Eukaryota > Viridiplantae > Streptophyta > Magnoliopsida > Alismatales > Alismataceae > Alisma > Alisma plantago-aquatica. The sequence goes on from OY856415.1 coordinate 485,319,117, forward strand.
ATTGACAATATATGGTAATCATCTCACAAGAAAAACCGTAAGTAGCCCAATCCCCTCAAATGACGTTTCTCCCATTCCCTCTAGCTGAGAAAATGAGGTCTATCTGTGACGACAATTAGGTGCTTTGCTGTTTCTCCAAGTTGTAGAACCCCATCACTGCAATTGCAGTCGCAACAGTGGCATCATCGCGACATCCTCAACAATGACTAGGGTGTCCTATATGCACGACTCTATAGCTGCCTCTCTCACATGACAATTATGCAGAAAGCTATCCAAGCCTTGCTTGAGCTTCTTAAAATAACGACACAAGCGACGCCACATCATTTCTTCACCCCATCAACATTTCTCCTATGTGTAGTCACTTCTACCACAACACACAAATTACATGCTATGTCGTCTAACCCTAGAGTTTGTACTTTTCACCCTTACCTACTATGTATTGCACTCTAACTTAGTTTTAATACTTACATTGTTTTGGGACAAGTGCCATCCTAAGCAACTCATGTCTTCTCTCGCTTAGCCTTGGCTTTCCTTTGAGATTCCACACTATAGTATGTGAGTAGAGGACTTACTTCTCTACCGCCTTCCATTACACCTCTCTATTGATGTATCCCTTGCTTTATATAAAGGTGAAGAAGCAATGAAGATATATCTCAACAATTTCCTATTGAGGTATGATCTTATATAAGTGTGATTACTTTCATTAAATCCATGCGTTCCCTCAATATTGTTACTGAATGTATGACATGATATGCATGTTCTTCCTTCATGTTGGTTTCTTCCACTCCGTCACGGTATGTGCTAGCTCCTTCTCAGGACATGTACCGCAAACAACAAATATGTCATTTAGTATAATGCATGGATCCCTTCTTTGAGTTGTTTGTGATTCGCAAACTCTGTCTCTTGTCCCACTCTATTGTTCTATAATCTAAACACTTTTAAGAGATCCTTGTGTGTTGAACTACAAGATAACAACTTGATCTAGGCGTACAATGTGGATCTCAAGTGTGATTTTTTCCATTTGATAGTGTTATTCAATTTTGAAAGGATTTGTTTTTTAAATTTTTATATTATTTTCATTGATTATATCCATATACACATTTGACCAAAGCTTGAGAATATTTCAGTTGTAACCCTTGAGTTGTTGCTTGGTTGGTTTCTCATCATATCCAATGTCACACTTGACATGCTATTAGTTTATTTCTTTGACCAATGTGGTATGTTGTGTGCTCCAAACACGGTGTAATAGTTTCACCAATTCACCATAAGGTCAGTGTCTAGCATCAACCTAGTTACTTTCCCCCGCCTTCAATTTATTTTTTCTATCATTGAGCTTACAGAAAATGATGGATCAATTATGTAACCAAGTTCATTATTCAATAAAGTTGTACACAACTCCATTTTACAATATTTATTTTAATTCATTGTCATGATTGATATGGTTAAAGTTTATTACTTTGACCTCTATGACATGATGCGTGCCTCAAACTTGGTCAATTTACTTGCCCATATCATACTTTTTGTATAATCTCACCTTTTACATCAATATATATTCTTGAAATTTATCTACAAACTTTGATGTCACACTATTTATATTTCATTTTAGTGTAAAGATTCCCCATGATTTAGTTGGACTTCAAATTTGTCACTTTAGTTATTCAGAAGTCATTCACATCGGGCAGCTCAGGACTAATGATGATCACTCATTATATACACTCTCTTAGATTTAGCTTCCTTCTCTCACTTGCTTACCTAATTCATCACTTCTATAATGATTATTTATCTAAATTTAGAGTCTCATTTCATTCCATTTAAATTTTCTTTCACCCTAGATTGTAGTATCGTCAATGGTATAATCTGATTATACTTAAGTATCATATACTTGAATCAACCTATTTTCTACATGGTTAGTCCATTACTGTACCAATACATACTTTAGTTGTGACTTTTGGGTAGTGTGTTGGGGTTGATTTAACTTAACACAATTAGGTTGTGTTCATACCATATGTTGTTTTTTGGTCGGTCAAAACTCGTGTGTTCATACCATATGTTGACCCAAATGATATTATGTTTGGATCTAAATATACGAATAACAAATTAACAAGATCACTAGTTGTATGTTTTGTTCTTTCACTTCAACATGAAGGTTTATAACTTCTTTGGTAGTTTCCTAATCTTCTTCATGTCTTCACAGTTTTCCCCATCCTAAATTTATTACAGTTATATGTTTGTCTATATTACTTGTTCAGAGGTCACAATAACTCAAGTTAAGGTAATCTTTACATGGGCACTTTCTCTTACCCAACCATACCATGTTTTCATATGTATTTCTTGTTTTTGGGTCTTAGTTTAGACATGTATTGGGTTTGAGGTGTTTATATTGGAGAACATAAATATTGACCAATGATGATCTCTCCATTTTATATTTTTAGTGCATCTTTGCTGGTTTGTTATGTACACCACTTTTTTTGATAGTGTCACTTTTTTCGATAGTGTTTATGATAGTGGTAAGCATGCCACCATTCATATAAATTCTTTGGCTTTAAGCTTGACTACAAGTCATGCACCTAATTAAAATATTTTTGTATTAATTTGAGGTCAGAGTTACTGTCACTTGACTAATATATTTGGCCACTCCAATTGACCATGTCATGCAACAACTTCATACGAAATTATAGGATTTAGTGTTGGGTTGGATCTCATTTTTTTGACATGATTTGTTGTTCATGCATTTCAATCATGTGCTAATCCTAAAAATATATATTGGGTTGGAGTACATGACGTGTGATCCACGATTATCACTTTTTTGTGTGTTTAATTGTTAGTTTCTCATCTACTATGATTTTTTTATTCAATGTGAGAGTGGTATTCCTATACATGTTTGTAGATAATTAGTTTGCCTACACAATCAATGCCATTTTTCTTATTACAATGTATGTCTAGAAGATATAAGGTCCAAGTTACATTCATGTATTCAATGCCACTTTGTCATTATCCTATTTTGTTCATGCATTCAAATCATGTTCTAACCTCATAAGTATTAATTTTGGGTTGTACTACATTATGTGTGACCCATGATTGTCACTTGTTTTGTGCTTTTTAGTGAGTCTTTGCAAGTTTCTCATCTACTCTTGTTGTTTTTGCTTAGTGTGAGAGGCTTTTCTTATAAATGTCTGTAGATAAGTAGTTTTCCTACATAGTCAATGATATTTTCCTAGTTACGAGGTATATACTAATAAATATGACGTCCAAATTACATTTATTTATCTAATGTCACTTTTTCAATTTCACATTTTATTCATACATTTAGTTCATGTGATGGCCCCGAGAATCCTAATTTTGGGTTGGGGTACGTGATGAGTGACCCATGATTGTCACTTGTTTTATGTTCTTGTGTGTTCCTTATGTATTTCTTATATATATCGTACTTGTTTTTTTTTAATATGAGAAATTTTCCTATACATGTTTGTAGTTAATAGGTTTTCTTATATAATCTATGACATCTTCCAAAATACATAATATCTCTTGTATAATATGAGCTGTAGTTTACAATCATGTATCTATTCTCACTTTGTCATTAATGTTTGTTGTTCATGCATTAATATTGATGTGTTAACCCCCAAAAGCTTAAGTTTGAGTTAGATTGCATGACAAGTAACCCATTATTGTTACTTGTTTATGTTTCCATATATTTACTTTCCCATTTCTCGTCAACTCAAGTTTCCCTATTCAATATGAGTGACCCATGTTTGTCCCTTCTTGTATATTTTGTGTGTGTTTATTTTTGGTTTCTCATATACTTTGATTGTTTTCCTATTCATTGTGAGAGTGGTCTTCCTATACACATTTGTCAACAAAAATTTTTCCTACATAATCATTGTCATTGTCACAATTATGAGGTCTACCCTAATAAATCTAAGGTTGAAACTATATTTATTAATCTAATCTCACCTTGTTTATATCATGTGTTGTTCATGCATTCTGATTCATGTTGTAACCCCAAAATATTAATTTTGGTTTAAATACTCAGAGTACATGATGAGTGACCCATGATATCACTTTTTACTTTTATGTGTTTCCTATTCCATTTGTCATCTAATTTCGTTGTTTTCTTCTTCAATTGAGGCATAGTTTTCCTATACATACTTGTATATAATGAGTTCTCATGCACAATCTTTGATGTTTTCCCAATTATGAGGCCTTTCCTAATAAATATGAGGTGCAAACTACAGTTCATATATTTAATCTCACTTTTCAATATAGTTTCTGATAATCGTCATTTTGCACTATCAATCACTAAGATGGTTAATCCTAGAGTTTAAACCTTTTTTTACTTCCGGTTTTAAAGGTAGTATAAAAGGGTCGATCCCACATGACAACTTTAGAGATTGTTTCTTTAATCCCAATTGTTTTTGAAGAATTATTTTGTTATATTTTTTTTTGTATTTTTAGAACAGAAAGTAAAAGTCGGGTTTGGGTGTTGGTGATTATACTAAGAATTGCAAATGCACTAACAAGAATAAAGAAAATGCACAAGGGAAAATTAAACTATTGTTAGCACAAAAAGAACTATATGAATTAAAAAGACTAAGAATTAAAGAAAGCTAAGGCAAGCAAGATAGTCGGTGATTGAAATCAAGAGAAGGGAATCGAGGCTCGTAGGGGTTTTCACCACCTTAGCCTAGGTGATAGCAACTAAATCTTAAACGACGATTTGATGAAGGCTTGCGAATTTTAAACTCACAAAAGAGAAACTCCACATGAGCCCATTGGTCTTGGTGCTCATGCTTCCTAGTTTATCATCCTAAGAGACGAAAATCCACAGTCATATCAAAACGTCTATGTAATCGATTTTATTGTTCTAAATCCGGATTTCCATGGTCATATCCATCCAGATTAACATACGATCCGAAGATCAATCAAGTAAAATCGATTACCATCTAATCGTTCGAAATTAAGTTGCTAAAACCATGGCTAAGGGGTTATTCCCCTTGCCCCGATAAGAAACTACTCACACATGGAAAAATAGGAGACGGAGGAAGAAAGTTCAAAAGCCATAGTCTAGCCCAAAAATCAGGAGATGAGTCCTTATGCTAGAGTCAATGAAATGGCTTAGTCCTTTGTTCCTTGCTCCAGAAATAAAGCACGGAGAGAAGTAGATTAAGACAAGGACGAGAAGAGGAGACAAGAACAAGATTGGAAGAACGTACTTGAAATAAAACTATTTTATTGCATAATAAGAGAACGATTACACGATTACTTCCTGCAGAATTCCAACAAAAAAAACAAGAAGACCAAGATGTCCAAGAGGAAGAAGTGCCCCTCCTTTTATAGTAGAAGGAGGGGGGGAGAAAGTACATTAGGTTTAGGTCATTGGGTGCTGACGGCTGGGAATTTTTGCAGTCTGCACGCCGCCAACCGACCGGTTGGGCAGCCAGCCGATCGGTTGGAAGGTTCTGGAATATCCAACAGTCAGCCACACGATCGGCTGCTTACCCTAGTTAGGGTGGCGGCGTAAGAGAACAACTGCTGCTTGGTAAGGGCATTAGCCGAGCGGCTGTGGCTGGAGTCGGGCGATCCCAGTCGTCGCTTGGTGAGATCAACGGTCGATGCTTTTGGAGCGAAACGAGCGTTTCATGCAGTCAGACGATCGGTTTGATTCTTTGAAACGATCGGTTGAGTTACCAATCGATCGGCTCATGTCCTGAAACTGCACTAAAATGCACATGAATGTAAATTTTGTGATAGAATGAGAAAATAACAATTTGTGCAACTTCATGAGATATATGGAGGAATTCTAAGTGACAAGTTTAATAATTCGTAGAAAAAGATGTGCTCAAAAGAACGCATCAAAATACCGTGGACTTAAAGTTGTGCTTGTCCTCAAGCAATTGAAAAATCAAAAAGATTCCAAGAAGTTTGGAATAACAAGTTCATTCTCCCTTGATTAGCAATCTTTCTATCCTTTTCATGGCCAAGCGACCCATCTCCTAGAACCACAAATTGCAAGCACCATGTTTCTCAAGAAAACATTTTTCATAACTTAAAATTTTTAGACTTATACTTTGTAAAGACAGCCTCGATCTAACTTACGATTCAACATTCATCATTTTCATTTTTTTTTCTTTCTTGTTTGCACGGGATAAAGAATTTGAGGTGTGATGGAAGAAATCCCTCCTCTATTCGACTTGGGATATTATTTCATGGACTTGTGATTACATTGACCACAATTTTTTTGTGTGCCCTTTTTGGCATCTTTTGGTGGTACGCCCCATTGTGGGGTATGGAAGAAGGGCATGCCACCCCGGACTTAGGGTTTGGCGTGCGATTTATTTTTCCCGTGCAATAAAAACCTTTTTTTTTTGAATGAATGTCGGTACACAAGACAGAAAAGACATGTAGCTACATTATATAAGAGAAAAAACAATTAAGTTAATCTAATGCCAAAAATTAAGAAAATCTGCATTTGATTCTATTTGATACTCTAAGGCTTGCCATCGTTTCCAAAAATTGCTATCATGATCATAGGGAACTTGTTATTGCAAAGTTTATTGAAATAAAAATGATAAGGCAATTGATTTTTGAAGATGAATAACAACATTTGGCCGGCTAGATAAATGCCTTATGTTTGAAAGAAAACAAAGCAAAACAAATAAAAATGCAAAAAGTAAATTTTTTTGAAAAGAGAAGATAAAAGGGTGGATCACGTACCACCCACCCCCACCCCGGACTTAGAATTTTGCTCGGCCCGAGAAAACTCTAAGAGCGAGATGGAGGGAAGATTTAATGCGGTGGAGGGTGCTGCTGGTGGGAGGAGTAGTAATTTGCCCAATAAGAAGAATCAGGGCCTGGATAACTCTTGTATGCTCCATACTCGTCATAAGATGGTCGACTAGGGGCATAGTGACCACAATCCACATGCCAAGACTCCTGCGAATGCTGCATCAGGTACATGTGATTGAGCTGGTGGCCCTGTCTCTGCTGCTCCTGCTGTATCTCATCCAGCTGAGTCTGGATCTCGTAGAAGCCATAAGGACCGGAATCATCATCTGGTCGCCGCCTGGTGCGTCGTCTGGAAGGTGGCGGTGGTGGTCCAGTGACGTCGTCATGTGCCTCTAGAGAGAGGCTCCTCCTGTGAGGCTGAGGCTCGGGGAAGGTGTCTGGATCTGGATGCTCCAGGCAGAATCTCTGGATGTGGCTTGGTAAATCGGTCAAATCGTAAACATAGTTTGCTGCTGCAAACCGCGAATGCAACGGGAGCTGGAGAACCACCTGAGTGTCCTTGAACAAAAGGTAATAAATGCCTTCGGTGCCCAAACGGATAAACCGAATGTCTTTCAAGTAGTGGGTGTTGATGAGGTGATTTTTGAGCTCAAGTGGAGGGAAGGCGATGTGGGTGTAGCCTAAAAAGATGGCGAGTTGGGTTACATAATGGCCAATGCGGAAAGAAGAGGAAGTGGCTCGGCTAGCTTGGGTACCAAAATGCTCAATGATAGCATTGCCCCAGTTGAAAGGTTCTTCATGAATAAGACACCAAAGAGCATAGAGTTCTACCTGCGTAATTGCACCTTGAGTACCCTCCCGACTGAAAATGGTGCAAGCCAAAATACGGTGAAGATAACGGAACACCGGGTTGTGAATCTGCGAGGCCTTGGGCCCACTAGGAAGACGGGGAAGAAGCCCGGTGATCTCTGCCCAGAACTTGTCTCTGTCGTAACTGTCCGGGTAGGAGTCGTGAGACCGCACCATACACTGATCCAGCCAATAGTCCTCCGTGCCATCGAGGATGAACGAAGTGAGTTTCCTGGCAGAGGACTCCAGATTCTCCCCAAAAATCCGATATTTGCAGCTCGAGTTTCCAAAAGAATTGTGTAACCGGCGGAAAGTGCTCATGAACTCGAGGGTGAGATCACAGTAGATCGAGGTGACGTGGTAGGGAAAAACCAGCATGTGGTTCTTGCGGAGGATGTCGTCGACGGCGTCGCGGATGCCCAAAGCATCAAGGGTGGTGCCGCACGCCCAACGAGGAAGAGAGACCCCAATCGCGAACATCTCCTCATAACGCTGGCGGTGGTCAGCACTGGTGAACTGGTCATAGCTACCCGGAATAGGTGCTATCTGGGGTGAACGAGGAGTGGTGGTGTCTGGATCATTTGCCACCTTCTGAGTGCCCTCCATCTCACGGAGAATCTCATCTGCCTCGTCAATATCTCGAAGCATCTCCTCGGCTAGCTCGGGAGAAGACTCGCCCGTAGGGGAGGGTGTGCGGAATCGGATTCCGGGTTGCGAAACGGACCAGCGAGGAGCTTCGGTAGAAGAGGATGCAGGGGCCTTGCCTTTGCCCTTGCGGAAACGACTGAACATCACTACTGGTGGGGCGAAACGGTCGTTTGAACTGCCAAACGCTCGGCTGGAATGCTGAGCCGATCGGCTCGCAGGCTGAGACGGGCGGCTGAACAACAGGTGCAACCTGCCAATCGGTCGTTCGGTTGAGGGAAGAAATCCAGGAGCTGCAAACTGGGCAAGAGGAACAACGACGTCAGTCGGCGAGACGAACAACGTTTGATCCAGTCGGACGGCTGCAAGGCGGGGCGGGCGGCTGGCTGAACAAGGCCGGTCGGCTGACCGGTGAGGTCAGTCGGTCGGAAAACCAAGCAGGCGGCTCGGTGAGAGAGGATGGGCGGCTGGCTAAGCGAGGCCGGTCGGTCGCTGAGGCGGCGGTGGAGATCCAGACGGACGACTGCAAGGCGGGCGGTCGGCTGGCTGAGCGAGCGGCGGCTCGGTCGGCGAGGACGGGCGGCTGGCGCAAGCGAGGAGCGGAAGAAACCAACGCTCGATTCGAGAGAATGGGAGTGGCGCGGCTAGGGTTTGCGAGAGGGAAGAAAAACCCGTGCGTCAGTTGCTTAAATAGAACAGACGACCATTTACCCGATCAGTCGGATTGCCGAACCGATCGGCTGGAGTGCCAGGGCCGCAAAAAAGACAGAGACTAAGCTAGAACGAGCCGAGCGTCTGGGACCACCGAAACGATCGGCTTGTGTTCAAAACGGTCGTCTGGATCTATTAGCCGATCGGCTCGTCTGAAAGAAACCAAAGAAAACAAAACGAGACAGAAGGAATAAAAACAAGGAAGCAAACAAGAAGGGAAGATAGTGTTTGGCTGCCTCCAAACTAGCGCCTTATTTTACGTCGTGGCTCGACCAACCAGATTAATTGGAATCCGGGGAAGGTGAAGGGTCAGTGAGGTTTAGATCCTGCAAAGGGGGGAACTTAGTTGAGTCAGAAGTGAGAACATCTTCGGTAGTGATATATCTTTTGAGACGATGCCCATTGACTTTAAATTCGCCCAGAATTTTATCCCAAAGGAGAAAAGCACCATGTGGATAAGCACACTTGACAATGTAAGGGCCGTACCATCGCGACTTGAGTTTCCCAGGAAAAAGTCGTAATCTAGAATTAAAAACTAGGACTTGATCCCCTTCTCTAATGTCTTTGCGCTTGATGTGACCATCATGCCACATTTTAGTTCGGTCCTTGTAGATTCTTGCGTTTTCATAGGCACTCATCCTAAGTTCATCAAGTTCATTCATTTGGAGAAAACGTCTCTCTCCAGCCATGGAAAGGCCAAAATTCAAACTTTTTATGGCCCAGCTCGCTTTGTGCTCTAGTTCTATTGGTAAGTGACATGACTTACCGTAGATCAGTCTGAAAGGGGTGGTGCCAATGGGTGTTTTGTAGGCAGTGCGATATGCCCACAGGGCGTCATTGATTTTTAACGCCCAATCTTTCCTAGTTCGTCCAACAGTCTTTTCTAAAATGGATTTGATTTGTCTGTTGGATACTTCTACCTGCCCACTGGTCTGAGGGTGGTAAGGAGTGGCAACCTTATGATAAACCCCGTATTTTTTCAAAAGAGCCTCAAAACTTTTCTCCAAAAAATGGGATTCCCCGTCAGAAATGACGGTGCGAGGTACCACAAATCTAGGAAAAATGACATCTTTAAAAAGTTTCTTAACGGGTTTAGAGTCATAAGTTTTAGTAGGTATTGCTTCAACCCACTTTGACACATAATCGACCGTGACTAAAATGTAAGTAAACCCATAAGAAGAAGGAAATGGGCCCATATAGTCGATCCCCCAAACATCAAAAATCTCTAATTCTTGCCAAGAGGTGAGAGGCATTTGGTCACGTTTGGAAATATTACCCGTCCTTTGACATTGGTCACATGAAAGAACATAATCATATGAGTCTTTGAAGATGGTGGGCCAAAAGAATCCGCATTGTAAGACTTTCCTAGACGTCTTTTGGGAACTCATGTGACCACCATAGGGGCCAGAGTGACATTGTTCCAAAATGGCATTGCTTTCTTCATGGGACACACAACGACGATATAGACCATCGGCGCAAAGTCGAAACAAATAGGGTTCATCCCAATAATAGTTTTTAACATCATGTAAAAATTTAGCTTTAGAATGTCCCGTATACTCGGGATGCAATACACCTGCAGCTAAATAGTTTACAAAATCAGCAAACCAAGGAAATTGGGAGTCAAGTTTGAGCAATTGGTCATCGGGTAAGGATTCATTTATTGGAGTTTCATCAAAGGGGCTATAGCTAAGTCTACTCAGGTGGTCAGCCACAACATTTTCAGATCCCTTTTTGTCTAGGATCTGAAGATCGAATTCCTGCAACAACAAAATCCATCTTATGAGTCTAGGCTTGGCATCCTTTTTGGTCATGAGGTAACGAATAGCTGCATGATCAGTGTAAACAACAACTTTCGAACCAACAAGATATGAGCGAAATTTATCGAATGCATAAACAATGGCTAGCATTTCTTTTTCAGTTACTGTGTAATTTCGCTGAGCCTCATCTAAGGTCTTGGATGCATAATAAATGACATGGTGTTTTTTGTCAATTCTTTGTCCTAAAATGGCACCTACAGCAAAGTCACTAGCATCACACATGACTTCAAAGGGTAAGGCCCAGTCAGGAGCACGAATGATGGGGGTGGTGGTGAGAGCCTTTTTCAAACATAAGAAGCTCTCCATGCATGCCGTATCAAAATGGAAAGGCACCTCCTTTTGAAGAAGATTAGTGAGAGGTTTTGTAATTTTGGAAAAATCACAGATGAATCGCCGATAAAAACCGGCATGTCCTAAGAAGGCTCGGATGTCTTTGACTGAGGTGGGAGGGGGAAGCTTGGTGATGACCTCAATCTTGGCTTGGTCAACTTCAATGCCTTGGTTTCTCACCTTATGGCCCAGAACAATACCCTCTTTGACCATGAAGTGACATTTTTCCCAATTAAGGACTAGATGTGACTCGATGCATCTGTCAAGAACAAGGGAGAGGTTCCCAAGGCAAGAAGTGAAACTATCTCCATAGACAGAGAAATCGTCCATGAACACCTCCATGACAGTCTCAGTTAATCCTGAAAAAATGGCCGACATACATCTTTGAAAGGTGGCTGGTGCATTGCACAAGCCAAAGGGCATTCGTCTAAAAGCGTATGTGCCAAAAGGGCATATGAAGGTGGTTTTCTCTTGGTCTTCTGGATGAATGGGGATTTGGTAAAAACCCGAGTAGCCATCTAAATAACAAAAGTATTGTTGATGAGCTAAACGTTCAAGAACTTGATCAAGGAAGGGAAGAGGGAAGTGGTCTTTCCTAGTTTCTTTGTTGAGTTTCCTGTAGTCAATGCACATCCTCCACCCTGTGACTGTACGGGTGGGGATAAGCTCATTCTTCTCATTCCTAACGACTGTGGTCCCACCCTTTTTTGGGACGACCTGGACCGGGCTGACCCAAGGAGAGTCAGAGATGGGGTAGATGATTCCTGCAGTCAAAAGTTTAATCACTTCAAGACGGACGACTTCCTTCATGTTTGGGTTGAGTTTCCTTTGTGGGTCTCGGGAAGGTTTACTGTTTTCAATCATTGGGATTTTGTGAATGCAAATGGATTGATCTACCCCAACCAAGTCCGTCATTTTGTACCCTAAGGCTGTTCTCCTTTTCCTAAGTTCTCCCATAAGCATGGTTTCCTGTTCAATGGTAAGATCAGAATTGATAATAACAGGGCATAACTGTTGTTTATCCAAAAACACATATTTCAGACCTATGGGAAGAGTCTTCATTTCTGGGGCCTTAGGTGGTTCAGGTTGTTCTTCTATGGTGGAGATCATCTTAAGGTCTTCAATCTCGGCACTTGGGATTTCCTCAAAGTTGTCCAAGTGAATCTTAAGTTGATTTGATGGTTCATTGTTAAAATCACATTCAGCGGGGATGGTGAGAGCAGTGCATAGGGGGTCATCAACTAATTCCCATTCTTGCCTTAATTGGTTTAATTCATCAATGCAATCAAGGAGGTAGACTTCTTCCTCAAGGCTAGGTCCCTTCATACTTTCAAACACCCTAAACTCTAGGTTTTGCTTCCCTAGTCTTAACACAATGGTACCAGCCTCAACATCAATTAAGGCACGAGCAGTGGCTAAGAAGGGACGTACGAAAATGAGGGGGTAGCGTAAATCTTCCTTGATATCCATGATCACAAAATCACAAGGGACATAAGCATCATTCCCAACTTTAACCGGAATGTCTTCTATTATCCCCATGGGCTTGGTCGTGGATGAGTCTGCCAGTTGGATGGTCATGGCTGTGGGTAACATATCATTGAATCCCAACCTTTTGCAAAGACTATATGACATGATGGATATACTAGCTCCTAAATCTGCTAGGCCTTTCCTACAAGCATTGTCACCTAAGTAACATCCTATTCCAAAAGAACCTGGATCCTTCTGTTTTTTAGGCATCTTACTTAGGATAATGTCAGAGGTAGTTCTAGCAAGTTTAACAGTCTCGTATTCTTTTGTAACATACTTCCTAGTCAAGAGAGATTTCATATACTTGGACCAGGCGGGCATGTCTGCCAAAGCATCAAGGAAGGGAATGTCGACATGTATTTTTTTCATAGCTTCTCTAAACTTCATGAAGCGGGCATCAAGTCTTGTTTGTTTGAGGCGGTCTTGATAGGGAGGTCTGGGTTTGTAAACTGGTTCTTCATCTTCCACTTGAGGGGTTTCAGGGATGGATGGTTTAGGTGTGACTTCGGGTTCGACAACTACCATGTCCTCATCCTCAAATTCTAGAGGTGGGTCTGAAGATTTTTCTGAAGGGGAAGGGGTGTGCACTTTTCCCGAACGAGTAGAGACTACCTTGAGTTGTTCAGGATGTTTGGGGTTGTTTTCAGGTTGTCCTGCAAAAGTCCCGGTAGGAGGTTTTTGTTGGGCAAACAAACAGGCTAACTGTGCGTCAGTTGCCTTTTGATGGGCTTGAATGGCCACGAGGGTTTGTTCTATGCTTGCCCAGTTGGGATGACTAGGGGGAGGAGGAGGGACAGCGTTTTGAGGTGGTTGGGGGGGGGTTGAGGTTGGTTTGGATTTTGGGATGGAAGGTTTAGGTTTTGGAATTGCTGGTAGGGTTGTCGATTTTGGTGATTTCCAAAGTTTCTTTGATTGTTGTATGGGAATCCAGGTGGTGGTCGGTTGTGACTTTGAGGGTAGGGAGGCCTTTGTTGAAGTTGGGTAGAGTTCTCGGCGCCTAAAGGGTTCCCATACTGAAAACCAGGGTGATTTCTAGGTTGATTGGGATTGTAGTAACCTTGGCCTGGTATTGTATGGATCGAATTAAGGTCTTCTGGTTGTTGACCTACTTCAGGTTGCGTGGGCATGTTGTAGAGGTATTGACAGTGGAGGGTGGTATGGTCGTATCCTTGGCAAATACCGCAAAGGGAATCCATGGCTTTTAGTTGTTGGGGTGACTCCCTAAGGGTGACTAAGGATGACTCTAACCGATCTTGTTTTAAGGCAATTAATTTTAGGCTTTACGCTATGCTTTGGATATCATTATTAACTTCTGCCTTGGCTACCTTAAGGATTCCTCCAATCCCTCTTCTAGCCCTTGTTTCGGAAGCCCGTTTAACTACCTCCCATGCGCTAGTTAAACTTTGATGCATGAAATTTCCTCCAGATGAGGAGTCAAGAAAAAATTTGGTATCATCATCAACACCACGATAGAAAATCTCTATGAGTTGGGCTTGAGAGATGTCATGGTGGGGACACTTCCTAAGTAAATCCTTGAATCTTTTCCAGGCTTCACCTAAAGTCTCTCCTGGGTCCATAGAAAAGTGAGTTATTTGACCCCTAAGTTCATATGTGAGAAACGGGGGGTAGAATTTTTCAAGGAACTTGCTTTGTAAACTTCCCAAGTTGTGACATGTTCTTCACTCTCCATGGTGTTGTACCAGCTACTAGCTTGGCCAGAGAGGGAATATTTGAACAACCTAAGGCGGATGGCATCTTCAGAGACACCTGGGAGTTTGTTCAAGGAACAAAGGTCAATGAACCTTTGAAGGTGATCTTGGCAACTTTCCCCATTGTTGCCCGAGAAAGGGTTGGCTTGCATCATGGTGATCCATTGTGTTCGGATTTCAAACTGTGGAGCAATAATATCGGGGGATATGACCAGATGTTGTGCATAGGCCGTTTTAGGAACAGAAAAGTCTTTTAATTGTTTTTGTCTTTCGGCTTCCCTCCTATCGGCTTCTATGGTTTCTTGTTCAGCCCTAAAGGCTTCTCGCAAAGCGGCTTCTCTTTCCGCTTGTTCGGCTTGGATGAGCTCTCTTTGAGCTGCGAGAGCTTGGTCGATTCTACGGGCGACCTCGTCTTCATTCATTGTTGCTAGATTTTGACGGTTTCGACGATGAAAGGTCCTTTCTATTTCCGGATCGAACGGTTGAAAATCGTCGTTCGGGCGTCGCATGCACAAATAAAGCAGTTAATTTGTGTGCAGAAAAAACGTACTGCCGGAATGGAAACTCGGCAGAAAGAGGAGTACACTTCCGGAATGTTACTCGGAAGGCATGAAAAAAAGAAAAAAAGTTTTTCAAAAATTTTTGGGGGTTCGAAAAAAACAATCCGTTGTCCCCGGCAACGGCGCCAAATTGATAATCGTCGTTTTGCACTATCAATCACTAAGATGGTTAATCCTAGAGTTTAAACCTTTTTTTTACTTTCGGTTTTAAAGGTAGTATAAAAGGGTCGATCCCACAGGACAACTTTAGAGATTGTTTCTTTAATCCCAATTATTTTTGAAGAATTATTTTGTTATATTTTTTTGTATTTTTAGAACAGAAAGTAAAAGTCGGGTTTGGGTGTTGGTGATTATACTAAGAATTGCAAATGCACTAACAAGAATAAAGAAAATGCACAAGGGAAAATTAAACTATTGTTAGCACAAAAAGAACTATATGAATTAAAAAGACTAAGAATTAAAGAAAGCTAAGGCAAGCAAGATAGTCGGTGATTGAAATCAAGAGAAGGGAATCGAGGCTCGTAGGGGTTTTCACCACCTTAGCCTAGGTGATAGCAACTAAATCTTAAATGATGATTCGATGAAGGCTTGCGAATTTTAAACTCACAAAAGAGAAACTCCACATGAGCCCATTGGTCTTGGTGCTCATGCTTCCTAGTTTATCATCCTAAGAGACGAAAATCCACGGTCATATCAAAACGTCTATGTAATCGATTTTATTGTTCTAAATCCGGATTTCCATGGTCATATCCATCCGGATTAACATACGATCCGAAGATCAATCAAGTAAAATCGATTACCATCTAATCGTTCGAAATTAAGTTGCTAAAACCATGGCTAAGGGGTTATTCCCCTTGCCCCGATAAGAAACTACTCACACATGGAGAAATAGGAGACGGAGGAAGAAAGTTCAAAAGCCATAGTCTAGCCCAAAAATCAGGAGATGAGTCCTTATGCTAGAGTCAATGAAATGGCTTAGTCCTTTGTTCCTTGCTCCAGAAATAAAGCACGGAGAGAAGTAGATTAAGACAAGGACGAGAAGAGGAGACAAGAACAAGATTGGAAGAACGTACTTGAAATAAAACTATTTTATTGCATAATAAGAGAACGATTACACGATTACTTCCTGCAGAATTCCAACAAAAAAAACAAGAAGACCAAGATGTCCAAGAGGAAGAAGTGCCCCTCCTTTTATAGTAGAAGGAGGGGGGGGGAGAAAGTACATTAGGTTTAGGTCATTGGGTGCTGACGGCTGGGAATTTTTGCAGTCTGCGCGCCGCCAACCGATCGGTTGGAAGGTTCTGGAATATCCAACATTCAGCCACACGATCGGCTGCTTACCCTAGTTAGGGTGGCGGCGTAAGAGAACAACTGCTGCTTGGTAAGGGCATTAGCCGAGCGGCTGTGGCTGGAGTCGGGCGATCCCAGTCGTCACTTGGTGAGATCAACGGTCGATGCTTTTGGAGCGAAACGAGCGTTTCATGCAGTCAGACGATCGGTTTGATTCTTTGAAACGATCGGTTGAGTTACCAATCGATCGGCTCATGTCCTGAAACTGCACTAAAATGCACATGAATGTAAATTTTGTGATAGAATGAGAAAATAACAATTTGTGCAACTTCATGAGATATATGGAGGAATTCTAAGTGACAAGTTTAATAATTCGCAGAAAAAGATGTGCTCAAAAGCACGCATCAGTTTCTTATTTATGCATTCATATGCATGTTCTAACCATAAAAACCTTGATTTTGCGTTGGATTACATGATAGTGATCTATTATTGTCAATTATTTTATGTTTTTTTGTTTATATCTTATATTGTTTTTCATCCACTTGTACTATTTTTTTGTTCAATGCGAGATTGGTTTTCCTATATATGTTTGTAGATAGTTATTTTTGACATAATATATTCTATTTTCCCAAGCCCTCATAAATATAAA
Source organism: Alisma plantago-aquatica (assembly GCA_963693085.1). Classification (NCBI taxonomy): domain Eukaryota; kingdom Viridiplantae; phylum Streptophyta; class Magnoliopsida; order Alismatales; family Alismataceae; genus Alisma; species Alisma plantago-aquatica. The sequence goes on from OY856415.1 coordinate 485,335,927, forward strand.
GTCCAAATTACATAGACATATACAATCTCATTTTAAATATCAATTGTTGATCATGCATTCTGACCCATGTTCTAACTCCAAAAGTCTTAATTTTGGATTTGAGTGCAAGTATTGTGACCCATGATTGTCGCATGTTTTATGTTTTTCTAATTTTTCTTTATCATCTTCTCATCCACTCTACTTTTTGTATACCATATGAGGCTAGTTTTCCTATAAAATTTCTAGATAATGAATTTGCATTCATAAATTTATTACATTTTCCCAAATACAAGGCACTACATGATAAATTTGAGGTCCAAATTTCATTCATCTAGCCAATCTCGACTTCTCCATGACATTCAACTATGTCAGTATAAATATAATGAACATTTTGTCTTGCATGAGTTATATAGAATTCGTTTGTAGCATACACTGAATATTTTATCTTGTTTGGGTTGTATGAAATTTAGTTGGAGAATACACTAAACATTAAATCTCACAAGCAAATTTTTTGAGGTAGACCTAATATCTTTTGGCTAAATTAGACATTAGCATACCCTTTGTTTTGCGGATGACAAACATTTCATTATTGTGGATCTAACGTGCTACTTGAGTATTTTAGGGTTCAAGAAAATGAGGAGATCATACTAAGTGGATAGTTGAAGATCAATACGCTTAAATGTTTGATATTTTCATGATTGTACACCATGTAAAAACTTGTACAAATTCTTAAATATCATGTAAATAAAGTATTAGATCTTCCCTATCCATCTAAAAACCTATCTTACACTCACATGAATACTTTAGGGTTGATAGGTTTGAGTCATCAATAGGACCTCACATACATTGCAAATCCTTGCAAAAATTCCTTTTTCGGTCGACAATACTGTCATCTGAGATATAGCCGTTGTAATAGGTTTAAACAAGAGAGAAATAAACATATAGCCGTTAGAGCCAAATGAACCCAGACAGTCATCTGTTCAACAATATTGTGGACCGAGAGTCATTCGGTCAACAAAATTGTCGACCGAGAAAAGTTCTGGAGATTTTGCATTTAATGAACATTTTAGTCATTGCAACCCAACTACTTTCTACCTAATGGCTAGTTAAGAAATAAGAACACTCTGGAAACTCCCTACAACATCCCTAATCACTTGTAAACCATTCTTATAAATAGGATAAGTCTTAGGACACCCAAAGCACACACGATATATTTGAGCATCCATTCTAGAGAGCAACAAAGCTGAGAATCACTTGCTGCTTCTTTAAGCTCTAAATTTGTGTCATATAGACATAGCCTCTTAGCCACCATCCAAGAAACTTCCATCCTAAGTGGTTAGGAGGTTTAACACTTGATATAGAATCGAATCATTGTACTTCAATGGTTAAGTATTTTCCTTCTTCCAATCTGTTTCCTTTATATTGTATTTGTTCTCCTTGACTACTCCAAGTGAAGGAGGCTGTCTGAGGGAGGTTGCTTGAGGTAACTTCAAGAAGGATGATTCAAAGGAGGTTGGAGCTACTTCTAGGTGAAGGCTATCTCAAGGTGGTGGAGCTACTTCAAGGAGGTGAAGGTTGAAGGTTGCTTGAGGTTACTTCAAGAAGGTTGCTTCAAGAAGGTTGCTTCAAAGGAGGTTGGAGCTACTTCTAGGTGAAGGATATCTCAAAGTGGTGGAGCTACTTCAAGGTTGTGAAGGATGCTCCAAGGACTTAAAATTACTTCAAGAAGGTTGCTCAAGGGGGTTGAGGCGACTTCAAGGGTGTGGAAGGTGATTGCATTTTGCTATAACATACTTGAGAGGTAAATAAAATAAACCGCTTTTAAAATCCCAATTGGAGACAATTAGATAGTGGACTTACAACCTTAGATTCAAAAGTTGGAACCACTCTACATGGGAGTGTCTTCATTGTTTCCTCCTTCTTCTTTGGTTTTAAGTTTTTAATTAAAATTTTAAAATACCAAAATATCTATTCACCCCCTAGATCTTTTTAATTGGTATCAGACCAGGTATTCAAGGAGCCTTAACCGGTCTTGAACAAGGGACGGTGTATGAGACAATCTGATCCATAAACCACGACATAAACTCAACGGAAGCATTCGATTAGCAGCGGAATACAAAATCACCAGAAATTAAAACTTTTTGAGACAAGATCTTGAAATCGTAAAACTTCTTTTATAGAAACAAGATAAACAATTTACATCTCTATTAAATCACTTCTTGAGTGATTATACACAGTCAGATACAAAATCTCAAGATTCAAAACCAAAAATCTCAGACCAACTAACTCCAAGGACCTGAGAGTATAGAGACGACATAGGACTAAATAACTACATGGCTCAACAGTCAGTATCTCCACCTGAGATTCACTACTGCTCCTAGTGCTGCTGCTGCTGATACTGATCACCTACAGACTGGTTCCTTCATCCCCGACAACCAACTAAAAAGTTGAAGTCTACGGAGTGAGACAATTTTAAATAATTGTCCCAGCGAGAGTTATAACTCTCCTCCAGAAGCTTTATTATAGAAATCAAAGAACAACATAAGCAACCAAAACTTTTAAGGTAATCAACAACAGATTGACATTAAGTAGGACAACAACATTTAAGAAATATGAAAAACATATATACTAGGCAGTGTAATTTCAGTCATTGTATCTCGTAGTTTTAACCTAAGCGGATATGCTACACGGTTGATTATGTTTTACAAACATTATTATGCCCTGCGGAGATGAGGTATACCGCCCATACTCCAACCGATCACTTATTAAGTCGCATCGGTATCATACCTAGGTCATCAAAAGAGCCGGATTCTTATGACCTCATCTTCCTCAGTAAGAGTGAGGATAAACATGCATGACATCTAGTGTCTCTGCTACTATAGCTTACCAGGGTATTCTGGTACTTTGCTATTAGAGTCACAGTGGCATTCTGTACTCTCTTAGTCATCGAAAGATTTCTTGTTTATTTCTCATCGATGTGGTATAAAAGATTTCCTCGGGAGATTAGTATTACATCACCCTGGCATAAACATATAGTGAAGGATTGATAGATTAAGATACATCTACATCAATTCCTACACTAGGATGTAAGGATATACACATCCATTTCCCCCCACATACTCAAAAGTATGTGATCCAGGAGTTCCCTTAGGAAAACCTGTTTCACCATCATTTAACTTCTGACAATGATGGATCTATGATCAGGGCTCTACATGGTATGATTATACTTGATTAGTTAGGTACATTTCAATATTCTTTTAACATCATACATGTTTCCAAGCATTTAAATATTAAAACACTGATATACAAGAAGAATACTACGTGTATCAAGTTTAACTCATATCAGTTACCAAAGGATATCAACTCATCATAAGTCATTTAATCAACATGACCTTGATGTTACTCATGGCTCTTACAGCCTATCATCTCATATGATGCTACTTAAACTTATGCATCATAGCATATTCACAATTCATTAAGCTAACAACATGCTTTCAATGAATATGGTATCGTAATCCTTACCTGGATATGATCATCCTCATATAAGAACCTGCATGGTTAATTCAATTAATAATAATAAACAATTCATTTCAAGAGTTGTACCTTCATACTCTTACAATAGCTAGGTTCCCTGATTTACATCGATTAGGGTTATCCAATCCCATCCATTATGGTTAGAAATAGTGGTTCCTCCTTTCATACTTAAATCATGAAGATTCATGCTTAAAAGCATAACCCGGAATTAGGGTTTATTTTACATTTCATCATATTGCCCTAGAATTAGGGTTTACTATTCACTTTATAGTGAATTGAGCTCATAGCATCATCATGTATGAGAAACATCATCATTGATGCCTTCAAATTAGGTTAAGATTCATCAATTATCATAGTTAGAGTTTTCATGATGTCACATAGGTGGATCATACCATAATCATGCACATTCATATACATTAAAGGTATTTTATTTGAGTTTCAACCATAAATGGTACCTTCTCTCTCCTATTACTAATAGATGGTGATTACATCACTCTAGAATAGGTTAGGTCAAGTCCTTATTGATTAACATAAGCTAAGTCACCACTATCATGTCATTAGGGTTTGATTAAAACAAGGTATCATCTAGTTGAACCCTTCAAGGGAATATTGGTAAAGTACACCATTGATCACAATCATGGGTCAATCTATTAATCACTTAACCCCTTAATGTCTTTAAGTATCATTAGGGTTTGGATTAGACCACCATAGAACCAATTTAAACCTTCAAAGTACTAAGCAAACACAACCCTAAAATCTCCAAACGATTACACACTTTCAACCTCCAAACGGTCTTGAGACCGTTTGGATGTGTTGACCATTTTCTATAGTTGACTTCAAGACTGCATGACACTCAAGACCATTTGCCCTTAAATGGTCTTGAGACCGTTTGAGTGTGTTGACCATTTGAGAGTGTTGACTTCCAAACCGTTTGGATGAAACGACCTTGAAACCGCATGAGTTGAAAAGATCTTGAGATCGATTGGACCAAACGATCTTGAGATCGTTTGAGTCCAAACGGTCTTGAGACCACTTGGATCCAAATGGTCTTGAGACCGTTTGGTCCAAATGGGCTCAAAACCGCATGGACCTCAAAGGTGTATCAAAGGTTATAATCGATTATGGTTATCTATGTTGAAGCCTTCAATTGGCCATAACCTTGTTAACCACTTATAAATTGAGCCAATTAGGGTTAACCTTTATCAATTGGACACCAAATTGACCCTCAATGGAAAGCCAATTAGGGTTAAATCCAACTCAATTAGGGTTTGCAATCGGTTAACCCTCAATGTTCAACAATGTGAAACAAATTGAAGTTGAACCCATCAGTTGATACTCAATTGGGCCCAAACTTGGCCCAAACGGTATTCAGATCGTTTGGAAACTCTCCAAATGGTCTTGAGACCGTTTGCCCAAAGTTTCATCAAAATCTAAGTCGATTTGATAAGGGTTGAACCCTTATTAGGTCTAAAATCAGCATTTTTATTCAATCCATCAACCTATTGTGATTGGACCCTCAATTCATCAAATTACCTTAACCCTAGACCTCCAAACGGTATTGGTTTGTCACCAAACGGTCTTGAGACTATTTGAGTGAACCCCCCAAATGGTCTTGAGACCGTTTGGGCCCTTCCACCCAAAGTTCACCAAAATCTATTCTAGAAATCAGCAATTCAACCCGATTAGGGTTTAGAAGGTTGAAGTGCCTTCAACTTGTGAATGGTTTACAATTAGATCATGATTCTTTATAATTGATTAATTCAACATGTGTAAAATAGACCTCAAAATGGTCTTCACTTGGTCAACCCTACCAAACGGTCTTGGAGACCGTTTGAATCTAAACGGTCTTGCAAGACCGCATGAGATCAAACGGTCTTGAGACCGTTTGATTTCAAACGGTTTGCAAACTATTAGACCAAATGGTCCAAGGTCATTTGGTAAAGTAACCTAGGAATTCACGCCCATCATCTTCAACCTTTGTGCGGGTCGGTTACTTCACGGATTGCTTGCAAAAGTGCAAGAAAGAGTGGGGAAGAAGAAAAACTAGGTACTAACTTGCAAGAACATAAATATGCATAATAAAGCAAAGGTTTAGAGTTATAAAACCCACCTTAAATGTTGTTCCTAGAGCTCCAAGCTTCCAAGATTCAAGCCTTAAATGGCGTCTTGAGCTCCACAGGTCGTCCAAAGAAGTTTCTCCAAGAAAAGGTTGGCGAAGGTCGGCTAGAACAAGAAACCTAAGTGAGATAACCATAAAACCAACCTTATACAAGGAATTCCTCCATGAATCCGAGCTAGAAGATGGTCTCTTCTCACCTTAGAACAGGTTGGTCATCTTCTTGAGCTCCAATGCTCTTCTATAGTCAGTTGAGCAAGATGATAAGTGGAGAAGAGAAGGGAATACGTTTACTTGGTTTGCAAAGAAAGAAGCTTATATAGCTTGAGTTAGTTTTCAACATAAGAACCTCTAGTTTATGGGTTTCTCATCTAGGTCCCTCCTTAACTTCTAAGGCACGTTCAATCTATCATAACTTTAAGCAAAGCCCATCAAAACTCAAGAGCTAAGGTAAAGAAAGCCAACATGCAAACTAAGGTACATATATAAAGGGTCTCTTTACTCATACTAGGTGATTCTACTACAAAAGTCATTCTTCTTATCTGATTATCTAATTGAAGCGCCCCTTTCATCATTTCTTCTCTAAATGATGTCAAGAGTCATAAAAGATACTCTAAAAGGTGTATTTTACAAGTTGCACCCCACATTTTGGGTAAATTGCACTTTACTCCAAAATTAGGGTTTTTAAGCACAAAGATTGCTCCACAAGCTGTATCTTGATACCCAAGCTTGGGAAATCCACCATACTTCATCATATCCATTCATATGATGTCTCATCATCAGAGGAACATCTTAACATGTGTAATTTTGCAATTTAACCCCTCTAATTGGGTAATTTGCACATAGGTCCCTATATCACAAAACAATACTACAACATTGTTTAAAAATGACAGAATGAAAATGTATGTTCCTCAGGAACTTAATTACATGCCAAAAGATAATTACAAGTATTTAATTACATTATTAAGCAAAACACCTAGGGTTAACTTATAACCCAGGTCAGGGATGTTACAAATTATCCACCCCTTACAAGGATTTCGTCCCCGAAATTGATAAAACATATTAGGAGAAAAGAGCAGGGTATTTCCTTCTCATCTCTTCCTCTAGTTCCCAAGTGGCTTCTTCAGCACCACGGTGATTCCAGAGGACTTTCACAAGACTTATGTCTTTCTTCTTTAGCTTTTTAATTCTGTTATCAAGGATTGACACTGGTCCTTCCTCATAAGTTATATAATCATTCAATTCTACCTCCATAGGTTGTAGAACTGACTTAGTATCAGGGTGACATTTCCTCAACATAGAAATGTGAAACACAGGGTGTAACTTCTGCAACTCTTGAGGTAACTCTAGTCTATAGGCTACCTTTCCAACCCGTTCAATTATTGGATAAGGCTCCATAAATCTAGGAGCTAACTTCCCTTTCCTTCCAAAATGAAGGAATCCTTTCCAAGGCAAGACCTTGAGATACACTCTCTCTCCAACTTGGAACTCTAAGGGTCTACAACGTCTGTCGGTGTAAGATTTCTGCCTATCATGTACAGTCTTAATCTGTTGTTGTATCACTTTAATCTTCTCTGTGGTCTGCTGCACAAGATCAGGACCTAACAACTGATGTTCACTAGTCTCATGCCAACATAAGGGTGATCTACAATGTCTACCATACAAAGCTTCATAAGGTGCCATATCAATGCTATGTTGATAGCTATTGTTATAGGCAAACTCTATCAAGCTTAGGTGTAGATCCCAAGTCCCGGTAAACTGGAGAACACATGCTCTCAACAAGTCTTCCAAGGTCTGTATAGTCCTTTCCGAATGTCCATCAGTTTGTGGATGAAAGGCTGTACTAAACCTTAACTTGATGCCTAAAGCTCTGTGTAACTGCTCCCAAAAATGACTTGTAAACTGGGAACCTCTATCAGAAACTATAGTGATTGGAACTCCGTGCAATCACACTATTTCTTGAACATACATTTGTGATAACCTTTCAGCACAATAGGTTATTTTAACAGGTAACAAATGTGCTGTCTTTGTCAACCTATCAACTATTACCCAGGTGGAATCATGTCCTTTGCTTGTCCTGGGTAGGCCAACAACAAAGTCCATGGTCACATGGTCCCACTTCCACTGTGGTATGGGTAAAGGTTGCATTGTCCCTGCAGGCTTCTGGTGTTCATCTTTAACTTGCTGACACACAGGACACCTCAGAACAAACTCAGCAACATCCTTTTTCATCCCAGGCCACCAATACATATCTTTGAAGTTTTGATACATCTTGGTGCTCCCTGGATGCATGGCATACATCGAAGAATGAGCTTCTTCCAAGACTAATTTCCTCAAGTTATCCACATCCGGTATTATTATCCTCCCATGATAGCATGCCACCTGGTCATCTGAGTCATGGAAACCAACCCGCTTCTCATCACCATACTCAGACCTAAACTGCTGAACTGCAACATCAACTCACTGTGCCTCCTTGATCTGCTCTCTTAGGGTAGGTTTAATATGCATTTCAGCTAACAACCCGGATAACAATGACACCTTCAATTGTAAATTGTCCTGCCTTAAAGAGATAAGCATATCTCTCCTAGAGCATACTAAAGAGTTTAGTTGTGCCCTATCCATGGTTGATGTTGCTGATTTCCTACTCAAGGCATCTGCAACCACATTGGCCTTCCCTGGATGGTAATCGATTATACAATCGTAGTCCTTAATTAACTCCATTCAGCGACATTGCCTCATGTTAAGTTCATGTTGAGAGAAGATATACTTAAGGTTCTTGTAGTCAGTGAATATCTGGAATGTCTCTCTATAGAGATAATGTCTCCAGATCTTCAAGGCATGAACCACAACAGCTAACTCCAGATCGTGTGTCCGATAATTCTCCTCGTGTTTCTTAAGCTATCGGGAAGAAAAAGAAATTACTTGCTTATCCTGCATCAACACGCATCTGAGTCCATTCTTAGAGGCATCATAGAAAACTACATATCCCTTACCTTGCTCAGGTAGCACAAGTACAGGTGTAGTTGTCAACCTTTCCTTCAACAGCTGAAAAGATTGCTAGCACTTATCACTCCAGGCAAAAGGAACGTCTTTCCGGGTTAACTTGGTCAAGGGTAAGACTATAGAACTAAAGTTCTTGATGAACCTTCAGTAGTAGCCAGCTAACCCTAAGAAACTACAAATCTCTATCGGTGTCTTCGGTTGTTCCCAATGTAGAACAAATTCTACCTTTTTAGGGTCAACACAAATACCCGGGGCAGATACCACGTATCCAAGAAAAGATACTTCCGGCAACCAGAACTCACACTTGCTAAACTTAGCGTATAGTTTATGTTCCCTTAGCAAGGTCAAAGCTTGGAAAAGATGTTGTTCATGCTGCTAAGCATCTCTACTATAGATCAGAATGTCATCTATGAAGACAACAACACACTGATCGAGGAAAGGTCGGAAGATTCTATTCATGAGTTCCATAAATGCAGCTGGTGCATTAGTTAGTCCAAACGACATAACTGTGAACTCATAGTGACCATATCTTGTCCTAAAGGCAGACTTGGATATGTCACTGTCCTTAATACAAAGTTTATGATATCCTGACCTCAAGTCTATCTTCGAGAAGACGGTTGCACCACGCAACTGGTCTAAAAGATCATCAATCCTCGGCAGAGGGTACTTGTTCTTTATTATTACTTTATTGAGTTGTCTATAATCAATCACAACCACATTGACCCGTCTTTCTTTTTAACAAACAAAACTGGAGCACCCCAGGGTGAAGTACTCGGTCGGATGAAACCCTTCTCAAGTAAATCCTGAAGTTGTTTCTTGAGTTCTGCCATCTCGGCAGGCGCCATCCTATACGGTGTTTGAGATATAGGTTGTGTATCTGGGACCAAATTAATTTCAAAATCAGTTTCCTGAGGCAGTGGTATACCTGGAAGTTCTTCAGGAAACACGTCTTCAAATTCCCTGACTACAGGAACTTCAGCAGGGTTAGGACTTTCCATGGTAGTATCTATCACATGGGCCAAGAATGCATAACATCCTTGCCTCATCAGCTTCTCAGCAACCATAGCTGACACAAGACATGTGGGTAGAATCTTTCTCTCTCCTTGAAAGATCCATATGTCGCTTTCATCAGCAAACACATCATGCTTGGATTCACAATCCAAGACAACTCTATACCTTTCCAAGGTATCCATCCCAAGGATTATATCAAATCCTTGCATATCAAGTGGTATAAGATCCACTTGAATGCGATGATCAGAAAAGAAGAGGATGCAGGAAGAGCATACCTTCTGCAACACAGCAAACCCTCTCAATGGAGTCTCAAGCAACAAGCTATCTGCCCTATGACTGACCGTCATATTGCAGTTGCGAATCACTCTACGAGTGATAAAGGAATGTGTAGCACCCGGGTCAATCAAAACAAATACAACACATGATGTAGACATATCAGAATATAACAATTCCATTTGACCTGCCACAACCCGTGGATTGATCACTGCATCTGGTGGGTTCATTGCATAGAACCTCGCTGTCACCTGAGGTTGAGTTGGTGCTGACGATCCAGCTTGGGATTCTTGTCCACGTCGTCTAGCTGTTCCTTGAAATTGTCTTCTCTGTGACCCCTGTTGACTCTGTTTCTGAGGCTGTGCCACACTGACAAGCCTAGACCTGCAGTCCTTCATCAGATGTCCCACCTTCCCACAGTTGTAGCAGGTTCTTTCCAGTTATTGTGGTCTTGGTGGTCCTGTGACTGACATTGATGCTGAACTACGAGTCTCTTATAGTGGTAGGCTTCGTCCTCTACCTCTACTCAGTGTCCACTGTGTCTGAGCACTAGATCTGGGTGGTGGAGGTGTAGGTGCAAGGAATCTAGGCTTCTTAAAGTCTCTAGATGAAGAACCCTGGAACTACAGATATCTCTTATGGGTTTGCCTCTTCTCGACTACAGATCTCTCTATCCTTCAGACTGACTCAACGAAGGTAGTGAACCTCTCCCGATTGTCTAGGGTAGACATGTGAGTAGTCAAATCGGCATTCAAACCCTTCTCGAACCTTCTAATCCTTTCTTCTTCAGTGGTAGCCATGTGCGGACAGAACCGCAACAACTCCATGAACTTAGCTTCGTAATCGCTAATGTTCATCATGCCTTGCCTCAATCTCTCGAACTGAGAGATCTTCTCGTCCAGGAATGTCTTTGGAAAGTATCTGTTGACAAATCCCCGACGAAAGTCTTCCCATGAGATCTCTACTCCAGGCCTCTTCTGCTCTTCTATGGTCCACCAGTGACCAGAACTTCCTTTGAGAAGATAGACAACATGTCTAACCTTCTCAGCTTCAGGGATGTTCAAGATTCTGAAGGCTTTCTCCAACTCGGTTAACCATAGATCGACATCTGCGGGGTCAGCTATCCCAAAGTATTCGGTTGCTCCGACACGACGAAGTCACTCGAACGTCTTACCGATACCTTGTCCTTCAGGATGGATAGTTGCCCTTGGTGCAGGCATGGGCATCCTGTCGGTGATATGTGTCATGACACTCATAAACTGCCCGAACATGGTTTGAACAGCTGGGTTACCCATGTCAGCTGGGTCAAACTGAGGTGGCTCCCTGGGTGGATCAGGTACGGGCTATTCTATCTCTGGGTTCCTTGCACCTTCTCGAGGTGCAACAATGCTACTCTCAGCCACGTACTCCTCATGTGGCTCAGACATCCTTATATATCTTCTTCTCCTGAGGAGTAAAAGATTCTATTAGATAGGAAAGAAACACTAAAGATAGACTCGACATCCTAAGTCCTATGTCTCTATAGACTCAGCGAACCTAGAGCTCTGATACTACTAAATTGAGACGATCTGATCCATAAACCACGACATAAACTCAGCGGAAGCATTCGATTAGCAGCGGAATACAAAATCACCGGAAATTAAAACTTTTTGAGACAAGATCTTGAAATCGTAAAACTTCTTTTATAGAAACAAGATAAACAATTTACATCTCTATTAAATCACTTCTTGAGTGATTATACACAGTCAGATACAAAATCTCAAGATTCAAAACCAAAAATCTCAGACCAACTAACTCCAAGGACCTGAGAGTACAGAGACAACATAGGACTAACTAACTACATGGCTCAGCAGTCAGTATCTCCACCTGAGAATCACTACTGCTCCTGGTGCTGCTGTTGCTGTTGATACTGATCACCTGCAAACTGGTTCCTTCGTCCCCGACGACCACCTAAAAAGTTGAAGTCTACGGAGTGAGACAATTTTAAATAATTGTCCCAGCAAGAGTTATACCTCTCCGTCAGAAGCTTTATTATAGCAATCAAAGAACAACATAAGCAATAAAAGCTTTTAAGGTAATCAACAGCAGATTGACATTATGTAGGACAACAACATTTAAGAAATATGAAAAACATATATACTTGGCAATGTAATTTCAGTCATTGTATCTCGTAGTTTTAACCTAAGCGGATATGCTACGCGGTGGATTATGTTTTACAAACATTATTTTGCCCTGTGGAGATGAGGTATACCGCTGATACTCCAACCGATCACTTATTAGGTCGCATCGGTATCATACCTAGGTCATCAAAAGAGTCAGATTCTTATGACCTCATCTTCCTCAGTCAGAGTGAGGATAAACATGCAGGACATCTAGTGTCTCTGCTACTATAGCTTACCAGGGTATTCTGGTACTTCGTTATTAGAGTCACAGTGGCATTATGTACTCTCTTCATCGTCGAAAGATTTCTTGTTTATTTCTCATCGATGCGGTATAAAAGATTTCCTCGGGAGATTAGTATTACATCACCCCGACATAAACATATAGTGAAGGATTGATAGATTAAGATACATCTACATCAATTCCTACACTAGGATGTAAGGATATACACATCCATTTTCCCCCACATACTCAAAAGTATGTGATCCAGGAGTTCCCTTAGGAAAACCTGTTTCACCATCATTTAACTTCTGACAATGATGGATCTATGATCAGGAATCTACATGGTATGATTATACTTGATTAGTTAGGTACATTTCAGTATTCTTTTAACATCATACATATTTCCAAGCATTTAAATATTAAAACACTGCTATACAAGAAGAATACTACGTGTATCAAGTTTAACTCATATAAGTTACCAAAGGATATCAACTCATCATAAGTCATTTAATCAGCATGACCTTGATGTTACTCATGGCTCTTACAGCCTATCATCTCATATGATGCTACTTAAACTTAGGCATCATAGCATATTCACTATTCATTAAGCTAACAACATGCTTTGAATGAATATGGTATCATAATCCTTACCTGGATATGATCATCCTCATATAAGAACCTGCATGGTTAATTCAATTAATAATAATAAACAATTCATTTCAAGAGTTGTACCTTCATACTCTTACAATAGCTAGGTTCCCTGATTTACATCAATTAGGGTTATCCAATCCCTTCCATTATGGTTAGAAATAGTGGTTCCTCCTTTCATACTTAAATCATGAACATTCATGCTTAAAATCATAACCTGGAATTAGGATTTATTGTACATTTCATCATATTACCCTAGAATTAGGGTTTACTATTCACTTTATAGTGAATTGAGCTCATAGCATCATCATGTATGAGAAACATCATCATTGATGCCTTCAAATTAGGTTAAGATTCATCAATTATCATAATTAGGGTTTTCATGATCTCACATAGGTGGATCATACCCTAATCATGAACATTCATATACATTGAAGGTATTTTATTTGAGTTTCAACCATAAATGGCACCTTCTCTCTCCTCTTACTAATAGATGGTGATTACATCACTCTAGAATAGGTTAGGTCAAGTCCTTATTGATTAACATAAGCTAAGTCACCACTATCATGTCATTAGGGTTTGATTAAAACAAGGTATCATCTAGTCGAACCCTTCAAGGGAATATTGGTAAAGTACACCATTGATCACAATCATGGGTCAATCTATTAATCACTTAACCCCTTAATGTCTTTATGTATCATTAGGGTTTGGATTAGACCACCATAGAACCAATTTAAACCTTCAAAGTACTAAGCAAACACAACCCTAAAATCTCCAAACGATTACACACTTTCAACCTCCAAACGGTCTTGAGACCGTTTGGATGTGTTGACCGTTTGCTATAGTTGACTTCAAGACTGCATGACACTCAAGACCATTTGCCCTTAAATGGTCTTGAGACCGTTTGAGTGCGTTGACCGTTTGAGAGTGTTGACTTCCAAACCGTTTGGATGAAACGACCTTGAAACCGCATGAGTTGAAACGATCTTGAGATCGATTGGACCAAATGACCTTGAGATCGTTTGAGTCCAAACGGTCTTGAGACCGTTTGGATCCAAATGGTCTTGAGACCGTTTGGTCCAAATGGGCTCAAAACCGCATGGACCTCAAAGGTGTATCAAAGGTTATAATCGATTATGGTTATCTATGTTGAAGCCTTCAATTGGCCATAACCTTGTTAACCACTTATAAATTGAGACAAATAGGGTTAACGTTAATCAATTGGACACCAAATTAACCCTCAATTGAAAGCCAATTAGGGTTAAATCCAACTCAATTAGGGTTTGCAATCGGTTAACCCTCAATGTTCAACAATGTGAAACAAATTGAAGTTGAACCCATCAGTTGATATTCAATTGGTCCCAAACTTGGCCCAAACGGTATTGAGATCGTTTGGACACCCTCCAAATGGTCTTAAGACCGTTTGCCCAAAGTTTCATCAAAATCTAAGTCGATTTGATAAGGGTTGAACCCTTATTAGGTCTAAAATCAGCATTTTTATTCAATCCATCAACCTATTGTGATTGGACCCTCAATTCATCAAATTACCTTAACCCTCGACCTCCAAACGGTCTTGGGTTGTCACCAAACGGTCTTGAGACCGTTTGAATGAACCCCCCAAACGGTCTTGAGACCGTTTGGGCCCTTCAACCCAAAGTTCACCAAAATCTATTCTTGAAATCAGCAATTCAACCCGATTAGGGTTTAGAAGGTTGAAGTGCCTTCAACTTGTGATTGGTTTACAATTAGATTATGATTCTTTATAATTGATTAATTCAACATGTGTACAACAGACCTCTAAATGGTCTTCACTTGGTCAACCCTACCAAACGGTCTTGGAGACCGTTTGAATCGAAACGGTCTTGCAAGACCACATGAGATCAAACGATCTTGAGACCGTTTGATTTCAAACGGTTTGCAAACCGTTTAGACCAAATGGTCCAAGGTCATTTGGTAAATTTACCTAGGAATTCACGCCCATCATCTTCAACCTCTATGCAGGTAGGTTACTTCACAGATTGCTTGCAAAAGTGCAAGAAAGAGTGGGGAAGAAGAAAAACTAGGTACTAACTTGCAAGAACATAAATATGCATAATAAAGCAAAGGTTTAGAGTTATAAAACCCGCCTTAAATGTTGTTCCTAGAGCTCCAAGCTTCCAAGCTTCAAGACTTAAATGACGTCTTGAGCTCCATAGGTCGGCCAAAGAAGTTTCTCCAAGAAAAGGTTGGGGAAGGTCGGCTAGAACAAGAAACCTAAGTGAGATAACCATAAAACCAACCTTATACAAGGAATTCCTCCATGAATCCCAGCTAGAAGATGGTCTCTTCTCACCTTAGAACAGGTTGGTCATCTTCTTGAGCTCCAGAGCTCTGCTATAGTCAGTTAAGCAAGATGATAAGTGGAGAAGATAAGGGAATACGTTTACTTGGTTTGCAAAGAAAGAAGCTTATATAGCTTGAGTTAGTTTTCAACATAAGAACCTCTAGTTTATGGGTTTCTCATCTAGGTCCCTCCTTAACTTGTAAGGCACGTTCAATCTATCATAACTTTAAGCAAAGCCCATCAAAACTCAAGAGCTAAGGTAAAGAAAGCCAACATGCAAACTAAGGTACATATATAAAGGGTCTCTTTACTCATACTAGGTGATTCTACTACAAAAGTCATTCTTCTTATCTGATTATCTAATTTGAAGCGCCCTTTCATCATTTCTTCTCTAAATGATGTCAAGAGTCATAAAATATACTCTAAAAGGTGTATTTTACAAGTTGCACCCCACATTTTGGGTAAATTGCACTTTACTCCAAAATTAGGGTTTTTAAGCACAAAGATTGCTCCACAAGTTGTATCTTGATGCCCAAGCTTGGGAAATACATCATACTTCATCATATACATTCATATGATGTCTCATCATCAGAGGAACATTTTAACATGTGTAATTTTGCAAGTTAACCCCTCTAATTGGGTAATTTGCACATAGGTCCCTGTATCACAAAACAATACTACAACATTGTTTAAAAAGGACAGAATGAAAATGTATGTTCCTCAGGAACTTAATTACATGCCAAAAGATAATCACAAGTATTTAATTACATGATTAAGCAAAACACCTAGGGTTAACTTATAACCCAGGTCAGGGATGTTACAAATTATCCACCCCTTACAAGGATTTCGTCCCCGAAATCAATAAAACATATTAGGAGAAAAGAGCAGGGTATTTCCTTCTCATCTCTTCCTCTAGTTCCCAAGTGGCTTCTTCAGCACCACGGTGATTCCAAAGGACTTTCACAAGACTTATGTATTTCTTCTTTAGCTTTTTATTTCTGTTATCAAGGATTGACACTAGTCCTTCCTCATAAGTTATATCATCATTCAATTCTACCTCCATAGGTTGTAGAACTGACTTGGTATCAGGGTGACATTTCCTCAGCATAGAAATGTGAAACACAGGGTGTAACTTCTACAACTCTTGAGGTAACTCTAATCTATAGGCTACCTTTCCAACCCGTTCAATGATTGGATAAGGCCCCATAAATCTAGGAGCTAACTTCCCTTTCCTTCCAAAACGAAGGACTCCTTTCCAAGGCGAGACCTTGAGGTACACTTTGTCTCCAACTTGGAACTCTAAGGGTCTACGACGTCTATCGGCGTAAGATTTCTGCCTATCCTGTGCAGTCTTAATCTGTTGTTGTATCAATTTAATCTTCTCTGTGGTCTGCTGCACAAGATCAGGACCTAACAACTGATGTTTACCAGTCTCATACCAACATAAGGGTGATCTACAACGTCTACCATACAAAGCTTCATAAGGTGCCATATCAATGCTATGTTGATAGCTATTGTTATAGGCAAACTCTATCAAGCTTAGGTGTAGATCCCAACTCACAGTAAACTAGAGAACACATGCTCTCAACAAGTCTTCCAAGGTCTGTATAGTCCTTTCCGACTGTCCAGCAGTCTGTGGATGAAAGGTTGTACTAAACCTTAACTTGGTGCCTAAAGCTCTGTGTAACTGCTCCCAAAAACGACTTGTAAACTGGGGACCTCTGTCAGAAACTATAGTGACTGGAACTCCATGCAATCACACTATTTCTTGAACATACAATTGTGATAACCTTTCAGCAGAATAGGTTATTTTGACAGGTAAGAAATGCACTGTCTTTGTCAACCTATCAACTATTACCCAGATGGAATCATGTCCTTTGCTTGTCCTGGGTAGGCCAACAACAAAGTCCATGGTCACATGGTCCCACTTCCACTGTGGTATGGGTAAAGGTTGCATTGTCCCTACAGGCTTCTGGTGTTCAGCTTTAACTTGCTGACACACAAGACACCTCAGAACAAACTCAGCAACATCCTTTTTCATCCCAGGCCACCAATACATATCTTTCAAGTTTTGATACATCTTGGTGCTCCCTGGATGCATGGCATACATTGAAGAATGAGCTTCTTCCAATACTAATTTCCTCAAGTTATCCACATCTGGTACTATCATCCTCCCATGATAGCATGCCACCTAGTCATCTGAGTCATGGAAACCATCCCGCTTTTCATCACCATACTCAGACCTAAACTGCTGAACTGCAACATCAACTCGATGTGCCTCCTTGATCTGCTCTCTTAGGGTAGGTTTAATATGCATTTAAGCTAACAACCCGGATAACAATGACACCTTCAACTGTAAATGGTCCTGCCTTAAAGAGATAAGCATATCTATCCTAGAGCATACTAAATAGTTTAGTTGTGCCCTATCCATGGTTGATGTTGCTGATTTCCTACTCAAGGCATCTGCAACCACATTGGCCTTCCCTGGATGGTAATCGATTATACAATTGTAGTCCTTAATTAACTCCATCCAGCGACATTGCCTCATGTTAAGTTCATGCTGAGAGATGATATAATTAAGGTTCTTGTGGTCAGTGAATATCTCGAATGTCTCTCTGTAGAGATAATGTCTCCAGATCTTCAAGGCATGAACCACAACAACTAACTCCAGATCGTGTGTCAGATAATTCTCCTCGTGTTTCTTAAGCTGTCGGGAAGCAAAAGAAATTACTTTCTTATCCTACATCAACACGCATCCGAGTCCATTCTTGGAGGCATCACAGAAAACTACATATCCCTTACCTTGCTGAGGTAGCACAAGTACAGGTGCACTTGTAAACCTTTCCTTCAACAGCTAAAAAGATTACTGGCACTTATCACTCCAGGAAAAAGGAACGTCTTTCCGGGTTAACTTGGTCAAGGGTAAGGCTATAGAACTGAAGTTCTTGATGAACCTTCGGTAGTATCCAGCTAACCCTAAGAAACTATGAATCTCTGTCGGTGTCTTTAGTTGTTCCCACTGTAGAACAAATTCTACCTTTTTAGGGTCAACACGAATACCCAAGGCAGATACCACGTGTCCAGGAAAAGATACTTCCGGCAACCAGAACTCACACTTGCTAAACTTAGCGTATAGCTTATGTTCCCTTAGCAAGGTCAAAGCTTGGCAAAGATGTTGATCATGCTGTTGAGCATCTCTACTATAGATCAGAATGTCATCTATGAAGACAACAACACACTGATCGAGGAAAGGTCGGAAGATTCTATTCATGAGTTCCATAAATGCATCTGGTGCATTAGTTAGTCCAAACGACATAACTGTGAGCTCATAGTGACCATATCTTGTCCTAAAGGCAGACTTGGATATGTCACTGTCCTTAATACGAAGTTGATGATATCCTGACCTCAAGTCTATCTTCGAGAAGACGGTTGCACCACGCAACTGGTCAAAAAGATTATCAATCCTCGGCAGAGGGTACTTGTTCTTTATTGTTACTTTATTGAGTTGTCTATAATCAATGCACAACCGCATTGACTCGTCTTTCTTTTTAACAAACAAAACCGGAGCACCCCAGGGTGAAGTACTCGGTCAGATGAAACCCTTCTCAAGTAACTCCTGAAGTTGTTTCTTGAGTTCTACCATCTCGGCAGGCGCCATCCTATACGGTGTTTGAGCTATAGGTTGTGTATCTGGGACCAAATTGATTTCAAAATCAATTTCCCGAGGCAGTGGTATACCTGGAAGTTCTTCAGGAAACACGTCTTCGAATTCCCTGACTACAGGAACTTCAGCAGGGTTAGGACTTTCCATGGTAGTATTTACCACATGGGCCAAGAATGCATAACATCCTTGCCTCATCAGCTTCTCAGCAACCATAGCTGACACAAGGCTGGTGGGTAGAATCTTTCTCTCTCCTTGAAAGATCCATATGTCGCTTTCATCAGAAAACATAGCCTGCTTGGATTCACAATCCAAGACAACTCTATACCTTTCCAAGGTATCCATCCCAAGGATTATATCAAATCCTTGCATATCAAGTGGTATAAGATCCACTTGAATGCGATGATTAGAAAAGAAGAGGATGCAGGAAGAGCATACCTTCTACAACACAACAGACCCTCTCAATGGAGTCTCAAGCAACAAGCTATCTGCCCTATGACTGACCGTCATATTGCAGTTGTGAATCACTCTCCGAGTGATAAAGGAATGCGTAGCACCCGGGTCAATCAAAACATTGACAACACAGGATGTAGACATATCAGAATATAACAATTCCATCTGACCTGCCACAACCCATGGATTGATCACTGCATCTGGTGGGTTCATTGCATAGAACCTTGTTGTCGCCTGAGGTTGAGTTGGTGATGACGATCCAGCTTGGGACGCTTGTCCACATCCTCTAGATGTTCCTTGAAATTGTATTCTCTGTGACCCCTGTTGACTCTATCTCTGAGGCTGTGCCACACTGACAGGCCTAGACCTGCAGTCCTTCATCAGATGTCCCACCTTCCCACAGTTGTAGCAGCTTCTTTCCAGTTGTTGTGGTCTTGGTGGTCCTGTGACTGACATTGATGCTAAACTACGATTCTCTTGTAGTGGTAGGCTTCGTCCTCTACCTCTACTTGGTGTCCACTGTGTCTGAGCACTAGATCTGGGTGGTGGAGGTGTAGGTGCAAGGAATCTAGGATTCTTAAAGTCTCTAGATGAAGAACCCTAGAACTGCAGATATCTCTTTTGGGTTTGCCTCTTCTCGACTACATCTCTCTCTATCCTTTAGACTGACTCAACAAAGGTAGAGAACCTCTCCCGATTTTCTATGGCAGACACGGGAGTAGTCAAATCGGCATTCAAACCCTTCTCGAACCTTCTAATCATTTGTTCTTCTGTGGCAGCCATGTGCGTACAGAACCGCAGCAACTCCATGAACTTAGCTTTGTACTCACTAATGTTCATCATGCCTTGCCTCAATCTCTCGAACTGAGAGATCTTCTCATCCAGGAATGTCTTTGGAAAGTATCTGTTGACAAATCCCCGACGAAAGTATTCCCATGAGATCTCTACTCCAGGCCTCTTCTGCTCTTCCATGGTCCACCAGTGACCAACACTTCCTTTGAGAAGATAGATAACATGTCTAACCTTCTCAGCTTCAGGGATGTTCAAGATTCTTAAGGCTTTCTCCAACTCGGTTAACCACAGATCGGCATCTGCGGGGTCAGCTGTCCCAAAGTATTCGATTGCTCCGACACGACAAAGTCGCTCGAACGTCTTACCGATACCTTGTCCTTCAGGATGGACAGTTTCCCTTGGTGCAGGCATGGGCATCCTGTCGGTGATATGTGTCATGGCACTCATAAACTTCCCGAACATGGTTTGAACAGCTGGGTTACCCATGTCAGCTGGGTCAAACTGAGGTGGCTCCCTGGGTGGCTCAGGTACGGGATGTTCTATCTCTGGGTTCCTTGCACCTTCTCGAGGAGCAGAAACGCTACTCTCAGCCACATACTCCTCATGTGGCTCAGACATCCTTATATATCTTCTTCTCCTGAGGAGTAAAAGATTCTATTAGATAGGAAAGAAACACTAAAGATAGACTCGACATCCTAAGTCCTATGTCTCTGTAGACTCAGCGAACCTAGAGCTCTGATACCACTAAATTGAGATGATCTGATCCATAAACCACGACATAAACTCAGCGGAAGCATTCGATTAGCAGCGGAATACAAAATCACCAGAAATTAAAACTTTTTGAGACAAGATCTTGAAACCGTAAAACTTCTTTTATAGAAACAAGATAAATAGTTTACATCTTTGTTAAATCACTTCTTGAGTGATTATACACAGTTAGATACAAAATCTCAAGATTCAAAACCAAAAATCTCAGACCAACTAACTCCAAGGACCTGAGAGTACAGAGACGACATAGGACTAACTAACTACATGGCTCAGTAGTCAGTATCTCCACCTGAGATTCACTGGTGCTCTTGGTGCTGCTGCTGCTGATACTGATCACCTGCAGACTGGTTCCTTCATCCCCGATGACCACCTAAAAAGTTGAAGTCTATGGAGTGAGACAATTTTAAATAATTGTCCCAGTGAGAGTTATAACTCTCCGCCAGAAGCTTTATTATAGCAATCAAAGAACAACATAAGCAATAAAAGCTTTTAAGGTAATCAACAGCAGATTGACATTAAGTAGGACAACAACATTTAAGAAATATGAAAAACATATATACTAGGCAGTGTAATTTCAGTCATTATATCTCGTAGTTTTAACCTAAGCAGATATGCTACGCGGTTGATTATGTTTTACAAACATTATTATGCCCTGCGGAGATGAGGTATACCACTCATACTCCAACCGATCACTTATTAAGTCACATCGATATCATACCTATGTCATTAAAAGAGTCGGATTCTTATGACCTCATCTTCCTCAGTCAGAGTGAGGATAAACATGCAGGACATCTAGTGTCTCTGCTACTATAGCTTACCAGGGTATTCTGGTACTTCGCTATTAGAGTCACAGTGGCATTCTGTACTCTCTTCGTCATTGAAAGATTTCTTGTTTATTTCTCATCGATGCGGTATAAAAGATTTCCTCAGGATATTAGTATTGCATCACCCCGGCATAAACATATAGTGAAGGATTGATAGATTAAGATACATCTACATCAATTCCTACACTAGGATGTAAGGATATACACATCCATTTCCCCCCACATACTCAAAAGTATGTGATCCAGGAGTTCCCTTAGGAAAACCTGTTTCACCATCATTTAACTTCTGACAATGATGGATCTATGATCAGGGCTCTACATGGTATGATTATAATTGATTAGTTAGGTACATTTCAGTATTCTTTTAACATCATACATATTTCCAAGCATTTAAATATTAAAACACTGCTATACAAGAAGAATACTACGTGTATCAAGTTTAACTCATATCAGTTACCAAAGGATATCAACTCATCATAAGTCAGTTAATCAGCATGACCTTGATGTTACTCATGGCTCTTACAGCCTATCATCTCATATGATGCTACTTAAACTTAGGCATCATAGCATATTCACTATTCCTTAAGCTAACAACATGCTTTCAATGAATATGGTATCATAATCCTTACCTGGATATGACCATCCTCATATAAGAACCTGCATGGTTAATTCAATTAATAATAATAAACAATTCATTTCAAGAGTTGTACCTTCATACTCTTACAATAGCTAGGTTCCCTGATTTACATCAATTAGGGTTATCCAATCCCTTCCATTATGATTAGAAATAGTGGTTCCTCCTTTCATACTTAAATCATGAAGATTCATGCTTAAAAGCATAACCTGGAATTAGGGTTTATTGTACATTTCATCATATTACCCTAGAATTATTGGTTTACTATTCACTTTATAGTGAATTGAGCTCATAGCATCACCATGTATGAGAAACATCATCATTGATGCCTTCAAATTAGGTTAAGATTCATCAATTATCATAATTAGGGTTTTCATGATCTCACATAGGTGGATCATACCCTAATCATGCACATTCATATACATTGAAGGTATTTTATTTGAGTTTCAACCATAAATGGTACCTTCTCTCTCCTCTTACTAATAGATGATGATTACATCACTCTAGAATAGGTTAGGTCAAGTCCTTATTGATTAACATAAGCTAAGTCACCACTATCATGTCATTAGGGTTTGATTAAAACAAGGTATCATCTAGTTGAACCCTTCAAGGGCATATTGGTAAAGTACACCATTGATCACAATCATGGGTCAATCTATTAATCACTTAACCCCTAAATGTCTTTAAGTATCATTAGGGTTTGGATTAGACCACCATAGAACCAATTTAAACCTTCAAAGTACTAAGCAAACACAACCCTAAAATCTCCAAACGATTACACACTTTCAACCTCCAAACGATCTTGAGACCGTTTGGATGTGTTGACCGTTTGCTATAGTTGACTTCAAGACCGCATGACACTCAAGACCGTTTGCCCTTAAATGGTCTTGAGACCGTTTGAGTGCGTTGACCATTTGAGAGTGTTGACTTCCAAATCGTTTGGATGAAACGACCTTGAAACCGCATGAGTGGAAACGATCTTGAGATCGATTGGACCAAACGACCTTGGGATCGTTTGAGTCCAAATGGTCTTGAGACCGTTTGGCCTCAAAGGTCTTGAGACCATTTGGTCCAAATGGGCTCAAAACCGCATGGACCTCAAAGGTGTATCAAAGGTTATAATCGATTATGGTTATCTATGTTGAAGCCTTCAATTGGCCATAACCTTGTTAACCACTTATAAATTGAGCCAATTAGGGATAACCTTAATCAATTGGAAACCAAATTGACCCTCAATTGAAAGCCAATTAGGGTTAAATCCAACTCAATTAGGGTTTGCAATCGGTTAACCCTCAATGTTCAACAATGTGAAACAAATTGAAGTTGAACCCATCAGTTGATACTCAATTGGGCCCAAACTTGGCCCAAACGGTCTTGAGATCGTTTAGACACCCTCCAAATGGTCTTGAGACCGTTTGACCAAAGTTTCATCAAAATCTAAGTCGATTTGATAAGGGTTGAACCCTTATTAGGTCTAAAATCAACATTTTTATTCAATTCATCAACCTATTGTGATTGGACCCTCAATTCATCAAATTACCTTAACCCTAGACCTCCAAATGGTCTTGGGTTGTCACCAAACGGTCTTGAGACCGTTTGAATGAACCCCCCAAACGGTCTTGAGACCGTTTGGGCCCTTCAACCCAAAGTTCACCAAAATCTATTCTTGAAATCAGCAATTCAACCCGATTAGGGTTTAGA
Source organism: Alisma plantago-aquatica (assembly GCA_963693085.1). Classification (NCBI taxonomy): domain Eukaryota; kingdom Viridiplantae; phylum Streptophyta; class Magnoliopsida; order Alismatales; family Alismataceae; genus Alisma; species Alisma plantago-aquatica. The sequence continues at coordinate 485,360,029 of OY856415.1, forward strand.
AGGTTGAAGTGCCTTCAACTTGTGATTGGTTTACAATTAGATCATGATTCTTTATAATTGATTAATTCAACATGTGTACAGCATACCTCTAAACGGTCTTCACTTGGTCAACCCTACCAAACGGTCTTGAGACCGTTTGATTTCAAACGGTTTGCAAACCGTTTAGACCAAATGGTCCAAGGTCGTTTGGTAAAGTTACCTAGGAATTCACGCCCATCATCTTCAACCTCTGTGCAGGTCGGTTACTTCACGGATTGCTTGTAAAAGTGCAAGAAAGAGTGGGGAAGAAGAAAAACTAGGTACTAACTTGCAAGAACATAAATATGCATAATAAAGCAAAGGTTTAGAGTTATAAAACCCACCGTAAACATTGTTCCTAGAGATCCAAGATTCCAAGATTCAAGCCTTAAATGGTGTCTTGAGCTCCACAGGTCGGCCAAAGAAGTTTCTCCAAGAAAAGGTTGGGGAAGGTCGGCTAGAACAAGAAACCTAAGTGAGATAACCATAAAACCAACCTTATACAAGGAATTCCTCCATGAATCCGAGCTAGAAGATGGTCTCTTCTCACCTTAGAACAGGTTGGTCATCTTCTTGAGCTCCAGAGCTCTTCCTTAGTCAGTTGAGCAAGATGATAAGTGGAGAAGAGAAGGGAATACGTTTACTTGGTTTGTAAAGAAAGAAGCTTATATAGCTTGGGTTAGTTTTCAACATAAGAACCTCTAGTTTATGGGTTTCTCATCTAGGTCCCTCCTTAACTTCTAAGGCACGTTCAATCTATCATAACTTTAAGCAAAGCCCATCAAAACTCAAGAGCTAAGTTAAAGAAAGCCAACATGCAAACTAAGGTACATATATAAAGGGCCTCTTTACTCATACTAGGTGATTCTACTATAAAAGTCATTCTTCTTATATGATTATCTAATTGAAGCGCCCCTTTCATCATTTCTTCTCTAAATGATGTAAATAGTCATAAAATATAATCTAAAAGGTGTATTTTACAAGTTGCACCCCACATTTTTGGTAAATTGCACTTTACTCCAAAATTAGGGGTTTTAAGCACAAAGATTGCTCCACAAGCTGTATCTTGATGCCCAAGCTTGGGAAATCCATCATACTTCATCATATCCATTCATATGATGTCTCATCATCAGAGGAACATCTTAACATGTGTAATTTTGCAAGTTAACCCCTCTAATTGGGTAATTTGCACATAGGTCCCTGTATCACAAAACAATACTACAACATTGTTTAAAAAAGACAGAATGAAAATGTATGTTCCTCAGGAACTTAATTACATGCCAAAAGATAATCACAAGTATTTAATTACATGATTAAGCAAAACACCTAGGGTTAACTTATAACCCAGGTCAGTGATGTTACAGTGTACTTCGCAACCTCAACCTTGAAGGAACTTACGTGAGCCGAACACCACCTTTTTATCAGAGCAACTATACTTACTAGAAAAGAAGGATGCAATTTTACTTCAAATGAATCAGCCTATACCTTTGGAGGATGGTGTCCTTGCCCTATGAGCTTCCTAGAATAGAGTTTGCAACATGGAATCCCAAAACGGTAAAGCAAGTTCAATTGAATGAAATTGTGGTAAGCATTTTATATTGTTCTATTTCCGTTGGTGAGTTGAATAGGATATCTTCATGTGAAACTGCTTATAAAATATGGCATAAACTTTCAATTACCCATGAAAGGACAACTCAAGTTAAGAATACTAAGATTAATATGCTTAAATAAAAGTTTGAACCATTCCCAATGTTACTTAATGAGGCTATTAGAGAAATGTATGCAAGGTTTTCTTCTATTGTTAATAGCTTGAATGCCTTGAGTAAGTATACAAGCAAGGAAGATTAGGTTTGCAAGATTCTTAGATCCTTTCCTCCAAAGTACAAGCCAAAGGTGATGACCATTGAAGAAGTCAATGACCTTACCACTTTGAAGATGGAGCAATTCATCGGAAATATAGAGACTCATGAAGTTACTACACTTATTGAATAAGAAAGATTGGTAACCATACATAAAAAGGAGAAAAAGAAGGACATTGCATTCAAGGTAGCAACTAAAACTATCACTAAAGAAAGTAATGTAACAAGTGAAGAGAAGACATTCATTGTAAATGGCAAGAAATATAGAAGATTTAAATCTAACAAAAATTCTAGTGTTTTTTCCTCTTCTTCCCTTAGGTACTTTGAATGTGGCAAGAAAGGACATGGAGAGAATGATTTTCCTAAAGTCAAGAAAGGTATGAAATCCTCCTTTAAGAAGAAAGAAAAAGTATAAAGTAGCTTGGGATGAGTCAAGTGATGATAGCAAGAGCGAAGAAGAAGTAGAATGTCTAAGGGTTAAACAAGAAAAGGTGCGTTGTCTTATTGTAACAATGGATGAAGAAGGAAATGAGGTAAGTCTTCTTGATTTGTCTAAGGAAGAGCCAGTTAATAGTCTAGAAGAGCTTCATGATAAATATGTTGATTGTAAAGGGAAATTGAGGAAGCTTACAAAAACTAATGATGATTTGCATGCTAAACTATATGATCTTACTTTTGAAAATGAAAATCTTTTGTATGAAAAAGACACCTTGAGATCATGTATTAATAATTACAATATGATGTTTCTTGCTCTTGAAACCAATAATAATCTTCTTTCTCAAGAAAATGTTCAATTGCTTGCTAAGATAAAAAATTATCAAAATCAACATATTGTATGTTTTCATTCAAATTATGATGTCATTTCTAAAGAAATAGATTCTTTTCTTTCAAGTTTAGATCAAGCAAAACTAGATATTACAAAGAAAATTGATCAAATTGTCAAGTTGCAAAAATATGTTGATAGTCTAAAGAGTAATAAAATTCTTGATAAAATCTTGGAAAACTCTTTTGGACAAGTTGGAAGAAGAGGTCTAGGCTATGTACCTAAAGAGATTTTTTTTTTCAAAAGTCTAGAATAAGAAAAACACAAAAACCCAAATCAAAGATCATGTATGTGCCTAAAGACAATATAACACATAACCAAATTGCTAAGAAGAGAAATGAAATTGATTTTTATTAGTTGTCACTATTGTCAACGTCTTGGACACTATTCATTTCTTGGCCATGCAAGGAAAAGAAAGATGTTGACTTGGTTTGGGTCTCAAAACCCCCAACTTAAATTGTTGGACATATTAATTGAGATTTGACCTAAACTTCATTTTAAAATTCATAATGTCTTATCTCAACTAAAATAAGCTTTAACTTGTATATTCTTGTATGTTCTAATTTCTTAATTGTGTTATAAAAAAATAATAGCATTATTTGTTTACATTAGAAATGTTTATTTTACTAAAAATGCATAGAACCTCATATCGGTCGATAAAGAGCTCGACCGAGATCTCTTATGGTCCAAAGGTAGTTATATCAAAATTGTTTTTATTTGCAAATCTTCCCGGCCGATAAATAGCTTGATTGAGAATTCTTTTAAACAAACAAAAGTTTGACTGAAGATAGTTCTGTCAGAACCGTTTGTTGAAAATAAAAACCATCCAACTGTAATAAACTTTGGTAACTCAAATCTATAATGAACTCTTCATATTAGATTGTTATAAATATTTGAATGATCCTAACCAAAAGGACCACTATGTGGGGACCAAAAATTTCATAGTTTGTAGGTTGGATGGTATATATAAATTGCTCTAACAAGCGTATGACTGGAAATAAGAAGATTTTCATACATTCAGAGAAAAGGTAAAATTATTGGTCACATTTGGATAAAGTTTCAAAGGTAAAACTATTGGGATAGGTGATGTTGGTACAATTTTTTTTCTATTTGTAAAAGAACTACATAATAAGTACTATGACAATGGTTAGATTCATAAGAAAATACCAAAGTTGTTGATATATGAAAAATGATTGTAAACCTCTTAAACAATGAATTTTTTATGGCATAAAAAAGATTACAAGAAACCTTCTTAGAATATAATCATTACCTATTTTTTTTATAAATCTGAAAATTGTGTATTAGGCAAGCAAAAGTAAGATTTCTTTTCAAAACTAAAGCTTTGCTTACTAGAACTCATTTACATAATTTTTTTTGGCTCTATGTGAATTCTATCTTTAACAAAAGATGGTAAAGCCAAATTTGATCTTAAGTCACAAAAGGCTTTATCCTGGAATATTCAATATCCAGCAAAACATCTAGGATTTATAAGTCTACATAAACGATGGTTATACACATCAAGACTTAGTCATATCATAAAAGAGTTTATTACTAGACAATTGCTATATGTGGTTACCAAGAGCAATGAATAAAATTCAGTTCCTAGACCTAAAGACAAAACATTCATTGGAACTATATGGACATGATGAAATAAAATTAGGATATAATGAGAAGAAATAGATTTTTATATGATTGATGCATTAATTTCTAATAATTGAGGTCATTTAACTCTAGCCACTCGTAAAGACACCATACTCTTCAAATGGATGTAACAATTGTTTCCTAAGTAGAATCATAAAAGAAGATATCTATGTTGATTAAACCCATGACTTGAAATATGATTAGGTATACATAAAGAAAGATGATTTTACTAATATAGAAGAAAATGTTATTTCTTGATTATACTAGATAATTCTATAGAACTTCCTCTCGACCGACCAGAAGTTCGACCGAGGGGCGCTCCGGTCGAAGTCATGGTCGATTGAAAATATGCCTGATAGAAATACTTATTTATAAATGAAATCATTCACTTAAACCCAACATTGGTAATATTAAATATATAATTTTCTCATCATGTTAAATACTTAGAATAAGAGAAATTTTTAAACGAAAATAGTGCAAGAAACAAGATTTCTAATAAAATTGACTCATAGTCTTACTTAATCAATTGATTTTAGAGTTTGTTGCAATTTGAAATACCTCATTATTTTTAAGCTCACTTTTGTTATGAGATTAAGGGGGAGCTCAAAAAAAATCTTATATATAATGTGCATACATTTTTTTTATATCATGATCTTAATTGGATTCTATACAACAATTTGGGCTTAACGACCCTTGTAAATGGTTGAGAAATTAATATAAAAATAAATTTATTGATCCCACCATGAGCCTAAAGGAATCTCATATCATTTTAGGTCTTAGCATCCCTTGTAAATGGTTGAGAAATTAATATTGCTTTTTGAATTGTGGCTAAATTTGACATTCTTTTTGAAGTAAACAATTAAAGGAGAGTAATCAATTAAGGGGGAGTCTTATGGATTTAAACATAGGATTATATTTTTGAAATGACAAAGGAGGAGAAATAAAATAAAGAAAAATAAAGTAAAATATTCTCATGAGTTTCATGATCTCTTGGCTTGACATGAACTGGTGCTAAATTGCCTTAAGAGATGAATATCATTTTCCATATCTATTTAATTATATTAGCATACATTTTATGAGATTAAAGAACCTATTCATCTTATATATATCACATGTATGAAACTCATTTTATTTCAAAATATTTTACTTATATTTTAGGAATGTTTGTCATCTTAAAAAGGGGGAGATTGTTGGCTAAATTGGATATTAGCATACCCTTTGTTTTGATGATGAAAAACATTTCATTCTTTTGGATCGAACGTGCTACTTGAGTATTTTAGAGTTCAAGAAAATGAGGATATCATACTAAGTGGATAGTCGAAGATCAATGCGCTTAAATGTTTAATATTTTCATGATTATACTCAATGTAAAAACTTGTACAAGTATATAATGTACAAGTACTTAGATATCATGTAAATCAAGCATTAGATCTTCCCTATCCACCAAAAACCCTATATTACACTCACATGAAGATTTTAAGGTTGATAGGTTTCATATGAGTCATCAATAGGACCTCACATACATTGAAAATCCTTGAAAAGGGTCCTTCTCAGTCGACACTATTGTCGATCGAGATATAGCCTTTTTAATAGGTTTAAACAAGAGATAAACGAACATATATCCATTAGATACATCTGAACATAGACAGTCATTCGGTCGTCAATATTGTGGATCGAGAGTCATCTTATCAATAATATTGTCGACTGAGAAAAGTTTTGGAAACTTTGCATTTAATGGACATTTTAGCCATTGCAACCCAACTACTTTCTACCTAATGACTAGTTAAACATGAAGAACACTCTAGACACTCCCTACAACGTCCCTAATCACTTGTAAACCATTCCTATAAACAGGAGAGGCTTTAGGACACCAAAAACACACAAGCTACACTTGAGCATCCATTCTAGAGAACAACAAAGCTGAGAATCCCTTGCTATCTTCTTCTTTAAGCTCTAAATTCATGTATTCTAGCAATAGCCTCTTAGCCACCATCTAAGAAACGTCCATCCTAAGTGGTTAGGAGGTCTAACACTTGATATAGGATCAAAGTGTTGTACTTCATTGGTTAAGTATTTTCCTTCTTCCAATCTATTTCCTTTATATTGTATTTGTTCTCCTTGACTACTCCAAGTGTAGGAGGTTGTCTGAGGGAAGTTGCTTGAGGTTACTTCAAGAAGGGGACTTCAAAGAAGGTTGGAGCTACTTCTAGGTGAAGTCTATCTCAAGGTGGTGGAGCTACTTCAAGGAGGTGAAGGCTTCTCCAAGGTTGCTTGAGGTTACTTCAAGAAGGCTGCTTCAAAGGAGGTTGGAGTTCCTTCTAGGTGAAGGATATCTCAAGGTGGTGGAGCTACTTCAAGGTTGTGAAGGCTTCTCCAAGGACTTGAATTTACTTCAAGAAGGCTGCTTCAAGGAGGTTGAAGCTACTTCAAGGTGAAGGCTACTTCAAGGGTGTGGAAGGTGATTATATTTTGTTGTAACATCCTTGAGAGGTAAATAAAATACATCACTTTCAAAATCCCAATTGGAGACAATTGGGTAGTGGACTGACTACCTTTGATTCAAAGGTTGGAACCACTCTACATCGGAGCATCTTCCTTATTTCCTCCTCCTTCTTTGGTTTTAAGTTTTTAATTAAAATTTTAAAATACCAAAAGCTCTATTTACCCCCTCTAGATCTTTTCAAAATAATCAATAGTTTTTTTGGAATATCAGATGGTTATTTTTTTTTATTTTAAAGAAATGACTATTGACAACATTTGTCTCCCATGGATATTGAAACATACTTTAAAGGTTGGTGCGCATGATGTTCACTAAAGGGTTCCAACAAATATTATTACCTTAGTAATATGTTAGGTTGTAATTAATTATAGGTCGAACATACCCTATACACTCTACTACACTAGGATTTGAAGCAATTTCAAATTATATTAGGTGACCCTCACATAAATAATCATTTTCTTCGCAAAGCCAAATTGTTAAATTCTAGGATTGCAAAGAAAGTTGAATGTTGATAAGGGAGTCACCCCAGGGAGCTTGACATATGATTAAAATGTAGGAGAGTGAGATATTTACTATAAAATGCCAACTAAATTTACTACATTTGTAGTATATAGGTTTTTATTTAGTTCATTTCAACATACACTAGTCTTTTTTTCACTAGGCTGTGAATGCGTTTCAAATTATGTGAGGTGACCCTCTAATCAATAATCATATTCATTTCTGTATTAGATGGCCAAATTCTAATATTTCAAAGAATTTGATTCTTGGTGACAAAGTCACCACAAATATCTTGATATGTGTTTCTATGTTTGATGTCTAATATGTTTAGTGTATGATATTCACTAAATTAATGCCTTCCTAGCATGTTAGGTTTGTATTGAAATTAGTTGGAACATACACTAAACTTTTTGGTCAGTCTAGGCTCTGAAGGAGTTTCAGACTGCATAAAGTGACCCTTTCATTAAAAATCATTTTTGACCTCATATGGTTGACTTTTGGGATTGCAAAGAATTTGAATTTTTCTGATAGAGTCACATCAGGGAGCTTGAAATATTCTGCATTGGTTGGTTTGTGAAATGTGCATTGTAGGGTTCCAACTGAACTTACTATATTCATACTATATTATAGTTGTATTAATTTTATATGAAACACACATTAAATATTTTTTCACATTAGGATCCTAAGGAGTTTAAAATTCTAGGTTTGCAAAGAATTATGGTTGCAAAGTTAGATGATTAAATTCTTGGTTTGTAAAGAATTTGACTATTGATTACAAAGTCGTCTAGGGATCTTGAAATTGCTTCAAGGTTGGTGTCTGAGATGTTCATTTAGGGTTACATTGAATCTAGTTGCAACATACACAAGACATTTTGTCATAGTAGGGATCCAAAGGAGTTCCAAATTGTGTGTGGCAACACTCTCATTAACAATAAATTATTTTACTACCTTCTAAGGGCTACATTGAATCTAGTTGCAACATACACGAGACATTTTGTCACACTAGGGCTCTAAAGGAGTTACAAATTGTGTGTGACAACACTCTCATTAACAATCAAATTATTTGCAATCTTAGATACTTAAATCCCTATATTGCAAAGAAGTTGAATGTTGATGACAGAGTTGCCTTTGAATGTTGAAATATGCTTCAAAGGTTGGTGTGTGAGATGTTCTTTGTAGGTTTACAACCAAATTTACTACCTTCCTAGCATGTTAAGGTTGTATTATATTGATGAAAGAGTCGCAATGCAGAGATTAAAAAAATTCTTCAAAGCTTGGTATGTGAGATGTTCCTTGTAGATTTCCAACAAAAATCAATGAATCTGGAATGTGTGGGTTGTATAATTTCATATGGAGCATACACTAAACATTTTTTCACACTAGGCTTTGAAGGATTTTAAATTATAGAAGGTGACACTCTAATCAAGAAGCAATATTCTCATTGTATATGGTGAAAATTTGGGATTACAAACAATTTGATTGTTGATGTTAGATTCACATTAAGGAACTTGAAATATATTCATAATTTGGGTTCCATATGAATTTACTACCTTTCTACATTCTTGTTTGTGAATTAAAATGAATACCAACATCCACATTTCTCAACCATGTGACAAAAATTTTGTTCATATCCTACCACCTGATTCCATAATAGGTGGCCCTATATTAGCGTTTATTAATGTATCGATTTGTTCAAAATCTACACGACTTTGTGGTTCTTTCTCTGTGGTGATTGTGATTGGGTGCACTAATTCCTCTTCCAATATGTATGTTCTACAAGTGAATCTCAAATGACATAATTATTATACGAAGTGACCACACACTTATACTATTTGATATATGATCACATTTAAATCTTCAATTATATTATTTAAATTCTTTTCATACTCAATCCACTAAACATACATCACTATTTTTGTTTAGATTATATCTGAGAAAACAAACAAGTTTTGTTAGTTGATTTGTTTAATATTCCATACTAATTTATTACATATTTATAATATTAGGCAGTTTCAACCAATCACAATGTATGGCATATGAGAACAATCTAATATACAAATTTTGCTCATATAAAATGATGCATATTAACCTACTAAATGTATATTACTATTTTTTGTTTGAGTCATATATGAGGAAGAAAATAAGCCTTATTAGTTAATTTAGGCAAGTGTCCCTACAAAATTTAGTACTTATGTATCATGTTAGCTTGTTTGGAAAGTTTGAAGTGTTTGACAAATGAGCACATTTACGTATGCAATTTTTTCATATACAAAGATGTTGCCTACTCAATCTACTACATAAATACCAATCAAATCTGAGGAAGCAAAAAAGTCTTACTAGTTGTTTAAATCAATAGTCCCTATTATATTTAATGCATGTGTATCATATTAGGTTGTTTGGATTAATCATAGTTTTTCACATATGTTATAATTACATTAATTAGTAACGCAAATGTTTGGGCTTTGTGAATGAATACCACGTGTAATGTTAGCATGACACATTTATGTTTGAATCAAATATGATGAAATATAAAAGTCTTATTAGTTATTTTAGTTGATAGTCCCTATTGCATTTCATACATTTATTTCATGTTAGGATGTATATTACATTGTATTGTTTCACATATGTTAGAATGATAGATAATTCAACTCAAATGTTTGGGCTTTGTGAATGAACACCTTGTGCAATGTTGGTAAGAAGCTTTTTGAATCATATTTGAGGAAATAGACAAGTCTTATTAGTTGCTTCGGTTGACAATACATGTTATATTTTTTTGTGCGTACCATTTGTTTACCCCGCCCGACCCCCCCAAACCACCCAGTTACCCCTACCCATCCCATATCATCTTCACAAAGGGTTGAACCCCCAACCCTCCAAACACATGCATGGTGGTCTTGTTGTTATTTATCCCAAAGAGCCAATCATATGATTATTTTAATGGGCCATCATATAATTAATTTGATAATAATAAATTTGATTCCATCTATAATGTTGATCTCAATCATGAGATGATGACACAGTTGTAATTGATTTCTATAGAAGGATGTTACTCGATGACATATGTCTTCAGGTTAAGGACTTGACAATGAGATCTTATGTATGATAAGAGTACACAAAATCTTGTTATGCCCCTAGTTAGATATTACTATGGATGCAAAATAGATGAAAGTAATACATAAGACTAAAATGTGTGTTGACTGATGATAGAGTCTCATTCATCATGATATAGGACATAAAATCAAGCACAAAGGTAATTGTTAGATAACAAATGTACCAGATAGACTCACCTTGAGAGTGGTACATGGAGACCATGGAATGGTAGTCACAATCAACTCTCAAAGCAATATTGGTGATAGTGGTTCTTAGATCAGAAGTAACTACACTCATCACATGTCATTCGATAAACTTTGAAACCATCCAACGTGACCTGGAATAAGGGTTGCCATAAATCTGGTGCTAGGGTACATGTTGACACATGGGGATCAAATATGAGTGATGTAGATGGGATTTATCCCTCCAATAGGAGTTGATATCTTGGCCGTCTGATAAGAGAGACTGAGAAATGTATGTCCATACTCGTGTGACTCAGTATTTGATATGTGAGCTTACATGCATTTCATATAGTATGCTCCAGTTCAAGGAACATGTATTGAATAGTAAGAGGATGATGATTCCATGCCTCGAGTTCAATTTGGATATCAAAGACAAAGGAACTATATGATCACGATAACACTAAGCACATATTGTAGGTTGAAGTTGTTCTCCAACTTTCCAATCACTTGGTAAGCAATGATGTGTTCGTAGATAGAACTCATTATTTAAGATGTCATAATCTAGTTATGGATATTCATTGCCAGCATAATTTGAGACCTATAGGGTCACACACATTGGATGCACCTAAAATAGGAGTTTACTCATGAATAAGGTTTGACTTGATTACTAAAGTGTTTGGGTAACCAACTTGAACAACATTGGTTGACAGTTGACTGACTAGAGAATCCAATCGATCGACTGTGAATGCTAGTCGACTGATTGGAGTGTCTAGTCGACCGAATGAAAAGTCTAGTTGACTGATTGGATGATCAATAAGACTTGATCAAGGATTGATGTTGACATCATGTCATGATTAATCATTACATTGAAATCTAAGTCGTTTGTGAATAGAAAAAATAGCCAATCAACTGGCTGAAGGATTCACTTGATTGATTGGAGTGTGAGTCTGCCGTTTGGACTGTCTAGTCACCAACTGGTGACTCACAACAGTAAAATATTCATGAAATTCATCTCCTTACATCTTAGGGTTTGTGGAAACCCTAACCCATACACTCCTATATAAGGGGGGGGTGACCAAGGATCTTAGGACATGTCTTAAAATCTCAATGTTGTGGTAACATGAGAGCCATATGCATCTTACCCGTAAAAGGAAAAGATAGCCAAAGGAGAGAAAAGTTGATGCTAGCAAATTGACAACACAAGGGACTACTCCTTCCTGTCAGTTCTAGAAGAATGACAAGAGTTCTTGGTGTTTTACATCGATTACGTTGAGGCATGTAGGCCATTTCCACCACAATAGGAGGACAACATCAACCGCCATCTGTAGTGATACACTAGGAGGTCGTAGCCAACAACTGCTCGGGTTCTGCTTGAAGAAGATGCACAACTATGCAAGGATTGTTGTCAGAATAGTTTCAGGACCATGTATATGCCTTGTAACCCTCATTCCCAATTCATAGTTATTGAAACAATCTGATGGTTATGGGGAATATGGATATAATTTTTTTTCTGATGTCATCTCTATCTCCATATTTCCCTATAGTGGTATTAGAGCCACATCAATTTACTATATTTTGAGATTTAATAAAAATGATCATTTTTTGATTATTTATTTTATTACATACAATGTGAATATTTAAAATGATTAATGTGCATATCCAATTAAATACCACACATGATAGGTTATGCTCCATAGATCCTATATGTATATGATATGATATGTATGCAATCTATAAGCGTCACCCTAAAATTGTTTTGATAATGAATGTATGTGTGGTTATGGTCAATACCCATTGGATGTGTGTGCATGGTTGAATGGTTTATTTCCTATATTTTAATTCTATTTTCATATAAAGACTCTCTTTTCCTCTCCAAATGTATATTTATGCTCTCCTTCCTATACTACCCTTCAATGTAACTCAAGATTTCACCTTTTACAATATAATAAATTAATAAGGTTAGCTTTAATTGGAAGTTGAGCCGATCAGCCGGAGGACCCAAGAGGCAGTAGATAGGAGGAGCCAATCAATTGATTGGAGGCCCAATTGACTGAATAAAGGACTCCAGATAGCTGCTTGGACCATGATCCAGTTGACTGACCGAGAGAGGTCAATCGATTGATAAGTGGAGGATTAGTCAACGGTAAGATTCCAATCGACTGACCATCTTTTTTGTAGAAAAACTTTTACTTTACATGTCGCGTGCATATGATGTGTGACCTTAGGTGGTAGAAATTTTTTGGCTTTAAAAAACTTCATTAGTGTGGCCATAACCATCACTCATACGTTCATCATTGCATGTTTTCTTTTAATAGATATAGTATGTATATGATATGTATCATTAGTATGTGGTGATTGGATATGTATATGTATTTATATGTAAAATCCCTTAAAAATATTAAGTCTGAGATTCTTTCCATAAGTGACACACATGAAAAGCTTGATTGACCAAGCGTAGGTTACCCGAAAATATGGTGAGCCGTCTAGCTTGTGGAAGTGTGATGGTAGATATGTGGGTCTAGCAAAGTAGGGTGCATATTCTATTGTGTTTGGTTTTGTGTCAGTCTTAACTAGGTGGCTTAATGAGATTAAGTGCTTAGAAGCATACATATGGACTAGGGTAAGGTGTTGTGCATACCATCTATCCATATATTTGTATGAGATGCAATTAGTGAATGTTTCCTAGCTTAATAGTTGGTTGTGAGCGTCAGTGTTGTCTAGATCTTGGCTCACTAGAAGATTGTTCACTGCAATATTATTAATTAACAAGTGAGGGCTATCAATTTGAACAAAATAATTGGAGTTATAATTAATTAAAGGCCTTATTAGTATCATAAAACTTAGTAAATAAAATTAAATAAATTTTTTTGACAAAATCCAAAATTTCTTTTGTAGAAACAAATGGAAATCACACACACAATTTTGTTGTGATCAGTCCTTGAGAAGGACACATTGGATGGGAATAACTTCCATGACTAGTTCTGGTCATTGAGAATTTTTCCCACTCAAGAGTGCAAGCTCTATGTCCTAGAGACACCAGAGCCAGTTGAACTCACTCCCACCACACCTAAGGCTAACGTGGATGGTTACAAGAATCACACTGAAGATGCCATGGATGTCAAGTTCCTAAAGCTATGCTCAATGTACGATGAATTGCAGAGAAAACATGGAAACCCTAGAATTCATCGAGATGGTAACACTTCTCAAGAACATGTTTCAAGATCAGGCGAGACAAGAGAGATATGATATCTCAAAGGCATTGTTCAAGTGCAATATGACAAAGAGAGATCATCAAGCCCCATATGCTCAAGTTTATCAGGTATGTGGAGAACCTAACAAGACTGGGATTTCTCTTCAGCCAAGAGTTGGCCATGGATGTGATTTTGCAGTCATTTCCGAAATCATATAGGAAATTTGTCATCAACTACAACATGAATAATTATGATAAGCCATTATCATAATTTCTTGGATAGTTGAGAGATTCTAAAACACAAATGAAGAAAGACAAACCTAAATATATGATGATGATTATTAGAGGAATAGGAAAATCCAAGGGAAAAGGCAAGGCCAAAAAGAGTTCTAAAGCCAGCTAAAAATCCAACTTGTCTGCACTTAAAACAAAGGGAGGAGTGAATAAGGAAGGGAAGTACCACCATTATCACTAGAGTGGATACTAGAAAAGTATATGTCCTATTTATGTAGAGGAACTCTAGAAGAAATAGGAAATAGAGACCTCCACTTCAGGATCCAAGACGTAAACTAGATAAGGTGGAACTGCGTGGAGCCAAAGTTGCTACCACTGTGAAAGACTGGATTTCTGGCTTAATTTTGAGGATGAAATATCTTTTAAGGTGTGTAGGATGTGATGGAGTGGACTTTTAGAATCTTAAATTTCCAATGACATAAGTGAAATCATATGGTTGAGTTATGTTGAGAGTTCCAAGCTTTTGACAAAGTAGGTGTGTTGACGTGAGGTTGACATCATGATTAAGATATATCTTTTGAATGTCTTTTTGAGGAATTAATTAAATAGTCTAATAGATGAGTTTGGTCACAAAATTTGAGTAGAAGGTAGATCAAGAGATAAAGAAGCTATGGTTAAAATTTGGTGGCAATCGGAGGATCCTAGAGGGAGTTAGTACGGTTTGCTATTTAAGAAATAATGGCTTTATTGATGGGTAATAGACCTAAGTTCAACAATCTAAGCCTAAGCTAGGCTGTGTCACGCGCCCCTTAATTGTGGGTGGGATGCATGGAGGTTTTGTAGCCATAGATCTGAGATCCATTGGCTGGGACTGCCTGCTTATGAGAGCCATGGATCCAGCCTGTTTGTGGGGCACTACCAGCCCTTGGATGACAATCAGACGACTAGGAGTTCTCCTCCTACCTTCCATCGCAATGGAGAACGTGGGTGGGGAGATGAGGCCCCGACCCACTTCCACCAAGTTGCAAATAATGGATCGAGAGGTTGGACTAAAGGAGTAGTTGATCCCGTCTCATAGAGATAAGCAGGCTGACCCATTACTTGAGGGTAGTGGCTGAGAGACAAGGGAAATCAGAGTCCCACTCCCTTACTCCATCTCCACTATTTTTACAGCTAAAGGATGCGAGCACAGTAGGAAGAACAAGGAGTCAGAGAGGAGATCAAAAGGTAATGAGAAGATCAAGGACATAGGAGTTCGACCCCGGTCTCATAGTAGACTTTTGTGAAGCTTCCCTGGTTGACGAGGAGCACCTTGCTGCCAGATGAAGATGGAGATTGGGGAGGTGCGAGGAGTGCATCACTCTACAAATGAGGATAACAGTTGAGTTTCTGGAGTCCTCGCACAACTGTGATAGGCCTTTGATCAAAAAGATATGGAGTGGAGGCATTACGCCTCTTCTGCCCCACTGAACCAGAGCTAGGCGGCGACGCCTTGTGGAGGAGGAGATCCACATCCAAACCTTAGGATGCGAGCTACCGTGGGAGGTTGGAGGTCATGGACGGAGCTGATGGAGAGCTAAGGAGATGAAAAGGAGCACTCCTAAGTAGTCGATTGCTCGCCAGAGCAGAGACGTGCGGCGGCGCTCCTGTAAAACAGGGACAACAGGCGTCCACGCGAGAACGCGAGTGAAAGAGAGCAGGCTGACCCGGTTCATGCCTCAAACCAGGCGGGTCCAGGCACAATAAACCAGCAAAACTAGAGAGAACCGGCCCGCAGCAGCAACCAAGGAGGTGCACCCTCCTCAGGGCCACGTGTCACCTCTGGATTGGACGAAAAAGGTAAATCTTCAGTTAATATGCAGATCTTCAATAATCTGTAGAAATTAGTACGAATGTCAAAAAAATACAAATAAGGTACCGAAATTCTCAGAAAAATGTGTAGAACAATATGAAATCATAATATCAGGATTTTGATGCACTAATATCAGTGATATCTTGTTAGTTGTGAAATGCTTTATTGATAGATAATAAATATCAAACAACAACCTAAAATTATGAGAAAATACCAGTAAATCATGATTCATGTTTATAATGCATATGATGTCAGATATGATCATGGTAATAAATGAAATAATGTAATTTGCTTATTATGGCTAATTAGGGCTAATACCACTAAATAAAATGCAATAAATACATGCATGCTCAATAAATGATGAAATTTACAGAACACTCTTATATCAGTAACTGGAAGCTAATATGGAACTTTGATATCAGTTAGACGCATAGAATTCATGTTACATGAGGATGACCCTTAATACATATGATGCAACCCTAATATGGTTAATGAATGTGACATAATGTTAAGTATGTTCACATAATAATGTGACACATGAGTATATCCAGTTATTGAGCCATAATCTGGAAAGTGACATCAGTAAGATAATTATAAGATAAGAATTCAAGTAAAAGTGGGAATATCCTAATGAACTAAGTGAAACCCTAATATGAACACGATTAGGGTTAACATGAGATGTAGATGATGAGAATCTGATAATAGTACATGGTCTTGTCTTAATCAGGGTTGACCAAGGTTAGAGTTGACATGAGGAATATGTGATTAGGATGTCTCTATGGAAGGTACGCCATTACCTCTTACTTGGCTTATTATACAATATGCTTGTGTTATATGTGTAGTAAAATACTTGGCATATGATATTGGATGAAACGATTGTTCTTGTGTGATATGTTGCTTGATTTTCCATACTTATTGTTATGAACACATGAAACATAATATATTTGTTCCATTATATGAAAGCACTATATCTCTTTGGTAAGCATAGTGCTAGTGAGTGATCTATCTCTTTGGTAAGCAGATCACATGTATAATGATCTATCTCTTTGGTAAGCAGATCATGAGGCCTGGATGCATCTATCCCATTGGTAGGAAGATGCACAAGCATATAATGAAAAATGTGCTTAAAATATATGTTCTCTTTTGTTAATGAAAATCTTTGTGCAAGTATATGATTTTTCTTATATTTCTTCTGTTATTGCCAAGTATTAGTTTTATCTTATTGCCAAGATATGATGAGAGGTATAGAAAAGACACATAGGCGTACTCAGTACAATATTCTTGAATATTGTGTTGACGTGTACCGCATGTAATCTTTTGTTTAGGTTGTGGTTATGCTCTTGAAGATCCAGGATAGTTGAGAGTTATGTGGCGAGCTGATGTACAGGTGGACCTGTTGTCTTAAGATCCTGTAGTTTAGATGTAGTACATGTATATGTATAAGTTTGATGTTCAATATGTAATATCAAATGTTGTAACAATTCATGTTGTAATTATATGTTGAATGGTGAACATGTGTTGTATGGTTTTATTATTGTTCATGTGCATGTGCTATTGGTTGTTTCCTTCTGACTCCCTTGATTTTCTCTTTCTTAGCCTAGTGTGGGTGTTTAAATTGGAATTCTCACTGAGGTGAGGTTTCAATTTGGATGTCTCACATTAGATTAAGTTTTAGAAAATCTGGGGACGTCTCAGTTGGTATCAGAGCATGAATAATAGAAAAGCCTGACATTTGCTCATTATGCAACTTGAAACTAAAGAACCTTGAATTTAATAATCTTTTAGGGTTAGATTAGTCATCTTTTAGATACCAGATCTACCCTAGCCTCTAGGTTAGCACCTAGATGTCTGAAAACTAGGTCTAGACTGATGCTTGTTGTATAGTAGGTCCTTGGATGTTGTTCTTTCCTTATAATGCAACGGTATGGGACGTTGCATTATTTGGAAATGACGTACATCACATGAAGAGAGACCTTTGACATATGATGCATCTATGTTTTGGGTAGCTACACCAGTCTACACCATGTTCTCACCCCTTTTACTAGTTTTCATGACACTGCACTCTCTACTATGTGTGGGACGCTCATTTTTAGGATTTGGTTTTTGATTCCAATCAGATCGAACCTTGGTAGTTTTCTCTGACGCATGTTTTATCGGTAAAAAACTATATAATATTTTATTATATATGTAAGTATTACAAAAATGTGTCCCCACACATGTACGGGTAGGAGGTGGTCATGCAACCTAAGTGAAAGTGAATGACATAAGTCTAGAAGAGAGAGTAGTTCTAGATTAGATGTCTAGTGCCTCGTTTGGAATATATGATAGATGGAATAGATGAAATAAGTTTTTATAATATGATGTAGGTCTTATATAGATGATATAAGATAATATATGATGATATATGTTTGTCTTTGAAGACTTAAGTTCAGTTTTGAGGATTTGAGATAAGTTTTGATGATGCAAGTATGCATTCTTTTATGAGATAAGATATGATAAGTTAAGACAAGGTTGTAAGTCAGTATGAGCCTCAAGCTCTTTTACGAAGGAGGACCTCTAGTGTTAGGACCAGTTTTGGGGTTAACTCCAGAGAGAGTGAGACCCAATGGGAGAAGGTTAGAGAACCTAAACTCCCAAGATATGAGAATTCTGAGATATGTGATATGATATGTCCTAAACTAGACTACTCCTGAGTGAATGAGTTGTGTTGCTTAATGCATGATTGCTATAGTCTTTTCGAACCCTAGACGTCCTTGGGAAGACCAAACCCTAGAGATAGAGAGAGGCTGGTTATATGTGTGTATGTGAACATGAATATGAGTGCCTGCCATATGGGTGAGGGAGAGAGCCCAAGACCCAGGAGGAGGTAGCTATGTTTTAATTCTGTGAAAGCCTCATGCTTGGGTTGGTGGTTTCCCACATAGGAATCTAGTGGTGTATATAGGAGAGTTTTGAGATATAACATGTTTCATGGGTAGAGATCTATGAATATAATGTCATATCATGTTTGTTTTGTGCTTATGTGGCTACATCTTGTAAGGCTCTCACTAGTGCCAATGAGGTAATCCGAAAACCCTAGACTAAGAGATGGAAGATAAAGTGTATGCATATGTGATACTCATAGAGTTGAGTTAGCTCAGAGAGACTAAGCATAAAAATACCCTCATGATATGGGTTAGGAGAACCTTGATTGAGCTAGATAAAGTTTTGATATATGTCAAACAAACCACTCATATAAGTTTCTTTATCACAATCATGATTTAGTATATGTAAGATGTGATCTAATCTCGAGATGTGATATATAGACATTATATGATGAAACTTAAAAATGGTTTAATAGATATTAATGCATAAATGTTTAACCATATACATGAATAATGATGATAATGTGATACTACTAGATAATCTTGTGCTGAAATCACTAGTAAACCTTGCAATCTATTATGAGCAATGAAATAAGTTCATGTGAATGAAACATGTTACATGAGGTGTTAATCTTAGTGCCTAATAAAGATGAAAAATATAGTTTGTCAGTTAACACAACATAATGAGTATGTCACATCTAGATGGATAACACGGGGTAACTATAGTTAACTCCCTCCTAAAAGGCATATGTTAATGATGAACATGTTCTAACGAGCAACTCAATAAAATGTTGATGGCACATTGATATATGGGTTAATTTTAGTTAACTCATTTAGAACATGGTAATATGATGTGAGAACCCTAATGGATGGCTAAAGATAAGGAAGAAAATCTAACATATGAGATATGTAATGACATAACCTAAGCTTCTAAACCCTTGTTTGAGCCTTCTATGGAGTGAGGTTTCACCCTTGATGCTTTTGAAACCTCTTAATAATGCTTTGGATACATGGTTCTAGGTAACCTTTGCAGATATGTTACACATAGAATGGTTCCCACATGTGGATGAGATCAAGATAAGGTTTTTCGTAGAAGTGTGAGTATGGTGTACTTTCGAGGATGAAAGTTCTTTTAAGATGTATATGATGTGAAAGACTTGATTTCTGGCTTAATTTCGAGGACGAAATATCTTTTAAGGTGTGTAGTATGTGATGGAGTGGACTTTTAGAATCTTAAATTTCCAATGACATAAGTGAAATCATATGGTTGTTATATTGAGAGTTCCAAGCTTTTGACAACGTAGGTGTGTTGATGTGAGGTTGACATCATGTTTAAGATATATCTTTTGAATGTCTTTTTGAGGAATTAATTAAATAGTCTAATAGATGAGTTGGTCACCAAATTTTAGTAGAAGGTAGATCAAGAGATAAAGAAGCTATGGTTAAAATTTGGTGGCAATCGGAGGATCCTAGAGGGAGTTAGTAAGGTTTGATATTTGAGAAATAATGTGCTTTATTGATGGGTAATAGACCTAAGTTCAACAATCTAAGCCTAAGCTAGGCTGTGTCACGTGCCCCTTAATTGTGGGTGGGATGCGTGGAGGTTTTGTAGCCATAGATCTGAGATCCAGTGGTTGGGACTGCCTGCTTATGAGAGCCATGGATCCGGCCTATTTGTGGGGCACTACCAGCCCTTGGATGACAATCAGACGACTAGGAGTTCTCCTCCTACCTTCCGTCGCAATGGAGACCGTGGGTGGGGAGACGAGTCCCCGACCCACTTCCACCATGTCGCAAATCATGGATTGAGAGGTTGGACTAAAGTAGTAGTTGATCCCGTCTCATCGAGATAAGCAGGCTGACCCATTACTTGAGGGTAGTGGCTGAGAGACAAGGGAAATCAGAGTCCCACTCCCTTACCCCATCTCCACTATTTTTATAGCTGAAGGATGTGAGCACAGTAGGAAGAACAAGGAGTCAGAGAGGAGATCGAAAGGTAATGAGCGTAGGAAATCAAAGGTCAAGGACACATGAGTTTGACCCTGGTCTCATAGTAGACTTTTGTGAAGCTTCCCTGGCTGACGAGGAGCACCTTGCTGCCAGGTGAAGATGGAGATCGGGGAGGTGCGAGGAGTGCATCACTCTACAAATGAGGATTACAGTTGAGTTTCTAGAGTCCTCACACTAATATGAGAGGCCTTGGATAGAAAAGATATGGAGTGGAGGCATTACGCCTCTTCTACCCCGCTGAACCAGAGCTAGGCAGCGGCGCCTTGTGGAGGAGGAGATCCACAGCCAAACCCTAGGATGCGAGCTACTGTGGGAGGCTGGAGGTCATGGACGGAGCTGATGGAGGGCTAAGGAGATGAAAAGGAGCACTCCTAAGCAGTCGATTGCTCGCCGGAGAGGAGCCATGCGGCGGCGCTCCTGCAAAATAGGGGCAACAGGCGTCCACGCGAGAACGCGAGTGAAAGAGAGGAGGCTGACCCAGTTCATGCCTCAAACCAGGCGGGTCCAGGCATAATAAACCAGCCAAACCAGAGAGAATCGGCCCACAATAGAAACCAAGGAGGTGCGCCCTCCTCAGGGCCACGTGTCACCTCTGGATTGGACGAAAAAGGTAAATCTTCAGTTAATATGCAGATCTTCAATAATCCGTAGAAATTAGTACAAATGTCAGAAAAATACAAATAAGGTACCGAAATTCTCAGAAAAATGTGTAGAATAATATGAAATCATAATATTAGGATTTTGATGCACTAATATCAGTGATATCTTGTTAGTTGTGAAATGCTTTATTGATAGATAATAAATATCAAACAACAACCTAAAATTATGAGAAAATACCAGTAAATCATGATTCATGTTTATAATGCATATGATGTCAGATATGATCATGGTAATAAATGAAATCATGTAATTTTCTTATTATGGCTAATTAGGGCTAATACCACTAAATAAAATGCAATAAATACATGCATGCTCAATAAATGATGAAATTTACAGAACACTCTTATATCAGTAACTGGAAGCTAATCTGGAACTTTGATATCAGTTAGAAGCATAGAATTCATGTTACATGAGGATGACCCTTAATACATATGATGTAACCCTAATATGGTTAATGAAAGTGACATAATGTTAAGTATGTTCACATAATAATGTGACACATGAGTATATCCAGTTATTGAGCCATAATCTAGAAAGTGACATCAGTAAGATAATTCTAAGATAAGAATTCAAGTAAAAGTGGGAATATCCTAATGAACTAAGTTAAACCCTAATATGAACATGATTAGGGTTAACATGAGATGTAGATGACGAGAATATGATAATAGTACATGGTCTTGTCTTAATATGGGGTTGACCAAGGTTAGAGTCGACATGAGGAAAATGTGATTAGGATGTCTCTATGGAAGGTACGCCATTACCTCTTACTTGGCTTATTATACAATATGCTTGTGTTATATGTGTAGTAAAATACTTGGCATATGATATTGGATGAAATGATTGTTCTTGTATGATATGTTGCTTGATTTTCCATACTTATTGTTATGAACACATGAAACATAATATATTTGTTCCATTATATGAAAGCACTATATCTCTTTGGTAAGCATAGTGCAAGTGAGTGATCTATCTCTTTGGTAAGCAGATCACATGTATAATGATCTATCTCTTTGGTAAGCAGATCATGAGGCCTGGATGCATCTATCCCATTGGTAGGCAGATGCACAAGCATAGAATGGAAAATGTGCTTAAAATATATGTTCTCTTTTGTTAATGAAAATCTTTGTGCAAGTATATGATTTTTCTTATATTTCTTCTGTTATTTCCAAGTATGAGTTTTATCTTATTGCCAAGATATGATGAGAGGTATAGAAAAGACACGTAGGCGTACTCAGTACAATATTCTTGAATATTGTGCTGACGTGTACCGCATTTAATCTTTTGTTTAGGTTGTGGTTATGCTCTTGAAGATCCAGGATAGTTGAGAGTTGTGTGGCGAGTTGATGTACAAGTGGACATGTTGTCTTAAGATCATGTAGTTTAGATGTAGTACATGTATATGTATATGTTTGTTGTTCAATTTGTAATATCAAATGTTGTAACAATTCATGTTGTAATTATATGTTGAATGGTGAACATGTGTTGTATGGTTTTATTATTGTTCATGTGCATGTGTTGCTGGTTGTTTCCTTCTGATTCCCTTGATTTTCTCTTTCTTAGCCTAGTGTGGGTGTCTAAATTGGGATTCTCACTGAGGTGAGGTTTCAATTTGGACGTCTCACATTAGATTAAGTTTTAGAAAATCCGGGGACGTCACAACCACTATAGTAGAATCTATATCCAACATCAACTTCTAGGGATGTTCTTCTTCATTCTATGATAAGGGCCTCTACCAGGAATAACTAGTAAAAGACCTAGATTTGGAAGTGATTTAAAAACCAATGTATTACTTTTGACCTCCCTCATAGTACCCACCTGTCCCTTGATTGCCTACCTCCTCATCGGAACCTATCTTTTTTTCTAAGCCTAGTGGGCATGTAACAAAATTAGTGATTTGCTATTATGTACCCACCATTAATAAAAACATCATCTATGTATCTTTTTTGGACAAGAGTATTATGAATGATTGATGTTTTATTTTATAGATAATATCTTTTATGGAAACGCCCCAATGCCTCATAGTATATACTTTATTTCTAGAGAAAAATATGTAATATGCATACTAAATGATTCGATGACTTAAACAATATATACCTATGTCATTGTTGTCGAGGGTACATAAATGAATAATGCATTTCTAAAATCCATAAGGATGGACATCTAGAATCTTTTTGTTTCAAACCAATAGAGATATGAAAGTCTTATTTGTTGGATAAGATGATAATAGCTCCTTTCACTAGAAACAATGATAGAGTGAGTGATCTATTAGGACTCATACATACAGATGTATGTAAAATGTTTAAAACGAATGCTAAAGGTGGTTACTAGTATTAAAAGACTTTGATATGACCAATGGGGAGAATACGTAAACTAAGAGGCTGAGGACTTTCTATGAGACCCTGATATCATATCACAATGGACTCCAGCTGACACATAATGATGTATTA
The DNA here is from genome assembly GCA_963693085.1 of Alisma plantago-aquatica. Lineage (NCBI taxonomy): Eukaryota > Viridiplantae > Streptophyta > Magnoliopsida > Alismatales > Alismataceae > Alisma > Alisma plantago-aquatica. The sequence goes on from OY856415.1 coordinate 485,383,897, forward strand.
TAAATAAGGAACCATGCCATGCTAAGATCATAGATAAGCTACATAGTCTTCTGACTTTCTTCAAGGAATATGCTTTATAAACCGTAATGTTTACAGTAAACACATACCATCTAAATTGGTTCAAAGTACACCATATAAGATATGGCGTTGGAAGTGTCCCAATGTGTCTTTTTTGTATATTTGGAATAGGAAGCTTATATGAGAAAATGGTTTCTTGATAACCTTTGTTCCTAAATCAGATAGATGTTATTTTGATGAATATCCTAAGGAAACAAGAGGATGCTAGATTTATATTCCATCCAACAAAAAAGTGTTTGTTGCTAGGACAACTATATTCCTAAAAGGAGTTTATTTCCAAAGGAATTAGTGGGCGAAAAGTAGAACTCAAAAATTTCAAGACCAATAAGAAAATATTGAACCTATAGAGGTACAATATGAACAAGGAGAATCACAAATTGTTGTGGAATCTCAAGTTCCTCATGTAATACATGAACCTCACTGATTTAGTATAACTATGCCTTGAGCTTGAAAATTAGGATATCTTATGACTCAAAAGGAAGTGAGTTGGTCATAGATGATGAGAAAACAACCTACCTAGGAGCTATTAAGGGATCAAAGTCTGAGAAATAGATTGAGGCCATTAGATCTATGATGGAATCCATGTACACTAACAAGGTATTACCTTGGTGGATCCACCTGAAGGGGTAAAACCCATAGGGTGCAAGTGGGTTTCCAAGAAGAAGACTGATATAGATGGTAATGTACAAACCTATAAGAGCATATTAGTTGCAAAGGGTTTCAAACAAGTTCAAGGTGTTGAACATGACTGAATCTTTTCACCAGTTGCCATGGTTGAGCCTATCAGGATCATGTTTGCCATTGCATGTTATTATGACTATGAGATTCAAAAGATGGATATTAAAACTACATTCTTTAATGATAATATTCATAAGTATGTGTTTGTGACACATCCTAAAGGTTTTATACATCCAAATAATACAAATAAAAATTGTAAGCTAAAAAGGTCAACCCATGGATTGAAGCAAACATCTCAGAGTTGGAATCCTTGATTTGACAGTCAAAGAGTTTGGATTTAGTCAAAATGAAGATGAAACTTGTATTTACAAAAGGTTAGTGGGAGCATATCTGTATTCCACATAATGATGGGGAATGGCATACTTATCCTACAAATGTTTAAAACCTGACTGGAAAGTACCTTCTCCGTGAAGGATTTAGGCAAAGCATCCTATGTTTTAGGAATTAAGATATACAAAGATAGATCTAGAAGGCTTCTTGACCCAAGTAAGAGAACGTACATTGGCAAGATGTTGAAGGGGTTCAACATGCAGGACTCAAAGAGAAGTGTTTTTGTCCATGTTCCATGGAATTAGTCTTTTAATAGCCCAATGTCCCAATTACTATAAAAAAAGGGAAAGAAGGAATGATATGCCTTATGCATATGTTATTGGATCTGTCATGTATGCATTTTTATCTACTCATCTCGTTATCTCGTATGTATTGTATTTGATGAGTGGATATTCGTCAGATGCCAGTGAAGGTCATTGGATTGTTATAAATAACATCCTTAAGTACTTGAGAAGCACTAAGGATCAGTTCCTCATTTATGGTAATAAGAAAGAGTTGGGTTTACATGGTTACACCAATGCAAGCTTCCAAACTGACAAAAAAGATTAACAATCAAAATCCAAATTTATGTTTGACCTTAAAATAGAATTGTAAGCTGGAAAGGTTTCGAACAAGTGGTAATTACTGGTTTTATAATAGAAGTCGAGTACCATGTTGTTTTGAACACAATTAGAGGATATTGTATGGACCAAGAAGCTCATTTAGATGAACTTGGGGAGGTTCCAACCATTGATGACATAGTAGAAACCTATGACAACAATGGAACTTTTAGATAATCTAGGAAACCCAGATAGCATACTTCAACATTTCCATCTTGTATGAGAGATCATACAACTAGGACATGCAAAGACCTACAAAGTACTGACTAGAAGAAAACATTACTAACCCACTATAAAAGCACTGACACAACAGAAACATGATGGACATGTTAAGATCACTTGGAATAAGATTTGGCTCTAAGTGCAATTGGGAGTCTGTTGGTATTTATGCCCAAAGACCAATAATACGATGATTGTAGTGGGGCATCATATACTTGATTTGATAGTAATAGAGGTAATTTTGTCTATTATGTTTGTCTCAGTCATGAGATGATGAAACACACATATTAGATGTCTAAATAATGATGTTACATGATGAAATATGTCTTCAGGTTAAGGACCTATGCAATGAGGTCATATGTATGATAAGATTACATACATGTTTGTTATGTCCCTAGTTGGATATTACCGTGGAAGAAAAATATACGACAATAATACAAAAAAATTAGGATGTGTGTTGACTGATGACATATTCTCATTAATCATGATATAGTATATCAAGTCAAACAAATACGTACTTTTAAGAGAACAAGTGTACCTGACAGACCCACCTTGAGCCTGATTCATAGAGACCATGGAATGGTAGTCACAATCAGCTCTCGAAGTGATAGTGGTTCTTAGACTTGAACTCACTACACTCATCACATGTCTTTCGATGAACTTTGACACCATCTAACATGATCTCAAATAATGGTTTCCATAAAGGTAATCTAGTATACTTTGATACATGGTGATTGACTGTAGGTTATGTAGATGGGATTTGTCCCTCCTACATGAGTTGATATCCTGGATACTTGACAAGCAAGGATGAGAAATATATGGCCATACTCGTGTAACTCAACATGTAATATGTGAGCATACATGCATCTCATACAGTCTGCTCTAGTTCAAGGAACATGAATTAAATATTAAGAGAATGACAATTTCATGTCTTGAGTTCATTTTGGATATTAGAGACAAAGGAACTATACAACCATGATAACACTGATCATGAATTGTAGGTTGAAGTTGTTCTCCAACTTTCAAATTACATAGGTAGCTGTCATGTGTTGCTAGATACTGCTCATTATTTGTGATGTCATAATCTAGTTATGGACATTCATTGTACATGTAATTTGGGACCTTTAGGGTTAAACACATAGGAAGAACCTGAAATAGGAGTTTACTCATGAATAGGGTTTGACTTCATTACTAAAGTGGTTGGGTAATCAATTAAACAACATTCGATGGCAGTTGGCTGACCAGAGTGTCAAGTCGACCGAATGAAAAGTCTGGGCAACCTACTGGATGATTAGTAACACTAGATCAAAGACTGATGCTGACATCATATCACACATTAGTCGTCGCATTGAAAACCAATATGTTTTCCAATAATAAAAGTAACCAATAGAATGAATGTAGTATCCAGCCGATCGAATAGAGTGTGAGTCAATCGACTAGGGTGTCTAGTCGACTGAATGTTAATTCATAGTAGCCTAAAATTCAAGAAATTTATCTCCTCATATCCTCGGGCTTGTGGAAACCCTAACCCATGCACTCTTATATAAGAGGGGGGGTGGCCAAATCTCTCATGAAAAGTATCTAAATCTTGACATTGTGGTTACGTGAGAGCCAGAGGCATCTTACCAGTAAAAGGGAGAGATAGTCAAAGGAGAGGAAAGTTGATGCTAGCACGTTGGAAACACAAGGGATAACTCCTTCCCGTTAGTTCTAGAAGAACGCCAAGAGTTCCCAGTGGTCTACATGGACTACATAGTGGCATGTAGGCTGTTGCCACCACACTAGGAGGACATCGTCAACTGCCATCTATGGTGCCACACTGGGAGGCCACCACTAACAACCGCTTGGTTTCTGCTTGAAGAAGAAACACAACTCTGTAAGGATTTATCATGGACTTGCTCTGCGACTAGGTATGTGCCTTGCAACCCTTCTTCCCACTTCATAGTTGTTGACATGATCTACTGGTTATGGGGAATATGGATAGTATATATTTGTTTCTGTTGCCACCTCTTTTGTCATATTTCTGTACAATTCTTCACTAGGCTGGTGTGCTCTTTAATGGTACATGTGTATCATGTATGGTGTTTGAATCAATCATAATGTTTGACATATGCTATCATACAAGATCAAGTAACTCAAATATTTGGGATTTATGAATGAAAACCTTGTGCAATGTTAGTATGGAATATTCATATTTGAATTATATTTAAAGTGTGACACCCCGCCATCACACAGACAATGAGATGACACGCAAAAATGTGCAGAACCATATATTACCGAAAACATGGGGTAATTAAAACCGATTGCGGAAATCATACATACAGAACATTTGCAACCAAGCCCTACAAGAAGATCATGTCATATATATAGATATATTCAAGATCACATGCCTGATATGATCACCACTTAAAGTCACCCACTGTCGCAACATCGCATATTAATTCATCACCTGTTTATACATACAAAATGGCCACGTACGACCAACAATAGGATATACAAAAATTACAACAACTAAACATCTAAACAAGGATAACGACCAAGGATGTGTCGGGCACCAAGCTATCAAAGCCTATCGGCCAAGACCACCTTATAACAAGGGAGTGTATCGGGAGTCCTCTCTACATGGATGTATTGAGCAACCACCTATACAAGGTGTATCAGCCACTCATCATAGGTGTATCACCCATCCATCAACTCCACCAATGGTATCGACCAAGGAACCAAAACATGCATCAACTAAGCTTCAACTAGGCATATCGGCCAGGGACACAAGGATCATCCAAATGCCCAAGCAAGCATATCTACCAAGGATTACACCTCAAGGACATATCGTGCATCACCACAACTAAACCCTATCGCCCAACACAAGGATATCCTACTAGGCTCCATATCAGCCAAAGCATAATGGGCACCAAGTCAACTATCTCAACAAGGTGTGTCACCCAAGGGTACAACTCCAAACAGTGCTATCGAGCAGTACAACTCCAAGGTCATATTATGCAAGGCACAACCCCACAAGATCATCTTCAACCTCAAGCACAAGGGCACCAAACCCTAATTGATCAAGAAGGTCAGCTCACCTCTCAACAACCAAGAGAGGGGTTTTGCACAACCTCTATCACAATTTGGGAAACTACAAGGATCCACCTCAACATAGGTCATCATCTATCCAAAAGCCCACCTCTCAAATCCATGGTGAGAGGAGGGTGTTGCTCAAGCAACTAGAATACAAGCTCACCTCTCAACCTAATCGAGAGAGAGGTATTGCCCACATTACTGGAGCTTAAACTCACTTCTCTAGACCAAGGAGAGAAAAGAGTGTTGCTCAACATGGAAACCCTAGACCATGATTCGACCAACTAGGTGTAAAGGCATATAGACCATCAACAACTTCAACAACATCATGCTCATTATATCCATAGGATCAACAACATATACTAGAGCAAGAAACATAACATGCAATGGCCGATCATCGTCATATATGAAACATGCAACATAGAGAAGGTAGTTTAGCTAGGGTTAGAAGTTATGTAACCCGCCTTAAGAAAACTCCTCAAGCTCCAAAGCTCCAAGCTCCAAGCTCCAAGCTTCAAGCTCCTAGCTCCAAGCTCACCACTTCGGCCTCCTCAAGAAAAGGAAAAGAAGCATAACCACCATGGCCGAAGAGTAGGAATGATGGTGAAGAAGATGCTAAGGAGAGAGGGAAGATGCTTACCAAAGGACAAGACCCACCTAGGGTTCGGCCACCAAGCTAAAGGAAGAAGAAGAAGAACTCCTTCAAGGGGATCGAACACCAATCTTAGCTCCTCCAAGGCTATCGACCACCAAAGGTTGCAAGGGAGAGGTGTATCGTGCACACAAGTAAGAGAGGAGAAACAAAGAGCTAAAAGGGTTCCTAAGGAAGTGAAAGGCAAGTCATATATAGATGGGGGTCAAGGTTAAAGCAAGGCAAGGTGTCACCTTACCAAGGGACACTTGTCCACACATTTTACCACCTTAAAAAACTCATGCACATGCCATGCCACTACTCAACCAAGGTTCGACCACATGTCCAAGCTAGGGTGACACAACCAAGTTAAGGAGGTCAACAAAGGTCAGAGGCCGACACACTACTCTTCCATGGCCGACACACCCCCATTGGCGATACCCCATGACTGATACAAAGCATCCTTGCCCGATGCATGGCTCAACCAATCAAGGCAAGGCCCAAACAAGGGAAAACAAGGCCCAAAAGAGCTCAACCAAGCCAAAGACAACTCAAGGCACGAGCCCAAACCTTCCTCTCAACCCTAGAGGAAGCAAAGAGAGAGAAAGACATCTCTCAAGGTGACAAACTTGCTCTCCAACCCTATCTTAGGTTATTTTGCAAGTAGCACCTCTAGCTCTCAACTAAGCACAAGCAAACCCTAATCATCACTAAAGATGATTAACAAGCAACCAAGCACAAGGTTTAGGAAAAACAAACAGGGTAAGCCCAAAATGAAGGTCAGGGTCCTTACAAGCCCTAAACCTCTACAAAAGGATTTCATCCCCAAAATCCGAAGAGATAAGCGAGGGATAGTTCTACCTCATATCTTCCTCAAGCTCCCATGTGGCTTCCTCAACACCACGATGATGCCACAGAACCTTCAAAAGAACCAGGTCCTTCCTCTTCATCTTCTTTACTCTTCTGTCAAGGATCGCCACTAGACCCTCCACGTAGGTCACGTCTTCATCAAGCTCAACCTCAACTGGCCGTATCACCGTCCCTATGTCTGGATGAGTTTTCTTCAACATACTGACATGGAACACTGGATGCAACCTGTGCAACTCTGGTGGTAGCTCTAACTTGTAAGCTACCTTGCCAACACATGCTATTACCGGGTATGGTCCCATATACTTGGGTGCCAGTTTACCTTTCCGGCCAAACCTTAGCACGCCTTTCCAAGGTGAGACCTTGAGATACACTTTGTCTCCCACCTGGAACTCTAAAGGTCGTCGACGATTGTCTGCATAAGACTTCTGTCTGTCCTGTGCCATTTTCAACTTTTGCTGTATCACTCTGATCTTTTCTGTTGTCTGTTGTACTAACTCAGGACCCAACAGTTGATTTTCACCAGACTCATACCAACATAAAGGGGATCTGCACTTCCTTCCATATAGAGCCTCATAAGGAGCCATGTCAATGCTCCGCTGATAACTATTGTTATAAGCGAACTCTATCAAACTGAGATGCATGTCCCAACTGCCTAGGAACTACAAAACACAAGATCAGAGAAGATCCTCCAAAGTCTGAATAGTCCTTTCATACTATCCATCCGTCTATGGGTGGAAAGCGGTACTGAACCTCAACTACGTTCCCAACGCTTTGTGCAACTATTCACATAAATGACTTGTGAACTGAGGACCTCTGTCGGAAACTATCATTGCTGGTACACCATGCAAATGCACTATCTCGTCTACATACACCTGAGCAAGCTTCTCTGCAGTATATGTCATCTTTATCGGTATGAAATGGGCAGATTTTGTCAACCTGTCCACTATTACCCAAATAGAATCGTGATTCCTAGCTGTCTTTGGTAGACCAACTACGAAATCCATGGTTATATGATCCCATTTCCATTGTGGTATCGGCATGGGTTGCAACAAACCTGCCGGCTTTTGATGCTCAGCTTTAACTTGCTGACATACTACGTACTTAGCCACAAACTCAGCTACATCCTTCTTCAAGCCAGACCACCAATACATGTCCTTCAGGTTATGATACATCTTGGTGACTCCTGGATGCATAGCATAAATCGATGTGTGTGCTTCCTCGAGCAATAGATTTCTTAGATTATCACCATCGGGGACCACCATCCTACCATAATATCTAACAAGTCCATCCTCAGACTCATGGAACCCATCACACTTTTCGCTACCAAGCTCTAACCTGATTAACTGCACTGCACCATCTGCCTGTTGTGTGTCTTTGATCTGCTGTCTCAGCGTAGGCTTGACTTGCATCTATGCCATCAGTCCTGCTAACAAGGAAACTTCCAACTGTACATTCATCTGTCGCAAGGAGAAAAACATATCCCGCCTATGGCATACCAAGGAACTCAACTGTGCCTTCTTTGTGGGGAGAGAAGAAGACTTTCTGCTAAGCACATCAGCTACCACATTTGCCTTACCAGGATGATACTCAATGGTGCAATCATAATCATTAATTAGCTTCATCCAACGATGTTGTCGCATGTTCAGCTCACTCTATGAAAAGATATACTTCAAGTTCTTATGATCTATAAAGATCTAACACACTTCCCCATAAAGATAGTGTCTCCAAATCTTTAACGCATGGACCACCGCTGCCAACTCCAAATCATGTGTCGGATAGTTCTCCTCATGTTTCTTAAGCTGTCATGAAGCAAAAGAAACCACATGATCTTCCTACATCAGCACGCAACCTAAGCCTTTCTTGGAAGCATCGTAGAAAACAACATAGCCCTTCCCAGGCTCTGGCAGCACTAGCGCTGGAGCACTAGTCAGCTTCTCCTTCAAACTTTGGAAATCTTGTTGACAATGATCATCCCAAACAAAAGGTACATCCTTCCTGGTCAGCTTTGTCATTGGCAACCCGATTGCACTCAAGTCCTTGATAAACCTCCGGTAGTATCTGGCCAAATCCAGAAAACTACGAACTTCTGTCGGCGTCTTTGGTTGCTCCCAATCTGCAACTGACTCCACCTTCTTAGGGTCCACTCGAAATCCTTTTGTAGATATCACATGACCTAAGAAAGTCACTTCCTTCAACCAGAACTCACATTTGTTGAACTTGGCATACAACTGATGTTGGCGAAGAAGAGTCAAAGCTTGTCGAAGATGTCGCTCATGCTCTTGCCTAAACTGATCTAGGAACAGATGGAACACTCGTTTCATCAGGTCCATGAAAGCAGCAGGTGCATTGGTTAGCCCAAACGGAATAACCACAAACTCAAAGTGACCATACCTCATCCTAAATGCTGAATTTGGTATGTCGTCCGCCTTAATCCTCAACTGATGATATCCAGACCATAGATAGATTTTTGAGAACACTATAGCACCACCCAACTGATCGAACAGATCATCTATCCTTGGCAACGGGTACTTATTCTTTATCGTAACTTTGTTCAACTGCTGGTAATCTATACATAGCCGCATCGATCCGTCCTTCTTCTTAACGAACAACACTGGAGCACCCCAAGGTGACGTGCTCAGTCGGATGAAACCTTTCTCCAACAACTCTTGTAATTGCTTCTTTAACTCTGCCATCTCTGCTAGAGCCATCCTATATAGTGTCTGTGCAACTGGTTGTGTTCCAGTTACCAGATTGATCTCAAAATCAATCTCCAGAGGTGGGGAAACACCGGGAAACTCATCAGGAAACACACCCGCAAACTCTCGGACAACGGTCACTTCCTCAAGGCTAGGAGCTTTCACCTTGGTATCCACAACGTGAGATAAGAAAGCCTTACAACCTTGCCGCAACAACTTTTCTACCACTATCACTAACACTAGACATGTCGGAAGACTCTTCCTATCTCCTTGGAAGATCCACTTCTCTCCGTTGTCATCAAACACTGCCTGTTTGGAACCATAGTCCAACACAACCTTATACTTCTCTAAGGTATCCATCCCAAGGATCACATCGAATCCATGCATATCAAGTGGTATAAGATCCACTTGTATATTGTGTCTTGAAAAAGATAAGACACAAGATGGACACTCTTCTCGAAGCATCGAGGAACCATAAAGAGGGGTTTCTAACAACAGGTTATCTTCCTTACAATTAACAGGTAACAGATAGCTATCAAGCAGACTATGTGTGATAAAAGAGTGTGTAGCACCCAGGTCAACCAAAATAGATATAAAGCAAGAAGAAGACAAATCAGAATGAAATAACTCTATCTGACTTGTCACCACTCGCGGGTTGACTATCACCTCCGCCTGACCATAGCATAGAATCGAGCCGTTGCTTGTTGTCCACGTCCTCTGCTTCCTTGAGCAGACGATCCCGCTTGTGACGCTTGACTGCGTCCTCGCCCTCTGCTAGCACTGGGCTTCTGTCTGTCTGATCCTTGTTAATTCTGTCTCGGTTGTTGTGTTACTTCAACGTCTCTTCTTGGGCAATTTGACTTTAAATGCCCCACCTGTCCATAGTGATAACATGACCTACCTTCTATATGTGGTCTAGATGGCTTTGTTACTACCACAAAAGTTGTACTATGTGCCTTCGATGGCAAAGAAACATGACCTTTTCCCTTACTCGGAGACCACTGTGATGGTGCACTAGAACCTCTCATCATGGAAGGCGCTGAAAACCTTGACTTCTTGAAGCCACCAGATCTCTATCCCTGGAACTGAGCAAGCCTTTTCCTGGTCATGGACTCCTTTTTCTCCCTAACAGATCGTTCAATCATGTGGACGGACTCCACAAACGTGGCAAACCGCTCCCGATTCTCTAAAGCAGCAGCAGGTGTCGACAGTTCAACACTCAAACCTTTCTCAAACCGCCTGATCCGCTCATCATCTGTCGCGGCCATGTGAGGACAAAACCTCAGCAAGTCCATGAACTTGGCTTCATACTCAGTGATGCTCACCGTTCCTTGGCGTAGACGCTCAAACTGGTTGATCTTCTTGTCCATATACGTCTTTGGAAAGTATCTATTGACAAACTCTCACTGGAAGATCTCCCAACCGATCTCCTCACCGGGTCACTTCTCCTCCTCGATGGCCCACCAATGGCCAGCACTTCCCTTCAGAAGGTAGACAATGTGCTTGACTTTGTCTGCTTCGGGGATGTCGAGGATTCGGAAGGCCTTCTCAAGACCTGTCAGCCACAGATCGACATCCACTAGATCAGCCGTTCCAGCATAATCCAAAGCTTTGACTTGGCGAAGCCGCTCAAAGGTCTTCCCAATACTCGATGTTTCACTATGGGGAGCATGTGCTCTTGGCTGAGGCACTGGCACTCGTTCTACCATGTGATTCATCGTAGCCATTAACTGCCCCACAAGATGTTGGTAGGCAGGGTTTTCAAGAATGGCTGGGTCAAGTTGGGGGACCTCAGGCACCCGATCTCCATGTGCCTTCCATCCTTCTCCATCAACTGATGCATCATCACTACTCTCGACAACATGTTCTTTATGGTTTCCAGACATCTTTAAGCTTTATATTCTGTTGAGGGCAGAAGGTTATTGTAAGAAAATTTGGGAAACTCACAGGAACAGACGCAAACCTAGTCCTAGATCCCTGTAGACTCAGCGAACCTAGAGCTCTGATACCAAACCAACTGTGACACCCCGCCATCAAACAGACAATGAGATGACACGTGAAAACGTGCAGAACCATATATTACTGAAAACATGGGGTAATTAAAACTGATTGTGGAAAGCATACATACAGAACATTTGCAACCAGGCCGTGCAAGAAGATCATGTCATATATATAGATATATTCAAGATCACCTGCCTGATATGTTCACCACTTAAAGTCACCCACTGTCGCAACAACACATATTAGTTCATCACCTCTTTATACATACAGAACGGCCACATACAGCCAACAGTAGGATATACAAAAATTACAGTAGCTAAACATCATGAAATGTCATCAAAACACTTCCAAGGACCTGAGAGTACAGGGATGGCTTCTAAGACTCTACTACAAAACCACCAAAATAGCAGCATGTCCATCTCTTGCCTTCTACTGCTCTTCTAGCTGCTCGGCAGCAACCTCACGACCACCACCGCGTCCTGAGCGATCACCTAAAAAGGGTGTAAACTAGCAGGGTGAGACACACAGTCCCAGTGAGAAACATAACTCCCCCCCCGCAACTATAAAACCTCAAAGGTTAAAGCAGATAATAGCAAATAACTGATAAAGCGTATAACAAGATCAGCATACTGAGCAAAGCTATTATTACCATCAAGCTCACCAAGATATCCAGGAGGCATATAACCAAGTATTTCTTTATGGAACATGATTGACAAGATAAGCTTTATAAGAACTTATCACAAGATATAAGGATCGTACACATATCTGCAAGGTGTAACTAGATCAGATATATAAGCAAGGCCTCAATCAATGTTCCGTGTTTTTCTCTAAGCAAGATATACTTATTCGGTTGGATTATGTTTTATTATGCCCTGAGGAAGTGAGCCTTCCCTGCTCAAGTCCAACCATTGGCTATGAAGCCCAATCCAGTGCCATACAAGGTCTAAGGAGATCCGGACTCCATGACCTCACCTTCTCATGGTCAGTACATGAATCATCAAGCAAGACCACAATCTTATGCTTATAGGGCCTCAGCCTCTGGGTCAGCTCTGCAAGCTACCCATATCTCTAGCTCACCTCATCATAGGTGCTAGTACATACATCTAAGCCATGAACGCATCATGCTCATCATCACATATCCTGAGCCATGGGTATGTTCACCATGCTCCATATATCCTGAGTCTGCAACCACAGTTGCACTCAACCCTCCTATTTTAGGCTAGGGGAAACCTCACATATTCAACAATATGCGCTCCAGGTAATCCTGCAGGATAAACCTGTTTCACCATTACCAAATACTAGCGGTAACGGATCTATGGCCAGGGCAAACTACATGATAGGTTCATCTATAATTGATTAGTATATTTTAAGCCAATTGTTGAGGCAAAACAAAGTATAACATAGTCGTATAGCATTACATCCTTATTGCCATCAACATACTGTCCTGGGACCTCAATCCCTCATGATATCAACCACTGCCTCTCAAGGCATCATAATCATGCATCAGCATCCTCGTAACGCATCCCTTATCTCATCATCAGAGGATAACACCTCAACTAGGTACTCAACCTTATATCAGGTCGTCAGACCTATCAACTTGTTATTTTATTAATAAGAATTATCAATACATTGTGCTAGTCAAAGCACATATATCTCATAGCTCTTACCAGGCTATGAATCCACATGAAATACCTACATGGTTAGTATACACATTTGCAGATATTACTGAAGCCATCACGGATTAATAGAATGATCATGATATCAAGTATAAAGAAGCATCCATGAGTATATCACACATAAGCTTTATTATTCATAGTATTATTATTAATCATGGGCATACATTATGCCTTATACTTGTGACCATATGCATGTGTCACACCATCATGTGTAGCAACATCATATCTTCCCAAACATACCTGGTTCACCACCTATCATCTTATCTCATCATCATAGTTGCAGGATTTAAGGTGATTACATCATATCACTTGTGTTATCATTATTAAAAGAGAACCATCAACTATATACATTCTGGGTTATCAGAGCCCTCACCAAAACTCCTGCAACCCTCACTATAAAGTATAGCGAGTAGCGCAAACCCTCACCAAAGGGTGTACCGGCTAGGGTTCCAAACCCTAAAGCAACTCACCACCATATCAACCAAACACTGCACATCCTCTAACATGCATCAAGGTTCCATGAACACTCATGGTGTCGGGTAGCCATCATCAAGGTATAACGAGAAGCAATACCATGGCTATTGGACAAGGGTCTAACGTGCACCAAGCTAGGGTTAGGGTTAGGTTTCACTATCGGCTAACCTTCAACATGAGCCATATTGACCAAAGGGGTGTCGCCCAAGGTGCCCCTATCGTGCAACCATCTCAACATCATCCAAGGGTTAGCCCTATTGGCCAGGGTACCCATGACGACCAAGAATGGTGTCGTGCATGGCCATGAAGCATCATAATAGCCAATATCCTAGGGTTAGCATGTCGGGCATGAAGCCATATTGACCAACACTTCATATAAGTCAAAGCTCAATTAAGACATGGTGGTATCGGCCAAAGCCATCCTAGGCACCATACCATATCGCCCAAGCTCATCTAAATAAGGATAATAGCCAAGTCTATGCCAGGCACCAAGCTATCAAAGCATATCGGCCAAGACCACCTTACGACAAGGGAGTGTATCGGGAGTCCTCTCTACATGGATGTATCGGGCAACCACCTATACAAGGTGTATCAGCCACTCATCATAGGTGTATCACCCATCCATCAACTCCACCAAGGGTATCGACCAAGGGACCATAACATGCACCAACTAAGATTCAACTAGGCATATCATCCAGGGATACAAGGATCATTCAAATGCCCAAGCAAACATATCTACAAAGGATTACACCTCAAGAACATATCGTGCATCACCACAACTAAACCCTATCACCCAACACAAGGATAGCCTACTAGGCTCCATATTAGCCAAAGCATAATGGGCACCAAGTCAACTATCTCAACAAGGTGTGTCGCCCAAGGGTACAACTCCAAACAGGGCTATCGGATAGCACAACTCCAAGGTCATATCGTGCAAGGCACAACCCCACAAGATCATCTTCAACCTCAAGCACAAGGGCACCAAACCATAATTGATCAAGAAGGTCGGCTCACCTCTCATCAACCAGGAGAGAGGGGTTTTGCACAACCTCTATCACAATTTAGGAAACTACAAGGATCCACCTCAACATAGGTCATCATATATCCAAAAGCTCAACTCTCAAATCCATGGTGAGAGGAGGGTGTTGCTCAAGCAACTAGAATACAAGCTCACCTCTCAACCTAATCGAGAGAGGGGTATTGCCCACATTACTAGAGCTCAAACTCACTTCTCTAGACCAAGGAGAGAAAAGAGTGTTGCTCAACAAGGAAACCCTAGACCATGATTCGGCCAACTAGGTGTAAAGGCATATAGACCATCAACAACTTCAACAACATCATGCTCATTATATCCATAGGATCAACAACATATACTAGAGCAAGAAACATAACATGCAATGGCCGATCATCATCATATATGAAACATGCAACATAGAGAAGGTAGTTTAGCTAGGGTTAGAAGTTATGTGACCCACCTTAAGCAAACTCCTCAAGCTCCAAAGCTCCAAGCTTCAGGCTCCTAGCTCCAAGCTCACCACTTCGGCCTCCTCAAGAAAAGGAACAAGAAGCATAACCACCATGGCCGAAGAGTAGGCAAGATGGAGAAGAAGATGCTAAGGAGAGAGGGAAGATGCTTACCAAAGAACAAGACCCACCTAGGGTTCGGCCACCAAGTTAAATGAAGAAAAAGAAGAAGAAGTCCTTCAAGGGGATCAACCACCAACCTTAGCTCCTCTAAGGGTATCGACCACCAAAGGTTGTAAGGGAGAGGTGTATCGTGCACACAAGGAAGAGAGGAGCAACAAAGAGCTAAAAGGGTTCCTAAGGAAGAGAAAGGCAAGGCATATATAGATGGGGGTCAAGGCTAAACCAAGGCAAGGTGTCACCTTACCAAGGGACACGTGTCCACACGTTTTACCACCTTGCAAAACTCATGCACATGACATGCCACTATTCAACCAAGGTTTGGCCACATGTCCAAGCTAGGGTGACACAACCAAGTTAAGGAGGTCAACAAAGGTCAGAGGCCGACACACTACTCTTCCATGGCCGACACACCCCCATTGGCGATACCCCATGACTGATACAAAGCATCCTTGCCCGATGCATGGCTCAACCAATCAAGGCAAGGCCCAAACAAGGGAAAACAAGGCCCAAAAGAGCTCAACCAAGCCCAAGACAACTCAAGGCATGAGCCCAAACCTTCCTCTCAACCCTAGAGGAAGCAAAGAGAGAGAAAGACATCTCTCAAGGTGACAAACTTGCTCTCCAACCCTATCTTAGGTTATTTTGCAAGTAGCACCTCCAACTCTCAACTAAGCACAAGCAAACCCTAATCATCACTAAAGATGATTAGCAAGCAACCAAGCATAAGGTTTAGGCAAAACAAACAAGGTAAGCCCAAAATGAAGGTCACGGTCCTTACATAAAGAAACATTGAAATCTTGTTCGTTTCTTTAGTGAAAATCCCATTGCATTTAGTACATATTGCATGATTTCAGGTTGTTTGAATCAATGGTAGTATTTGACATATACTAGTAGGACAAGATCATGTAATTGACATGTTTGGGATTTGTAAATGAACAGTTCGTGTAATGTTTCACATTAGGAATTGGGATAATATTACATATTAATATTTGAGACATACATGAGTATAAAAACAAACTCCATTAGTTGAATTAGTTCACAATCAATACTGCTTTTTTTTTCTTCAAAAAAAGTGGCCATTCGGTACATCCCATGGATGGGGTCAATACGGATACCTCTTGGTAACACACCAAGGATTTTAACAAACTGACTATCCTCACTTCGACAATCAACAATCCCTACTTTATGTGATGCATATGTATCATGTTAGGATTTTTGAATCAATAACATTATTTGAAACATGTTCGTAGCTTTTTTGGGATTTTTAGATGAACAACACGTGCAATGTATCACCCTTTGCAATGAAATCTTGAACCCACTGAGGGTCGTTGCATTTCCATATTGAGGTATTTTGTTGGTCTTGGAAACTTTACCATGTAGTAACATGAGAGGCCAAATAATATGTTTAGTTGTATGATTTGGTATTTTCTTAATTTTTTGTAAAAATGTCCATCTAGTCAAACTTGATAATGTTGGATACTTGTTTCATATCGATTGGAGTTATTTAAATTTCATTTAGTTTTGTAAATCACTCATGACTGTTAGTAACTACACAATTGCAATTTCTTATTCGTGACAGAGGGGAGTAATTAGTGAAATAGTTTCCATGAAAAATAATGCAACGGTGGTTGCTAAATAATGTCATCAACACAATTTGAGCAGATTCATTGAGGAATGGATTACCAAAGAGGGTTAGAGAGAGGAATATCAATATTTTGGGTCTGAGCATATGATAATACAATAGATCATATAAAGTTATGTAAAGAATAGGTCTTATAAATCTGAGCGCTCCTTATTTTTATTTTGAAAATAGCCAATACAACCCGACATACTTCCACAATAGAAAGAAGTAAAGGGGCATCACAATATTTTTCAAATTTGCATAGAGCACATAAGAAATTGAGTTATACAAATAGAGATAAACTAACTATTACAATTGAGATGACGTTAAACACCTTTGTCCATGTTGTATATATAGAAATTGAATGAAATTACAAAAATCTAGATAGACCAACTGGGAAGGAAACCTAGGAATACCATATTATTCTCCCAATGAACTACTCTTAGGTGGGTTCCTACAAACCTTGGTCCTCAAAATCTTGATTCTTAAACACAAGATCCTCGAGTTGGTCAATTTTTGGGTGGAGAAGAACAACACCCACAAGGGGGATATGTATCAAAAACCACGATGTATGTGCATAATAAAATATTTGGGTATTATATGATAGGATAGTACAAAGAGGGGTTCCCATGCAAAAGAAGACTATTGTCATGTAGGTAAGTTAAAATAAATTTAAACAAATAATGAAAGGTTTGTACACAAGATCAATAATATATCATAAGTACTCTTGTTGTACTCATTATACATGTTCACAAAATAAATACAATTGCATGTATATTCAAACAATATTTAAAGTAGGTACAAGATACCAATTATCATTAACCTAAGGGATGGGTGGAGAAATCACATCTTGCATGAAACAACACACCCTAATGTTTAACTAGGTGCAACAACACACCCTATGCAAAAAATCATACCCTAAAGTAAATACATGTGTAGAAGACACAACTAGGATAGAACAACATGCTCTAATAGTTATAGTTGCAATAGATAATTTGAATACCATGCACACATAATAGAGTGGAAATATGAAATAATTCAATTTTCCATATATTCAATGATATCCAAAGTAAAGATGTCAATGTGGGATCATAAATCCAAGTTTGATAATTGAATCGACATTTCTAGAGTAATCAAATACTTACAATTCATGAAGTATCAATTTGCATCCATAAGGAGTCATATTCAAAAGTTACTCATTATAAAATAAATTATTTACACTCATGAGAACTTCCAAATTTAAATGGAAGTTTAACATACATCAAAGAAAGACGTAATTGTCCAAAAATACATTTAGGGTCGGATTCAGTGTGATTTTGAAACACCTAATACAAAGTATATGCATTGGTTACAATTTATTTCATTATGTTCATTAGCTTAGAAGTTACCTTACTATAAATTGGAATCATGTTTTGAAAACTGATCCATTAAGAAAATCACACTAGCATGATTTGTCAAAAAATATATTTGTGTTTTTTTAATAATCCAGTGACTTGGTATGTTTTTGACAAACTAAGACAAATTCCAACAATTCAATAAAAGAAAAAATGGAAAATGAAAAATATGACCTCACATTTGATCATCAAACATCATATGTGATAGACAATATTTGTCATTTCCCTTATTAGAAAATCATGTGCGACTGTTATGAACCAAGTGTTCAAAATTTACTAATGCCCTTGAGGAAAAAATACAAATTATAGAGTGAATGGGGTAGGAGAGGAATTTCCTAGGGAGATTATTGCCCTCCTTTATTCCTCAGCACCATAGCTAAAGTTGTTATATTGGAGCAATCTCCCAATGTCTTAATCTAAATCCGAACACCCCAATGTGTGGGAGGCTTGCCTATCAGATGTACGAGGCACATATGGACTCAACAAGCAATTGCTCGGGTCTAGAGGTTGCTAGGAGGAGAAAAAACAATCATCACCATTGATGTATGAAAAATAAGAAGTCAAATAAAGGGGAAGGAACATAACACTACTCTTAATAATTTCAATAAACTATGATAAATCATTGTGGTGTGTTTCACATAGAAACATCAGGTAGAAGTTAGGAATAGGTGAGAAAGATCAAATACTAGCAAAGAAATGAGAAGGGGCTCAAAATGAAAGTGAAAGAAAGATCTGATCTCAGAAAAATAATGCATCTTGAAGCTTTGATGCAAACCCCCATGGGATCAAGGAAAGTGGTGCTTGAGGGAAAAACTAAGTAAAACCCTGGGTGAAATAAAGACATAAAAGAAAGGGAAGAGTAAGGATACTCACTGCATATTTAATTGGACAAAGATGATGCAAAATCATAAATGTGGCAAAGCGTTCAAAACATACATCATTAACTAAGCGGAAGCAATTACTAACAGCGGATTACTGAAAATCACTAAAAATTAAAACCTTTTTCAAAGAGATCCAATCATATGAAAATTCTTTCAACAAGAACTAATGTATTACATTTACATCCTAGTTCATAAGTACATATCTTGTACCATCTCTTATCGAGAGTTACAATATCCCCTGCCTTGTTAAAAGCTAAACACAGACAGTATAAGAACCTCGAGGCATCAAGGCAAAAACTCAAATCGATGTAAAAAAATACTAACTACTAACTCCGAGGACCTGAGAGTACAAAGACGACACATAGGACTTCTATCTACAAGACACGACAGACAGTACACTCAACCTGAGTTGTCACTGATGTCTCTGCTGCTGATGTTCTTCCTCTACAAGATATTCTCAATCTCCTCCATGCTTATCCACCTAAAAATGTTGGATCCCACGGGGGTGAGACAATTATAATTCCCCAGTGAGAGATATAACACTTCGCCAAAAACATTATTATTACAATTTAATGATATATAATTGGGCAGAGGATAATCAGTTTAAAGCATTTCCATCTTTTAAAGTATTGCAACTGTTTATGATAGAACAGTAAATCATCTATTCTCTTCATAAGGAATAGGAAGAACATGGATATTATTTATCTATCAAATTATACCATCATGTCAAACTTCTCTTGTGACACTCATAATCTTGATATGTCACCTATGAGACATTCTTGTTTCAATCCGTTGGCCATAGCGAATCTACTAAACAGATAAAGGATTATATCTACCATGTACTCATATATCATTAATATAGGCATTGGATTATTACCAATCATGTGTCATCATTACAGGCATTGGGTTATTACCAATCTTGTGTCATTATTACAGGCATTGGGTTATTACCAATCCTGTGTCATCATTACAGGCATTGGGTTATTACCAATCCTGTGTCTTCATTGTAGGCATTAAGCCTCTGCCAGGTATTGGACTTTAACCAATCCTGATTACACCGCCAGGCATTGGACACTACCAATCCTGATTTCATAGCCATGCATTGGACTTTAACCAATCCTGATTACACCGTCAGGCATTGGACTTTAACCAATCCTGATTTCACAGCCAGACATTGGACTTTAACCAATCCTGATTTCACAGCCAGGCATTGGACTTTAACCAATCTTGATTACACCGCCAGGCATTGGACTTTAACCAATCCTGATTACACCTCCAGGCATTGGACACTACCAATCCTGATTACACAGCTAGACATTGGACTTTAACCAATCCTGATTTCACATCCAGACATTGGATTTTAACCAATCATGATTACACCACCAGGCATTGGATATTATCAATCCTGATTGCACAGCCAGGGATTGGACTTTAACCAATCCTGATTACATAGACCATGGAATATAAATTCCTTTAACTCATCATTGATCATCACATCCTTTTCTAGGCTCTGAACCCTGAGGTTAGCCTTCATAGCTGTTCATATTCTTTATTAAATATGATTGTTCCTTTTATTAGGTTTATTATTATCATTTCTTACAGTAAACTTTTATAATCATCTTGGTACCTCTCACTATGCCATAATTATTCTCATGGCTCGTAAGGCTCATAAAACATCTTGTCACCTCTCACTAGGAAACATCTAACCATATGGGTCACAAGGCCATTAAACATATTTTCACCTCTCACTAGGAAACATCTAACCATATGGCTCACAAGGCCATTAAACATCTCGAGTATTCAATCATGTTTATTACTCTTAACATTTATCATTAAATGATTATCAATACAAGGTATGAGTTCATTTCCATGGTATGATTACATCATACTCATTAGTTTGGCTTAACCCCATTCTCAAGGTATATTAGCCTATGCTTATCAAAGTATATCAAACTCGTTACATTTCATTGTAACAATTTTCATAACACACTTCATGTGTTTCTTATCCAAGTATATTCGATTTGGGGTGCATCAAGGTATATCAACCCTGGAATGCTAAAAGTGATATCTATCATATCTTGATGTATCACTTTCCTCCTCACTTCCAACTTTCTTGAGTGATCATCTTATCTTGGATTAAGGTATTTCCCATCTTAATACTTTCATCCACTAACCTATCACTCTTACCATGAAGCACATATGGCACACACAAGAATGGTCCAACTATCTATAATGATATGGACTCATTTCAGTTTAAGGAATTGCTTGCTATAAGGTTATCTATAATCAACCATTTGAGATATTTCACCTTTATAAGTCTTTACCCACTATTTTATTATTAGGGTTCTGGTTTGTCATCATATTGTCCAAGATTAGGACTTCATGTATTATAACTCAAAATTAGAGTTTCACATACCTTCACCTTGTATTAGGTCTTCTCATCATACCATTGCATAGGGTTTCACATGGCATCATCCTTGATTAGGGTTTCACATGGCATCACCCTCAATTAGGGTTTCACATGGCATCACCCTCAATTAGGGTTTCACATGGCATCACCCTCAATTAGGGTTGCATCTTTACCCTAGATTAGGGTTACACCTAGCATTTCCCTAGATTAGGGTTAATGTTCATCAATCTTCTTAATTAGGGTTTCATGATCACTTCACCAACGATCATACCCTAAAATCTTAATTTATTCATATTGAAGGTGTTTGAGGCTTATCAATTACATGATTATCCTACATGTATGGATTCCTCTCTCTCTCTCATCCTCTCTAGGATGTTGACTATGTCAAGCTTGGATTAATTGGGTCAATCAACCCTTTAATTAAATACATTCAATTAGGGTTGACATAGTGTATTAAAATATTGCTTACTTAAGCTTCAGGGATTAACTCATCTAGGGTTACCAATTACTTAGTACCTTAAAGGTACAACCCTAGTGATTATCTTTGCGATAGATCAGTAACAACCATATGGTCATTTGATATTTCATCAACTTGGGTTTCCAATTGATTTAATCATATAGAATCATCCAAAAAATCTTGATCATTGATGCTCCAAACGGTCTGAAACCGTTTGAATCCAAACGGTTCTGAGACTGTTTGACCCCAAACGGTTTCAAGACCGTTTGGTCCAAACTTCCATTGAAACTGAAAATCTAAAAGAGGTACTTCTTCAACTAAACCGATTAGGGGTTTGCATCAACAATTTCTTCATCAATTGGACATCAATGTATGATCCTTGGATCTTCAACCCTCAATTGCAACCATTAATCATCTAAACGGTTTTGGTTGACTTTATCCAAATGGTTTGAAACCGTTTAAGGCTCCAAACGGTTTTGACCTAACTGTCCAAACGGTTTGAAACCGTTTAAGACTCCAATCGGTTTTGAACTTACTTGACCAAACGGTCAACTCAACCTAAACGGTCAACTCAATATGTCCAAACGGTTTGAAACTATTTAAGGCTCCAAATGGTCAACTATCTCATTCAGTCAACCATGTTCAAACGATTTGGAACTCCACCTCCAAACGGTTTACAAACTGTTTGGTCATCAAACGGTTTGGTGAAACCGATTGGACCAAAAGTGTTGAAATCGTTTGCAACTAAAACTTGTTGAGATGTGTGCTTATGATGATGTAATAATCATCAAGCTTCAACACCTCAAATTCTACTGCCATTCTCATGATAGTTTCATCAATTATTCAAAAGAATTGCAAGAAGAACAATTGAATATAATGGATTGATAAATTGAATTCAATAACAATGAATAAGGGTTCCAGTTATATAACCCTCCTTCAATTGAGCTTCAAAGCTTGGAGATTCACGTAAAAAATGGTGGAAGAAGCTTTCTCAAACCACAAGGTTCGTACCTCAAGCTTGTGAGGGAAAAGTATTGGCTAGGATTGAAGATTGATGGAAGAAAAGAAGAAATCAAGCATTGATTTGTGATTTCCACCATGAAATCAAGGTGAAAGAAGGTCAAGAAGCTTACCAACAGGTTGAGGGTCGTCCTCCTATTTCTCCAAGCTCCCTTGGTCGTTTTTGCAAGAAAGAAGTGAAAGTGGATTCGAAAATCCCTTTTCAAGCTATAGATAAATGAGCTTATATGCATTTTTATTAAAATTCATTTAAGAGAGAGAAAGTAGGGGATAACTCCTCCATTTCCTTGCCACTTGACCCCTTCTCTTCCTTATATACGAGGATATATTCCTTGCCTCTTATTACTCTCAATTATCCATAATTTAAAGAAAAACAAATTAAGCACCTTAACCCTTATAATAATAATATCCTAAAGTTAGTGGATAATTCTTTTTCTTTTAATAATGTGGGTGAGTTATCCACTTTCTTTAGATATTTTCGTGCATTTGCAAGGCACATGGTCGTCCATTATTTTGCAAAATCATCCCTCACCTTTTGGTTGAAGGGCTCTTCAATTAATATATTTATTTTTGCATTAAATTGAAATAAAGTTCCAATTATGCTTAAATCTTGATTATTTTAATATCAAGATTCTCTCTCCTCCAAAGTGATTCAAATGAGGCGCCCCTCTTATTTTATTTTCTATACATGATTCCAATAAACATGAGGGACCCTCTTGAAGTGGTGTTTTGCATATTGAACCCTAGGTCTTGGGTAATTTGCACATTACACCAAAACTAGGTTTTAATGCACAAACATTGCTTTATCAGCTCTTTCTTGGTACTCAGGCTACCACAAGCCATACCTCTGCATCATCTTCATGAGAATAACATTTGCAATTTAACCCCTCAACTTGGGTAATTTGCACTTTAGTCCAAAATAAGCAAAACAATGTTTCAACGTTATTAGAAAAGGACTAAAATTGAAACATAAGTTCCTCTTGAGCCTTAATTACTTTTCAAAAGATAATATCAAGTATATAATTATCTTTCTTAAATAAAACATCTAGGGTTAAGGCATAACCCAGGTCAGGGATGTCACAATAAAGGCAATGGAAATCTTGATAGAGAAGATGACCAGTTCTAGTGAGGTGAACTAGGGATTTGCTAGATTTGATTGAGTTCATGAAAAGGTAGAGGAGAGTAGGAAAAAGTTTTTTTGATCTAGTGGTGATGGGAAATATCTTAGGAGGGCATCAGTTCCTTTGTAAATACACAACAACATAGAGGCTAGGGTTTCTTTAGGCATTTTGCAATCAAGCAACCAATTGATGTGATTAACATATTAGGCAAAATGAAAGATCAACTTGATTTGATTGGAAAATAATTATCAAAACATTGAGTGAGGAGTGAGAAGTTGGAGGAAAATATTTCTACATCTTATGTAGTTCTCAACTCATGGGGTGAATGGGGAAGGGGATGATTATTTGATTGTTAGAGAAGCCTATAATGTGACGAAGGCCGTTGTAGAATTACTGTGCATCCAGTCACATGACAGAAATACAAAAGAACTTAAGGGTGCATCATTATGATATTAATTATTCTATTAAATCTAAGTCCACTATATATTTTCTTTCTTATATGAAATTGAGAGTGTACTTAACACCATATACCCAAATTCTATAGGTTACATAATTGAAACCTGAGGAATCTGAAATTTAAGGTTTATTTAAAAAAAATTACATATTATATTTCATTGCTTGTATACTAATGATTAATTTAATGTATTAATCATTTTTTTAGGTAAGTCAGGAGATCATCTATTCGTCCCACTCT
The DNA here is from genome assembly GCA_963693085.1 of Alisma plantago-aquatica. NCBI lineage: Eukaryota > Viridiplantae > Streptophyta > Magnoliopsida > Alismatales > Alismataceae > Alisma > Alisma plantago-aquatica. The sequence continues at coordinate 485,408,529 of OY856415.1, forward strand.
CCTCTTGTAGGCGTAGTAAAAAAATAGGCATACATTGTTCAGATTGCAAATTAAACATGGGAGTACTACTACCATTACATTTATCTCTATCTAGCCAATTCTAGATTTGTTGTGGAGGCCTACTGTACTGAAACGGTCCACACTTGTTTCTAAGATGGTATTTTGCAAGGCTGTTTGTGGCTCTGTTGCAGGTCCTATGGACATGCTTAAGAGTCCAACTCTCATTCTCTACAAGGTACCATTGACACACATGGATAATGCGGGCATACGTTGGGTTGTCAATAGGGTCTTCATTCAACATCATCACAGCTTGCTTGTAGTATGATTCAATGTCCATGGCCTCTATCTTAAGCTCTATAGCCTTCTACATGGTGAGGTGCATAGTCAATAGCTCCACATGAAGTGCTGTCTCTACCTGCGATGACCAACCATACCCGAGTTTCCATTCACCACTTGTGTCCATAATGATCAGTGCAACAACACATTTCCTATGGATTACAACAACATCTACATTCATCATTAACATGCCAACAACTGGTAGCTCCCAGGTCTCCTCCTATTGCTTGACGGGATGTACATCTACCAGGCACTCATCCTCCTGAGAATTCCTCTTGGAATTGGTTGTCTCCATAATGATGTACCTGATAATTTGCTCAGTAGGCTTATTAATTCATTCAAATATGTGTTGGTTTCTGTAGCTCCAAATATACCGACACGCTATCATAAATTGGCATTGTTTTTCATCTCTCACCTTCATGCCACTTCTGATCCACGTGCTAAGATTCATGGCAAAGAATGTAGATGGTGACCTCCCTTGTAACAGGCCCTCCTAGACTGGTTTGACATGTTTACAACCTCAGATTGCATGGAGACCCGTCTCTTTTTCCTCCTGACATCTCCCACAGATAGGGTATGTAGCCATGTGATGCTGGACTTGTTATGATTTGTGATCAATGCTTCATGCATAAGGAGCCACATAAAGTGTTTGACTTTAGCTGCCAATTTAGTCTTCTACAACAACCCCCACTTACCATCTACCTTCTGGTCTCGTGAAAGCCTGAGTGTGTGATAAGCTGTACTGGTTGAGAACATTCCATTTAGGGTTGCTTCCATACTATAGTATCATTGATACCTTGATCCATAGGAGGTGCTTTGGCCATGATGTGCTCGACACTAGTGCTCGACAACCAGTGTCTAAGGAATTCCTTGTCCCAATTTCTATCACAGGTAACTACACTGGCAACCTGGAGATCTGAGAGCTCAGGCGGTATCTGCCTTAATGCTATGTCAGCCAATTTGATGTTATCGTGGCACTAGTTGTCCCTCCATAAGTATGTGTGTTTGCCATTAAAAACTTCCTTGTATGAATTCGCTTCCATAAACTCTTTGCCCTTGATGACTACTCTCGTCAGTCTAGATAGATTTGAAAGCTTCTCAATATTGTATTTATCGTACTTGGGCTTCATTAACCTACACCTGACAGTGTCCCTACCGGTAGCTACCTCCCAAGTGTTCTTCATCAGGAGGGACGTGTTCCACTCCCTCATACTGTGGATACCCAAACCTCTTTTATCCTTCTTACTAGTCACCTTATTCCATGCAACTAAAGGTGTAGGGTGTATTTTGTGATTACCCCACCATAAGAATTTCCTAGTGCTCCCGTCTATTCAGTCACATTGACTCAAAGGAAGCTGTCTCATTTGCATTGAATATGTGATTATAGAAGAGAGCATAGATTTAACCAGACAACAACGCCCTGCAAAGGAAAGGCTCTTTGCAGCCCAGCTATTGATTCAAGAGTCGACCTTATTCAGAATGTCAGCGTATGTGTGCTTGTTAACTTTAGAATGAATAATAGGAACTCCTAGGTATTTTCCTAGGTCATATGTTTCTTTGAACGAGACTATTCTTATCACCTTCCTTCGTGTACGTCTGGGGACGCTAGCAACAAAGAATATTTGCGTCTTCTTGATAGAGATGGATTGACCTGAAGCCTCCTCAAACTTCTTGAAGCAATCTTTGATTGTTTTCATTTGCTAGCCTGATGCTTTGCTAAACAAAATTAAGTCATCTGTGAAACACAAATGGGGGAGCTTAATCCCACTTCTTCCAAGAACTACAGGGGACCATAGCCTATACACCATGTCCTTTTTTTTGAAATTATGCTTCATGTGAAGTACCCTACTTGTTACTGATCTTATGATCATGGATATTCTTTTGGACTCTTTTTCTTATGCCTTGCTGCATGTTGGACTTATTTGATGATATGTGTCCACTTTGAGGTGGATGTTTATTTGTTGATATGTGATATCTTGTGCCCACTTGCATGTGGATGTATGTGTTGTCCATTGTGTGATGGAAACATTATATAATTTGACTATACTTTCTACTTGCCTCTACATTTTACATGCTATGTGATTTAGTAGCACTATAGTAGTGTAATTACATTGATTTTTGGGTTATGTGCCCATGTTATTATTTTTGGGATGTAGGTTATGTGCCCCATACATGGGTTTCAAATTAATGAGGTTTGGCCCACATTCATATATTGGGAGTTTGGCTATGTGCCATTCTCTATCAGGCTTTAGGTTTATGGGACTCGGTCGCCTTTGTCTTTATATTGTTCTACAGCTATACTTATCTCACATGCATGCATGTTGATGTTGATGATGATGGATTATATGCCATGATTCCAGGATATGTGCTTCATTTCCCACCATAGTATTGGATGTATATATGGCACAATCTTTTTATGTTTTTTTATGGAAAGTATCTCCTTTAATGTGATTCTTTTCTTTTGATACCCACTTGGGTGATACTTTTCTTTTCTATGGGAAGCTTCTATTTACTTTGATATCCTTCAGTACATATATTGCTCAATTTACTTTTAGTATGCACATACCAGCCTTTGTTGATGCCATCTATTTTCTCTTCTTGCTGGGGTATGCTTCCCACCCTAGGTGAAGGACTTGGATGATATGGCATGAAGTCTTAGACTTAGCTTATGGAGTTAAAGCTTGGAGAAAAAGTTGTTATGGTTTAAACTTCCCTCTCTCTTAAATCCTCATGTTGTATCATACATGTAAACCCTATGTGGGAGATTATGATTAACTTTTGTAATCTTGTTGAGAAATTGAATATAGTCAAAAATTTACTTCCGTTGCTATACTATTGGTTGTTTTAAATACCATTCATAAGATTTGAAAATTTTACACCCACTCCAACATGTCTTTTGGATATGTTTGGACTGGAGGTTTCATTCTTCAAAATTTTAGTAGGGAGTGGATCCCCTCTAGGTTCCACTCCTTACAGCATGGTATCAGAGCCCATGGTAGTCGAAATCTGACTATTTCAATTTTATCTCCCTAGTTTGAACCCTTATCTTGCATAGTTGCCTTCTAGGTAAGATGTTCACCCTAGAACTGATCAATGTTTTATATATATATATATATATATATATATATATATATATATATATATATATATATATATGATGAGGTTTTAGGAGATCTTACCCTATCATATAAATTGATCATGATTTGTATCTCTTGATTCTATGAGGTTTGACTTGAGGATGCACTTAGGTTGAGGAGGTAATAGGATGAAGAGTTTTTGTTATGAATATACTGTGACTTGGTTTTCACATTGAATTTTGGCCAACTTGTTGGTTTTACTTCACAATGTTTCTTATCGAAAAAAAATATTTTCATTATGAAACTATATGTACACAAAATTTCTCTAATTTTCTCGATGATTTTTTGAACTAAGTCATGATGAAGAGATATGTGAAGTTTTTGTAGAGAAACTCTAGAATTAGTTGGCATAGAATCCTAACCCTAGTCTTTAAGAAGTGACTACGAATATGTGAGGTTATGTTAAGGTGTAGTGTACCTACCCTTTGTATCCTATGACCTTTTTGGATGTTAGGGTTGTTAGATTAGAGACAAGAGGACCTAAAACTCAACCCTATATGGTTTTGACTTTTTAGTTGGTTACATGAACAACATAAATCTCTAAAACTTTACAAAAAAGGAAATATGTTGGTAGCCTAAAAAATTGTTTAGTTTGACTTGTTAGGTTAAACCTTTTAAGGGGGAGAGAGTAGTTGGTTGTTTATGTTTAGATAAATATATTTCAAGGATGAAATACTTTTAAAGGGGTGGAGTGCTATAACATACTAAATCTCAAATCCCACCCTAGAAGTTTGATCTTTTGAACGTAGCCAAACAAGGCTGAGGTTAGACCTAAAAGATGTTTAGTATAACTCTAATGAGCTAATGAATGCATAAATCACCCTAATGTAACCTAATGTTCTGACATTAGTTTAGGCCAATAATGGACACTTAAAATATGTCACATGATGGAAGTTTTTATAATTTCATGTGCAAAATAATCTTACATAATTTTAGTGATAATATTAAAAGATGAAGCATAATTGGATGAATAATGGTAATAATAATAATAATGAGATACACATATTAATTATGACAAAACTCATGAAAAGGAATCCCAAAAGTGGAATCTAAGTTAAAAATCATATTCCTTGGGTCCCAATTACCTTGGGAGTCAAGTTTCACATTATTCATATAATAATTAATCTAATTCAATTTGGAAAGAGAAGATCTATATTTTCCCCAAAATATCAAATAAAATAATAAATGACTCCAAAAGAGGAAAATAATCTTGTATTCATAATCTAAATAATAAGTATAGACTTTGAGTGATTTTTCATCTAATTTGATGTTTGATTAAAAGGTGAAATCAAGAGACAAAAAGTGAGTACGACCTTCAAAATATTAATTAAAATAATAAACGATATAAAAAATAAATAATGGAAAATTCGTGTCTAATTCACTTACAATGACTTGTGAGTGAAGTTTCATCAATTTTGGATAATTTTCTACGTCTCTAATGCATTAGGAAAGAGAAAATGTGATATACTTTAAAAGAATAAAATAAAATAGTAGTAGTCTCCAAAAGGGAAAACTAATACCAAAATCAGATTCTACATGTCCTAATTAGGTTAGGTATAAAATATCATTTAATTTAGACCTTGTTTGTACCTTCAATTGAAGAAAGAGAAAAAAGAAAATAATGTAATCAACACTTTACAAAAATTTAGATTACGAAACACCAACCCGCATAAACAGTAACCGCGGACCAAGGTCTGATATTTTGGGCATAACTTCCTTATCTCTTAATGAAATTTCATGAAATAATTTCCGTTGGATTGAAAATTTAATTATGCATCTATCCATACCCTATTCAGAGCCTAACATGGAAAATTCGAGAAAAACCTAAACTTTTTCTTCAAGTCTTCTGAAAAAACTTCTCACACATCTCCACTTATAAATACCTCTACCCCGGTCTTCCTCAGTTGTTTTATGAACCTACTCTCATATAAATTTCATCCTTTCTTGAGTGTGTGACTAGTGGTGGTCGTGCTTTGATTTCTCCTTGAATCTTCGTTTCACCCAAAAGGTGAACATGGTTCTTGGTTTGAGTTTGCGACACTGCTCCCCGACATCATGTTTATTTTTCGAAGCATATTTGGACCTCAGGTAAACAACTCTGCTACTTTTTCTTCATTATTGTTTAGTTCGTTTCATGAACAAACGATGAACAAAGTTTTTCCCAAACTCTCAGATAAGTTTCTCCTTGCATATCCGACCTCTCTTCCTCTCTTGTAAATTCCTGACTGATTTGGCTTTTTCTAATTTTGTGATTGGTTCATCTTACAAAATTCATATCTTTCAATATACTGGTCTAAATATTATAAATAAATATATTTTGGAATTATAAACACATTCTTTATCTAATAAATATACTTTCAGAGTCTGATTTCAATATTTTTTGAAGGATGATTTTTGGAGAATAAAGTACATGTATAAAACTCATAATAAATGTAACTTAATCATATAAACTCCAAATTTGATAAAAAGATATGTTTTCTTAATCACGAGAATCTAATTAATCATTTGGTGATACTTTCATAGTTTAATTTGAATTTAATAAAAAGGTGATTTTCTTGGGTTGCGATATAATCATCAATGAATGATTTGCATCTAATATGAAATTAGGTGAAGAGATATTTTGTTTGTATCTAGGGTGTGGACCCTAACCTAATACACACATCATTAAGGTATGTTTGCATCTCCGATTATTTTTTAAGAAATTAGCCTATGTTTCTTCTTTCTCTTGGTCCTATGGACAATAGCCTATTCACCATGTCTTTTTCTTTTGAAATTATGTTTCATGTGAAGTACCCTACTTGATACTGATCTTGTGAACATGGATATTTTTTGGACTCTTTTTCTTATGCCTTGGTGCATGTTGGACTTATTTAATGATATGTGTCTACTTTGAGGTGGATGTTTATTTGTTGATTAGTGATATCTTGTGCCCACTTGCATGTGGATGTATGTTTTGTCAATTGTCGATGGCAACATTGTATAATCTGACTATACTTTCTACTTGCCTCTACATTTTACAAGCTATGTGATTCAGTAGCACTAGAGTAGTGTAATTACATTGGTTTTTGGGTTATGTGCCCTTGTTATTATTTTGGGGATGGAGGTTATGTGCCCCATACCTGGGTTTTAAATTTAAGAGATTTGATCGACATTCATATATTGGGAGTTTGGTTATGTGCCATTCTCTATCAGGCTTCAGGTTTATGGGACTTGGCCGCCTTTGTATTTAAATTGTTCTAGGGATATGCTTAATTCACATGCATGTATGTTGATGTTGATGATGGTGGGTTATGTGTCTTGATTCTAGGATATGTGCTTCATTTCTCACCATGGTAGTGGATGTATATATGACACAATCTTTTTATATTATTTTATGGCAAGTATCTCCTTTAATGTGATTCTTTTCTTTTGATACCCACTTGGGTGGTCCTTTTATTTTCTATGGGAAGCTTCTATTTACCTTGATGTCCTTTACCCATATATTGCTCAATTTACTTTTAGTATCCACATACCAGCCTTTGTTGATGTCATCTATTTTCTCTTCTTGTTCGGGTATGCTTCCAACCCTAGGTGAAGGACTTGGATGATATGGCATGAAGTGTTGAACTTTGCTTAAGGAGTTAAAGCTTGGAGACAAAGTTGTTATGGTTTAAACTTCCCTCTATCTTAGATCCTTATATATGTTGTATCACACATGTAAACCCTATGTGGGAGATTGTGATTTACTTTTGTAATCTTGTTGATAAATTGAATATAGTCAAAATTTTACTTCTGCCGTTATATTATTGGTTGTTTTGAATACCCTTCATAATATTTGAAAATTTTACACCCACTCCAGCACATCTTTTGGGTATGTTTGGATTGGAGGTTTTATTCTTCAAAATTTTAGTAGGGAGTGGATCCCCTCTTGATCCCACTCCTTACATCCTAGATAAGGATAGTTGTTAAATAGATTATCTTCCTCATTCATTCACCAATGTATGAATATGTTATATCCTTTTGAAAACTCTTGATTAACTCCTATCCTTCTTTTAAATTACTTTCACTCTAGTTAAATTATAAACCAACATGTTGTTGGTGATGAATGAGGATTTTTACTAAATTTGTGTTTGTAGGAAATTCTTGATTCTTTAACTTATATATTTGGTCAAAGGTTTAATTTACTACAATTTAGCACATTCAACCCAACCTACATGAAGTAAGTAGTTTGCATGTTGTTTTAACTATTCTTCAAGAGAATTCAAAATTAATGTACAAAATCTTGTTTTAATTGTTAGCATAGTAGACGACCCAATGATGACAATTACTCTAAAATAATGTGAAAGTGGGAAGGAACCTATGTGGTATTAATTGTAGATCGACATGTTGCATGTTATGATGAATAAGGTTGTATATCTTGTTAACCCTAATAAAGTTGATGTTATCATATATCTACAAACATAAACACAAATGATGAAAATGAGTTAACTCTCTTTTAGATGAGTGAGACGTAGCAAGGGAACAAATGAACTCATCTGGTTAGGTACCCTGACCACTATAGGTTTCCCATACTGGAGATATGAAACAAATGCCCTTATAGTGACCTTTGGATTATGAAAAGGATTTTCAAAGTGTATCTTTAAACCTCAAAGGTTAGATCACTAAGGTTTAGGATGTGTCACGTGGTGAGTGATCCAGACCCTAATTTTTTTTTCTTAAAGTTTATATCCATAAAGAAATATGGCATGTGAAATGTGGCATGCTATGAGATGCCATATGTTGTTGTGTTTGTACCTATCTTGTGTATCTGTGATGATGACATGATGGTAGAGAGGTTGAGGGCCTTACCTTAGCCTCTTTAGGAAACCATGTGTGGACCATGGTATGTTAAATCTATCATCGATGACCGATTAAGCCCTAAGATAATGATGGTGAGTCATTGACACAAAAAATCAAGCATGTCAACTTCTACTTGGTGATGTATGAGCCAAGTAGCTTCATGGAAAATAAATAAAAGAGGAGAAGCCATATAGAGAATGGAATGATTCTTTTTATGTTCCATTTATTGTTAGATGATGATCATGTTGTGATTAAATAGATATTCCATTTATCATTAGATGATGATCATGTTGGTATTGAATACATATTGCATATATGTGTGACTTGCATATTATACTATTAGAAGGTACATTCATGTCTTACTTTCATCCACTTAGTATGGCACATGGTTAGTAATTGATCTCAAGAAAATTATGCTATATGTTGTGTGGTAGATTTCTTAGATACTTCTTATGGTAATTGAAGTTGTGTTGGGTATCCATGACCTTTTTGGTCCTTATCTTCATGATTGTAGCACATGCTTCTGATCGACTGGTGGAGTGTGACGAGCAAGTAGTTATTCTCTTTTAGCTATATTTAATTAGATGGAAAATGTGGTGTACAATATTTTAATGGATCACTTGTATTAAGATTGTAGTTCTGAAGACATTGAATAATTTGATATTTTAAGAGATGTACTTTTACATGATAATTGATTAATTGTAATTTGATTTAAATGGATGCTTTCCAAATTAAATTGTCAGTTGACACAAAACTTGAAATACACCATGCTAGAATTATCTGCTACACTTGTATCATAACACATGTTAGTGTCTTTTAAGTTCAATATACCTAAACTATTATTAATGCATGTTACTTACTTGGAGAACAAGTTTTTGTCATGGATACTCTATGTGGGTCTCATGTGGTTCTTTCAGACGTTTGTAGATATCATGACATCCAATGGAGAATTCATGATGAAGAAGTTGTAAATAGTAACAATTCAAAACATAATGTCCTTATATTCTCACTTTCAAATAGGTTTCTACATATTGTAAATAATTTAGAACACTAGTTGATACTGTAGCATATCAAACAAAATAAAAGCAATACAAAATACTTGTTAAAATTTGATATGCATTTTGATTAGTTGAACTACAACGTACTTCACAGTACCAAACATGTCCTGCGGAATCGAATGAAATTGATTGATGGGTGAGCATGTGGATGCTACATAATGAGTTTGAGATTTTATGGAAAAGGAAAAATATGTTTGTTTCATATCATTTGTTTCAATTATTTTTGTCGTGTTTAGCTTTGGAGATTTTCTCTACTGATGAATATTTACGCTAACTCAAAAACTTACCATATAGAATAAAAACACCATTCAAAGGTTTTTTACTCTGTGTATGGCATCGATGGTAAGAAGATTTAACCACACTCTCCCAATGTTCCCATAGAAACGGGAAAAAAGTGTCCCACTAGCCCAAAGAGAACTCTACATAAAACTTTCCTACTAGTACAAGCAGACGAGTTCCGTCAGGCTTCATGGCTCAGTGTGTAGGAAAGTAGAATAGTAAATCTCCAGGAGCTGCTGACCGGTGGGACCAGCCTTTACGGGGTAAAATCTCCTGTTCCAGCCACACTGAGGCTCTTATTGGTTCATCGTAACTGGTCTACAAAACTTATGAACTAGAGTTCCTTAAATAATTTTTCTTGATTGATTTAAAGTTTACGGCGAGTTACAAACTTACATATAAAATAGAGTTCTTGAGTTCCCTCTTAAGAAGAGCAGAAAATGAGTTCCAAAACTACTAACAACATTTTCTATATAATTTTATTTTTCATTTTTCTTAAATTATGAATGTAAAATATTTTAGACTAGAAATGTTAGTGGTGTGGATATGGTTTATTGCCAAAATAATAACATAATATGAAAAATTTTATACATTATAATCGTGGTATGTAAAATATTCTACATTGTAATCACCATTATCAGTGTCATTTTTAAAATAAAAAATATATGAACACTATGAAAAATTAATCACACCACACCACGTGACAAAAATTATCTAACATATTTTTGTTCTTCATGTTTAAATACTATGATGTGAAAAATGATAATTAACTATAATTGTGCATAACAAATATACCAAAATTTTTAATATGATTCATTTTTAATCAATGATGAACCAAAATTTATATTTTGCATTCACATGGTAGATATTATAACAATACTCTATACATACAAAGTGAAATAAAAATATTGTGATGTGATTTCAACCATATTTTTATTTAAAATATAATTATACAATATTATATATTTTTTAATGGATCGACATCTGTACCATGACAAGTTGTTGAGGTTATTATGGTTAAAAAAATATTGTAGTTATTTAGGGATATGGTTCTTTCTTCTTGTCGTTGATGTCCTTATTATATATTACAAAATAAAATTCAACAACATTTTTCAAATATGTCCATATCTAAAGATGCAACAAACCAGTCACATGGAAGTGAGTGGAACTTAAGTTTCAGAAACTGAACTAGAGTATCTGGGAAATAAGTTCTACATGACTTACACTAAACCAATCGGAGTCGGAGTGTAGTTGAGATTTTTTGGGACATGATCTGAAGCAGGAAGATGTAACAGTGAATATGAGTCTGCCACACTGTGCCAGGCCATCCGGACCTGGAAATCCCACTTACTACCTAGAAACCGCTTATCCGCTACACTTATTACCTAGAAATCGCTAATCCTCTACTAACCGCTAATCCGCCACTACCTGAAAATCCCACCTACCACCTGGAAACCGCTAATCACCCGCTTGACGAGAACATCCAGCCCCTGTTTGGTTCGGGGATGGCTTTATGCAAGCCTGCCTGGCTTGGACGGGTTTAGGCCTGATGGAGTCTGATTTTGTTTGGCAAACCATTCTGATTCTGTTTGGCAAACCAGTCTCATTCTGGGGGGTTGGACTCGTTTCAGACTCGTTTCAAGCTGATTCTGTTTGGCTGTGCAGGCTGGGTTTAGTCTGATTCTGTTTGGCAACTGTAGGCAGGATTAGCTGAATCTGTCCTATTCTCGCAGAACTGTTGTTAAAAATTTGGCCTTGTGACTCCGTTTAAACAGAAGTTTTAAAAAAAAGTAACACTAAAAATTAACTTAATTGTTATCTATATCACTTTGGTTTAAGAACTCTCATTTTGTTGTTGAGATGTGAGTCAGGCGTGTTACCCTTTTGTGGGGTGTTTATGTGGGTGTTTTGGTTGTTTTATTGAGGTTGAATATGCCTAACATGCTATGTTTAATACCCCAAGATATGAGGTAACCTGATAACCCCGTCAGACCAAGAAACAAGTTTTTAGCCGATATACATTTTGAATATGAGTGGCTAGTCAGCTATCATGATACATGTTCTACTTTATATGTGTTCCTTGTAGAAGTACATGTATACTTCTATGCTATTGCTAACTATATGATAAAGCACATCAAGGGTTGTGATTAACCCGAGATAAATGCAACCACATATACGTAACCAATTAGGATAAGCTCCTCTAAAAAAAACAGACATCAAGAACAACAAAATCATAAAAACTATAATGATGTATTGTGGGGCATCATTAAAAGTAATCCAACTAAATTAAAAAATTCAAGATTTAACTAGTCAAACATGAACATCATTTTTGAAGTAAAATAGATTCAGCTACATTCGATAAATATATATTGTCTTAGTGGGCAGGCACCCATAACAAGCCTGAAATGCTATATAAGCAAAATAAAGACAATACACAAAACAGGGCATCAGCCGAGTTTTGTTGTTGATGCAGCGGATTCAACATAACTTGATGAAGAAGAGTCCTCCACTTCACGGTCTTCCTCATTTGGTTGGTGGCAGTCTCTCACAAACAGGGCATCATCTGAGTCTGAAGTTGATGATATATAATTCTCTGGTCTCGGGTAAATATACCTAAGCAATTCTGAGTTTGTAGGGCAAATCCACAAATAAAAGGTTGTAGGGCGACTGTGGTCTTCGAGTTTTGGTTGTAGGGTGACAGTCCATTCAGGTTTGGCTTTTAGTTTCTCCAACATTTCATCCCAACCTTCATCCATGATTAAATATTTTCCTTTCAAATTCCATATTTGTTCTTCAGGTGTAGACCACCTGATCTGTACATCAAAGTTTATTCTCCCTACCTCCACAACAGCATAGCCAGGAGTTATGTTAAACGGCTCACACATCCAGGGTAGGGGAAGGGATACGCGTCTCATAAACTCACTGTTTGATAGATCATACTCCTTTACAGGAAAATGATATCCCATGTTACCTGTAATAAACTAGAAGAACAAGAACAACAAGAAGATAAGAAGAAGAACAAAAGAAGAAAAATAACAAGAAGATAAGAAGAACAAAAATAACAAGAAGAACAATAATAGTTAATATTAGTTAATTACAGTGTCGAATGACTAAGCATATTAGTTAATATGTAAGTTCCAAACAACAGAGCATGGCATATTCATTTTTAAGAAACAATCGACAACACTTAACACGTGAACTTCCAAACAACAAAAATAAAATGGAAAACCGATGACGCGAATGAAAGGTATGGCCGCCATTCGACGTTATGTCGTCATCGGGGGTGAAGGAGTGTCCAACTGAAGCCTACATTGTTCCTCCAGTTCTTCTACGTAGCGTTCTAGATACTCATGCTCATACTTTTTGTTGGTGTAAACATCGTGGTGGTTGTGATGAATTTCAACAAAATCTTTCAAGTTCATTGTCTGACCCCACAATGACTTGCACTCAAGCGTGAGTAACGCAATCTCAGCTTTCAGAGAATCAATTGTAGGCCTGAGATCGATTGCCCAACGAAAGTATCTGCATCGATCTTTTCCCTAAAAAATATTATGAAGTTTACGTAAATGACAATGAATGTGTAACGTACACAGTGGCTACATAATATGTGTGTTTGTACAAGCGCACCTCGTGAGAAGGACATATGTAATACATTTCACCTGGTCTTTTACTGAGAATTCCAAAGTCATACAACCCTGCATCGTCAGTGTTAAGTCGCAAGCCTGCCTCTAACCCACAGTCACACCGTACAACTTCAGTTGTATTAATAGACATCTACACCATGCATTTGAATAAGTCAAACGATTTATGGTAATGAAGTTAGATTGAAAATCAAAACAATAACATACAAGATAGGCCCCATTGTTTGTTCAATCTATTACAGATAAACTTATCTTATGAATGTTGGACAAACATCAATGATGTTATACATATATGATGTATTGTAACTGTCCTCATTGGTAGTGTTGTCGTCGCTAGTTATGTGAAGACGTTGGCGAAGATATTGGGACCGCAATCGTAGATCTATAATTTCTACTTGTAGCCTATCAGTGTCTGCTCTGCTGGAACAGACAAAGTCACACTGGGAAGACCATAGCTGACGTTCACTGCGTGCATATGCAAGTTGTGAAAGCATTGCAGCCCTAACGGCGGTTAGTGTGGCAATTGTGGGTACAAACCGTTGCGCGGGCAACCTCATATGACATATATTTTGATTTTGAACCCTACCACACGTAAAATATGGCATGTGTGGGTTGTTGTCTTGAAAACGTCCGTTTTGTGCATCCTTGGCATCCATATATACACGTACAGTGGATTGAAGGTCGCATTGACAACGAGGCATTCCGTTCTCCATTTGAAGACAACCTATATTGATACAATGTGACGATTCTGATCAGGTTCCAAATAAACAATTTGGGAATCAATCTATTACAGATACTCTACTAACAAGTTTCCCAAATGAGATTAGCAATGGATTCACGTAACTCTTCGCCCTCCCTTGAATCGGCCTGAGTTGAACCTTGCCCTGAACTCGGGGGAACGCCGGTTGGGGGAATGGCAGACGATGAATTCTCATCTGGGAGGTCATCCATTATGGTGTCGCCGTTATTTTGCCGTCGGATGAAATTGTGTAGGATACAACAAGCAAGTACGATGCGACACTGCGAATGAATAGGATATGTCGGCCCCTTCTTAAGGTATGCAAACCGTCTCTTCAGCACCCCAAATGCTCTTTCTACAATATTACGTAGTTGAGCATGTCTGTGGTTGAACATCTCTTTCTTGCTGGTGTAGGAATGTATGTTTCCTCGGTACTTAGCAATATGGTATGCTGTGTTGCGATAGGGTGCAACAAATTCACGAGTGTTGGCATACCCTGCATCTACCAGGTAAAACTTCCCCGACGGAACTGTAAACCCGCTATGGGTCTTTGCCGATTGCAGGACCCTTTGGTCGGCAGCCGACCCCTCCCACCCAGTGAGGACATATGTAAACTCCATGGAGAAGTCTACTACAGCCATGACATTGAGAGAGACATTTCCTTTTCTGTCACGGTATCAATTTTGTTTGTCTCTGCTAACCAAGACAGGGATGTGTGTTCCATCAATAGCCCCTATGGCATTCTATAAACCAAAATAATGTTGTAAACATACGAAATGTTTGAAAATTAATTAAAAATTATTAGGGGGTTAACTATTACCTTGAAGTATGGGTAGAACCTTGCGTTATGTCAAATGCGAGTATGTGTTGTTGTGCATGTAGTTGCGGTTTGCATGACAATGTAGTCATGGGTCAATGCACAAACAACGTCCAAGACTTCGTTGAACTTTTTGCTAATAGTCTCACCCGAGTGAATGTAGTCCTCCGCTAAAGCACAATTTGTGTGTCCATGGCCAACCATCTGCAAGAAATAGCATACTACCTCAACGGAGGTGACGTCTCTAGTACCTCGCAACAAGCCACGACTCTCAAGCTTGTCGACAAAGGTTATTATAGTTTGTGGACGCATCCGGTATAGGTCATAAGCCCTTTGTTCGTGACCGATCAATATTTCTAAGACCTTTATGTGGCCACTCCTGATGCTAACTGACCTAGGTATACGAGGTGGTGTGGAGGCATCAACGTCTACTGCGTCCATGATTGAGTATGCAATAGAGTCAGCAATTAAATCACCAACGTGAATCACTGGCCACACCAAGGTATCTAATAAAAGGTTGTTGAGCATGTCATGTGTTTGCGGTTGGTCATTGGCAGACATGATGCCTACATTTACAATGAAAACAACAACATAATAATTCCTACAACATAAGACAATCCAATTAACGTGCGAAAAATAAATTATTACAACACTCAATCAAATGAAATTGTACGGATATGTAATGTGTGTGTGGAAAGTAAATTATTACAACAGTCAATCAAATGTAAATGTTTGGACAGAAAATAATTAACATCAAATGCATACGAAATAAATCGTGCAATTATGTTCCTGATGGGCCAGCATCACTGGATGAAGGAAACCACATCGGTGGCATGCCTGGGAAGTTGGGTGGCGGGATAAATGGTGGCTGAGACGATGTGCCTGGGAAGTTGGGTGAAGAGGAAGACGACATAAATGGTGGGTGAGACGATGTGGTATTGAAGTTGGGTGAAGGGAATGGTGGCACAAATGATTGTTGAGATGACGTGCTGTTGAAGTTGGGTGAAGGGAATGGTTGCGGAGACGGGAAATAAAATGAAGGCATTGGAGGTACAGATGTGCCAAAACCAAATTGTGACCTTTCACAAATGTCGTTTAACCACAAGGTTATCTTTGCAGGGGTGTTTTTTAGGCTAAGGTAGATGTTGCGGTTTGTAGAGTCCTTGATGGCGTTCACAAGTGTAGTAAAAACAGCGGTGGGGGCATCGGGGAAATTGTCATTAAAATGTTGTAAAATATTTGCCAACTCTTCTTTTTCATAGGCTTTGGTCATCATGGATGTGCCTAACTCGTGAACCTTTGTGTAAACCTGTGTGAACTCAGCCAGAACTTCATTGGAAAGACTACATCGCTCTTGCGGCGTTGATTGTCGTTTCCTGCGCGTATGGGTAGAAGGACTCCTACCCCCAACTGACGGGTTATCTATTCCCCCAGGCCATGCGCTTTCACCCTCACTTTGCACGGTAGGTGCGGGTACGCTACGCTCGTTTGTTTCCGATTGTGTGTACATGGGTGTATCAGGCGCGCCTGGGTCGACACTTACATCATCCTCAGACGCAACATCTGCAGGAATCTGACTGTCCGCCGAAGACATTGCATGGTGTCCTCTAGCAATGTTCCTCCCCGCCATTAGCTCTATGTCGTAGTAGTGGGGAAACGGGCGCCTAAGCAACCTAGTTAGGTCCCTGTCTGCCTACGCTTTCAAAATTATGTGTATTAGGATAATCATGTTTACATGTACAGTCACATTTTGTTAGGATAAAAGATCTGTATAGTGTGCGTACCGCAATGGCCTCTTTCCACTCAGGGGTGTCCGGTACAATGGGCTTGTGCCTTTCTTCATCCCATCCAACGTCACTCTTGTTGGTCAAACCCTTCAAATGGACGTAGTCCTTTTTAAGGTTCTTCCAGCGACATCTGATTTGGTCTAACTTATACACGTCGCCAACCCTATTATTGACATCAGAAGTTATTTCCCTCCAAGAGTCCCTAGTAAAATTACCATCAATACACCTGCCTAGGTCATATTGTCTGCGCAATGTTGTCACCACAACGACATCTGACTCTGTTGTCCATACAATACGGTGGTTAGGGTCGACGGGAGGCATACTCGTGTAGTTGCTGCAATATTTGATGACATGAGTCAAATTCTTTGTCTGAGATCATCAGTCAAAATTTTTGTGCTAAAATACATTTCTATTTTTTAGTACCTTTACATAATCAGTGTAAATGTTTAATACAATTCAGTCACAACAGAAAAACAAATAATGAAACACCAACGAGCATATAGGCAAGTTACAAATATACACAAATGAGACAAACTTGATTGATTAACACCCAAACACAAATAATGACACACCAATGAGCATGTAGGCAGGTTAATGATCAAATAGAATGATTAGACAGTTAATGATCTCGAAACAGGAGATGGTACAAACTGAAAAAGGTTTGGTAATTACTCCTTAACCAAGATGGAATGCATACCCAGCCCCGGTAAGGAATAATGGATGAACGAGAACCAAGATGGAATGCATAAACAAACCTTTTGTCCAACTGGTTTACAGAGAAAGCATCTCAACCAGGGAATACAGACTCACTAATATGACAGCAGAGGAAAGGATACTCCTTAACCAAGATGGAATACAGACTCAGTAAGAAAAACGCATTTCAAGATTCAAATGCAAGTGGAGTGTGGTGTATGACTATAACCAAGTCAAGTGTAACATCTTTCTGAAAAGCCAGCAACAGGATATGGTGTATGCTCCATATCACCATATTCAGCCATCAAACAAATGTATAGTACCATCATCTAACATCCCCATCAATTCAGACATTTACCCCAAGGCATAATAATTTGGATGTTACTGGTTTTTCCCAAGCACATGTATAAGAAATTGATTCCAAATGTAAATGAATCTTGTTTGTTGATATATATTGTTTATAAAATGAATCTGGTCATTCCCTGATTTATGAATGAATGAGAATGGCCCTGGTACCACATGTATGTGAACCAGTACAGACCCAAAACCTTGCTACAGTTCTAGTACTTATTCAGTTGAAGTCGTAGAAGGAAATAGAGCAATAAATGAACTGAAGCATGAACAATCAGACATTATCTGAATGACATAAGTTACAAGGACTACTGATCACTGAATTTGTAGACATGTAATTTGATCAATTCAGACATTTACCCCAAGGCATGATGATCAATTCAGACATTTAATGTCTAATAAGAAGACAAGGATATATGAAGTTATAATCCTAGATCACTGTCACATATATAACATTTTAAATTTTATCACATCTTCATATAGGTAGATCGTATGGCATACATTAAATCAACTATTTGTACATATGATAAGGTAACTGCAAAGACCTTCATTACATATACAAATAATATTTTTTGACAAATCTTCAACTGATATCTAGTTTTTAGTCATCTAAATGTTAGTAATAGAGCATCAGAAATAAAGGTATAATGACATGGTTCAAAAGTAGCATATAAAAGTGAGTAACAAGGTGTGTGTCTAGATAACTACAATTGTTTTAGCGTGTTCCAATATAGAAACACACTTTCTAGGCTCCATTAGCAAGTCTAACAGAGTTGTGCTTTTTACACAACCAAGATTGCAAGAGGACTATCGTGTTGATGCCACTGGAATTTCCCATGATGAGGCTACAGAGTGCAATGGGTATACAACTTCATTGTTATATAAATTGTAAGCATACCAAGATATCACCTTTATTTATAAGGTGATGTATTACACATATTTGGTACCTAAGTGAGGTGATTAAAAAATAGAATATCACCCACATGGTTATGCAAATATTTTTTCATAAAATAAAGTCTATAGGAGTGTGCATACATAATGTAATGGATGTAGGAAATATGGTAAAAATCACCAACTTTTTATAGATTTCACATGTGATAGCCATAGTGTGTTGACTTTTGTATTTGGTAACTGAAGCATGATAAAAAATCATACATAATGATGCACCCTCAAACTAAATGAAAACCCATCACCTTCTCAATCATTTTTTGTAGCATATAGTATGCATGCAATCACAATTAAAGTTCTATGGCTTGTTTCATACTAAATATCAAGGTATGAAAATGGTTAATGGAATCCTATGTGTGGAGAAGAAACAACAATAGAGGTGGCACAAGCAACAAAAACAAAATAGAGAGTGATTGAAGAAGGAAAAGTATCAAGACATGTGACAGAAGAAAATTAAGGAGGTGGTAGTGATGGGAGGCATCTGTGATGTGAGCATCAAAAATATTTATTGGAGGTGAGAAAAAATCAAAATAAATACTGAAGGTGGTATTGGAGCATATGATAAGTGGAGGCGCCACTATTTATCAAATACAACACCATGAAAACAACAGTACCAATAGCAGTGACAGAGAGGGAGAACAATGACGTGACTCACATCACAGGATCAAAAGGGGTTGGGTTCAAGGATCTAATGAGAAAAATGGCTACATAATGAGAAGCAAGTTGTTATATAGTAATTACACATCTTTCTATATAATAGACTCTCTATTTTTTATTATTGTTTACTTATTTATATATAAACATGATGATGGAAACAGATTATTTTCTTAAAATCTAGTTGATAAATTGAATAGTCTATAGGAATCACTATAAAGTAAGAGAGTCACATTCTTCATAATGTTATCAATAGTCTATAGGAATCAATTTTTTTCCTATTGAAAGCGTGCTTCTTAGACCAACACATATTACAGACCACATCAGTTCAGAGACCATGCTCGTCCAGAGCATCAAACCAATAACAAATATGTTCTGTGCAGAGTAAACAACGGGAAAGGGAAAAGCATCAAAATCAACAACAGTGTGCCTATTCAAAATCAAAATCAAAATCAAAATCTAACAACTGAAACTCAACCGAAATGACGATAACATCAGATTCAACCGTACATGTTTCGATAAAGAACACCATTTCACAAATGTTTTGGTACTTAATTCGACATTGTGCCCTATTCGACATTGTGCCCTAAAACCGAAATAACCCTATTTGACATTGTGCCCTAAAACCGAAATAACCCTCTACCCTACCCAGAGACCAACCTGAGCAGAATCTCTCCTTGGAGTGACGACGGAAGCGGTGGAACCTGGGCACAAGCGTCGACCTGGGCAGCGCCGACAGACCACGAGCGAGCGGCAACGATCTTCTGCGGAAGTCCAGCACCTCGCAGCACTTCGACGAAGAATCTTGTGTAGAAGTCCAGCACCTCGCAGCACCACACCCCCAATATAAAGGCACAACACTGACTAGGGTTTCAGATTCCTCTTCTGTGTCGCGTACGCATTCCTCTGTAGACGACATGACCATGCATGACATACCTTGCTTTTGACCGACCTAGCTCGGCGGTGGCAGGCGGCAGGAAGCAGCTACGCCGAAGGTAGCTGCGTCGGGAGCAGATGCGTCGCATTTACTTCACGGGCTGCTTCGCCAGGAACAGGGCTGCTTCGCCAGGAAGAGGGAGGGAAAGATGCGTCGCGAGGGACGCCGCGAGAGTCGCGAGTCGGGATAGGATCTCAAACCGGGTTTGAGATTCCAAACATGTCTCTACCTGTACTGCGTCAAGCTCGAAAATAGGACTGACTAAACCCAAAACGGGGTCCGAACCAGTCTCATTGCCAAACGGAAACCCAGCCCGAGCCGGACTGGTTTGGGCCTACGTGTCGCTACGCGACAGCGCCCAAACCCGGTCCACGCCCGAACCAAACAGGGGCCCAAGGTAACGAGCATTAGGAACAGATACCTCCAACTAGTTACGCGTCCGGCTCCGTGTCCTACTCGAATTTGCACGGTCTGTCTCAGTCCTGAAATAGTATCGGAGAACCCCCACTGCCGGCACAGTAAACTCTTATAAATACCCGTCGCCCCCCACTGCGACCTCCAAATTCATCCCAAGCCGTCAACCTTCAGAGCCTACAACACCTCGAACGACAGTCTGGTCACCAGCGGCCCTGCCCAGTGCCCACCTCCATCCAATCCTTGGTGCAGCTTACGTTTCTCTGTCTCCATCTTCCCCATGGCGTCAGAACAGAGTCCTAGCAGCCCCAGGCTCTGCATCAGCTGCTACGTCTTCTATGGCAGCGGCGCCACCGGAGGCATGTGCTCCGCGTGCTACAGAGAATTGCTCAAGCAGGAAGCGTCAAACAGGCCCGATTTCACAGACCATCCCGCAACTTTCTCCAATAGTACCGTCGTTTGGGACTTCTCCTTGGAATCCAACGCTCCGGCCTCTGCCGGTACCAGAGACTCCGTCCTTTCGTCCGCCACCGCGTCGACCTTGCCGGGCTCATCATGCGGAGGAGTCTCGCTGGCTTCCAGGCCACTAAGGTGCGCTTCTTGCAACAAGAAGCTCGGGGTGCTCAGAGGATTCAAGTGCAAGTGCGGCAACAGCTACTGCGTCGACCACCGCTACGCCGAGAAGCACCAGTGTGGGTACGACTACAAGGCCGCCGGACGGGAGTTGTTGGAGAAGAAGAATCCCGTCATCAAGTCGGAGAAGCTGCAGAGGATCTGACTTCAAGCAACCTCTTCTTCAATTTCTTTCTGGGAATTACCGGAACCACTCCTTTGTCATGTCAGATCATTAATTCTTCAATTTCTTTCTGGGAATTACTGGAACCACTCCTTTGTAATGGCAGATCATTATTTCAATCAACGACAGTGTTGCTTAAGTCGTTCATTTTGTATTTGTGACGCTGTGACTAAACAAGTGAAGTCGTCCCACCACACAAAATTTAGAACGCTCTTGCTTTAAGCTAAAATCATATTCTCAAATAACATAATATGTCCATTAGTAATCTAATAATTACAAAAGCAACACAATTAGAGCATACAAATAATATCGTAGATATAATGTAACTGGGGAATAGGGATGACAGAGCACGTTGAAAAAAAAGAAGAGAAATGATATACAGACCAAATCCCAATGCACGGTATCAAGGCTCCCAATGCACGGTATCCGAGGCGAGCTGCCATGTGCGCTGGTGCAGGCCACGCTATCCAAAGTGGACAACAACGTGAGGGAGAGAAGGAGAAAAAGAGAGTGGGAGAGGGAGTTGAGAGAGGAGCGGAGAGAGAAAGTTGGCTGTAGGAAAGAGAAAAAAAAAGACAATATATTTTTGTTAATAACTTTTAAACGACAATGATTTTTTTGACGGAATAAATACCGTTGCAATCCTTACAAAAAATATTTACAACAAGATTAAGTTTGAAAAATTAAAAATAAAATAAATATAAAATAAAAAAGGGATAATGTGATTTTAAAAAGTCAAAAAAGAAGAGAGAGAAAATTATTTAGCTTGTAACTCTCAAACCGTAATGAATTTTTCACGAATTAAAAATTGATTGATTACTAACAAAAAATAATTTAAAATAAAATGAATATCGACATACTTCGATAATTAATTTTTAACTGAAATAAATATAACACATGAGGTAACATGTTATAGCATGTTATAACATGAGAGTAGTTCATGATACGATGTTGTTACTGATGTTATAACACATATAATAAGACTAATGTCAATATAATTTGACAAAAAAATGAAATAAGTATAAACATGAGATAACATGTAACATGTTATAATATGGTATAACACATGGTATAAGTAGGCTAACGTAAGACAATATGGAATAACACGAGATAACATGAGATAGAAATAATGAATGACATATATTAAAAAAATAAAATATACAATTTAAAAGAGGAGGGACAATATAATTGTGAAAAGTCAAAAAATGAGGAGAGATAAATTAATGTTGCTTATAACTCTCAAATCGTAATAAATTTTTAAATGAAATAAAAACTAATAGGTTATTAGCAAAAGTACTTTGAAAAAGATCAATGTTGACATACTTCGATAATTTGTTTTAACAAAATAATTAACACATGGGATAACATGGTGTAACATGTTAAACGGTAATGAATTTTTCGACAAAAATACACCGCTGCATTTTTTGCAATTTTTTTTACAACAAAAATAAGTTTAACATATCATAAAAAAGTAAAACATACAATTTAAAAGAGAAGAGATGTTGTAATTGTAAAAAGTCAAATAATGAGGAGTGAGAAATTAATTTTACTTATAATTCTCAAACCGTAATGAATTTTATAACGAAGTAAAAACTGGTGAGTTACTAATAAAAAATACTTTAAATAAGATCAATTTTGACATACTTCAATATTTTTTTTTAGTGAAACAATTATAACACGTGGGATAACATGGTGTAACATATGATAATAAGGATAACATGGATACAATGTTATAACACATAAGATAACATGGGGTAACATGTTATACCATGGATAACATGGATCACATAATAACATTGACAACATGGTGTAATATGTTATCCATGTTATTCTATGTTATCCATATTATCTATGTTATCCATGTGTTATACCATGTTATAACATGTTGTCCATGTTATCACATTTTGCACCGTGTTATCCCGTGCGTTATAATTGTTTCGCTAATTTTTTTATCGAAGTCTGTTTTTTTTTTGTCGGTCACAATTTTTAGGGAAACCACATGGACTTGAAGAAGGATTATCAAAGTATGTTAACATTGGTCTTATTTTAAAATATTTTTTATTATTAACTCATCATTTTTTACTTCTATTTTAAAATACTATCTATTTTTATTAGTGACATGGATAACATAATGTAACATGTTATCCATGTTATTTGATGTTATCTATATTATCTGTGTTATCCATGTGATATACCATGTTATAACATGTTACATCATGTTATAACAGGAGTTATATTTATTTCGTAACAAAATCATTATCAAAGTATGTCATCATTAGTCTTATTTTAAAGTATTTTTTGTTAGTAATCTATTACTTTTTATTTCATTAGAAAATTCATTACGGTTTGAGAGTTATAAGAAAAATAATTTCCTCTCTCATATTTTTTAATTTTTTATAATCACATTATCTAATCTTTTTAGATTGTACATTTTATTTTTTCAAAATTTATCAAAGTTGATCTTGTTGTAAAGTATTTTTTATGGTGAATCCATCGTTGTGTATTTCATCAAAAAATTCATTGCTATTTAAAAGTTATTGAAAAAAAAGATTGACTTTTTTCTCTCTCCTACAACCATTTTCTCTATCTCCTCTCCTCTCCTCTCTCCACTCCCCTCCCTCTCTATCTTTCTCTTCCCCTTTCTCTCTCTCTTCCTTTCTCTAGCCCACGTAACAACAACAAGTCTGCTAGCCGCTTCTCTTGGGCGGCGTGCAACTAGTAGACGAAGAGGCTCATCCCGGTTCTCGTCTGAGACTCTCATCCATATAGCATATCTATACTACTATAAAAAGAGCGAGTTTGATGCTGCACTCTCCTTAATTCATTCTCTTCTCTCCTTTTTTCAAGGAATTGTGTTCCTACAAATTTTTATTCTCACATTCTCCTATTAACTTTCATTATCTTTTTTTTTGCAACCACGTCCTTCTTTTATTAATTCAAACCCATATACAGACTATTTGCTATTGCCTGTCCTCCCTCTTGGCAGATCCAAGGCGGAGTGTTGGGGTAGCATTCACTAGCATAAATAGATGACAACTCTTGGGGACAGGAGGATAATCTAATATTGGGAGCTGGTTTCTTCAAGAACCATTTTGCCTACTTGTCAGCAAGGTGGTTGAATTCTGCGTCCACAATGGATTAGCCTGCATCCGTTGATAGTTTGCATTTTCTGCATTCCTGCATGCTTCAAACTGGTCAGGTATGGTGGTACGTCTGCATCATCTTGGAGAAACTTGACTGAGAGTTGGGAATCTGAAATAATACATGGCGAAACGTCTCCCCATTCAATCAAGACATCAAGTCCCAAAAGTGTGGCTTGCATCTCTCCCTCCAGTGGATCACTTCCTCGAATGATCCGAGCTCCGCCTTCAATCCATACTCCCCGATGATTTCGTAAGATCCAGCTAGTACAAATGATATCTTTCACGTTGTCCACCACAACGTCTACGTTAAGGTATACCCCAGATCTAGGGTAGTTCAACACAGCCAGGCGTGTAGCTTTCTTCATGCCGTCCAGCCTTATGTGACTAACAACTGCATTCGAGTAGGATCATATCTCGCTTCGGATTCTTGCGACGAGAACTTCAACAGGTGTACTACGGTCAGTAACACATATTCATTCCTGTGTTTCCAAAGCATCCAACATGTATAAAGGAAGGTGCTGCGCCAAGCCTCTGCACCATGTTGGGACTTGAGGTTAAGGGCAAGCCACTCTGCAGTGGTGTTAGGAGCAAAGAAATCTGAAGGCAAGTGAGGAGCGATGATCTCCCATGTTCGACGACTGTCGCTGCAGTCCCGGACAGAATGTAGCGTTGTTTCCTCCTTCCCGCACCTCTTGCAAGAGGCATCACTGGTCATTTGACGGATGTACCTTAGTTGATTCATAAGGAGACGGTCATGTCCCAAGAGCCACCCAAACACACGAACGCATTGAGGGACCAGCGCTTTGGCAATGGATGTCCACTGTCCTTCAGATGAATGAGCTTGCATTTGGATAATCTTTGAGTAGGCGCTCGCCGTGGTGAACCATCCGTAGCTGCCGCTGGGCCAGAACCAGCCGTCCCGTCCTCCCTCAGGGTGAGGGGCGCCTTTCAAGAGGATCTCCTCCACCGACTCCAGGCTGAACCATTCTGTAATAAAATCCTTGTCCCAAGTTCCGTCGTCCATAACCATGGCGTTTACTGTGAGGTCGTGCAGGCTAGTGGGCACTATCCTCCCTACCTTGAGGATCGGTGTCTGGCCACACCTAGTCCAGGCATCACTCCAGGCGTTTATGTCCTGCCCATCACCAATCGTACATGTTGCAATCGGCTTGACTTCCAGGATGAGCGGTCTAAGTGCTCTCCAGACAGGGGAACCATTCGGAGCAAAAGTATCGCCCCTTCTATACTTATGGGTCATCATTTTAACCCATTCTGCAGATCTGTAGTTGATGAACTCCCAAGCAAGCTTCATCAGTAAGGCCTTATTCTGCTCCCTCGCACTACAGATGCCCATGCCGCCCTGATCGATGGGGGCTATGACCTTGTTCCATGCCACCAACGCGATACTCTTCTTCTCTGTCGTGTCAGACCACACGAAACGTCGGATCAGTTGACCGATTCTGTCACAAACTATAAGGGGAATAGCCGCCGTTTGTATCAGGTATGTAGAGGAGTGTGTTAAGACAGACTTTGCCAATGTGATCCTGCCTGCCAAGGACAAGCATCTATTCACCCATCCCGCTATCTTATTGTCGATGGCGTTTGTAATGGAAAGATATAGGTCCTTCGTTTTCCTGTGATGAATTATTGGAACGCCCAAGTGTCTTCCAATTTCACTCGTTTCAGCGATTCCAAGCTTTCTACAGATGTGTCTTCGAGTAGCTGGAGTAGTCCCCTTGCTGAAGAAAACATGTGATTTCTCTTTAGCAAGCTTCTGTCCAGATGCGTTTTCAAACTCCTTGAGACACCTGCTTATGATTTGAGCTTGAATGAGGGATGCTTCACCAAAGAGCATGATATCGTCTACAAAGCAGACATGTGAAACACTGGTCTTACGTGTTGAAGATGGTTGGCCTCCATCTTCCCTTGGCTACTGAATCTTCAATGGCTTGGCTAAGACGATCTAGGCACAAAGCAAAGATGTAAGGTGACAACGGGTCGCCTTGCCGTACTCCCCTGGATGGCTGGAAGGCCTCCGTCTCTTGGCCTTGCCACAGAATGGTTGTTGTCCCGGAGGAGACCACATCCATGATAATAGACACAAGCTTTCTAGGGATGGATGTGCGCCGGAGAGTGTCTTTGATAAAATCCCAACTCATCCTATCGTAGGCTTTAGCTAAATCCGGCTGAATCGCCATCAAATGATGTTTAGATCTCTTCTTCTCCATCGAATGTATGACCTCCTGGACTAGGACAGTGTTGTCACTGATCCTCCTTCCTGGAATGAAGCTTGATTGAGATGGGTCGATCCAGCCATTTAGGTGTGGTTCAATGCGGGTCACAATGATCTTCATCACCACCTTCATGCACACATTGTTCAAGGATATGGGTCTGAGTTGAGCACATGTTTCCGGTTTGTTCTTCTTGGGAATTAGGACTATTAACGCGTTGGCGGCATTTCTGTCCCATTGATTTCCTGCGAAAATATTGTAGACAAAGGATGTTAGGGAAGGTTTAATAACGTTCCAGTTACATTGCAGAAAATTAGAGTCTACTCCATTCGGTCCAGGAGATTTGAATTTCTCCATTGAGAACAAGGCTCTACGAACTTCGTCTTCATCATGTATCCTCTCCAGCTGGGCACCTTGAGCTGCTGTAAGTGTTGGGAAGGCGTCCGTGTATGATGCACACCAATGGGCTCTGTCGCCCAGGTTATCATCAGTATAGAGATTACGGAAATACCTCAGAATCAATGAGAGGATGTCATCTTCATTGTCGTACCAGGTGCCACCTTCATCTTTCAGTCGGGTAATTTTGTTTCTCCATTTTCGCTCTTTAATAAAAGCATGAAAAAACTTCATGTTCTTGTCATCTGCACGAAGCCAGTCACAGTGCGCTCATTTTTGCCAATCTAGCTCCTCCTTACTGAGTAACTCATTGAGTTGGAATTGAAGGTCCAAAACCATGTTTTCTAGCTCCGGCTCATACGTACATGCGAGTTGTTCCTGGGTAAGCAGCAGCCGTGTCTGCAGTGCTCTTTTGGAGCGGATTCTTTTCTTCTGTTCATCATTGTTCCAGGCTGCTGCCTTGGTGAGGAAAGATGTAGCGGCAGCAGTGAAATCCAGATTACGCGGCCATTCCTCATTGAGCAAGTGTTTGAATCCTTTAGTGTTTTGCCAGCTCGCTTTAGTAGTAGTACGAAGCCTTGTTTGCTGACGTCTCCCTGGTGTTTCCAGCTTCAGGAGAAGAGGTGCATGGTCTGAACAGAGCCGCTCGACCACTTCCGCCCTGCACCTAGATCTCATCTCTAGACAAGCCGTTTTCCCCAGGATTTGATCAAGCTTCTCCTAAAGAAATCCTTGTTTAAAGGTCATGCGCGGGCCGCATGTTTCAAGTTCAATAAGGCCAGCGGCATGGAGGCCGTCGTTGAAGTCGACACAGCTTCTGCGGTCGTGGCCCAAGCCACCAGTCTTCTCATCAGCATGAAGATAGGCATTGAAATCGCCCATCACAGCCCAAGGAAGTGTGACAGATTGAGTGATGGCGTGGAGGTGCTACCACAGGAGTCTCCTTCCCGCCCTCACTGTGCTACCATAGAAAAACATCAAGTAGTATTTGTTCTCAACACGGTAGTGTATAAACTGCCTATGGCTGAGGATGATCTCCATCTCCAAAATTGAGTTATTTCATAGAAGCCAGATGCCTCCCGAGTAGCCAATGGCTTCTACTCTATGTGAGTAGGGGAAGTCCAGCTTCCGAATGATAGTCTCCTCCTGTACACCGTTGGTGCGTGGCTCAATAATAACCAGGATCGAGATCCTATGCTTCCTGACCAGTTCTTTAACTGCCCCTTGGGTATCTTTGTGGCAGATACCTTGCACATTCCAACAGAGAATATTCATTTAAAAGGGTTGGGGTTTGATCCGCCTTCCTCTTCCTCCATCAATTCTGTTGTTTCCTTCATGCCCTTGCGACCCCTCTTCTTTGAGCCAGGGTCCAGTAGTTCAGGCAGAGCCGATATCTTCCTGTTCTGCAGGTGTATCCCTGCACTTCCCCTCCCAGGAAAGGGAAACGTGCGAGGTTTTGGAGGACCAGAAGCTCCGATAACGAATGGGCTAACTTGAAGGTTACTGATGTCCGTCATCCCTGGACTGGGGCGGTCGGTGACTGTTTCGTCTCCAGTCAACACCACTGTTGAGTGAGCATTCTCCTTTCCTTTGTTCTTCTGGTTCTGGGTGGTATGGTGCTGGCCTTGTGAGGGGTCGTTGCCCCCATTGGATTCCCTCAGCAAAATTCACTGGTCATTACTATTATTCTTCTTCTCCCTCCTTGAGTTTTGCTTTCTTGCACTCCGGTCGATTCTCGTGATTCACTCAGCTACTTCTTCGACCTCTGGCGGCGTCTCGTTCTCGGATTCCAATATTTCTTCGGTTTCGGGTGTGTCCAAATTGACGAAATGATTATGGGTGCTCACCTTCTTGGCGACGGTCTGCTCTTGTGGTTTACGTCTTAGCCTACGCACCGTAGGTTGGGCATGTATCGTCTCCACAAACGCCTCCATGGATTTCTCATTTCCGTCCCTACTTGCTTCTTCAGTACCTCCCCCCCATATTTTCCTGTGGTTGAGGTTTGTTCACACACTCCCTCTCCTCATTCCCAGCATGTCCACAGCGGAGGCATATATACATAATGTTCTCGTACTGGACCCTAAGACGTTTGCCTTCCACATATACTGCAGGTATTAGCGGCTTCCCTATTTGCAACTCAACCGCGATCCTCGCAAACTTCCCCCTGCGTTGGCTCATGGTGTTAGTATCAACCCTGATCGTTTTGCCGATCTTGTTCCCTATAGCTTCCAGTAGAGTTTCCTGATACAGATGAATAGGCAGGTTAGGGATTTTGACCCACACAACAAAGAATTCTGGGTGCGCTTTCTCGGGTGAGAAGGTAGAATTCCATCGCTGTACTGTCAGGTACGACCCAAACAGCGGCCACAGTCCTCCGGTTAGGGCTTTGAGGTAGTCATCAAGCTTCTGCAGCTGCACAAGATAGTAGTCATTGTCCAGATCAATCAGGTTGTAGCCACCGTCAGGCGCCCATAAAAGTCGGATCTTGTCCCGCAGGGTCATGTAGCCGATGTCGCGTGCAATGAGCTTGACGACCACGACATATTGCCACGGTTTCAGGAGGTTCGTGCGTGCTTCTGCCGTTAGGTTAAAGGATGGGAATCCTTCCTCTACGGTTATGATAATATCTTCCTGCTGTAGTTTGATCCCCGTTTTGTCCGCGTCAATATGTATATATCCATGCGAGTTGTCTTGATTCCCGACGACGACCGCCTTATAACGTAGCAGATGGTCTGTCCGCCCAGCGTCTGCTTCCCCGACACTCCTTGTTGGATCTGTCTGGTCTGGGCGCCCCAGCGGCGGGAAGTTAGTGCCTCCTTCTCCCCCTTCGATTTCCATCTCGGCCCCTTGCTGGTCTTGCTTCCGTCGACCCTCAGGCGTAATATCGTTCTGGTTTCTTTGGCTCGCATAGCAGAAGTGCAAGCCTGTGTTCCCTAAAGGAATCGTGCCTCCTCTCATTTCTCCTGGGTCACCATCGTCTTCCTGGTCACCAGATCGCATAGGAAACCCTAGGGCGACGCCGCTCCCTCCCACCATATTGTTTTCTTTTATTTATCCAATAATGAACTTTAAATATCAAGATTGAGCACTGTCATATCATTTCTTTATTTATGACTACAATGACATGTATATAACTTTCATTATCTTTAATTCTATATATCTCTCTCCATCCCACAGAAATAGTTCCTTGATTCTCTCCTTTCAAACAACCAACACAAATATCTTTTATTTAAATTAACTTGTATTTTCTCGTAAGCCGTTTCTCATCCATCCAACGCCCTCTCCCACTCCCTCCCTCCCTCCATGATTCCCAATCACAAGAACGGCCACGAGAGGGAGTAGTATCACGCAATTCTACCATGGAGGTCGTGGCGGCTCATCATCATCACTATTACGTCAGAGGCCAATACAACGTCTACATCGCAGTGCTCCTAAACTACCACGGTCTGAGCTCCGTCATCCTGTCTTCATCCTTTCATGGGTCCTCTTCACCTCCCGGTTTCCCGGTCTTCCCATTCACATTGATAAAGCATCCCTTTAGAAGTTGATTATCTTTTATTAGTTTAACTTGGGAGAAGTTTATCATTTTTATTCTTCAGTTTTAACATGGAAATTTAGATAACAATGGTGTGTAGGTGTTATATTGCAAAACCATCTTTATTTTTGTAAAAATTATTGATACCCATAATTTTTATGTTTGATGCAGGTAAGGGTAAGGATAAAACTTTACCATACCTTGCCTTATCCTACCCATTTACAACCCTAATTTTATTGGACACGTACATGAGTACGTGCGTGTTTACTAGTTTTAAAAAAAACCTTGCATTTCCCATTGCAGCAGGCGACAAGAAAGAGAAGGCTTCGGGAAAGAGGAGGTTTTAAAAATATTCAAATAATTGATGGGGCATTTTTTAAACGCGGTCTACATTCTCTTTGGATGTTTAAACGTTTGTGTTTCATATTTGAAAGAAATTTTACAATTTCAAATTGCATCATTATCCTAAATTGACATATATTACAAATATTTGAAAAGTATTTCCACATCTCAGTAATATGAATATGTAAACCGTAATCATATATTTGAATATGGTATGTGGCAAAACTTTACTTGCTCCTATAGTGATACCCGACCATACAAAGACACGATTCGAAATGAACTTTTAAAAATCACGTTTTCTTCTAGTTATCTACATGATGAATCACAAAACATGACAAATGAAATACATTTAAATAAACTCTTATAAATATATGGATATACAAGTATATATGAGTTGAAATTTATTATATAGTATGTCTCCGGTACACTTGAGTGTACACTACCCTGAATATATATATATATATATATATATATATATATATATATATATATATATATATATATATATATATATACATATTTATATATATATGCCATTCATTCGCTACCCGTATGGGTAACTAACCTTAGTTACCCGTGCATCTATATTATAATAGGAAGACACATATTTATAATGAGACAAACATTGTTTGTAATGAGATGACTAGATTTGTAATACAAACACTCGTTTTGTATTACATGTTTGATTACAGTAAAAATGATATTTATGATAGCAGTTTACGCTATAATACAAAATGAGTTTATGTATTGCAAATTTGGTCATCTTCTTACAAACGTTGTCTGTCTCATTACAAACAAGTACATTTCTATTACAAAATAGATCCAGGGGTTACTAAAGTTAGTTTCCCGCAAGGGTAATACACACACACACACACACACACACACACACACACACACACACATATATATATATATATATATATATATATATATATATATATATATATATATATATATATATATATATATATATATATATATATATGGAGAGAGAGAGTCATGCTAGAATACACTCGAGTGTATTCAGAGCAGAATACACTCAAGTAGTTTTTCATGATGCAATATTTTCAAAAATCTAATCCAATGATCTTCTTAAGCATCTTATGAATAGCATATACACAAAATTTGAGCACATTTGGATATTTATAGGTCATGTTATAAAGACCGCAAAAATTATGCATTTCAAATTAGTTTCGCGTGTCAATTTTGTTGCCCATGGATGAGTGACTTATACTCATCCAAATGGGCTCAAAATTTGTATGTAGCCTAGTTATAGTATGACAGTGAAGATCAATGATTTATATTTTTCAAAAAATAGTCTTGATATGTAAACACACTTAAGTATATTTGTGTGTGTATATATATATATATATATATATATATTTACAACCCGTGCGGGCAACTAACTTTAGTTACCCGTGGATCTATTTTGTAATAGAAAGATACCTATTTGTAATGAGACAAACATCATTTGTAATGAGATGAATAAATTTGTAATACAAGTACTCGTTTTGTATTACACGTCTGATTACAGTAAAAATGATATTTATGACAGGAGTTTACGCTGTAATACAAAATGAGTGCTTGTATTACAAATTTGGTCATCTCATTACAAATGTTGTTTGTCTCATTACAAAATGTATCTTCCTATTATAAAACACATGCACGGGTAACTAAGGTTAGTTACCCATGCGGGTAGCAAATGAATGGCATCTCTCTCTCTCTCTCTCTCTCTCTCTCTCTATATATATATATATATATATATATATATATATATATATATATATATACATACATACATACATACATACACACATAAATATGATTTCTCTTGCCGACAAGGAGTGGCTCAAGTGGTCAAGTATGATGTCTCCTCATGAAGGGACCGGGTTCGAATCCCAGTTGCCGCCTTGATTTACCACCCTCCCGGGCATTCGGCCTCCGCTACGGGCATGGGAGAGGGGGGGAGAAATCTTTCTCTCTTAATCCCATAAATATACTCTCTCCTCATTCCCTAAGGGAACTTGATGTTGTGAAGTGACTACTAAATACAACAAAATGTACACATCCCAACTCTAGGTGGGGAGGATCGTACTAGTCCATTCTAGATGGCATCCCCCTATATGTTGAGCTTAAATTGTAAAAAATTCAAGTAGACTTAACAACTCTACTTCCTTGGTGAGATGGTAGATCCTGCTCTAAAGATATCATAAGATGAGGACATTATATGTATATTACTTGAATGGTTAATATTGATTAAAGATTGTTTCCTTATTTGAAAGATTCATCATTGTTGGAACAAGTGACATGACTTTTCTAACTCCCATTTGATATAACAACAATTCTATTTTCTTATGTAACTACATATGATTATGTAATGCCCGGACCCACCACCCAAGACTATTGTAGAATTTCCAAAATGGTGATTGGCCCACAACCCACGTCTAGCCTTAACTGCAAGCATCTTCACTTACACACAAGCTGAGATCAAATTCTCAACTGGTCATCCATCATAGTACTACTCCAAGATGAGCATGGTTAACTTTGGATTTCTTAGTGATGGACTCCCTAAAAAGGAGGTGAACTTTGG
This sequence comes from Alisma plantago-aquatica, assembly GCA_963693085.1. Classification (NCBI taxonomy): domain Eukaryota; kingdom Viridiplantae; phylum Streptophyta; class Magnoliopsida; order Alismatales; family Alismataceae; genus Alisma; species Alisma plantago-aquatica. The sequence goes on from OY856415.1 coordinate 485,442,171, forward strand.
TGACATGTGTAACGACCCACACTTTTGAGTGTCTTATAGACCTTAAAGTCATGAATCGTCACTCATATATTCCAAAATCAGATTCAAGAAATAATACAGAATAGTAAACAATTTCCATTAATGATCAAATATTTACATGATTACATAAAAAGTTCCTCATAGGAGTTACATAACTTTTAAACAGAACTAACTATTACATGTGTGAAGATAAACCATGAAGACTAAACCTTCATTATTAAAATGTTGTGTCTTTAAAATCTTTATCTGTACCCTCATGTCCACGAATCAAGTATATCTGATACCTAAAATGTCAGCAAACAAATACGCAATCAGTATATTGCTATACTGGTATGCGGGTTCAACCAATAATCACAAGTACACATATAAGCAAACATCTTTATCTTGCATATAAGAACATAAACTTGTTTTCATATTCTAACCCATATCTCATATACTACCTCAGGTGTAATCACTATCCCTCCAGGGCTCGTGTGCATCCCTTAAGATCAGTTTAACCCAGGTTTCAGAATATGGTTATTACTTTACATGATACTCATAGGAACTTTATAGTTTTCAAGAACTAAATAAATAAGCAAGCACTTTATTTATCGTTCAATCTCATCGAGAAACCTCGACAATCTCAGAATTTGATACAAGTATTCATAAGCGTAACCACGTACCTTATGCCATTGTAGAAACCATGCAGAACATCATATACTTTAAGAATGTTTCCAAACATCCAAGCAACAAAGCATGCAATCAACAAGTATCTAAAACAAAGCATACTACACATGTGTCACCATGTATTCATATTACATTATTCAGATCTAGATGCACTCCTAAACTAGGGTTTAGGACTATCTCATGTTTGGACTATAAGTTAGGGTTACAAACCCTAATTTGATCATATTATGGTTTCTAAGATTACCCATTCCATTATGAATATTAGGTGAAACCCTAATCATCATCTTAAACATATAAGACTACTCATGATACCTAGATCAAATTACTAGCATTAAGATTATATCACGATGTCTACATTGGTTTCAAACCCTAAATCAACATATATAAGCTTATTAATCTAGCACTATCAAACATTCATCATTATCAATGATTTCTTCATTATACATATCAAGATCAGGTGTTAGCTTAACATGAACGAACCTATCCAATTAAGCATCAGATTATGCAATTCTAGGTTTTCCCTTTATATTAATCACATTAACACATGTATTATACATACTTTTATAATAGGAAGCATTATCAGGTTCTGATAGTATTTAATTTGGATTCCTCTCATTCTCCTGATCAATTTTTATATATTATATGTTGCAAACCAAGTTACCAATCATTATTTATGAATTTTGCAAACTAACCTTATTTGACCCATTCAGGGCTTGACACATCAACGATTATATGCCTATCCCTTTGTAGCCGAGCCACTAAGGTTTTCCACTGGAAAAATACCTTCTTAGCCTCACACCTTACACACGCAGGCAAGGGAACTTTTGACTTTATCCAGCGGGTCATCTCCCTTGCATTCTCAGACCCGACGACACGTCTCCTTCCTCGCGATCTCATGAGTCGTACGTCAACAGACACAAAGCAGGGGCTCTTCTAGCGGAAACCCACACCCGATTATTGGTGATACAACCACCTGACGCCCCCAGAGCCCACCATAGAGTGACCTCTGGTAGGGGACATCATTTGCACTCCCTCTCACCACTGTCATTCCTTCATCTGGCACCCTACCCCAGGTGGTTAGGTCAGTCAGCGCTCACCTCCTCCTTCGTCGCCATTGCGTAGGCTGCTGCTAGCTGGGTGATTGTGACAATGTGAGTTTTTCCCTCTTTTCTTTTAACTAATTTATCTTTCACCTTTATAATGATCATTCATAATATCTTTTGATTCCTTGATCAATTTAGATACCCAAAATCAAATTCTTTTGTATTCTATGAATTTTATGCACTCTTGGGCACCTTAATTAACTTAATACACCTCTTTGAGAAAATGCTTGAGTTTGACTAATTAACTTTATCCTTTGGTCTCCAAACTTTTACACATTATTCTAAACTTCATGTTGAAGATATGGTCCAAATTTTAGATCATTTGGACCTTCCTATGATTTTATACGATTTTTCTAAAGTTTTAGAATTTTCCTAGCTTTCCTTGCCTTTTTTCCACCCTTTTCTTGTTGGGATCGACCCATCTGTGGCTTGAGGCGCCGCTGGGCAAGGCGGGTTGACCCAGCAGCCTTGGATCTTGATCCAACGGCACTGGGGTCATCGCCTACCTTGCGCTTGGTTTGGTAGGGTCTACGGTGGACCAGCCGGCGCCATGGCCCGACCCCGATCGAGCAGATCACATCTTTTGCGCCCAATAGCTCGACCAAGAGATCCCCCAGCCGTTCTCGAACCTTCCGCATAGCTTAGTAGGGTGCAATCTCTGCTTGGGGTCAAGCAATCAAGTAGACCCATGGGGTGCACCGCCCCCCTCTAGCAACCCTAACCCTAGCCCCAAACAGCTATATAAACCCCCCCTTGAGGTCGGCTCGCCCCCACGAACTCGACCAACACCTCCTCTCCTCGCGCCGCACTCTCCCTCTCGCGCCCCCTTTTTCTCCGGCCGCTACACAGCCGCGGAGCAACCTGCTCGCGGGCGGGATCCTGCTGCTAAGGGCGACCTACAGCAGCCGCAAGATCGGGGATCACAATGGTCCTTGCGAAGATCAACGGTCATCAGACCGCGCGCGAACCCTGCCTCTGGTTCTTCTCCGTGACCAATCCTGACGCTGGTCTTCTTCGTGTGTCCACAGTAGACCTTCGATCGACGGCTCCTCTTTTTCCGATAATTCTGCCCTCTGCCCTAAATTCCAGAAAATGGCTATATCTTGCAAAATCAATATCTTGAGATCCATAACTCCAAAAATAGTGAAATTATAGTCCTTTTTTATCAGAAAAATCCAACTGACCTATTAAAAATACTTGTGAAGCTTAATTCTCGATGTTTATCACTGTTATGCCATGATCATGTTCCTTTGCCTTGTTAATTAGCTTATATGATGATTGATCTTGGAGAAACTCTTATTCATGTTTCTAATGATTATTCTGAGACACCAAATCATTTTTGACAAAATAAGGGTTAGATACAATCCTCTTGACTCTTTTATGAATCATATACTTTGAAATAGGGTTTATTCTTAATATAATGATGCTCTACCTTGATATAGAAAATCCTCTTAATCATAGGACTCCCTAATATAATTTTGAGTCCAATTGTGCTACCTGATATTGGAAATAATCTAGAGATTTGAATAATGATATTGATAATTAGGGTTGACATGTATTCCTAAATAAACCTAGGAAGGTCATCCATTCATGAAACATGTTTGATACTTGAATATTTGTTGGACTTTTGGGGAATATTGTTGATGACCTAAACCTAAGGTAGAAATAGGAAAATGTAACCCTAATCTCGAATAACAAAGCATGATCTTTTTTAACTATGATCTTGACCCTTGATCCAATATTTTGATCTAGGATCTGACTCAAAGGGTTGATCTACTCTCTCTCTTGGGATCTATACTCCAACTACTCTTTTAGAAAGGTACACTATTATTCTACTCCTCCTTGGTTGTATGATATTTTCTTAGGTATCTCTTGAAATATGCTTGGCTAGTTATTTGGATGAAATATTGTTCCCTATGAATAGTCTTCCGTTTTTCTTCTATATTATATGTTGAGAAACATGAAATCTAAATCACTAGACCCATTATGACTGCCCGTATATTGATGTTGATGATGATGTTGGAAAAATTGATAATGTTGATATTGGATATAAGCAAAACTCCTTCTTTGGAAGGCGGGATTTTGCACTTGGACCTCCTATCTCATATGATGAGAAAGAGCTTGGTGACCTCCCCATCACGTTAGGGTAGTAGAGTCACCCAAACTAATATAAGCATACTTCTTGAATTACAGCATAATGGGAAATTCGTAATAAAATTTGTTGTTGAATAACATTTTTGGTTTTTTGGAAATCGTTCGATAATGTTTTGAAGCATAAGTCCTGTCAAGCATACTAGTTTTTCTTATAAAATGCTTTAATTGTTTTTATATAGCATACCGTGCAATTGCATTGACTTTGTGTCTTGATTTTCTCGATTTTAGGTAATGCAAGGAACTAGATTCATCTACTTTTTCATCTACTGCAATAAAGACTGCTACATCTTATGGACTCTTCATGAGAGCTAATTGTAAAAGGGATGTAGTTGTAGGCTAGTTCTTATCTTTTTCTCTTTCCTGTTGCCTACGGGCCTATGTATTAAACATTTTGGTTCATTTTAATAAAGAAGTATGTTATTTCATTTTTGCATATTATCTGTGTGTGATTTTCGGGCCACTCAGGGACGGGCGCTCTCATCCCTCTAACACTTCCCTTTTGGACAGTGGGATTGGGATTAGGGTAAGAACGGATCCATGACAGTTGGTATCAGAGCCATAACACACTTCATATGCATTCGTGAAATGATATTCTTAATCGCTGAACCAAGGAAGCCCTAAAATTCACTATGGTGGAAACTGAGGTGTCTAGAAAGAGTACAAAGGGGGTTCTGGCATAATTCCTCCTATCCGTCTTCATGGTGGTTGAGGTTCCTCCTGCTCCACCTAGCCTTAGTTGATCCAGAAATGGATGGAAGGACTTCCTATAACCCTAGAGAGTCTTCTAGCATCTTATCTCTTCTTTAAGGATTACCCAAGCCACCTATTAGAAAGAAGTAGGATGACTCCTCATCTTTCTCGTTCTCCTTAAGGTGTCATGAATTGATCTATATACTCTCTCTATTTTGGGTAAATTAAGGACGAGAATAACTAAAATCCGAAAATAAATTGAGAAAACCTGTTGCAATATTTCCATGATCTATCATATTCTTGCTTTGAAAGTAATAAACAAGAAAACTTATATTAGTTGAACTCTTGCAGATGGCCCCAAAAACTAGGAACAACAGGGATGGTGAAGGGACCTCTGGTACTAAAGACAAGGGGAAGAAGCCCCACATGGAGGATGATGAAGATGTCGGTTCTGCCAATAAGACCAACAATATGGGGGAATGGGAACTAAAACAAAAGGCCATTATGGATGCCCTTCATGACCTAGCTGTTCGTACAACATCCCTTGTACCAACCCAAAACCCAAAACCCACCACTATCCAGGATTTTCTGAAACTCAACCCTAAAACCTTCTATGGGGAAGACAAAGATGATGTCCTAGACAAGGCTGATGCCTGGTTAGTGTCCATGGAAAACACCTTTAGGGTTTTGAGGTGCCCTGAACAAGACAAGGTTGGTTTTGCCACCTACCAGTTGAAGGGAGCGGCCAAATTGTGGTGGGAGAATTACATCTGGTCACAGCAGGTCATCCTTGTCAATTGGGAAGCCTTTAAACCCATTTTCACCAACTGTTTCCAACCCACATCTGAGAGAAAGGAAAAACAAAAACAATTCCTCACCCTTACCCAAGGAACTAACACAGTGGCTGAATACAGCCGATAGTTCCGCCTGCTAGAGAGGCATGTCACCAACCTTACCGAAGAACAAAAACTTGACCGCTACATTGATGGGCTTTTCATTACCCTAAAAGCTTTTGTATCCTCATCCAAACCCACCAATTTACAAGATGCCTATGACCATGCCTTGTCCATGGAGAGAACCCTGGGGATGGGACACGGGAAACCTTTACCTACCCTTGCCTATCTAGGTCTGACTGAAGCTGTACCTGCAAAACCTGAACAGAAGGGAAAACCCCATATTGGTGGCAATAAGAACAGGAACTGAAAGAAGAACCAGATGAATCCTCCTGCCCAAGGCCATAACCAGAATTACAATCGTGGTCCTGCACAAAACCAGAATCATGGCCAAAACATGGGTCCAGGCCGGAACACCAATATTCCTCGTTGTCGTAACTGTGGTAACTTCCACCCTGGCCAGTGCAAGTATCTGTCCCCAGTCTGCCATTACTGCAAACAGGAGGGTCACTTCAGAGACAACTGCCCCCACCCTCCTCCAGCATGGGCCAGACAAGGTGAACATAGACATGCTCGTGTCTTTGCTGTGAATGCAGATGAGGCGAAAGCCAATGAAAAAAAAACTCATGGAAGGTACCTTTTAAATTCAAGATTATTTCCAGAACTTTATATCATGATTATCTTGTACATTGTCCTTACACAAAATATATGTATATGTAGGTATGATGCAAATCTCCGATCATTTTATTGTTACTCTTTTTTACTCTGGGTCAACAAACACTTCCATGTCTAGGAATCTTGCCTTTATGTTGAATCATGAAACAAGGGACTTAGGGTATGTACTTGATGTAACCACCAAGTGGAAAGATGAAAGTCTCATACTATATTGTCGAGAAAGTCCCTCTATCTTATGCTGGACTAGTTTTGAATCAGATTTCATAATCTTAGACATGGAAGACTTTGACCTTATTTTAGGGATGGATTGGATCCATAAAAATCATGCTCTAATCGACTGTCGTGCCAAGAAAGTCATTATTTCCAAACCCAATCTCCCTATTCTTGTTATTCATGGAAGGAAAGATCGAAATCAAAACGTTGTCATTTCTCTGATTAAATCCCAAAACTTGATAGCTAAAGGGTGCAAAGCCTACCTAGCAACTGTAACCATAGTCAATCCTGATACGAGTGCCCTGGAAAACATTGATATAGTATGAGAGTACCCAAATGTCTTTCCTGAGGAGCTCCCTGGGCTACCACCAGATCGTGATGTTGAGTTTTCTATTGATTTAGCACCTGGTACCACACCTATTTCTCAGGCACCCTATCGGATGGCTCATGCTGAATTGACTGAGCTGAAAAAGCAGTTGCAGGAATTGCTTGATAAGGGTTTCATCCGCCCTAGTACCTCTCCTTGGGGAGCCCCCGTTTTATTTGTCAAGAAAAAGGATGGTTCCCTTCGCATGTGTATTGACTATTGTATGATCAATCAAGCTACTGTGAAAAACAAGTATCCGCTGCCCAGAATTGATGACCTTTTTGATCAACTCCGTTCTTCACATGTCTTTTCAAAAATTGATCTTCGTTCTGGTTACCACCAACTCAAAGTTAAGGATGAAGACATCCCTAGAATAGCCTTTTGAACCCGATACTGGCATTATGAATTCCTTGTCATGCCTTTTGGGTTGACTAATGCCCCTGGTGTGTTCATGAACTTGATGAATAGTGTCTTCCAACCTTTCCTCGATGAGTTTGTAGTGGTCTTCATTGATGACATATTGATATATTCGACCGATACTGAATCACACCGCATCCACCTTCGCAAAGTTCTTGACATCCACCAATCTAAGAAATTCTATGCAAAACTGTCCAAATGTGAATTTTGGATTTCTGAAGTCATGTTCTTGGGCCACATAATTTCTGGTGGGAAAATTTCTGTTGACCCCGCCAAAGTCTCGGCTGTTCTTGAGTGGCAAGCCCCAAAAAGAATGTTTCGGAGATTCGCAGTTTTCTAGGTCTTGCTGGCTATTATCGACATTTTATCCAGAACTTCAGCAGGATTGCCTTGCCTCTCACTAAGCTCACCAGGAAAGGAGAACAGTTTATCTGGTCAAAGGAGTATGAGTCCAGTTTTCAAGAGCCAAAGACAAAGCTGACAACTGCACCTGTCTTGACTCTTCCCTCGGGAAATGATGGGTTCGCCATCTTCACCGATGCATCAAGGTTTGGTCTGGGTTGTGTTCTCATGCAAGAAAGAAAAGTAGTTGCTTATGCCTCTCGACAATTGAAGCCAAATGAGGTCAACTACCCAACCCATGACCTCGATCTTGCCGCCATCATATATGCCTTGAAAATATGGTGACACTACTTGTATGGTGCCACCTTCGACATCCTCACCGACCACAAGAATCTGAAATACATCTTGACACAGAAGGATCTCAATCTCAGACAGAGGCGTTGGCTCGAGTACCTTAAAGACTATGACTTCACCATTGCCTACCACCCCAGTAAGGCAAATGTGGTGGCCGATGCACTCAACAGGAAGCAGGCTAAATGTATTGTTGTCTTTAATACAGAATGGAAGAACATGGAAGTCATGTCACTTTGGGCCCCAAGGTGTATGGGCAACGTTCTTAGATTGGCCAGTGTCCATGTAAAACCGGGCCTCCTCTCCAAAATCCTGTCAGCTCAAAAGAATAGCAAGAGCCTTGATGATATGATTAAGCTATTAGAGAAGCGCCAAACTCATTTGGCAGTCGGTATGGATGGTGGAATCCGATACAAACAGTGCATATGGGTCCCAGAAGATTCAATCATGATAGATATGGTGTTACGAGAAGCTCACGGGTCAAAATATACTGTGCATCCTGGATCGACAAAAATGTACAAGGATCTGCAAAGGCACTTTTGGTGGAGGAATATGAAGACCGACATTGCTACTTTCATCTCCAAGTGTCTGACCTGCCAACAGATCAAGGCTGAACATCAACGTCCAGGAGGTCTTCTACAACCCCTACCTATCCCCGAGTGGAAATGGGAAAACATCACCATGGATTTCGTGGTGGGACTACCCAGGACCAGGAAAGGGAGTGACGCCATTTGGGTTGTAGTTGATCGTCTGACTAAATCGGCCCATTTTATTCCAATCAAGACAACAACCAAGGTTCCCGAGTTAGCAGAACTTTACGTTCGAGATATAGTCAGGCTGCATGGAATTTCTATATCTATAGTATCTGATTGTGATGCAAAGTTTACTTCTTACTTGTGGTGACAAGTACAGGAAGAACTGGGAACTCAACTGAATTTCAGCACTGCTTATCACCCCCAAACTGACGGACAATCTGAGAGGAAAATCCAGATTCTCAAAGACTTGCTGAGATCATGCGTCCTCGATTGGGGTGGTTCTTGGGACCACTACCTTCCTCTCATCGAGTTTACCTACAACAATAGCTACCAATACAGTATCAACATGCCTCCCTATGAAGCTCTGTATGGAAGACTGTGTAGATCTCCTCTTTACTGGGATGAAGTAGGTGAAAGACGAATTCTGAAGTCTGAGGAACTACAACTCTATTCTGATAATGTCAACCTAATCAAGAAAAGGTTAAAAAGGGCACAAGATCATCAGAAGTCTTATGCTGATGCACACAAGACTGACACTCAGTTCTTAGTAGGTGACCATGTTTTCCTGAAGATTCGACCCATTCGATCCATTACAAAGAACAAAGGAAAACTCAGTCCTAGATATGTGGGTCCTTTTGAAATTCTGGATCATATTGGGGAATGTGCTTACAGGTTGGCTCTACCTCTACAATACAACATGATGCACAACATCTTTCATGTGTCGAACCTAAAGCAGTATGTCAAAGACCCTAGCCATGTCCTCAATCATGAACCAATCAAATTAAAGGACACCCTTGTATACTAAGAAACTCCGGTCAAGATACTTGATACTCGCACCAAGGAACTCAGAAATAAGAAAATAGATATGGTTAAGGTGTTGTGGAAGCACCATGGGAGTGATGATGCTACTTGGGAGTTGAAGTCAGACATGGAGGAACGTTTTCTTGACCTCTTCAAGGAAGTTTGAATTTTGGGGACAAAATTCTTTATAAGGAGGGGAGGATGTGACAATGTGAGTTTTTCCCTCTTTTCTTTTAACTAATTTATCTTTCACCTTTATAATGACCATTCATAATATATTTTGATTCCTTGATCAATTTAGATACCCAAAATCAAATTCTTTTGTATTCTATGAATTTTATGCACTCTTGGGTACCTTAATTAACTTAATACACCTCTTTGATAAAATGCTTGAGTTTGACTAATTATCTTTATCCTTTGGTCTCCAAACGTTTACACGTTATTCTAAACTTCATGTTGAAGATATGGTCCAAATTTTAGATCATTTGGACCTTCCTATGATTTTATACAATTTTTCTAAAGTTTTAGCCTTTTCCTAGCTTTCCTTGCCTTTTTTCCACTTTTTTCCCCTTTTTCTTGTTGGGCCCGGCCCATCTGTGGCTTGGGACGCCGCTGGGCAAGGCGGGTTGACCCAGCAGCCTTGGATCTTGATCCAACGGCGCTGGGTCATCCCCTACCTTGCACTTGGTTTCGCAGGGTCTACGGTGGACCAGCCGGCGCCATGGCCCGACCCCGATCGAGCAGATCATGTCTTTTGCGCCCAATAGATCGACCAAGAGATCCCCTAGTCGTTCTCGAACCTTCCGCACGGCTTCGTAGGGTGCAATCGTTGCTTGGGGTCAAGCAATCAAGCAGACCCATGGGATGCGCCCCCCCCCTCTAGCAACCCTAACCCTAGCCCCAAACAGCTATATAAACCCCCCCTTGAGGTCGGCTCGCCCCCACGAACTCGACCAGCACCTCTTATCCTCGCGCCACGCTCTCCCTCTCGCACCCCCTTTTTCTCCAGCCGATGCACCGCCGCGGAGCAACCTACTCGCGGGCGGGATCCTGCTGCTAAGGGCGACCTACAGCAGCCGCAAGATCGGGGATCACAGTGGTCCTTGCGAAGATCAACGGTCATCCGACCGGGCGCGAACCCTGCCTCTGGTTCTTCTCCGCGACCAATCCTACCGCTAGTCTTCTTCGCGTGTCCACGGTAGACCTTCGATCGACGGCTCCTCTTTTTCCGGTAATTCTGCCCTCTGCCCTAAATTCCAGAAAATGGCTATATCTTGCAAAATCAATATCTTGAGATCCATAACTCCAAAAATAGTGAAATTATAGTCCTTTTTTATCAGAAAATCCAACTGACCTGTTAAAAATACTTGTGAAGCTTAATTCTCGATATTTATCATTGTTATGCCATGATCTTGTTCCTTTTCCTTGTTAATTAGCTTATATGATGATTGATCTTGGAGAAACTCTTATTCCTGTTTCTAATGATTATTCTGAGACACCAAATCATTTTTGACAAAATAAGGGTTAGATACAATCCTCTTGACTCTTTTATGAATCATATACTTTGAAATAGGGTTTATTCTTAATATAATGATGCTCTACCTTGATATAGAAAATCCTCTTAATCATAGGACTCCCTAATATAATTTTGAGTCCAATTGTGCTACCTGATATTGGAAATAATCTAGAGATTTGAATAATGATATTGATAATTAGGGCTGACATGTATTCCTAAATAAACCTAGGAAGGTCATCCATTCATGAAACATGTTTGATACTTGAATATTTGTTGGACTTTTGGGGAATATTGTTGATGACCTAAACCTAAGGTAGAAATAGGAAAATGTAACCCTAATCTCGAATAACAAAGCATGATCTTTTTTAACTATGATCTTGACCCTTGATCCAATATTTTGATCTAGGATCTGACTCAAAGGGTTGATCTACTCTCTCTCTTGGGATCTATACTCCAAATACTCTTTTAGAAAGGTACGCTATTATACTACTCCTCCTTGGTTGTATGATATTTTCTTAGGTATCTCTTGAAATATGCTTGGCTAGTTATTTGGATGAAATATTGTTCCCTATGAATAGTCTTCCATTTTTCTTCTATATTATATGTTGAGAAACATGAAATCTAAATCACTAGACCCATTATGACTGCCCGTATATTAATGTTGATAATGATGTTGGAAAAATTGATAATGTTGATATTGGATATAAGCAAACCTCCTTCTTTGGAAGGCGGGATTTTGCACTTGGACCTCCTATCTCATATGAAGAGAAGGAGCTTGGTGACCTCCCCATCGCATTGGGGTAGTAGAGTCACCCAAACTAATATAAGCATGCTACTTGAATTACAGCATAATGGGAAATTCGTAATAAAATTTGTTGTTGAATAACATTTTTGGTTTTTTGGAAATCGTTCGTAATGTTTTGAAGCATAAGTCCTGCCAAGCATACTAGTTTTTCTTATAAAATGCTTTACTTGTTTTTATATAGCGTACCGTGCAACTGCATTGACTTTGTGTCTTGATTTTCTCAATTTTAGGTAATGCAAGGAACTAGATTCATCTACTTTTTTCATCTACTGCAATAAAGAATGCTACATCTTATGGACTCTTCATGGGAGCTAATTGTAAAAGGGATGTATTTGTAGGCTAGTTCTTATCTTTTTCTCTTTCCTGTTGCCTACGGGCCTATGTATTAAACATTTTGGTTCATTTTAATAAAGAAGGATGTTATTTCATTTTTGCATATTATCCGTGTGTGATTTTCGGGCCACTCAGGGACGGGCTCTCTCATCCCTCTAATACTACCCTTTTGGACAGTGGGATTGGGATTAGGGTAAGAACAGATCCGTGACAGCGATCTTTCTCTGGTGTCTCCATCCACCATGGCCACCGTCCAACCCCCCACATCCGTAGGACATAGTTTGTTCTCTGCCCTTGCATGCGGCACGACAGCCAGAGCACCGCCGCTGCCTTGGTCTCCCCCTCCGCGCCACCTAGTCTCAGCTTGCACGATCTTTGGTGTCATTTCTTCTTATTAGCCAGGGTTCCACCATCGAGGGTTCCTCCTCACAGCCATGCTGCTGGCGCGACGGCTATCTTCAACCCCATATGCCTTCCACCGTCACCTCCCTTTCTTCCAACTCCCGGCGCCTAGGACTTAGGTGGTCTACACATCAATGGTTACCGACCAGCCTGATCGTCATCATTCTCCTACTGATAGGTGATTGTCGTCACCCTCAAACACAACCCTACCACCACTGTAACTAGGGTAATAGTGCGTCCTCGCTTCAAGAACAGAATGCAACTGAATAAGCAAGGTGTGTCCTCCTAGCAACCCAGATCAAAGGAAAAGTTCCGACAGAGAGGGACTGTCGCTTCCAAGACAGAAGGGAAGCCTGCTGGTGATCTCCTATGTTGGGTTTTGGGATGAAACTCTAGATCTGGGAGGAGATGGACGTCAAAGGATAGAGTCTACCTCTATATATACATATATGTAGTCTGATATTCTCACACCTCTAGGGCTTGTCTCCAGTAAACCCTTTCCCTTCCTACAGAGTCCTATTCACATGTGTATGTAGGTTAAATACAGATCGATGGGTCAAGTTCCCAAATGTTTAAGGAAGCTATCTTAATATATATTCCTTCCTCTTCTTTATTAATAAAACCCATTGTCATTATCTTATATAGATCCGTCTGGAATCACCACTCTCTTATATCTTGGATTTGGTATAAGGAAAAGAAGCGATCAATACATTTCCAACAAAAGATATCTCATTTTCCATTATCATTAGTTAATGTACAAATCTCCTTTTCTATATATAACTTGTGCTACAAGCAGACATGTTACAAGGGTAATTATTATTCCATGATCATTACCATTAGGGAAATTACAAAACAATCCAATTATATAATCCAATTTTACCAAAATTTGAGGTTATAACATTCACCCCTCCTTATACAGAATTTTGTCCTCAAAATTCAGGCCTACTAAGCCTAGGTTAATGATACTCATTTTATGTTTAAAACTTATGGTTAGCACCCTACTTAGATATATTTAACAAGTTTTCCCTGGTATATCAATTTTCATATTATTACTAAGATTGGAACCTGAATTGAAATTCAAGTATATTCACATCTCTAGTATATACATATTATCATCACTTTATGATTTCATTATTACTTGGTGATTTCTCTTTTCACTTAGGTTTCCAACCTATTATTCATTATTTATACACAAGGGTGAGGTGACACCTCTAACCCTAGTTCGTGTTATTACACATCCAAGGTAGGATATTCATACTCGTTATCTCAATTTTAAGCATAATGTGTGTCTACCCAATCTCACTCCCTCATAATGAGATGAAATAAGCATTTGGCTGCAGCCCAAACAAAAATTTCATTTCATTCTAAGAGCAGAGGTAGTACATCCACACATTACCTTTCAATTTCACATATTAAGTTGAATCATACTCTGTATGACTCTAAACTTACTTGTTCTTAATTTCATAGCATTCTTATATTCTATGGAGTCAAGTGTCCCTTTCCATACTCTTAAGTGAGGGCACAACTTCTCTCAAGTTTTTGTGACTTCCTTATATCTTTTATATCTACATCTCGTGTATCATTACGAACCTTAGCCAAATCCTTGAGGTCTCTAGGGTTATAGGTACTTTTGGAGTGATCTCATCCTTATGCATCAAGGGAGTGTCTTTACATTCACCCTACTGGGCCACATGAACATCAGAAAGGTGGCCAACCTCCTGAGACATGGGCCTAGGGCAAACCAGCTGTTACCTCCCGACCACTCGGTCGTGTGCATTCAGGGCATATCAACTCCCAGCCCATTGGTCCTATGTACCTCTAATACACCCTACTTGACCCCTAGGATTGCATTAGGACTCCACCCTCCTTAAGGGTTTCTTTTGATATGTTACATCTTTTAAGCACATTATTCTCTTATTTAATTCTTTAACTAAGATTGCCTTCACCTCTCACTTTCGAGTAGACATTATGCAGTGTAGTCCCAACATTGGGCTCTGGCCACCTTCCCTCCAAGGCATGGTGCCATGTCGGTTTTCCCTCCTGGGCTTGACCTTCATGATCTTCCCCTCCAGGGGCTTGATCCTAAACAACTGCACTGTGGACTTAGGCCACCTTCCTTCCTAGGCTTGACCATTTCCTGACCTTCCCTCCTGGGCTTGGTCATCCACTTAGGCCACCTCCCCTCCTGGTCTTGGTGTCTTATTGGTCTTCCCTCTAGGGCTTGACCATTTCATGACCTTCCCTCCTGGGCTTGGTCGTCTACTCAGGCCACCTTCCCTCCTGGGCTTGGTGCCTTACTAGTCTTCCCAATCCTAGGCTTGACCAGTTGTCACACAGAGATGGCATCCTTGGGTTTAAAGAATATAAGTGCTTTCATTTTTATATCTTTAACTCTTCACCCCTCTAGGTGAGGATTAAGGTTATCTCAATACTTAAATACATTTATTCAATTACCTTTTAAGGAAAAGTCCTAGCCTAGGGTGCCTTCTTCGCTCATAGGAGGGGGTTAAGCTCTCTAGCCACAACCTGATCCCAAGATCTAGGTTTTGCCTCCCTCATAGGTCATCTTCGCACTCTTTGGGTTAACCCACCTCAGGTTGGCACACTAACCCTAAAGGTTTCATAAATACCTCCTTTTTATAACTTTTATCATTATAACATATAAACCCATTCTCGCTCAACCTCTGGAATACCCCCCTCATGGTCTTTGTCCATTCAATGAATTTGGGTCACCTTCCCCTCTAGGGGCTTGGTGCTACCTCGGCCTTCCCCTCTGAAGGCTTGGCCACCATCACTAAACTTCTAAAGACAACATGAGGAGCTTAAGCAAGTTATGTTCAAAATTTCACTTTTTCATATATATATATATATATATATATATATATAAAACTATTGGGTTCATATATTTCTTAAGACCTCTTTCATAAGTGTTATGCTCCTCGTGCACACATGCATGGGAGACTGGGTCGACTAAACTCATCCCTTTATCTTTCTTATTCCCGATTTCAAGTTTCACATGGGTAGTGTCCCATACCACCACACCATGTTCATTATTTAAGATAAATGTTTTAGTGTTAGGGATAGGGACTACACTCTACCTATTAGGGTTTTCCTGTCCCTAGACTCTCTAGAATTTTCACACCTATTCCAAGTCCTTCCTCTAAGAAAGGTTTACCCAAACATGTATCTTTCTAGTATCTACCCTCTCTAGAGGGACCTACACGAAAGGTTACATCTTTTCACATTTTACTTAATATTTCCTTTTCAAAACTTTTTAAGAAAGATATGAGAAGTAGATGAAATGTGAGATGAGAAACCTAAAAGACACTTTAAGCTTTACTAATTTTTCTCTTAAATTTTCTAAGGATGATTTGAAATTATAAACTATTAAGTATTAGTTGATGAATTTGTGCTCTGATACCAAATGTAACAGCCCACACTTTTGAGTGTCTAAAAGACCTTAAAGTCGCAAATCGTCACTCATAAATTCCAAGATCAGATTCAAGAAATAATACAGAATAGTAAACAATTTCCATTAATGATCAAATATTTACATGTTTACATAAAAAGTTCCTCATAGGAGTTACATAACTTTTAAACAGAACTAACTATTACATGTGTGAAGATAAAGCATTAAGACTAAACCTTCATTATTAAACTGTGGTGTCTTCAACATCTTTATTTGTACCCTCATGTCCATGAATCAAGTATATATGATACCTAAAATGTCGACAAACAAATACGCAATCAGTATATTGCTATACCGGTATGTGGGTTCAACCAATAATTGCAAGTACACATATAAGCAAACATGTTTATCTTGCATATACGAACATAAACTTGTTTTCATATTCTAACCCATATCTAGTATACTACCTCAGGTGTAATCACTGTCCCTCTGGGGCTCGTGTGCATTATCCTTAAGATTAGTTTATCCCAAGGTTCAGAATATGGTTATTACTTTACATGATACTCATAGGAACTTTATAGTTTGCAAGAACTAAATAAAAAAGTGAGTAGTTTATTTATCATTCAATCTCATCGAGAAACCTCGACAATCTCAGAATTCAATACAGGTATTCATAAGCGTAACCACGTAACTTATGCCATCATAGAAACCATGCAGAATGTCATATACTTTAAGAATGTTTCCAAACATCCAAACAACAAAGCATGTAATCAACAAGTATCTGAAACAAAGCATACTACATATGTGTCACCATGTATTCATATTACATTATTCAGATCTAGATGCGCTCCTAAACTAGGGTTTAGGACTATCTTATATTTGGACTATAAGTTAGGGTTACAAACCCTAATTTGATCATATTATGGTTTCTAAGATTACCAATTCCATTATGAATATTAGGTGAAACCCTAATCATCATCTTAAACATATAAGACTACTCATGATACCTAGATCACATTACTAGCATTAAGATTATATCACGATGTCTACATTGGTTTCAAACCCTAAATCAACATGTATAAGCTTATTAATCTAGCACTGTCAAACATTCATCATTATCAAGGATTTCTTCATTATACATAGCAAGATCAGGTGTTAGCTTAACATGAACAAACCTATCCAATTAAGCATCAGATTATGCAATTCTAGGTTTTCCCTTTATACTAATCACATTAACACATGCATTACACATACTTTTAGAATAGGAAGCATTATCACGTTCTAATAGTATTTAATTTGGATTCCTCTCATTCTCCTGATCAATTTTTATATTTTATATGTTGCAATACGAGTTACCAATCATTATTTATAAATTTTGCAAACTAACCTTATTTGACCCAATCAGGGCTTGAAACGTTAGTGATTATATGCCTATCCCTTTGTAGAATATCCACCGAGGTTTTCCGTGGGAAAATACCTTCTTAGCCTCACACCTTACACACACAGGCAGGGGCGCTTTTGACTTTGTCCAGCGGGTCATCTCCCTTGCGTTCTCAGACCCCGATGACGTGTCTCCTTCCTCACAATCTCGCAAGTCGCATGCCGACAGACACAAAGTAGGGGCTCTTCTAGCGGCAACCCATGGCCAATTCTTGGTGATACAACCACCTGATGTCCCCAGAGCCCACTGCGGAGTGACCTCTGGTAGGGGACATCATCTACGCTCCCTCTCACCACCATTGTTCCTTCATCTGATGGCCCACCCCATGTGGTCAGGTCTGTCGACGCTCACCTCCTCCTTCATCGCCATTGCGTAGGCCGCCGCTAGTTGGGTGATCTTTCTCCAGTGTCTCCATTCACCATGGCCACCATCCAACCCCTTGCATTTGTAGGACATAGTCAGTTCTCTTCCCTTGCGCATGACACGACAGCTAGAGCATCACCACTGCCTTGGTCTCCCCCACTACGCCACCTAGTCTCAGCTTGCAAGATCTTTGGTGCCACTACTTCTCATTAGCCAGGGTTCCACCATTGAGGGTTCCTCCTCACAGCCATGCTGCTGGCACGACGGATATCTTCAATCCCGCAGGCCTTCCACCGTCACCTCCCTTTCTTCCAACTCTCGGCGCTTAGGACTCAGGTGGTCTACACATCAATGGTTACCGACCAGCCTGATCATTGTCATTCTCCTATCGATAGGTGACTATCATCGCCCTCAAACACAACCTTTCCACCACTGTAACCAGGGTAACAGTGCATCCTCACTTCAAGAACAGAAGGAATCTGAATAAGCAAGGTGCGTCCTCCTAGCAACCTAGATCAAAGGCAAAACTCCAACAAAGAGGGACCGTCGCTTCCAAGATGGTAGGGAAGCCTACTGATGTTCTCCTACGTTGGGTTTTAGGATGAAACCCTAGACCTGGGAGGAGATGGACGTCAAAGGATAGAGTCTATCTCTATATATACATATATGTAGTATGTTGTTCTCACACCTCTAGGGCTTGTCTCTAGTAAACTCTTTCCCTTCCTATAGAGTCCTATTCATACATGTATGTAGGTTAAATACAGATCGATGGGTTAAGTTACCAAATGTTTAAGGAAACTATCTTAATATATATTCCTTCCTCTTCTTTATTAATAAAACCCATTGTCATTATCTTATAAAGATCCATATGGAATCACCATTCTCTTATATCTTGGATTTGGTATAAGGAAAAGAAGCGATCAACACCTTTCCAACAAAAGATATCTCATTTTCCATTATCATTAGTTAATGTACAAATCCCCTTTTCTATATATAACATGTGCTACAAGCACACATGTTACAAGGGTAATTATTATTCCATGATCATTACCATTGGGGAAATTACAAAACAATCCAATTATATAATCCAATTTCACCAAAATTTGAGGTTATAACAATATGGGTAGTCCAATCATTCCTTTTAAGACAAACTCCTTAACAACAGTATCATATTGAGACCTTATCAACTTCATGTTGAAGGCCTCCCTTTAGATATATAGAATGACTCTTTGGTGTAGCTCATGGTTGAAGAATATAAACTTTGGAGTTATAGCTTCTATTGGTGCCAAAAACCATGTTGTTGACATCACATGTCCTATAAGCATCCAACAAACTACAAGCTTTATTCCTAGTGGTGGCAATGTCTTGGCTGGTTCTACTCTCAATATGGGAACTTTAGGTGGAAATGCTTTGGGTCTTATTCATCTAGAAATTTACTCTTTGTGATTTCTTATCTCTTAAATCCTTGCCTAACTCTGGTATGAGGCATCTTGATTTGGACCTTATCGAAAATTTCATTTCTTGGGAGTTCTTGATGATTTCTATGATTTTTCTAATTAGATTGGAGTAGAATATGATAGTCATCTTAAAGATAATATGTCCCTTGTGGAGATTGAAAAGGATATCAGACCATGGATTTGGTCAATGACCAAGTTTACTCCCTAGTTTTGTGCTTTTTGATGTTTGGTTCATTCTATTTATCTACTATAATGTATGTTTATTACTTCTTAGAAAATTTGCGTAGTGGTATCTTACAAACATAGGAAGGGCCTCAAACATTTCATTATAAATAACCAATTTCATCCCACTTATATACATGAAACCAAAGCTGATCTATCTAACTTTCACCTGCACACTATTAGTGGAAACAATATTAATAATTGGATTTAGAAACCTACAATTGAGATGAGTGAAGGACTTCTTGTTTGTTGGAACCCACATATCCTCACTCATATCTCTTCTATTTTCCTTACATATTTGTAACACTAAGGGCAATCATGGATAGAAAAATTCACTATTATCTGTGAGGAGTCTAGTAAAACAAGACCCATTGATTTCTGAACTCAACTCCATTGCTTGCATTTACAAAAACCTAACTTGGATTTTTTGTGGTGACTCCAACCTCACTAAGTCTAACTATGAATCTGATCATAATGATTCTATGTCTCATATTCACTCACTAAATAGCCAAATTTTGTATTACTTTATTAATTACTTTTTAATGGTTGATCTTTCAGTCAATAGCACTAACTTCACATGGCAACATGGAGAATTATGGTCTTAGCTTGATAAATTACCTCTAACATCTTATCCACACAAGTGCTTCTTGTCATATCAAGTCTGACCATATTCTCATCATCATGGGCTTTGATTTTGATCCCATGGGGGCCTAAAATTTTTAGGTTTGAGAAGTTATGGACCTTGCAGTAGTCTTTCCCAAATCTTGTGAATGGTTGTTGGGATATTTTTATCAAAGACTTTTCCTAGGATTCTCATTACATAAAGACATAAAATGTATCTACTCTAAACTCATTATTTGGAACTCTATAGCCTCCGGTAACACCCATGCAAAAATAGTTCTTCAGAAAAGGATCTCCCATACTTGCGAACCAACTCAAATTCAAACCTTGTGGATGTGGTATCTATGAGATTGGAGATTTGGGAGTTCCTCCTACACTAATAAATTATATGGAATCAAACATCCAAAGCTTACTAGATCAAAGAGGGAGAAATAAATATTAGTTTTTTTCACAAATATGTAACCATAGGAAGTTGAACTCCTTTATTCATGGTATTACAATCAATGATGTCTTAACATCTAACAATCATCAACTTGTAAACCATATTACTAAGTATTTGTCTAAATTTTCAACTAGAGACTTCTCAATCATTTTCTAATTTAACTGAGAGATTGTGTATCCTAACAAAGAGGTTCATCATACTTCCCTAATTGTTACCTTCTCCAAAGAGTAAATTAGAAAATCCATCACACACATGCCCCCCAGAAATCTCAAGGACATGAAAGTATCAATATGAAATTCTACCAGAATTTTGGGGACAAGATCAATACTAATCACTTAAATTTATTTCTATACATCAAACACAATAATGACATCACTCCTCAAGACAAAATTCTCAACAACACTCACATAGTGATGATCAATAAAATGGAAAACCTTTCTAACATAAAGCAAGTTTGGACCATCTATATCATCAATTATTCCTATAAGATCATATCAAAAACCCTTAATGATCATCTTACAACCCTCTTAAAATCCTCATTATTAGGAGCAATATACTTACATTGGTTGCATATGGTCTCATGATGCTTATTTCTAGGCTAATTAGTTTTTAACACCTATCAATATGAAGGCATCCCACTTTTAACCCTTAAACTGAATTATGAGGAGGATTTTGGCAATATCGAATAGAATTTTATTTTTAAATTCATGCATGGATATATGTTTCCCCCTTAGGTGGATTTATTGGATCCATCATTGCATAAAATGTTTTCATTCCTATACTCCTATTAATGGCTTTCCTTTCAGTTATTTTGGAAGTCTAAATGCAATTAAAAAAGGTGATCACCTTTTCCCCAATCAATTCATCCTCTCCACTTATACTTTAGCTCATATGATCAAACTTGCTCTCATAAAAGGTTTACTGGATTAGATCCATAATAATAGTCTCTCAAAATATATCCTTATATTGTTGATGAAACTGTGATTCTTCTCAAGCTTGATGATAAAAATCTCATTGACATAGTGTGTATCTTAGGCATTTTCTTCCATGTCCCTGATCATAAAATCAAAATTTTCAAATCTATTGTGATCAATACCCCAAATTACTCAACATACATGACCATATTTAAACATATTATTGAGTATAATAAACTTTTCCTATTAAATATTTAGCCACCAAATCACCCTTCAAACTCTATAATATAAAGTGATTGTCAATATGCTTCCTATTATATGGTTTACATGTGGTTAATATAGTTCTGTGGAGCAATTTTTTCTATTGTGAGATATATAATGGATTATTACAACACCTACTCATTGACCTTATTGCATTTTTAATTAGTTGGTTGCACACTAGCCAACGACAACATGTGATTTAGTAATGTAGCTAGGATTGAGGTCATCACACATGAATCTAAAACTTAAATATTTTGTCAAGAGAAAAGTGGTATTTGGTTCAATATTGGAAAATATCATGGGGACTTGTAACTAATTGAGGAGAAGTTTATATAACCACTTTTGTTGGGAGTATGAAATCTTTGTATCTAAGCTCACTTGTCGTCGCACAACTTGTTGACCAAAACTGGGATTTAAAAGGACAGTTTGTCACTCCGAATGTCAACAATCATGTATATAAAAATTTCCTAGAAGAATATACTTGAATATTTTCCAATGCTTGCTCATTCTTTTTCCTCTTCCAACCAAATCCTAGGATTAAAAGGCATAACAATCCCCTTCATGTTGGTTGCACATCAATAATTGTCGTGTGTCTCACTTTATTATCTTATGCAAAATACCTAACATGTATTGTTTGTAGGTAGAATATTTGGATTTTTTCTTTCTTCTTTCATAGAAGGATCCATTTTTATTATACATAAACAATCCCATTTGCAAAAAAGAGGCACTTAGTAATTCTACCAAATGAACATTTAATCATTCAAGTGCATGTCATTTCGCCCCATAGCATAATTCATAATCAACCCACGAGAAGGACAATATGTACTTATACAAAAAGAGGAAGCAACTCATTCTTGATACTATGCATATGCATATATACCTTAAAATAACATATGCACTTACTAGCTGGCTCAACTAATAAAGCTTGTTACTAGTTATAGTACAAGTTGTCAGTTTGAAGCAAGCCCAATGGGGGGTGGGGGTTATAACAACAATTAAAGACATCACCATTGTGTTATAAGGTGACTTCTCTTCCTCACACCATTAACAAAAAACTAAGTTTGTATCAAACTCATTGTAGTATAGTGGTGAGTACTCCACACTTAACATCTAAAGACAATTCAATTGGTAAAAATTTGCTGCTTTTTGTAGCACAGGTCGTCGATTCAAAACCCGTTGGGCACTCATGAGAGGAGTTTTATAGAAACAATAAATTGTCTTACAGTTTGTGATGGGATTGGACCTCTCCTCCTCACATTTCATGAGAAATGTTTTTTTAACTTAATAACTAGCTCAACTGATAACAGTTTTTACTAGTTATAAAGTTTGTATGTAATGTTTCAAATGAATCAGACTTTTGTTAGCATATTAATGCTTGTTTGTGTGGCATAACATGGATACAAGAAAGATGTCGGGATCCTTCAAACGTTTCTGAGCGGGTGTTGATGTTGAAATTAGTTTTAATTTACCCATATTTTTGGGTATGTGATTAATTAGCAATTGATTGTGTTTTAAGTTTTGAGTAATCTCGTTTAGCGTGACGGGTCTTGACAGGTTGGTATCAGAGCTTTAGGTTCATTGAGTCTACATGGACACTAGGACTTATGACTAGGATGATGTCTAAGTTAAGAATATGACACACAAATATGGTGCATACTGCCTAATCTCAGTATTTGGGTGCCCTGGCCAGGTATTCAATTATTGAAGAATAGGTAAGTATGGAACTCTTAGATTGTTATCTTTCTGATTACTCTGATCAAGTAGTCATTTTGAGACAATCTAAAGAGCATAACGAATAAGAAATCATGGTGTGAATATCTCAATTCTACCTTAAAGAAGATGAAAATTACATCATTATCTGTCAAAACTTGAATGTTTGGTTAGTATAAGAGAATGATACAACACCATGAAATCTAAATCTAAATAAAATAAGGAAAAGAGGAGTTATTGAAGATGTGATTCAAGAAGATAATAAAGTAAAATACAGATAAGTCTATGCTTATAAAGTGAATCAATGTCTGAAATCCACATAAGATAGAGAGAACTCCTATAACAAGTAAAAAATGAAAAGATGAATGGGAACAATGACAAAGAAATAAGGTAGAACATGAGTTAATCTCAGACCAACCTATGTGTGTAAGAATGTGTTAATGAAAAATCAGCATGGCATGTGAAAGAAATTAAGGGAGATGATCCCAATTTAATGAAGAAAATGTGGAATATGAGTATTTACTTGTCGATAAGTGGTTGAAAAACATAATAAAATAGGAGAACATACACTAGTGTGATAAATAGTCATCAAGGAAGGAGTGATGAGATATGTTAATCATGATGATTCCTATGCTAATGGCAAGGAACTTGAAATGAAAAAGGGTAAAATGATACATAAGAAGTTGTAACCTGCATAATGAAAATAGAATTGGTTATCTTTTTGCTAGTGACCCTTGAAAAAAAAATATTACTACAGTGTGGGATGTGTGATTCCCTTTGTATCTTTCCTTTCCAGGGAACAACTTTCAAGTAGACCATTGCCACTTGGTATGTGTGGATTCATTGTAAACATGAGGTTGGTTGGCTTATTATAGAAGAAGGTTTCTTGGACTATGGTTCCTTGATCATAAAGTTTGTGATGATTATGCTTTTGAGCCTTTCAATAATTAGGAAGACTCCTTTTATATGTCTTGATATTTGTTATGTCGGTAAAAGTAGATGATATAAGGATGTGTGTTCCTTATAGCGCATGAGGTGGATACTAAGGTAATGAATCCTAGTATCCAAGATGTATAAATAATATGAGAAGTATGTGAAGGTTGGAGTTGTGTATTAAACATTCCAAGTATTCCTCTCATGTAGAGAAAGAGAGTTGATAATGATCCTATAAATGTTGTTTGGAAGGAAAAATAAAAGTGATTCTATAATGTTATGTATGGTTAAGTGATAGCTAGACAAGACCACTATCAAGGATAGATGGTTTGTTGGTCATATATATGATCAATATTTCTTCAAAAACCTTAGAATTTTCGAAGCAGCAATAGCTATGAGACAAGTTGAACAAGAGTGAGATGGGGTTGATTAAATTTCTTAATGGGATCGTGATATGTCTTCTTATGTGGGAGTTTTGTGCTGAGCCAAGATGATATATGTATGAATGATGTACATCACCATGATATGCAAGTAACAATGTGAAGGTAATAGGATGAGGTGCAGAGGAAATACCCATCTTTGTTTACCTTGGATTTCGGGGGCGAAATCCCTGTTAGGGGTTTATAGTTGTAAGGCCCCTAAACTTGCTTAATGAGTTGAATGAGCTTAATTACTATAATTGAATACTTATAACCCTAATCTAACATTTTGATATGTTTTGAAATCATAAGACAAGCTTAAGTTTCAAATTTGGTCCAATTTGGACATTGCATGAGCAAGTTATGCAATTTTATGTATATTATGAACTTTCTTGTAATTTACCCAATTGGAAGGTTTTCTTCATATATTTTCACAAGAATTACAATCCTTATATTTTTCCTTATCATCCTCGAATTTTTGGGCTATGGGGATCCTAGTTGTTCTTGGTACGGAGGTATTCCTCTTCAAGGACATTTTAGGATTTTCCCCTTTATGGATAAAGATAAAGATATAGATAAAGATAAAAATAAGGATAAATATAAAGATAAAGATAAGGATTAAAATAAAGATAAGGATTAATATTAAGATGAATATAAGTATAAGGATGAAGATAAGGATAAGGATGAAGATAAGGATAAGGATACGGATGAAGATAAGGATAAAGATAAAGATAAGGATAAAGATGAAGATAAGGATAAAGATAAAGATAAGGCTAAAGATAAGGATATGGATAAAAGAGAGAAAGTTTGGGTAGTAACTAAGGGAGGTGTTGCATGGACATAGAATCTCTAGGATATTGATACATGGAAAACTCCATGTACACCTCAAGCTTAACCCCTTTCCTATCCATGAAGCTATATATACCCCTTCCTATCCCCAATTTAAAGTCATTGCTCACTCCCTCTTTCCTATAGCTTAGAGAACGAACCTTTCTCTATTTGGTTGCATAACAAAGTGGTCTAAGGTAGAAGACAACCTTGTTTTGGAAAAGAAAGTGTCATAGAGCTCCATCTAGCCCTACCTAGGGTTTCTAAGGTCATCTTCTAGGGTTTTTGACCAAGGCAAGTTATTTTATTCCTTCCTTCTCTATTTTTCTTGATCTTCTCCTTCCTTAGACTTCCTCTAGGTTGGAACCTTGTTGTTACATGGTAGAATTTGCTCTAAAATCTAAAACCCTACCTTTCTTGCTCCTTATGTTTAGGGTTTGCTCATTTGATGAAGAAAGGTGCTGGATGGATGAATTCATAGCTTATTCTTGGATTTTCTACCCTACCTGCTCGAGATTTCTTCTGTGTGGGGTTTCATATTCTCATTAGAGGCAAGTTTTATAACTTTCTCCACGTTTATTGTTTACCATAATCTTTCTAGATCATGTTCTTGCTTGAAAATGATGATTCATGCACTAAAAAGCTATGCTTGACTTGGATTTCGATTTTTATAATGTTCCCTATTCTTTTTTCAGTTCTAGATGAACCTGTGATCATGTGTACATTATTAATAAGGTATAATTTGACTTGGATCGGGTTGGTTTGACAACATATGGTGCTAAGCTCCTATCAAACAATGGTCAATTTTAGGGTTTAAAGTTGATTTCTTCTATAAACCATGACCCGATGATGGTACAATTGCAACAACCAATAGTCTTACCTTTTAAACATCCAATGGTTCTGGTGACATTGTGGTATGGCAATATGGATGGAATAATGATGGAACAAATGGAGGGTTACCCTTAATAAGTTAGTCTTACCTATTCACTCATATGAATAGAAGGGAAGATAATCATGTTGTGTTGATATGTAACCCTAATGAGGTATAGCTTGTTACACCTAGCTTTAAAATAACTAAATGATGATAATTGGGTATGAATCATCCTTGAATGACTAATATAATCATGGAGACTTTGTTATTATTGTTGAAACCCTAGTATGCTATAACCTGATGGTCACACCTTGATTTATGTGTGGGTTCATACTTGAGAATAGTATGGAATGTGAAGGTGATGCTTCACCTTATGCATCCATGATCCAATGGGGATGCCGTGAGTTAGGGTTTGGGTATGAGTACCGGTTAGTAACATTGATATAATTTATCATGTTGAACCTAACTCTAAAGCAATTAGATAAAGATGAGTATTCATGTTTAACATTCTTATATGATGGAATGATGGTAGAATAACCTCCTTACTATGATCATAACCTTGATATGTTAATTGTGGTTATTATAGTCACATGGTTAATACTTTCTTATGCTAAACATGTGTATAATGAATATGATGAGAGTTAATCATATCTAGATTCCTTGCATGTTGATGTAATAACGGAATGTTCTTAATGTTAATATAACTATGCTATGATTGTTTATGAATACCACCTAGTTCATAAATG
This sequence comes from Alisma plantago-aquatica, assembly GCA_963693085.1. Taxonomy (NCBI): domain Eukaryota; kingdom Viridiplantae; phylum Streptophyta; class Magnoliopsida; order Alismatales; family Alismataceae; genus Alisma; species Alisma plantago-aquatica. The sequence continues at coordinate 485,469,309 of OY856415.1, forward strand.
CAATATTGTACTGATCTGGTGTATTATATATAATTGATGTTGTTGAGCCTTGTTATAAGGCATGCAAAGATAATGATGATCTTGCAAGGAATAATATGATGGTCTTAATGACCTTTGGGCATGGTTGAGCCCTGAATGAGGTGAAACCCTCTTATGTTGATAAGGGTTGGTACCCTGTGATATTGTGAAAAAGATTATTATCTTGCGATAGCATGATGATTGGTGTAGTCTCATGAGTGGCAAATGAATAGTACCATGTGATAATGAAATGAGAATTTATGTTTCACACATTTTATATCTTTTCAAGTTTTAATATTTATATGCTTTCTAGAAGTGAATTAGGGTTTGTATGTCCACTTGTTTGATGCAGCCTTAATTCACCCAATTGGTATAACTAATCAAGTGCAACTCTAATCATGTAGTGCCCTGTGTCGTAGAACCATCTTCAGTGTCAGAACTTACTGGATGGTGAAACGAGTATTTCTAAGGGAAACTCAGAGCGCATATTGTTGAATATGCGGGGGTGGCAGGTTGAGGATATATCCTTGTCATCCACAATACAGATTGTGGAGGTTGGCTATGGTCATGCCTCATACATCTGATGTGATTGAGAATGGCTGCGGTCGTGTCTCTGTGGTTATAATATGATGTGATTAGAAGACAACTGCGGTTGTACCTCAGTGTTTGGGTTTGAATACCCTGGTTTCTAGTGCTGTGACCTGTACCAAGGTCGGACTAGTGGTTTTCAGCTTGACTATATGTCGTTGTGGTGGCAGATTTGACTGATATGTCACTGCCTTTTTACTCGTACTGAATGGGGGGAAGAGATCTTAGGATGCCGGTACTCCTTGATCTTGTACGGAACTGAATAGCCCTTCTCAGGGGTCGGTTGGACTTTGAATGGTACGATTCAAATTCCCCAGGGCATAATAAAATATGTAATACAGCCGTATATCATATCTGTTTAGGGTTATACATGACGCTTCACATTAGATGGTAACTCTTGTTTGTTCTCTTTACATAAAGATGATGCTTAGTGCAATTAAGAGATAATAATTATACTTATGTTGTGGATATGCATAAGACTGTAAATGTGTACATACAGTAGTCATGCTTATGTTTATATCTATACTGCTACTGTTGATTATAATCATGATGCTAGCTATCTCATGTTGTTAGTTATGTTTAGCATGCTAGCCATGCCTCTATAATTAGAAATGCATATACTGCTAATCATGCTTATGCAAATACTCATGCTTATGTGATAGCTTTGCTTATGATATTGATCTGTTCAAACTGTTAGACATGCTAATATTGTTAGATATGCTTATGATGCTAGACTTATTCATGTTAATAGAGATAACATGTTACTAGACTTTCTTATGCTAGTTATGCATATGCTATTGAATCTCTTATACGGTTAATAAGGAAAATGATGATAGTCAGCTTGATGATGATAATTGTTATCTGGTCCTGTATGAATTTTATTAATCATCAATATTGTTGATCTTATTTGTTATATCTGATTAAACTGTTTAACTACTTAATTACTTAAAATGTTGTAATCAATAAATGTTGTTGATGGTTATATCACTTGCTAGGACTGGGTCTCACCCTTGTGGTTCGCCACATTTTTTTAGGTAATCGGAAGTGATAAAAACAAACATGTGGCAGCCAAGAGGAGCTATGGTAATGAATATTTGATAAAGTTGATTAGATGTTTAGTTTGTTCTAGAGTTGTCCTTGTACTCTCAGGTCCTGGCAAAATAAAGTTTGTATATAATGTTTCAAATGAATCAGACTTTTGTTAGCATATTAATGCTTGTTTGTGTGGCATAACATGGATACAAGAAAGATGTCGGGATCCTTCAAACGTTTCTGAGCAGGTGTTGATGTTGAAATCAGTTTTAATTTACCCATATTTTTGGGTATGTGATTAATTAGCAATTGATTGTGTTTTAAGTTTTGAGTAATCTTGTTTAGTGTGACAGGTCTTGACAAGTTGGTATCAGAGCTTTTGGTTCATTGAGTCTATAGGGACACTAGGACTTATGACTAGGATGATATCTAAGTTAAGAATATGACACAAAAATATGGTGCATACTGCCTAATCTCAGTATTTGGGTGCCCTGGCCAGGTATTCAATTATTGAAGAAAAGGTAAGTATGGAACTCTTAGATTGTTATCTTTCTGATTACTCTGATCAAGTAGTCATTTTGAGACAATCTAAAGAGCATAACGAATAAGAAATCATGGTGTGAGTATCTCAATTCTACCTTAAAGAAGATGAAAAATACATCATTATCTGTCAAAACTTGAATGTTTGGTTAGTAGAAGAGAATGATACAACACCATGAAATCTAAATCTAAATAAAATAAGGAAAAGAGGAGTTATTGAAGATGTGATTCAAGAAGATAATAAAGTAAAATACAGATAAGTCTATGCTTATAAAGTGAATCAATGTCTGAAATCCACATAAGATAGAGAGAACTCCTATAACAAGTAAAAAATGAAAAGATGAATGGGAACAATGACAAAGAAATAAGGTAGAACATGAGTTAATCTCAGACCAACCTATGTGTGTAAGAATGTGTTAATGAAAAATCAGCATGGCATGTGAAAGAAATTAAGGGAGATGATCCCAATTTAATGAATAAAATGTGGAATATGAGTATTTACTTGTCGATAAGTGGTTGAAAAACATAATAAAATAAGAGAACATACACTAGTGTGATAAATAGTCATCAAGGAAGGAGTGATGAGATATGTTAATCATGATGATTCCTATGCTAATGGCAAGGAACTTGAAATGAAAAAGGGTAAAATGATACATAAGAAGTTGTAACCTGCATAATGAAAATAGAATTGGTTATCTTTTTGCTAGTGACCCTTGAAAAAAAAAATATTACTACAGTGTGGGATGTGTGATTCCCTTTGTATCTTTCCTTTCCAGGGAACAACTTTCAAGTAGACCATTGCCACTTGGTATGTGTGGATTCATTGTAAACATGAGGTTGGTTGGCTTATTATAGAAGAAGGTTTCTTGGACTATGGTTCCTTGATCATAAAGTTTGTGATGATTATGCTTTTGAGCCTTTCAATAATTAGGAAGACTCCTTTTATATGTCTTTATATTTGTTATGTCGGTAAAAGTAGATGATATAAGGATGTGTGTTCCTTATAGCACATGAGGTGGATACTAAGGTAATGAATCCTAGTATCCAAGATGTATCAATAATATGAGAAGTATGTGAAGGTTGGAGATGTGTATTAAACATTCCAAGTATTCCTCTCATGTAGAGAGAGAGTTGATAATGATCCTATAAATGTTGTTTGGAAGGAAAAATAAAAGTGATTCTATAATGTTATGTATGGTTAAGTGATAGCTAGACAAGACCACTATCAAGGACAGATGGTTTGTTGGTCATATATATGATCAATACTTCTTCAAAAACCTTAGAGTTTTCGAAGTAGCAATAGCTATGAGATAAGTTGAACAAGAATGAGATGGGGTTGATTAAATTTCTTAATGGGATCGTGATATGTCTTCTTATGTGGGAGTTTTGTGCTGATCCAAGATGAGATATGTATGAATGATGTACATCACCATGATATGCAAGTAAAAATGTGAAGGTAATAGGATGAGGTGTAGAGGAAATACCCATCTTTGTTTACCTTGGATTTCGGGGGCGAAATCCCTATTAGGGGTTTATAGTTGTAAGGCCCCTAAACTTGCTTAATGAGTTGAATAAGCTTAATTACCATAATTAAATACTTATAACCCTGATCTAACATTTTGATATATTTTGAAATCATAAGACAAGCTTAAGTTTCAAATTTGGTCCAATTTGGACATTGCATGAGCAAGTTATGCAATTTTATGTATATTCTGGACTTTCTTGTAATTTACCCAATTGGAAGGTTTTCTTCATATATTTTCACAAGAACTACAATCCTTATATTTTTCCTTATCATCCTAGAATTTTTGGGCTATGGGGCTCCTAGTTGTTCTTGGTACGGAGGTATTCCTCTTCAAGGACATTTTAGGATTTTCCCCTTTAGGGATAAAGATAAAGATATAGATAAAGATAAAGATAAAGATAAGGATAAATATAAAGATAAAGATAAGGATAAAAATAAAGATAAGGATAAATATGAAGATGAATATAAGGATAAGGATGAAGATAAGGATAAGGATGAAGATAAGGATAAGGATAAGGATGAAGATAAGGATAAAGATAAAGATAAGGATAAAGATGAAGATAAGGATAAAGATAAAGATAAAGATAAAGATAAAGATAAGGCTAAAGATAAGGATATGGATAAAAGAGAGAAAGTTTGGGTAGTAACTAAGGGAGGTGTTGCATGGACATAGAATCTCTAGGATATTGATACATGGAAAACTCCATGTACACCTCAAGCTTAACCCCTTTCCTATCCATGAAGCTATATATACCCCTTCCTATCCCCAATTTAAAGTCATTGCTCACTCCCTCTATCCTATAGCTTAGAGAACGAACCTTTCTCTATTTGGTTGCATAACAAAGTGGTCTAAGGTAGAAGACAACCTTGTTTTGGAAAAGAAAGTCTCACAGAGCTCCATCTAGCCCTACCTAGGGTTTCTAAGGTCATCTTCTAGGGTTTTTGACCAAGGCAAGTTATTTTATTCCTTCCTTCTCTATTTTTCTTGATCTTCTCCTTCTTTAGACCTTCCTCTAGGTTGGAACCTTGTTGTTCCATGGTAGAATTTGCTCTAAAATCTAAAACCCTACCTTTCTTGCTCCTTATGTTTAGGGTTTGCTCATTTGATGAAGAAAGGTGTTGGATGGATGAATTCATAGCTTATTCTTGGATTTTCTACCCTACCTGCTCGATATTTCTTCTATGTGGGGTTTCATCTTCTCATTAGAGGCAAGTTTTATAACTTTCTCCACGTTTATTGCTTACCATAAGCTTTCTAGATCATGTTCTTGCTTGAAAATGATGATTCATGCACTAAAAAGCTATGCTTGACTTGGATTTCGATTTTTATAATGTTCCCTATTCTTTTTTCAGTTCTAGATGAACCTGTGATCATGTGTACATTATTAATAAGGTATAATTTGACTTGGATCGAGTTGGTTTTACAGCCTATGGTGCTAAGCTCCTATCAAACAATGGTCAATTTTAGGGTTTAAAGTTGATTTCTTCTATAAACCATGACCTGATGATGATACCATTGCAACAACCAATAGTCTTACCTTTTAAACATCCAATGGTTCTGGGTGACATTGTGGTATGGCAATATGGGTGGAATAATGATGGAACAAATGGAGGGTTACCCTTAATAAGTTAGTCTTACCTATTCACTCATATGAATAGAAGGGAAGATAATCATGTTGTGTTGATATGTAACCCTAATGAGGTATAGCTTGTTACACCTAGCTTTAAAATAACTAAATGATGATAATTGGGTATGAATCATCCTTGAATGACTAATATAATCATGGAGACTTTGTTATTATTGTTGAAACCCTAGTATGCTATAACCTGATGGTCACACCTTGATTTATGTGTGGGTTCATACTTGAGAATAGTATGGAATGTGAAGGTGATGCTTCACCTTATGCATCCATGATCCAATGGGGATGCCGTGAGTTAGGGTTTGGGTATGAGTACCGGTTAGTAACATTGATATAATTTATCATGTTGAACCTAACTCTAAAGCAATTAGATAAAGATGAGTATTCATGTTTAACATTCTTATATGATGGAATGATGGTAGAATAACCTCTTTACTATGATCATAACCTTGATATGTTAATTGGTGGTTATTATAGTCACATGGTTAATACTTTCTTATTCTAAACATGTGTATAATGAATATGATGAGAGTTAATCATATCTAGATTCCTTGCATGTTGATGTAATAAAGGAACGTTCTTAATGTTAATATAACTATGCTATGATTGTTTATGAATACCACCTAGTTCATAAATGCAATATTGTACTGATCTGGTGTATTATATATAATTGATGTTGTTGAGCCTTGTTATAAGGCATGCAAAGATAATGATGATCTTACAGGGAATAATATGATGGTCTTAATGACCTTTGGGCGTGGTTGAGCCCTAAATGAGGTGAAATCCTCTTATGTTGATAAGGGTTGGTACCCTGTGATATTGTGAAAAAGATTATTATCTTGCGATAGCATGATGATTGGTGTAGTCTCATGAGTGGCAAATGAATAGTAGCATGTGATAATGAAATGAGAATTTATGTTTCACACATTTTATATCTTTTCAAGTTTTAATATTTATATGCTTTCTTGAAGTGAATTAGGGTTTGTATGTCCACTTGTTTGATGCAGCCTTAATTCACCCTTTTGGTATAACTAATCAAGTGCAACTCTAATCATGTAGTGCCCTGTGTCGTAGAACCATCTTCAGTTTCAGAACTTACTGGATGGTGAAACGAGTATTCCTAAGGGAAACTCGGAGCGCATATTGTTGAATATACGGGGGTGGTAGGTTGAGGATATATCCTTGTCATCCACAATACTGATTGTGGAGGTTGGCTATGGTCATGCCTCATACATCTGATGTGATTGAGAATGGCTGCGGTCGTGTCTCTATGGTTATAATATGATGTGATTAGAGGACAACTGTGGTGGTACCTCAGTGTTTGGGTTTGAATACCCTGGTTTCTAGTGTTGTGACCTGTACCAAGGTCGGACTAATGGTTTTCAGCTTGACTATATGTTGCTGTGGTGGCAGCTTTGACTGATATGTCACAACCTTTTTACTCGTACTGACCGGGGGGAAGAGATCTTAGGATGTCGGTACTCCTTGATCTTGTACGGAACTGAATAGCCCTTCTCAGGGGTCGGTTGGACTTTGAATGGTACGATTCAAATTCCCCATGGCATAATAAAAGATGTAATACAATCGTATAGCATATCTGTTTAGGGTTATACATGACGCTTCACATTGGATGGTAACTCTTGTTTGTTCTCTTTACATAAAGATGATGCTTAGTGCAATTAAGAGATAGTAATTATACTTATGTTGTGGATATGCAGAAGACTGTAAATGTGTACATACAGTAGTCATGCTTATGTTTATATCTATACTTCTACTGTTGATTATAATCATGATGCTAGCTATCTCATGTTGTTAGTTATGTTTAGCATGATAGCCATGCTTCTATAATTAGAAATGCATATACTGCTAATCATGCTTATGCAAATACTCATGCTTATGTGATAGCTTTGCTTATGATATTGATCTGTTCAAACTGTTAGACATGCTAATGTTGTTAGATATGCTTATGATGCTAGACTTATTCATGTTAATAGAGATAACATGTTACTAGACTTTCTTATGCTAGTTATGCATATGCTATTGAATCTCTTATACAGTTAATAAGGAAAATGATGATAGTCAGCTTGATGATGATAATTGTTATCTGCTCCTTTATGTATTTTGTTAATCATCAATACTGTTGATCTTATTTGTTATATCTGATTAAACTGTTTAACTACTTAATTACTTAAAATGTTGTAATCAATAAATGTTGTTGATGGTTATATCACTTGCTGGGACTGGGTCTCACCCTTGTGGTTCTCCACATTTTTTTAGGTAATCGGAAGTGACAAAAACAAACATGTGGCAGCCAAGAGGAGCTATGGTAATGAATATTTGATAAAGTTGATTAGATGTTTAGTTTGTTCTAGAGTTGTCCTTGTACTCTCAGGTCCTGGCGAAATAAAGTTTGTATATAATGTTTCAAATGAATCGAACTTTTGTTAGCATATTAATGCTTGTTTGTGTGGCATAACATGGATACAAGAAAGATGTCGGGATCCTTCAAACGTTTCTGAGTGGGTTTTGATGTTGAAATCAGTTTTAATTTATGCATATTTTTGGGTATGTGATTAATTAGCAATTGATTGTATTTTAAGTTTTGAGTAATCTCATTTAGCGTGACGGGTCTTGACAAAAAGGATACCATTTTTTGATACATGTAATAGGGAACACATATGGTAGTGCATGTCATTGGTTTTTGTGCAGGACACATGTTTGAAACCCACTAGGGTTGCCATAGGAAGTGTTTATATTGACAACTAAAGCCCTATATCGCGGTTTGTGATGAGCTTGAACCTCTCTTGCTTTTACTATTAATAAGATATTTATTTTTTTATTTAATGTTTTAGACAACCTTTGGTGCCAAAATCATATCCCTAAGTCCTCGATTGGATGGATCAATATATCAAATCATAAGTACTAAAACTAAAATATGCACTTGGACAACATGAAACCACTTTTATGCGCATTGACGTTCACAAGATCTCTGATAAAAGCAACTAAGACACAAGGAACTGGAATAAGGTTTACACAACTCATCTCGTCACACATAGATAGTGTAGAAGGTAGGCTCAACTCACTAGGTACTAGAAAATGGGTTGAAAATAACAACTCTATCATCCTACTTCGGGATTATGTATACAAATAGAACAACTAACAAATATATATATATATATATATATATATATATATATATATATATATATATATATATATATATATATATATATATATATATATATATATATATATATATATAACGGTTAAGAAATGGCAACCGCGGTATTAGAGTCTGTTAAGTTGTATTGATACAAGATGTTGCCACTCCTTGCAAGTGTGAGAGCTGCAGATACATATAGGATTAGTTTATAGATTTGCGATCCACTAAATTCGGATCAATTACATGAAAGATGAAATTCTCTTTGCACGTTGCACTTGCTTTTGCATATTGCGGTGGACTCGGTTCACATAACAACAACATGAGTGGGTAGAGTGCCACATCTTGTAACTGCTTGCTGATGGAGCGCATCAGGTGAGCTACGAACTTGGACTTGGTCAGCTGAAGCAGACGACTGTTCTAACACTCCCCCACAAGCGAGTTGCTCCATAGGCAGTAAACGAAGCTTGCTTCGGATGGACGTGAACTGTGACTTTGATAATGCTTTAGTCATTATATCTGCCAATTGATCTTTTGTGGAGATAAAACGGACGTGGAGGTTGCCTTTGGCCACTTGATCACGCACAAAACGAAAATCAATTTCAATATTTTTTGTGGGGGGCGTGAAACACCAGATTTGCTGTAAGGTAGGTGGCACCAATGTGGTCACACAACAAAGTAGGCAGGTGAGTAGACCGATGCCCCAACTCATGAAGAAGGGATTGAAGCCATATGATTTCTGTAGTTGTGTTTGGAAGTGCACAATATTCAGACTCGGTAGAAGAATGAGCTATAGTTTGTTGTTTGCGTGCAGACCAAGAGATTAGATTCATCCCAAGGTAGATGACTAAACCACCAGTTGACTTCCGATCATCAACACATCTAGCCCAATCCACATCAGAGAAGGATTGTAGGTCAAGGGAGTGGGAGTGGGGGATGGATAAAGACAAAGTGATGGTTTGTTTGAGATATCGAAGAATGTGTTTGACAACTTTCCAGTGCTCGTGAGTGGGGTTGCTCATAAATTGACACACTTTATTTATCGAAAAGGAAATATCTGGATGCGTCATGGTGAGGTATTGTTGGGCACCAATAATTTGACGGTATTGTTGTGGGTCTGGGAGGGGATCACCAACTTTTGTTAATTTAGTGGTAGAACTCAAGGGTGTGGAAATGGGTATGGCGCCGTCCATATGGGTTTTGCGGAGGAGGTCATGAATGTATTTTTGTTGAGAAAGGAGAAGACCTTGCATGGTATGTTTGACTTCGATTCCCAAAAAATAAAGCAACAGACCTAGGTCCTTGGTGGGAAAACAAGTGTTGAGGAATTTAATTAAGGCTTGTATGTGAGTAACAATATTTCCTGTGATTATGATTTCGTCAACATACACTAATGAATATAGGGTTTTGGTTTGGGATTTGTAGATGAAAAGGGAGGTGTCTGTCTTGGAAGAAGTGAAACCATAGGAATGCAAAGCATGCCTCAATTTGTGAAACCAAGAGCGTAGAGATTGTTTGAGGCCATAAATGGACTTGCGAAGACGAAAAACATGGTTGGGATGGTTGGCATCAACAAACTCGGGTGGTTGTGTCATATAGACCTCCACATTAAGATCTCTATGAAGAAAAGCATTGTGAACATCAATTTGATGGATGGGCCATCGGTAGGTTGTGGAAATAGATAAGATTACACAAATGGTGGCGGGCTTAATGACCGGGCTGAAGGTGTCAGTGTAGTCTAATCCCTCTTGTTGATGATACCCCTTATCTACAAGACGAGCTTTGTATCTAGCCAAAGAGCCATCAAGATTGTATTTGTGACGGTAAATCCATTTGTAGCCAATTATATTCATGTGTGCCTAACGCGGGACAAGAGTCCAGGTACCATTGGTTAAAAGGGCATTGATCTCATCACGCATTGCATTGCGCCATGGATGGTATTTTTTGTCTTCGGTAAAACAAGTGGGTTCACAGTGAGACTGGGTGTGGAAAGCGATAAGTAGTGGATGAGTGGGTGTTTTACGAGTTTTAGTTGGGCAAATACCGGTTAAGGCTCTATAGTTAATTGGTGGATGGGATCGTAGGACCATTGGAGTATGAGAGGATGTATTATGGGGAGGTGACGGGTGTGGTGGGGACGTGTTGGTCTGAGAGGTGGATGGTGTGGGTTCCGAAGAGGAAGAACATGCTGGGGAATGATTTGCAGGTGGAAGACTGTCGAGGTTTGACATTGGACAAGTGGGACTCATTGGTATTGGAATGGAGGGACGGGTGGGAGCTACTGCGGTACGTGTGGGTGAGTAGGTGACAGAAAGCCATGATATTGGGGCGGTGGACACAAGTGGGGCCCCTAGAATGGAGTAGGTAGAATGAAAAGAAAATAAAGTTTCATCAAATTGTGCATGTCTGGAAACGTATATGCGACCAGTGGTTGGTTCAAGGCACCACATGTAGCCTTTCTTAGGGCTGCACACGAGAGAGAAGATGGTTAGGGTTATTGGGGGCTCCGTGGGATGTTGTTTTTCTACTGTTCAGTGTGTCCATCATGGGTGGAGAGCCCATGGTTATATAGGAGAGACACTCCCCAAACAACCCACTCTGCCCCCAAAACCGCCTCCTTGGTTTGTGTGATACCCAACTACTTCCCCCATATCCCGAGGATTGGGTTCACATAGGACCACGTTGCTATTATTTAGGGGAGTCAGTTTTGGTCTTTTGACCATATCCTAACATCTCCCACTTGCTCAAAGTACCAAATAGCTTTCCTTCCACTATACGTGTAAAGTAATCAAATAATTCCTCCCACTGTTTGTGTGAAGTACTCATTTCAATGCATTCATGCATCTTTTTCCTTTTACATGTGCACCCACTATTCATGGGACCTACAAATGATCATTGTAAATTATAGTTCCCTAATCCCATCAAGCTAACATGCTTGACAAAGAATTCCGCTGAAATTCCTTTTGTTATTGAATCAACAATCATATCACTTGTAGGGATATAGGTGATTTCAATTTCACCTTTTTGTACAATGTCACATATATAATGATATTGCACTTCAATGTGCCTTCCTTTAGAACTATTGGCACCACTATTAATCAAACTTATTGCAGATTGATTATCACAATATATTTGTATTGGACCATCTATTAAATTAAGATCTAAATCGATCAAAAATCTTCTAATCCATACGACATGGGTAGCAGCTGAGCTGCAAGCAACATATTCGGCTTCCTGTGTGTATCTAGCCACACATCCTTGTTTTTTGCTTCCCCATGATATGGCCGCACCACCGAAGATGAACAAGTGTCCCGATGTGGACTTTCCATCATCTTTATCACCCCAAAGTCTGCATCGGAGTAACCTAATATTTCAAGTGATTCTGCTTGGAATATTAGTTTGTGGTGCAATGTGCCTTTTATATGTTTCATAATTCTTTTGACAGCTTCCCAATGCATTGGACCAGGGTTACTTTGATATCTACTCACTAGTCCAACTGAAAATGCGAGGTCCGGTCTTATACACAACATGGAATACATTAAGCTTCCGACGACCTGACCATATGGCATTTGTAGAGGTTCTTGTCCCTTGCCAGGACATTGTTCCTTGCACAACCGTTTCCCATACACATATGGTGTAGGTGCTGGATTGCAATTTTGCATCCCAAACCTCTTTAAAACTGTATGCAAGTATTTCTCTTGGTTTATACTGAGTATTCTAGACTTCGGATTCCTAAGAATCTAAATTCCAAGTACATAGGTTGCTTCACCCACATCCTTCATCTCAAATTTTTGACGAAGTTCATTTTTTATGTTGTTTATAATGCTTATGTCATTTCCAGCAAGCAAAATGTCATCCACATATAAGGATAATATTATAAACTTACTCCCACTTTTCAATACATAAACACAACTATCTAGTTTGTTCGAGACAAATCCCAAATGAACCATTACATCATGAAATTTAAGATACCATTGTCTAGAAAACTGTTTTAAACCATAGATTGACTTGTTCAACTTACATACTTTATGTTCATTTCCTTCAACCTGAAATCCCTCAGGTTGATTCATATAAATGACTTCATTTAATTCCCCATTTAAGAAAGTAGTTTTTACATCCATTTGATGTAATTCCAAGTCATGATATGTGACAAAAGCCAAAATCATTCTAATTGAAGCAAATTTAACGACAGGAGAATATGTTTCCTGAAAATCAATTCCAAATTTTTATGTGAATCCCTTGGCAACTAATCGGGCCTTAAATTTATCAACAGACCCATCAACTCGAAGCTTTTTCTTAAATACCCATTTGCATCCTATGGCCTTTCTATTTTTAGGTAAATCACATAATTCCCATACATTATTCTTTTTCATGGAATCAATTTCTTCCTTCATGGCTTCATGCCATGATCCTTTTTCATGTGATTTTTGAGATTCCTTATATGTCATGGGATCTATGTGATTTTCCTCTTCCATGTCTACTAATAAACATGAAGGCTCACATGAATACAAATGATAGTCACACATCCATGCAGGTGACGTCCTTTGTCTTTTGTTGCCAATTATGGGTTGATTTTCTAATTTGATTTCCATTGGTATATTTTGATTTTCCATATTTTCATTTTCCATGTTATCATTTTCCATATTTTCTTCACATTCTGGATTATTAGACATTTCATCGTCTGGGGTATCATTAAAATAATCATCATTTATTATTTGTAAAGGTTCCATCTCTTTGTTTTGAGATTCCTTTTCCTCACAGTTTTCCAGGAACGTTGCATCCCTATATTCAATGATCCCTTTTTCTTTATGATAAAATCTATATCCTGTAGATTTTTCTGAATATCCGATAAATCTACACTTTAATATTCTAGGTTCCAACTTACTTCTAAGTTGACTAGGGATTAGGATGTGGGCAATGCACCCCCATTTCCTAAGATCACTTAGATCTGGTTTCCTCCCATTCCATATTTCATAAGGTGTAGATATTACAAATTTAGTGGGCATTTTATTCAATATACGATTTGCAATTTGTAATGCTTCACCCCAAAGATTTCTAGGGAGATGTGAATGAGATAGCATACATCTCACTGCATTCATTAAGGTTATATTCCTTCTTTCCGCCACTCCATTTTGTTGTGGTGTATAAGACATGGTTAGGTGTCTTTTAATTCCATATTCTTGACAATATGAATCAAATTCCTTTGAATTATATTCCCCACCTCTATCTGTTCTTAGAACCTTAATATTTCTTCCAAGTTGCCTTAAAACATTCTAATGCTTCAGATTTTAAAGCAATTAGATAGACATAGGCAAATCTGGAATAATCATCTATAAACGTTTATGAAGTATTCCTTATTATTATATATTTTTACACTTAAGGGTCCACTTATATCTGAATGAATTAATCTTAACAATTCTGTGGATCTATGTCCAACTCCAAAAGGTTTCTTAGTCATTTTTCCAACCAAGCAATGTTCACATGGAGTTAGAATTTCCTTTGTAACATTAGGAAGCAATTTTAATTTTATCATTTGTTCCATTTTAGATTTTCCAGGATGGCCTAATCTATAATGCCATAAATCGCATTAAGATAAAGCACACAAAGAGTAATCAAAAGAAGCATTGATATTATTCACTTCACTACCGATTACAGGAATGTAAAAAAGGTCATGTTTAGGTACAAATTTTCCCATAGCAAGAACCTTCTTGTCTTTCCCTATGGACACCCTTTTATTATAAAAATGAACCTCTAAGCCATTTTTCATAAGTGCGGTAACAGAAATTAAATTGTGCTTTATTCCAGGAGCAAAGAAAACATCTTTAAGAACCATGATACTCTCTCCAAGGTCAAGACGATAAGTACCAACACCTTCCACATCAAGGTAGGTGTTGTTACCCATGTATATGTGTTGTTCCCTTGGGTTGAGTTCCTTGAAAGATTCCAAGCCATGCATTATCTTTGCAATGTGACGAGTCACACCAGAATCAACCCACCATGCATTGGATTCAGCCAAGACTGCATTGTTGCATTCAGTCACGCCAATGAAGACCTTCTTGTTTGCTCCTCCTTGTTCCAGGCCTTTGCCCTTGTTTCCATCCTTGTTTGGACAAATTGATCTAAAATGACCAAATTGCCCACAAGCATGACAAGAGCCTCTAGGTTTCTTTCCCTGTGCATGGTTGGGTTTGAATTGTGGTTTATTTGGTCCGGTTCTCCCTTTCTGCCCCTTTTGATACTCATGCTTAGGCCTACGGTGCATGAGATTTGCTTCCTGTAGATTTACTTCCTGGTTCTTACGGCTAGGCATGACTTCTTGCTCAGTTCCCAACCAAGCTGACAATTCTGAAAGCTGAATGGAGGGATTAGACCGCATAGCGGTTGTTACCATATCAAAACTACTTGGCAAACGATTAAGAATAGTAGCTATTTGTAGTTTTTTCGGCACCGGAGTTCCTGCAACAAATAAATCTTTAGTCATAACAATCATATTATTAACATGCTCAATAACGCTTTGTCCCTCTTGCATTTTACAAGAGTTATATTTTTGCAGGAGAAGCTGAGTGTTCGTCTCAGTCGTTTTGTCATATTTCTCCTTCAAAGCATTCCACAATTTGTGTGAGGAGTCATACGTCTCAAAAAACTTAATGAGACTATCCTCCATGAACATGAGCATAAGGCTTCTTGCCTTTTTGTCATCAACCTTCCACTTTTCATGTATCCTGACTTCCACCTCAGAGGCATTAGTGCCAGGTTCTGGTAAAGCACTTTCGATGACGTGTTCCAGATTGTCATAGATAAGAGCATGCCTGATTTTACGATGCCACATTTCAAAATTCACCCCATTCAATTTTTTAATTTTTGCCAACTCAGTGGTGATGAGTTTGCTAGCAGCCATTAGAACCTGAGTCACAATTTAAAATGGATTCGTAAATAATCGGAAGGAACCGTACAGAAGGAACTATACATATGTGTGCACGTTTTATTATTGAGAGTAGCGATAACAGAACAAGTTATTTGTAAAGGTTTCAAACGGAAACAGATAAGAAAAAAGGTTTATCTTATTGGTTTATCCTTTTTGTGAGCAAGATAACAAAGATATATAATAAATCTAAACAAGATACAAGATGATGAGTAACTTTATGCGAGCAGCAGGTTATACCAATCAAGATGACAAGGTATATATATATATATATATATATATATATATATATATATATGACAAGACTGATCTAAGATTTCGTTTATAGGTTACTTATTAAATTAATATGATAACACGTCCAACAAGATGTTAAAGGAATATAGAGAACAAATATATGATCCACAATCAACAGATCAGAAAAGGTTCCTTTACGATTTTCTTAATAAATCACATCAACAGAAAAAATTACAAAAGACGACTATGTTCACTACGAGCCACAAAAACAAAACAATTATAAAACAAGCATTTCATTACATGGATTAAAGGATCGTAATAACAGATGTATAAGCACAGATAATAACAGATCAGCTAATATCTATACGACATACGTAACAAGATGTCCAGATTAGCAAGAGCAATATGTATGCATGACACAACATTAAGGAATTATTCTATATTAAATTGCACAATTGCAACGGACAACATGAAAGATGGACATAGGGCTAAAAAAGCAAGATCGCTAGGTATTACAGCAGATCGTAGCTTTTACGAGTTATGATGCCATCTAGGATATAGTTGTGTCATGCACAAAGGCCTACCAATAGGATGTAAAAAGATCTACGAGTAAATGATTTACCTGTTGGTTGATTCAAATAGACTAGAATAATAGAGAAGGATGTCTCTTCTTGCGTTTCGAAACGAGACCAATGGGAATAGAAATCCTTCAACGAGGCAACGTGAAAACACGTTCCCCAATAGCTCTTCACAGTAGAGCGTGAACAACAATCTTCTAGATGGAACAGACAGAACATATAGCATCAACTAAATGCAGAGTTATGGCAGTCGGGGTCAGATCAGAGAAGGATTGCAATAGCACAGCAGGTCCGGGTCACGTCAGGATCACATGTGGCATCAGAGAGATGGCTCTGATACCATTGTAGCCTTTCTTAGGGCTGCGCGCGAGAGAGAAGATGGTTAGGGTTATTGGGGGCTCCGTGGGATGTTTCTTTTCCACTGTTCAGTGTGTCCATCATGGGTGGAGAGCCCATGGTTATATAGGAGAGGCACTCCCCAAACAACCCACTCCGCCCCCAAAACCGCCTCCTTGGTTTACGTGATACCCAACTACTTCTCCCATATCCCGAGGATTGGGTTCACATAGGACCACGTTGCTATTATCTAGGGGAGTCAGTTTTGGTCTTTTGACCATATCCTAACACCACACAACGTTTGGTACGGAAATCAAACTTGTGTTTGTTGTACGGGCGAGTGAGGGGGTACACCGCACAACCAAAAATGCGGAGGTTGCTGTAATCCGGCGAACGACTGTGATGCGTTTGATACGGTGATTTATGAGAGAGTATGGAGTTGGGGTTTTGGTTAATTAAATAAACGGCTGCGTGAAATGTGTATTGGCAGTAGCGTTTAGGGACATGGGCATGCGCAAGAAGTGTGAGACGTGTGTCAACGACATGACGGATTTTACGCTCAACACTTCCATTTTGTTCATGTGTGTGCGGACATGATAAATGGTGATGAATGCCATGGATGCGTAGATATGGGGTGAGTGCACGAAATTCGCCACCTCCGTCTATGTGAATGGCTTTGATGGAAGTGTTATATTGATGTTCAACAAGTTTGTGGAATTGCACAAACACATGGTAGACATCAGATTTGTGAAATAGAGGATAAATCCAAGTGAATTTAGAAAAATCATCAGCAAATAAAAGGAAATAATGATGGCCTTACGAAGAAGCAAGGGGAGCAGGACCCATACATCTGCAAAACTTAAATCTAAAGCAGCTTGACTATGTGATTCAGTCGGAGGGAGATGGAAACGGGCTGCCTTGCCGAACAAACATGATTCACATTTATTTGCTGCCGAGGAACCAAGAATCGGGAGTTGATGCTTTGTAAGGACAGTGCAGACGGTGCAGTAACACGGGTGACCGAGTCGTTGGTGCCAGTCATCAAAGGAGACACACGTGCTGAGGAGTGCGGTGGGCATGCCATGCAGGGTGT
This sequence comes from Alisma plantago-aquatica, assembly GCA_963693085.1. Classification (NCBI taxonomy): domain Eukaryota; kingdom Viridiplantae; phylum Streptophyta; class Magnoliopsida; order Alismatales; family Alismataceae; genus Alisma; species Alisma plantago-aquatica. The sequence continues at coordinate 485,486,975 of OY856415.1, forward strand.
AGAGGCCGTCTTTAACTAGACCTTGGAGGAGGGGCCGATGAGTCTGGAGATCATGGACAGAAAAGTGAGATGGGAAAAATTGAAAATAACACTTATTGTCACGGGCAAACCGATAAACAGATAACAAGGATTTGGAAAAAATACCTAAATGGCACATTTGCCAATTTTAATTACCTAAATGGCATGTTCTTGAACTTATTGCCCAAAATGGCACATTTTGGAGCAATACGTCCCCTGTTGGGACGCATTGCTCTCCCGCGAGGCAATGCGTCCCGGTGGGGGACGCATTGGTCCCACAGGAGGGCAATGCGTCCCGAGTCGTGACGCATTGCTCTGTTGTGGGACCAATGCGTCCCCCGCCGGGACGCATTGCCACGCGGCAGAGCAATGAGTCCCGGAAAGGGACGCATTGACCCCACAGGACTGCAATGCGTCACGGCTCGGGACGCATTGCCCTCCTGTGGGACCAATGCGTCTCCAGATGGGACGCATTGCTCAATGAGTCTCCATACAGGACGCATTGGAGCAATGCGTCCCCATGCAGGACGCATTGGTTTTTTTAATCATTTTTTGCAATCACTGATATGTTATTGATATGTAAATTAGCAATATTGATTATATTTATACATTTATAATTTGTTCACTTGTATTTGGATGTCTATAATATACTCAATTATTATAAATTTGTCAATTTCAATAGGTCGTAACATGCATATGGAATATATAAGTATATTGCAACCAACATTGGTTGGTTCCTAATTGATTATATAATACGAACTTAATCCAAATAATTGAGATAGCAATTAAAAACAAGGTTAAAACATGAACCAACATGACGAGAAAATAATACACAACAGAACAATATGATAGATCCACAACAACATGATCCAAAATGAACCAATGTCATATCATAATATGATAGATCCACATACAATAGATGTCCTCACAAAGGCATACATACAAAACTGTACAATATATAAAAAAACTAAGTATGTCGTCCTCGCCCACGACGTCCTCGCCCACGTCCCTCTACATCAGGATCCTCTGTACCGATGTCATCTGGAGACTGTTGAACTGGGGACAACTGTGTAGGAGGCTGCTGGCGAGCATCAGGGAAGAAATGAAAAGGTGGAGGTGGGGTGAGGGGTCTAGGAAAACCAGGATAGGATGCATCGGGTGGGGTGCATCCTGAGAAATCAAACGGAGTAGGTGAATATGTGACATAAGATGGTGGTCGGCTCTCGGGAATAATTGCTGGTGGGAATGGAGTGTATGGAGCAGAAGAAGAACTTGCTCCATGGTATGATGGTGGTTGAGGTGGGGTGATGAATGAGGAATATGAAGCAGCTCCTGAAAAATATGGCCCTGTCGGTCCCCATGACATGAACTGAGAAGTGGGAGTGGGAGTGGGCTCAACAGTAGGAGTAGGAGTAGGAGTAGGAGTAGGAGTGGGCTCAGGGGCTGTGGTATGAGTGGGTATGGGATCCCACGGCCGAGCATAGTCGGGAAGACTATCAAAGTAACTCCCTTGGATGGTATAGATGCTGTCTCTGATCTGTGCAGGGGCGTGCTCTACTGCCGCTCGGATCGCCACATGTGTTTGTACCTGTAAAATAAAGTATGTACACATAATAAAGACCAATTACATATATTACAAATAACAAAGATAAATAATAACAATTTGTAAAAGAAAATAATAATGATACTCACAAATTCCTGCTGACGATAACTTTGCGGGTAGTATATGCTTGGAGGCATATCTGGAGGGGGCACAATGTATTGTGGATGATACCATGCATAGTGAACCTGAGGACTGTAGACTGTATCAACTGGTGGAGCGGGAACTAAGCTCTCACGTCTGTTGTTCCACATCTGCACCTCCTGCCTATAATGAAGCATCCAATCCTCAGCTGCATGACCCCTCCCAACTATCCAGCTAAGCTGCGACAGCTCAAGAGTAGGTTGTACTTGAACAAAGCCGAACTGTCCAAGTACTCTGTCGGGAAAGTGCCACTCCACTATTGTGTAGCACAACAGAGGCACTCGTGCCAACCAAATATCACTACCATCTCTACAAATGGCAGGCAATCTCTCGAGAACCTCAGCAGTGTAAGGAGTCAACTCTATCTGTTATTCATATAAACAACATGTATCATATAAAAAGGAGTAAATTGTAAATAAATAAAACATACCAAACAACAGAGGTAAGTAAGTTATACCTGTGAGGGCAAAATCTGGTCAAATGCTGAATCGTAAAATTGAATTGTTCCCCTGATAGTTTGACTCCTTTGGACAAAGGTAGGCCACCTATTAAATTGAGAAACTAAATTTAGATAAACACTACATAATATTTAGACAAATAAAAAAGTTAATTGTGTTGATCTTTAACCTGTAGCCCAAGGGAACATCTTCTGGCCAATCATTCCAGCGCATTCTAATTGTACCTGGGCGTCCAATTCCCAACCTCTCCCAACACCACAGCTGTAATAGGCACACACAACCTGATAGATGGGCTGTTCTCCTAGACCGGGTGGTTGCCTTATACAACTCCCTATATAAGAAATCTAGAGTTGCAGCACCCCAAGATAGAGTTCCACAACGTGCAAAATCGGACACAAGAGGGAGATACCTAACATGAACTCTATCCCCTGTACTATCTGGGATAAGGTAACTACCTAAGAAATATAAGAGATATGTCGTAGTATACCTTGTCCTCATTTCTACTTGTTGTTGTTCATCACCCGCGGTCAGATCCATATCCTTGAAGGTCTCACGCAACCAAATCAAGGAGATATGCCCCTTAGACATCCCATCTGGTGCATCTCCTAAGAAATTCTCACAAAGGTGAGTCCATGAAGAAAATTGCCCCTCATTTACACCTAAAGGATATGAAGCTATAACCGGTGGGCCATCAATCCTCAGGCCTAAAAGAACTGCAACATCCTGAAGAGTGACACTCATCTCAAAAGGGGGAAGCCTAAAAGTATTGCTAGAGTTGTCCCACCTGTTAACTAATGCAGTTATTAAAGTAGGGTCAAGGTGGATACATGGTAGCCTATGAACAAGCCCAAAACCAGCTATGGAAATATTTTCTAAAACATCCTGGTCAATAATAGGCCATTGTGCCAACATAATGTGGTGCTGGGAGAGTCGGTAGGTTTCTTGTCTAGGAGCCATATCTATGAAAAGTGAAAATATTTCATTAAATGAAAAGTGCAAAAATTACATTACATGAAAAGTGCAAATAGTGTACAACATTTAAGATTGTCAAGATTCTTCATTAGATAAGATGAAATTACAACATGAACAACATGAATTACATTAACAAACAATATAAAAATACAACATGAACTACATGAAATTACTGCATTTGATTCAGTATCTCATCTAGAGGTTCATAAAAATGGCCACACTTGATGTACCACTCGATGTATCTCTGGATGTGATACAGCTAACTGGTTTTTTACTTGTTCGTTGATTGGCATTGCTTTCTGTTTTGTGTGATCCCAATACCAACCAGGTAGCTCAAGAAGTTCTTCATACATGTGAAACATTTGCTTTAAAAATTGCCAATGAAATTTTGCTTGTTCTTTTGTCACTATAAATCCTAACTTGTTGTGCAACAAATCTGGTACATCATTCCAGTCATCATCCAATAGAGTTTGATGAGCCATTTTTCCCTGTAGGCACTTCGTAGCTATTATTTGGATTAACTCTACGGACATGTGAAATGTCCATGTCCTTCGATGAGCCATCTATAGAAATTGAAATTACAAACATTACATGACTTTAGTGAAATTGCAAACATTACATGACTTTAGTTAAATTGAAACTGCAAATATTACATGACTTGAGTAAATTGAAATTGCAAACATTACATTAGAGAAGCCATCATATGACATTAGGACAAGTGCGTCTATTATGGCCCTTTCTGCCACACTTATGACAGTGATATGTATACTGATTTGGATCAACATCCATAGTTGAATGCCTTCTCTTTTTCTTTGGTCTTCCAGCTTGCCTTTGTTTCCTAGGGGGTAATAAGGGATAAATACCTCTACTTTCGTCAAATTGAGGCCAATACCTCTTGTCAGGAATGCCACGAAATTCAGTTCTGTACGCATTTAGATAAGCCTCATTTGTATAATATGCACTCACGAGTGCATCAAGATCCCAATTGACAGATTCTGCAGCTACCCAAACATGAGAGCATGGAAAATGCCATTGTTGTGGAAAACCACAGCTGCATTCACTGCCACCATTTGGACGCACTATTACTTGAAATTTATATCCATCCATGTCACCAACAAGCCATTCATCATTGTTCACACGGATGTGTATTGTCAATTTTTTTGCATCCTCTCGAACATTATAAAGCTTATCATGAACCTTAAAGGGCCAATGAAATCCATGTTGTGCACGTTTATTTGCGAGATTACGCCTGCACAGCCACATGGTCACAGAGCGATAGTATGTGGCAACAATTAACGCTTGTATTGGCAAACCTCTAACACCTTTTAAGACTCCATTACAGCCTTCAACATGATTGGTAGTCAATGACCCATACCTGCAACCTCTGTCATATGCGAGAGCCCAATGTACTGGATTTTGGCCCAATAAATATGACTTCGCTGCTGGTTCTATGGTTTCTATAACAGTCATATGACGATCAAATTCATGTGTATCAGTTGTGGATCCCACCTTCCACATAAGGTCCCTCAACTCCTTGGACTTGAACTGCTTATGGAAGTTCTCCCGAAGATGTCGAAGACAATAACGATGTTGAGCCCAATGAAATTTTGATTGAAGGGCTGGAAAAATCCCACTCATTCGATCAGAAATAATACACAAGTCTGTACGTCGTGGAATGATTGGAATACAAGTTTGTAGAGAACCAAAGAACCACTCCCAGGAGTCCTTATTTTCTTTCTCGACAACAGCAAAAGCAAGTGGAAATAGACCATTATCAGCATCTATGCCACATGCAAGGAGAAGTATGCCAGTATATTTTCCTGTTAAAAATGTGCCATCAACAGTAAGAACAGGCCTACAATAGGCCCAACCCCTCACAGCTGGACCAAATGCCCAAAACACCCGCTTGAATCTACGAGTGCCTTCAGTTTGAAGGATATAATCATCAATAAGGTGGGCATATATAGTTCTTGGAATATATTGTGTCAGAGAAATTAGGAACGGCAACAAACTATGATATGATGATTCCCAGTCTCCAAATATTTTACAAACAGCCTTCCTCCTCGCTAGATATGCCTTCTTGTAAGATATATTGAGCCTTAGTTCAGCATTCACCTTGTCACGAATTTCTCGTGTCGACATATCCAGTCGTGATACTAGGATTGGCATTATCATTCGAGAAATATAAGATGCTGTGACTTGGTGATGATCATGATTCATAACAGTTAATTCACAATTGTGGCCTTCTTTACAACGTTTTATCTTCCACATGCCACCTGCTTTTTTGGACTGGCAAGCGGTCAATCTCCAAGGACATCGTTCATCATGGATACAAGCAAGTTTAAGATGACGATTATTTGAGCGTAATGTACGGTACTGGACATTCTTTTGTACCGACCATTTTTGGAGTGTCTCAACCAGTACAACTTTAGATGCAAATAAAGCACCCTCATATATAACAGCACTGGAAGGATTGTAATCGAGACGAAATTCATGACAAAAATCTTCCACCCAGTCATCATCTTGAAAAGCTTCATAGTTGGAATCAATGTGTTCATGTTGGGGCCATTGGTTGTCAAATATGGATGGAATATGACTCAATGCTACAATAGAGTCAGGGAATGGATGTGTGTGCTCAGCATCGGTTTCAGTCAATGACTCATCCTCAGGTGGTTCACTGTTATTACCACCTTCAATGTCACTATTGTTATCACCTTCATGATCACTATCATTATCACCTTCATGATCACAATCATTATCTCCCTCCTCAACCTCAACAACAATATTCTCAGTAGTTAGATTTTGAGAAAATTGAGGTGGTTCACTCCACTCAGCTGTTAAATTGCTAAGACTGAATTGAGGTGTAAGACTGAATTGAGGTGGTTGACTCCATTCAGTAGTTAAATGACTTTGAGATAATTGAGGTGGTTGACTCCGAGAGAATTGAGATTGAAATTGATTCAATAGACTCATTAAATAAGGTTGTTGGTGGATAGATATTTTTTCAAGAAACACATCAATATAGGCATCAGCTGAAAGTGATAACAAGGTTCTGTATGCATCATCATCATCAACTTGTATGAGCATATGATTTTCTCCAGGGAAAAGATAGGATATTTTGATAGAGAAGTGGTTGGGATTGATGTCAAGTGTTGTATAGATATATGATTTTAGTTCAGATAGGGTATTAATAAGTGAAATGTTTATGGGTCTAACAGATCGACTAGAATAAGACCCATCAGAGAGAAATTGTCCATCATATCGCATCTTCACAATTCGTGAATTTGAACTAGATGCCATGTTCCTATATTTTAGAATATTATATTAACATCAGAAAGAAATTCATATTTTATGACATTATATCAACATAAATTAATATTTTAGAGCAGTGACATCAATTTGGAATTAAATTTATTGGACTACTTTTTCTATAACATTAACAGTGAACAACAATTAAGAACAACAATTTTGCTATTTTTTTCAGTAAAATTAACTAACATTTCATAACAACAATTTTGCTAATTTTTTAGTAACACTAACATTTCAAAATAACAATTTTGCAATTTCGAACAATACATTTTCAGGTATTAAGTAGCCTTCAATTGTCATTTTCTACATCATTATTTCAGTAATGTACAATTAAAGAGTAACAATACATTTATTTCAGTTGTAATATTTCGTACTAAAGTTAAGTTCATATTTTGAAAATTAAAATTTTGGTAGAACAAATACCTGAAATGGAGAGTTATCTGTTGACAATCGAAGAATAGAAGAAGAGAAAGAAGAAGCTCCAAGTAGTCTCCGAGCAGTAGCAGATATCAGCTCCAAGATCGCCCGAAATAAGCTAGAAAGCACCCAAAGCAATAGAAATCCGAGAAGAAGCTCCAGAGCAATGGGAGTATAGAGCTAGATGAAGGAAATGAAGAATGGTGTGAGTTTGGGGGGCTGTTTTCGGCCAATATATATAGGGGAGCAATGCGTCCCGGTTGGGGACGCATTGCGCCCACGTAGACCGCCGCGCGGCGGCCCAACGGTAACATAGCCGTTGGCCTGGGAGCAATGCGTCCCCGTCCCGGACGCATTGCCCGCGTGGCAAATTCTAGCCGTTGGGCGCGTCCCGGGGCGCGACGTATTGGTCCCACAAAGGGCAATGCGTCCCGGTTCGGGACGCATTGCACTCCCGTGGGGCCAATGCGTCCCCCGCCGGGACGCATTGCTCTGCCGCGTGGCAATGCGTCCCGGCGAGGGACGCATTGGTCCCACAACAGAGCAATGCGTCACGGCTCGGGACGCATTGCCCTCCTGTGGGACCAATGCGTCTCCCACCGGGACGCATTGGCTCGCGGGAGAGCAATGCGTCCCGGCAGGAGACGCATTACTCCAGAAATGTGCCATTTTGGGCAATAAGTTCAAGAACGTGCCATTTAGGTAATTAAAATTGGCAAATGTGCCATTTAGGTATTTTTTCCCAAGGATTTTGTTATATTGGGAATATGTAAAATGTTTGATAAGTGAAGTGGTCGAGAGCGTGAAGGGATGATGGAGTGTCCAATTTGGGTGATCTGCAAACCTGTGCCGTCTCCAACGTGGAGTTGTTCCGAGCCATGATAAGGCGTCACATGCTGAAGTTGATGTTGATTAGCGGTAACATGATGGGTAGCTCCTGTATCCGGAAACCATGCTTCATAAGGAAACGTCGGCGTGGCCGCTGGAGATGACAGTGGGATGGTGGACGGGGCAGCGGCAGGCGTCCACGATGTATGATGAGCCTGGGCTGCTGGTGCAGGGACTTTGTGACCATATGGACACCGATATGGGCTATGGCCAGCGACCCCACAGACAGGACAAGGAGGGCGCGGGCGGCCCCGTCCTCGACCCCAGGGCGCTGCGGATGACGAGCTGGACCGGAAGGGTTGCCGCGGTGAAGAGCTTGGACCAATGGCGGCATTGGCTGTAAGAGCCATGTTGTCAAGCTGAAGTCGAATTTCGTGGCTGGACAGTAGACTGGTGAGCTCCGGATAGGAAATGGGTGTGGCTCGGGCAGAGAGCGTAGCCACCATCTCCTTAAAATTGGAGCCAAGATTGTTGTAAACAATAGCATTGAAAGTGGCTGGGGTGAGGGGCTGACCGGCGGCTGCGAGTTGGTCAGCGAGAAGCTTAGCCTGGCGGAGGTAAGTGGTGACGGGCTGGTCGCCGCGCTTGAGGTTCTGAAGTTATTGGTTGAGCTGAACAATCCGAGTGTGGGATGGCGCACCATATGCCTGGTGGAGGAGGGACCAAGCCTCGGATGAGGTGTTGGTGCCAACAAGCGTCAGGGAGAACTTCCTCCGATAGGGAGGCGAGAATCCAACTGAGTAGCATCTGGTCACGGTGGATCCATGCAGAGTGGGCGGGATTGGGAACAACAGGAGATGGAGAGAGAGAGGCGGGCGTTTCTGGAGTGGAGGCAGGGGGTGGAAGAAAGGGAGGAGGATAGGGTTCAGTGCCTTCAACAATGCCGAGGAGGTTGAAGCTGCGAAGAAGCGGGTGAAACTGCATTTTCCATAGCAGGTAATTCGTCGGGTTCAATTTGAGGGAGATGTAATGGTGGAGCTGGTGGAGGTTGGGAAGGGACAGGACGGTGGGGGTGGATTCTGGAAGTAGAAGGGATGGAGACGATGATTAGTTGTTGCTCGACATGTTGATAGGCTAGTAGGCTCTTGATACCACGTTAAGTTGTATTGATACAAGATGTTGCCACTCCTTGCAAGTGCGTGAGCTACGGATACATATACGATTAGTTTACATGTTTGTGATCCACTAAATTCGGATCAATTACATGAAAGACGGAATTCTCTTTGTACGTTGCACTTGCTCTTGCATATTGCGTCTTGTAACTGCTTGCTAATGGAGCGCATCAGGTGAGCTACGAATTTGGACTTGGTCAGCTACGACTGTTCTAACAGAGTCAACAAGTCAATAGTCAAGAGAAGCACTTGCACGTCTTTTGTGATCCTTGAGAGCGCGTCCAACTGCTACGCGTCTGGCGTCGTGTCCTTCCCGTATATGAACGACCACTTTCTTCACCTCTGTGCTGATGCTTCTATAAAACATCTGACAAACGGCTCTAGAAACCTCGATTCAACTGCGGCAGCTTACATCTCGCTGCTCTATCTCTTCATGGCATCTGAACAGAGTCCTAGCAGCCCCAGGCTGTGCTTCAACTGCTCCGTCTTCTACGGATGCTCGGCCACCGGAGGCCTATGCTCTGGGTGCTACTTAGAATCGATCAAGCAGGAGGTGGCTAATGGACCGGAACCGTCTCTCGCCCAACTCACCGCTCCGGCCAACTTTTTCGACGCGGTGATTCGTAGCATCTCCCTCGAATCTGACACGACCACTGCCGCTGAAGACTCTGTGGTCGCGTATGCCGCCGCATCGAGCGTGTCCGCCTCATCAGGCGACGGGCTCGACCTGTCGGCGCCGGGTAGGTGCGCTTCATGTAACAAGAAGCTCGGGATGCTCAGAGGGTTCCTGTGCAAATGCGGCAACAGCTACTGCACCACTCACCGCTACGCGGAGCAGCACGAGTGCGGGTTTGACTACAAGGCCGCCGGAAGGGCCTTGTTGGAGAAGAGAAATCCCGTCATCAAATCGGAAAAGCTGCAGAAGTTGTGACAACAGCTTGAGCTAGACGCCCTCTTCTTTTCATTCATTTCCCGCTACTCGGCCTCTCTCTCTCTCTGTCTTCCCCTCAAGAAATCCCTCAAAAGGTTATTGTGATATTTTATCCTTACATAAATATAACATGTTTTTGCCTTCTCTTAATTGGATAGCTCACATGGCTTGCAAATATTACTAGCCTAGTAGCCCACCGGCCTTTCGTGCCATATTAAGGGCATGTTTGGTTCGGCAACAAATGATCTCATAACACATGATTTTTTTTTATAAGGGGTCAGAGGATCCTATGGTTGGGATCCTCCGTCATTTATTAACTGGCTAAATAAGCCGTCACAAGGTCTACAATGCTGGAAGGAAACGATTGCAGAAAGGAAAACCTATCTACTGAACCTCTACGTGCTAGACTAGCGACTTCATGTGTTATTTTATTATAACTACGTCTAACATAAGAAACACAACAAGAAGTAAATTGCTGCCTAATTAAGTTGATGTCCTCCACGATTGCTCCCAAGTAATCAGCCCTCAATTTTATATCAAGGCATGCTTGACCCACCTCAAGCGCATCAGTTTCGGCCTCAATGTGATCAATTCCGATTTTGGTTGCCCAGAGAAGAGCTGATCTCAGCCTGACAGTCACCGCTCCGATCTTTTCTCCTACTAAGGCCATAAGGCTGTCGTTACTTCGTCTCGCTACCACAACAGCATCACCACATGATGCGTCCACGATTACTTTTACCCTGCCCTTCGCTAGCTCGATCCATCTTGGCTCCTCCTCACTGACTGGCGACCATTTACTTTCTCCTCGTGCCCGCCGCTCTAACTTATAGTCTCTTATCATGGCTAGAGATGTATGGTAGAGATATCCACTATTGACCACACTATTTTGGAAGATGCGTATGTTGACCCTCTCCATATTGCCCACATTGCCGCCACCATACTCTCCCTTTCTTCTTTCACTAGTTTGTCCAGAACAACCCACATACTATCACAGATCTCTTCATCTTTTAAATCCTCAACCCAGCGTTGAATGCCTTGTTGCATTTGGTCCCATATTTCCGTGGCATTTGGGCAACAAAATAGCATATGAGAAATGGACTCCTTCTCTGACATACACAATATACAAGTACCGTCTTCAATGCAGTGTCGATCAAAGAGTCTACCACTTGTTACTAGACCACCTGTACAAGCTCTCTACAAGAAATGTGCCCTTTTGGCATCCATTGTCCTTTCCATATTCTATTCCATATATGTTCTCCCTGCTGTGGTATGTGTTGTCGAGTTTCTTCTTTGCCCAAGAGCCCTAGCCAATAAGAGAATAGGACTGTGTAGACCCCTTGCATTGAGGGCCACAATGACCATGTGTCGTGTGGCTTCCTTATACTCAATGGGATAGCACATATTCTCCTGACATAGCTTTCCGGTAAGCACTCCCCAAGCTTTGATATATCCCACTCTTTCCCTGATGGAGTCATACGTTCGCTGACTGTGGTATAGCAAGCTCCTTCCTCATTTTTAGGCGTGCTAATGTTTCATCCTCCTTTGGCAACCACAGTCAGCTTGATGGAGTCATACGTTCGCTGACTATACCACAGTCAGCTTGATGGAGTCATACGTTTGCTGACTGTGGTATAGCAAGCTCTTTCCTCATTTTTACCCTGCCCTTCGCTAGCTCGATCCATCTTGGCTCCTCCTCACTGACTGGCGACCATTTACTTTCTCCTCGTGCCCGCCGCTCTAACTTATAGTCTCTTATCATGGCTAGAGATGTATGGTAGAGATATCCACTATTGACCACACTATTTTGGAAGACACGTATGTTGACCCTCTCCATATTTCCCACATTGCCGCCACCATACTCTCCCTTTCTTCTTTCACTAGTTTGTCCAGAACAACCCACATACTATCACAGATCTCTTCATCTTTTAAATCCTCAACCCAGCGTTGAATGCCTTGTTGCATTTGGTCCCATATTTCCGTGGCGTTTGGGCAACAAAATAGCATATGAGAAATGGACTCCTTCTCTGACATACACAATATACAAGTACCGTCTTCAATGCAGTGTCGATCAAAGAGTCTACCCCTTGTTACTAGACCACCTGTACAAGCTCTCTACAAGAAATGTGCCCTTTTGGCATCCATTGTCCTTTCCATATTCTATTCCATATATGTTCTCCCTGCTGTGGTATGTGTTGTCGAGTTTCTTCTTTTCCCAAGAGCCCTAGCCAATAAGAGAATAGGACTGTGTAGACCCCTTGCATTGAGGGCCACCATGACCATGTGTCGTGTGGCTTCCTTATACTCAATGGGATAGCACATATTCTCCTGACATAGCTTTTCGGGAAGCACTCCCCAAGCTTTGATATATCCCACTCTTTCCCTGATGGAGTCATACGTTCGCTGACTGTGGTATAGCAAGCTCCTTCCTCATTTTTAGGCGTGCTAATGTTTCATCCTCCTTTGGCAACCACAGTCAGCTTGATGGAGTCATACGTTCACTGACTATACCACAGTCAGCTTGATGGAGTCATACGTTCGCTGACTGTGGTATAGCAAGCTCCTTCCTCATTTTTACCCTGCCCTTCACTAGCTCGATCCATCTTGGCTCCTCCTCACTGACTGGCGACCATTTACTTTCTCCTCGTGCCCGCCGCTCTAAATTATAGTCTCTTATCATGGCTAGAGATGTATGGTAGAGATATCCACTATTGACCACACTATTTTGGAAGACGCGTATGTTGACCCTCTCCATATTTCCCACATTGCCGCCACCATACTCTCCCTTTCTTCTTTCACTAGTTTGTCCAGAACAACCCACATACTATCACAGATCTCTTCATCTTTTAAAACCTCAACCCAGCGTTGAATGCCTTATCGCATTTGGTCCCATATTTCCGTGGCGTTTGGGCAACAAAATAGCATATGAGAAATGGACTCCTTCTCTGACATACACAATATACAAGTACCGTCTTCAATGCAGTGTCGATCAAATAGTCTACCCCTTGTTACTAGACCACCTGTACAAGCTCTCTACAAGAAATGTGCTCTTTTGGCATCCATTGTCCTTTCCATATTCTATTCCATATATGTTCTCCCTGCTGTGGTATGTGTTGTCGAGTTTCTTCTTTGCCTAAGAGCCCTAGCCAATAAGAGAATAGGACTGTGTAGACCCCTTGCATTGAGGGCCACCATGACCATGTGTCGTGTGGCTTCCTTATACTCAATGGGATAGCACATATTCTCCTGACATAGCTTTCCGGGAAGCACTCCCCAAGCTTTGATATATCCCACTCTTTCCCTGATGGAGTCATACGTTCGCTGACTGTGGTATAGCAAGCTCCTTCCTCATTTTTAGGCGTGCTAATGTTTCATCCTCCTTTGGCAACCACAGTCATCTTGATGGAGTCATACGTTCGCTGACTATACCACAGTCAGCTTGATGGAGTCATACGTTCGCTGACTGTGGTATAGCAAGCTCCTTCCTCATTTTTACCCTGCCCTTCGCTAGCTCGATCCATCTTGGCTCCTCCTCACTGACTGGCGACCATTTACTTTCTCCTCGTGCCCGCCGCTCTAACTTATAGTCTCTTATCATGGCTAGAGATGTATGGTAGAGATATCCACTATTGACCACACTATTTTGGAAGACGCGTATGTTGACCCTCTCCATATTGCTCACATTGCCGCCACCATACTCTCCCTTTCTTCATTCACTAGTTTGTCCAGAACAACCCACATACTATCACAGATCTCTTCATCTTTTAAATCCTCAACCCAGCGTTGAATGCCTTGTTGCATTTGGTCCCATATTTCCGTGGCATTTGGGCAACAAAATAGCATATGAGAAATGGACTCCTTCTCTGACATACACAATATACAAGTACCGTCTTCAATGCAGTGTCGATCAAAGAGTCTACCCCTTGTTACTAGACCACCTGTACAAGCTCTCTACAAGAAATGTGCCCTTTTGGCATCCATTGTCCTTTCCATATTCTATTCCATATATGTTCTCCCTGCTGTGGTATGTGTTGTCGAGTTTCTTCTTTGCCCAAGAGCCCTAGCCAATAAGAGAATAGGACTGTGTAGACCCCTTGCATTGAGGGCCACCATGACCATGTGTCGTGTGGCTTCCTTATACTCAATGGGATAGCACATATTCTCCTGACATAGCTTTCCGGGAAGCACTCCCCAAGCTTTGATATATCCCACTCTTTCCCTGATGGAGTCATACGTTCTCTGACTGTGGTATAGCAAGCTCCTTCCTCATATTTAGGCGTGCTAATGTTTCATCCTCCTTTGGCAACCACAGTCAGCTTGATGGAGTCATACGTTTGCTGACTATACCACAGTCAGCTTGATGGAGTCATACGTTCGCTGACTGTTGTATAGCAAGCTCCTTCTTCATTTTTACCCTGCCCTTCGCTAGCTCGATCCATCTTGGCTCCTCCTCACTGACTGGCGACCATTTACTTTCTCCTCGTGCCCTCCTCTCTAACTTATAGTCTCTTATCATGGCTAGAGATGTATGGTAGAGATATCCACTATTGACCACACTATTTTGGAAGACGCGTATGTTGACCCTCTCCATATTGCCCACATTGCCGCCACCATACTCTCCCTTTCTTCTTTCACTAGTTTGTCCAGAACAACCCACATACTATCACAGATCTCTTCATCTTTTAAATCCTCAACCCATCGTTGAATGCCTTGTTGCATTTGGTCCCATATTTCCGTGGCGTTTGGGCAACAAAATAGCATATGAGAAATGGACTCCTTCTATGACATACACAATATACAAGTACCGTCTTCAATGCAGTGTCGATCAAAGAGTCTACCCCTTGTTACTAGACCACCTGTACAAGCTCTCTGCAAGAAATGTGCCCTTTTGGCATCCATTGTCCTTTCCATATTCTATTCCATATATGTTCTCCCTGCTGTGGTATGTGTTGTCGAGTTTCTTCTTTGCCCAAGAGCCCTAGCCAATAAGAGAATAGGACTATGTAGACCCCTTGCATTGAGGGCCACCATGACCATGTGTCGTGTGGCTTCCTTATACTCAATGGGATAGCACATATTCTCCTGACATAGCTTTCCGGGAAGCACTCCCCAAGCTTTGATATATCCCACTCTTTCCTTGATGGAGTCATACGTTCGCTGACTGTGGTATAGCAAGCTCCTTCCTCATTTTTAGGCGTGCTAATGTTTCATCCTCCTTTGGCAACCACAATCAGCTTGATGGAGTCATACGTTCGCTGACTATACCACCGTCAGCTTGATGGAGTCATACGTTTGCTGACTGTGGTATAGCAAGCTCCTTCCTCATTTTTACCCTGCCCTTCGCTAGCTCGATCCATCTTGGCTCCTCCTCACTGACTGGCGACCATTTACTTTCTCCTCGTGCCCTCCGCTCTAACTTATAGTCTCTTATCATGGCTAGAGATGTATGGTAGAGATATCCACTATTGACCACACTATTTTGGAAGACGCGTATGTTGACCCTCTCCATATTGCCCACATTGCCGCCACCATACTCTCCCTTTCTTCTTTCACTAGTTTGTCCAGAACAACCCACATACTATCACAGATCTCTTCATCTTTTAAATCCTCAACCCAGCGTTGAATGCCTTGTTGCATTTGGTCCCATATTTCCGTGGCGTTTGGGCAACAAAATAGCATATGAGAAATGGACTCCTTCTCTGACATACACAATATACAAGTACCGTCTTCAATGCAGTGTCAATCAAAGAGTATACCCCTTGTTACTAGACCACCTGTACAAGCTCTCTACAAGAAATGTGCCCTTTTGGCATCCATTGTCCTTTCCATATTCTATTCCATATATGTTCTCCCTGCTGTGGTATGTGTTGTCGAGTTTCTTCTTTGCCCAAGAGCCCTAGCCAATAAGAGAATAGGACTGTGTATACCCCTTGCATTGAGGGCCACCATGACCATGTGTCGTGTGGCTTCCTTATACTCAATGGGATAGCACATATTCTTCTGACATAGCTTTCCGGGAAGCACTCCCCAAGCTTTGATATATCCCACTCTTTCCCTGATGGAGTCATATGTTCGCTGACTGTGGTATAGCAAGCTCCTTCCTCATTTTTAGGCGTGCTAATGTTTCATCCTCCTTTGGCAACCAATGGTCATTCCATATATTCACATCTTTCCCATTACCTATCCTCCACTCCATTCCTTCTTTAAGAAACACCTTTGCACCCCATAAGCTCCTCCACGAGTAACTGGGGTTGTATCCTCTTCTAGCCTCCCAAATTGAAGTTCTGGGAAAATATCTTGCTTTTAATACTCTACTAATTAGAGAGTCTAGGTTAACAACCAATCTCCAAATTTGTTTTTGCTAGAAAAGCTTGGTTAAAACATGAAAATCTCTAAACCCAACCCCCCTTTTCTTTTGGGTCTACACAAGTTGCTCCAGCTCATCTAAGATATTTTCCTTTCCTTGTCTTTAGCCCCCACCAGAATCTTGCTACGATGCCCTGGATTTCGTCTAGTGTGCCTTGCGGTAATTGAAAAATGCTCATCACGTAAGATGGAACAGCTTGTGCTACCACTTTAGTGAGGACTTCTTTTCCCGATTTTGACATCAGTTTCTCCATCCATCCTTGGAGTTTCCTCCATATCCTTTCTTTAATGAAGCTAAAAATCTATTTCTTTGATCTTCCAATGGCAGTAGGGAGGCCTAAGTAGCTTGCATGTCTGTCCATTTCTCTCACCTGTTGAGTTCCTCACGCTTTGCGAGTCCAGTACCTTTGCTAAAGACGACCTCTGTCTTAGATAAATTTATTTTCTGTCTGAATGCCTGTTCATACTGGCTGATAATTTCAGCTATCTCCAGACATTCTACAGTGGTTGCTCTAGCAAATAAAATACTATCGTTTGTAAAGAAAAGATGTGAGATACATGATGCCCCTCTACTGAGCTTAATGTCGTGTATCAGGTTATCACGTGCAGCGGTGATAAGGGAGGTTGAAAAAGCTTTAGCATAAATAATAAAGAGGTAGGAGAGAGAGGGTCACCCTGGCAAAGTCCGCGTGACAACTTTATTCTTCTAGTCCAATCTCCATTAATGACAAAAGAGTGTTGTAGAGACGCGATGCAGTCTTGGATTTTCCCTCCCCACTTCGCACCAAACCCCATCTCCTCCATAGTAAAAAGTAGAAAATTTCATTCCACTCTATCATTGGTTTTGGACATGTCCAACTTCAGCGCAACACTGCATTTCCTCCTTCCTTTATCCTGTTTCATTACATAAGCAATAAGTGCATTATTTGTAATCATCCTCCTTGGGATAAATGCACTCTGATTTTCTGAGGCAATACTATTCATAAGCGGTTTCAACATGTTCATCATCACTTTAGAGGCAATCTTGTAGAGGACATTACACAGACTAATAGGCCTAAAATCCCCCATAGTCATAGGCTTTTCAGTTTTTGGGATCATTACAACAAGTGTATCATTAATGTCATTCAGGTTCCTTTCTCCTTTCCACCAACCCTTGATATAATTTGCCACGTCCTGTCCCACAATATTCCAATATTTCTGAAAAAAACATAGCCCTCATTCCATTCGGTCTCGGGGCCCTGTTAGGATGCATTTGCTTCAATGCTGTCTAGATTTCTTCATCAGAGATATCTCTCTCCAGATCATCATTTTGAGATTCGTTTACCCGCCTCTGGATGCCCATCGTTGCTTGCTCAAACCCTGTTGGGTTACTGGTCTGAAACAACTTAGAAAAGAAGTCCTTGACAATATTTACTATCTTGTGCTCTTCTGTCCTCAGAATTCCCTACTCATCCTTCAGTCCCTCAATCCAGTTCCTTCGCCTTCTGTTCGTGGTCTTCTAGTAAAAATAAGCTGTGTTGCGGTCTCCCTCCTTAAGTTCCTTCACTCGTGCTCTCGCTACCCAATATTCTTTATTTTGCCGCAGTCAGTATTGTAGGTCTTTTGATTTTTCCTCCACTTTCTGGAGAGTTACCTGATCTGGGGGAAGAGCTTGTAGCTGTCCAAGTTCACTTTCCAGTTCGTTTATTTTCCTCCGCCTTTCTCCAAACTTTTCAGTTTCCCACCTTTTAAGATGATCTTTGCAGACGTCGAGCTTCACATGAATATCAGCCACCGCATTTTCCCAAGATTGCTTGATGGTATCCTCACATTCCTCCTCGCCAACCCACATAGGTTCAAAGACAAAAAAATTCTTCTTCTTTTTATTATGGATCTCTCTATTGTTCACCACTAGAATGATTGGTCAGTGGTCCAACTCAAAGATAGGCAGATGGATAGCCTTGCAGTATGTAAATTGGTTCATCCATTCTTAATCAGCTAGGAATCTGTCCAGTCGTTCCTGCATAAGGGTCCTCTCAGTTAGACCCCTTCTCCACGTGTAGATATTCCCTTCAAACCCTAGGTCCAACAAATTACAATCATCAATAACATCTCGGAAGATCTACATGACTCTCTCTTCCTTCGGGAGCCCACCTTTCTTTTCCGAATTCGACACGATCTCATTGAAATCACCAAAAAAATTATTGGTTCTTCAGTTTCACTTTTCAGCCTCCCCATCAGGTCCCATGTTTTGGTTTTGTTCTGCTGGTCAGCCCAACCAACCCAACCATAGATACCAATGCCTCTCCACCTGACCCTGTTATTGCTGTCCTTTACCAAGCAAGCCACGTGTCTTGGTGAGTAGTTCATGATTTTAACATATGACTCATTCCACCAGAAGTCTATATCTCCAGCCCTTCCATTGCTCGAAATGCACAAACCATCTCTGAAACCACAACTTTTCTGTATCTCATCTAGTTTCTATCCTGCTATCGTAGTCTCCATGATGAAAACTATAATTAGGCGTTCTCTCCAACACCATGATCAGAGAGCTTTTGCCGTGTGAGGGTCGCCCATCCCTTGATAGTTCCAGTTAAGAATTTTCATTATTTTTCGTGGGGTTGGTCACCACCAACCTCTACTACTTTTCATTATTTTTCGCGGGGTTGGTCACCACCAACCTCCACTACTTGGACCATAGCGACCCTATTCAAGTCAGGACCAGCTTCCCCTCCCTACATTATTTTTTCCCCGCAAGGTAAGTGCTGGTTGATCAGAAATCCTGTTTGTTTTTCCCGTTTTTGCTTCCCATACTACCTCTGAATCCGGTATGCCCAGACTTGCTGCTCTGCTCATCTTATACACCTAACGAGAACGTTTCTTCTTGCTTTCAGCTATTGTTTTGCCTTTCTTAGCTTTTCCTCTGCAATCGTGTCACTGCCTTTTGGACTGTTTGCTCACAGCCTTCCCCCATCCACGATTGCCTTTGCATTTGCTCAGGAACTTGCTTGGGAACCTGCTTCGCCTGCCGTGGTGAAGGTCCATAAGCTTCCTCTACCTCATGTGCTTGTTCATCTATTCTTCCTTCATCCTGTAGAGCGAGGAGGTCATCCCTAGAAAACCGGATAACCTTGTGAACTACCTTATCATCAACCTGTGTTTTGTCTTCTGAGCAGCGGTGAATCTCGTCCTTCCTTGCTTCCCCCTTATTTCCTGCATCCCAATCCACTCATAACACATGATTGTTGTACTTTCCAATGACTTTTTTTGTTTGGTTTGCTGCGATGCAAATGAATTCGTTGAGTTTGAATGCAGCAGTCAAGGCTGATTTTAACATAAAAATAAAGCATTTGTTCTGCTCTGTTTTGCTGTGTTGTGGGTGAAGTTACCCGTGATCAACCTTTTGTATATGATTTTGCGTACCGTTATGTGTAAGCAACTACTAACCAAACTAAAAAACACACTACAGATTAACCAAGTTCTCGTTTTTTTCTTGCAACTGTTCGGTGCAAACAGTAATCAAAGCAAGCAGCAGCCGATGGGTGGCCTTCTGCGCCGTGGAAGTGTTATATACAGTCCCGGTTGTCAAAATTTCTGAAGAAAGACTACAAAGTTTGAAGTATCCGGAAGAACCGAAAACACAGAGCTTCGACACGACGACACCTGATTGGATAGCCCACATGGCTTGCAAAGATTACTAGCCTAGTAGCCCACCGGGTTTACAATACAAAGTAGGTGGTTACATCAAAGACCTTTCATGCCATACTAAGGGCCTGTTCGGTTAGGCAACAAATGAACTCATAGCACATGATTGTTGTACTTTCCAAGGACTTTTTTGTTTGGTTTGTTCTGCTCTGTTTTGCTGTGCTGTCGGGTGAAGTTGCACCCATGACCCACCTTTTGTATATGATTTTGTGTTGTGTTATGTACAAGCAACTACTAATCAAATAAAAAAAGAACATTGCAGATTTACCACACCTAACCAACTATATGACTTGCAGTTTTATTTCGATTTCTTTAAAAAATACTTATTTTTGTTTCACACTTCTCCCTCCAAACTACATCCAACTTAACTGGCCATAAATTTAAAACGTAGCTTGATTTTGTTCAGATAAGATTGGTAATGTCAAAAATCGATGTAGTCAATTTCTGTCAATGCGCCGGTACGATTAAGAAATTCCTCTCTTTAGGGCCTATTTGTTACGGTGTTGTCAAATGTAGTTGGATAAAAATGAAAACAAATCCAGCATATAAACATATTTTTTAACTGCTGGAGATCAGGTACAACTACTATAAGTTCTCATCTTTTTCTTGAACAGTTAGGTGCACACGCGAACCAAATCAGCAGTAGACCTGTCAAATTGGGTCAAAATCCGCGGGCACTAATGGGTCAACCCGTTTAAGTTAGATTTGTGTGATGAAATTTACCACCCGCTGAAAATTACCCAAACCCATATCCATCCATTTATTTAGCGGGTTTCGCGGGTGACCCGTTTAACTGAGTACTTATATAAAAATAAATATATTGATAAGCTAGTATTGAGAACAAATATAATGATCTACTACTAATTATTTGTTAAAGAGTTCTATTCCAAACTCAAACTTGCCCAACAAGATTTGATATGAGAGAGAGATTGAGAAAATAAATTCAACATCTACTATATTATATTATCTAGTTGTTCTATCAAACTTAATCTTGATCATAACTCTAATTCATTGATCAAAATCATACATTATAAGATATCAAGTTTACACTAGAAAATTTCACCTAAAAATATGTGTGTTCGAATAGTTATAAAAATATAACATATTTTTTATTTAATAGTTGACAATGTATAATGGTTGGTTGTTCTTGTGCTATATATCATGTAAAAATACTAAAAAATGATCTTTTTTTTACCGTTACAACAACAACTTACAAAATAATTCTTTATTGAACACATATTATATGGGCACCCACGGGTGACCCGCAACCCGCTGGGTCGGGTTTGGATTTGTCTTTCTTCAACCTATTTATAATTGCATCTTTTTTACCCACACCCGCGAGACCCAAACCCATAACTACCTAACTCAAACCCAACCCACCCACCCGTTTGACAGGTCTAGCGCCTGGGGAAGTGATGTATACAGTGGTCCCGGTTGTCAGTGATGTATACAGTGGTCCTGGTTGTCAGAATTTTAGCAGAAAGATTGTAGGGTTAAAAGTATTCGGGAGAACCAGAAACACAGAGCTTTGACACCTGACTGTGCCCATATCAGGCGCGGTACTGATCCTGTGATTTTACAACTGAAGTCGAAGTCGGATGTAGACTAAAAGCAACCAATTATACTCTATTGAGTTATGTTTACGGGACAGGTGGGGGCAGACACGCCTCGAACGCGCTGCAAAACCGCCCCCCACACGGGTCTCTTTTTTTAACTTTTTCTCTTTTGATTTTTATGGGGGAAAATAAAATAGGCGAATCCGCTATTTTGTTTATAACTTTTATTCCGTAGTGATTTTTTTGACGAAACAAAATGCACCGGATTCGTTATAAAAATGCATTTGAACAAGACTAATATTGATATTTTTAAAAAATCAAATAATAAATAAGTCAAATATTAACATAATACACCAAATATGGTATTAATACGTTTAATATGAAAATGTTATGATGTGAATGTGCCCACTTATGGTGTGAATGTGTGAATGCGTCCACTTATGGTGTGAATGCGCCCACTTATGGTGTGAATGTGTCCACTTATGGTGTGAATGTGTGAGTGCGCCCACTTATGGTGTGAATGCATCCACTTATGGTGTGCATGTGTGAGTGCGCCCACTTATGGTGTGAATGCATCCACTTATGGTGTGAATGTGTGAATGCGCCTAGTTATGGTGTGAATACGCCCACTTATGATGTGAATGTGCCGACTTATGGTGTCAATGCGCCCACTTATGGTGTGAATGCACCCAGTTATGGTGTGAATGCGCCCACTTATGGTGTGAATGTGTCTACTTATGATGTGAATGTGTGAATACGCCCAGTTATGTTGTGAATGCGCCCACTTCTGGTGTGCATGTGTGAATGCACCCAATTATGGTGTGAATGCGCCCAGTTATGGTGTGAATACACTCACCTATGGTGTGAATGTTCCTACATAATGTGCCAAATATTAGTAGTAACGCGCCCACTTATGGTGTGAATGCACCCACTTATGCTGTCAATGCACCAACTTATGATGTGAATGTGTGAATGCACCCACTTATGGTGTGAGTGCGCCCACTTATGATGTGATTGCACCCACTTATGGTGTCAATGTTTCTACTGAACACGCTAAATATTAGTAGTAAAGCGCCCACTTATGATGTGAATGCACCCACTTATGGTGTGAATGCGCCCAGTTATGGTGTGAATGCACCCAATATTTGTAATAAAAGCACATGTATAGTGTGAATGCACTCAATTATAATGTGAATGCGCCCAATTATGATGTGCGTACTTATAATGCGCCAAATTTGAGTTAATGTGTCAATTATGGTGTGAATGCGCTTACTTATAAGATCTTGTCCATAAATTACAAATTAGCACAATTCTTAACATAATACGTCCAATATTTGTAAAAAAGTATGTATATCATTTTTTGTCAAAGTATATCAATATTAGTCTTGTTAGATTGGATTTTGTGTGATGAGTCCAATAGATTTTATTTCGTCAAAAAATTCATTAAGGATCAAAAGTTATTAGCAAAATATGAATTATGTACTCTTTTATCTAAAACCATGTCACATGGAAAAAAAGTAAAGTGGGGCCCGGCCGGGGAATACCACCCCAACCAAGTGGTTTCCCGCTTTACGGGCCGCATCACTACCATGTGACAGATTCAACGCATCACGGTAGTATTTTTGTACTCTATTTTACCTAACCAAATAAAATGGAAATGAGAAAAAACATATAAACATATCGAAGTCCAACTACATCTTACCAAAAAAACCCTTAGAGTAAACCATGTGAATCAAATCGTGATCTTCTTGTGTTTTTTTGTTTCATTTGGTATATAGCAGTAAGAGATTGATTAATATATTTGTCTTTGTTTGGTAGAGCTTCGCTATGTTGTTGAAGGCAGTAGGGTGTAGCCGCGGAGTGGTCCTGTGTAGGGGTGGGTGGGTATAGTGTGGTTTGATTTGATTTACCACTAAAACGACAAATTAAGCCATACATATTGGTTTGTAAAATTTTCAAACTAAATCGAACCATTTACTAGTTCAAAATCAAATCAAGTTGAACTGTTGATTTGTAGTTTGGTTCGATTTAGTTTGATTTTAAACTATTAGACTCTGATTGGTTTGTCGTAACTGATTTGGAAAACTTATGAACTGGAATTCCTTAAGTAGTTTTTCATGATTGGTTCAAAATAAGTGTTGAAACTTGAATTCTGTGATTTTCCTCTTAAAAAGAACGAAAAACAAGTTCCGAGACAACTAACAACATTTATGTACAATTATATTCTTCATTCGTCATAAGTGACACATGTAAAGTACTTATGACTAGAAATATTTTACGGTATGGATATAGTCCATTGTTAAAACTATAACATAATATGAAAAAAATATCATACACTATAATCACACTATATTTAAATATTTTACACTATAGCCACCATTATCAATGCAATTACAAAAAATATCATGAAAATTTTATGAAACACATCACACTGTTAAAAAATAATGTGATTTACCTAACATATTTTTATTCTTCATGTTTGACCAATATGATGTGAAAAATGATAATAAACTATAACCATGTATGAATGATATAGTAAAAATTCCCGACAAAAATAATGTAAAAATTAATACTCTATATTGTGTTAAACAATGATGAATCAAAATATTTACAAGCACATGAAGTGTGGATATTGTTATAATACTTTATACATACATAGTGAAATAAAATATTGTGATGTGATTTTAATCATAGTTTTTTTATTAAGATTATAATTTCACCATAATAAAATATTCTATAAAGGAGCAACATTTGCACCATAACCACCTATTAAGGTTATTATAATTTAAGAATGTTATGATTTTCCATGGATATGATTCTTTTTTATGTCTTTGCCATCCTTACTTATATATTACACTGTAAACATTAATGACATTTTTATTGATTTCCTTATCTACATTGTAACAAACCAATCACATGGAAGCAAACAAAACTTAAGTTTTAAAAATTGAACTATAGTTCTCAAAATATGAGTTCAACAAAATTTATAACTTATGCCAAATCAATAAGAGCCTTATATGAAAAATTATAAATTTATATCTAATTTTTTTTATGAGAAAATAAACTATTTTTCAACATCTTAATCAATACATCTAGCAGGGTAAACAAACTTCAGATTAAAAAGATATTAATGTACATAAGCATATTTCATAATATAAATATCTATTTTAATATATATATATATATATATATATGCATATATATGTATGTATATATATATGCATATATATGTATGTATGTATGTATATATATATATATATATATATATATATATATATTGGTTCGGTTTAGTTTGATTAAACTACACCCTTAAACTAAACCAAACAATTGTTACACGGTTTGTTTTTCTTAAAATCAAACAAAACCGTTCACCCATGTAAAACCAAATCGAATTGGTTGGTTTAGTTCGGTTTGGTTAAGTTCAATGGTTTAGTTTGGTTTCTTACCCATCCCTAGTCTTGTATACAATGGCCTTGTGGTTTTTCAAAAACTTGTGTGTTGCAGACAACTGGGCATGTTGTCACAATAATTTCTCTCGCCATATATGTAAGAAAAATAAAATCCATAGTAACTACACCTGACCGCAACGATTTTGGGTGCAATACCAATTCATGGAGTTCGATTATTTCTTTGAAGTTGGAAGGAATTAAAACCCACCCAACTATACCTGACTACATCCTACCAAATGCAAAATATATATATATTACAACTTCATGAATCCAATTTACACCCTACCAAATAGGGCATATTGACTACAATACATCTATACGATTAAGAAATTCTTCTCTCTCAAGAAATCCTTCTAAAGGTGGAATATTATGGTTGTTCTAGTCAACAAACCAATTTCATGTAAGAAAAATCCCCCTCTCAAGAATTATGCTGCATAAATTGCCCTGATCCTACAAAATAAATATTTGACATAGAAATATAAAAAAAAATAGATGGATGAAGATTTTTTTCTTTCAAAATCAAACAATAAGCAACGTAGTAGTGAATCAAAAGTCAAACTTGCTTTTCTAGTTGGTTACTGTAAGGTCTACCTACCGTTCATATTGTTATGCCTACATTACCTATCAACTTTGGGCTCCCCAACTACACCAAACCTCATTATTTTTAGGAACATCACCTTTTTCTTAGCTTTTCAACTTAATACTATAGTTACAATTCACATAGTTACATATTAATCACTTACTTTTACAGTCACATTAATTGAACATCATTCTCTTAAATTAGATCCTAGCAAACTGGCCCTAAATAGAGTTTAATCAATAGATTTAGCTTGTGTTTGTTTGGCTCGTTGTTGTTATTTGTAGATCAGAAGGTATAGTATACTGCAACCACTATTCACTTTGCTGCAAACCTGGGCCATGTAAGGGGACACGGTAGAGAAAAGAAGATCTAACATGCTGCAAGTGACGAGGTTTTTTGAATTAGAACTGCATTCAAATACATGCAATATATTTTATCAAATTTGTACAAAGTCAAAAATGTTAGATATAATTTGTTTCTATAGTGTGGGTTGGAACCAAATCCAACCAAACTTATAATATTAGAATTTTCATATACTGGGAATTGGATCAATCAAATAAAAGGGTCAAGTTTCACTTGTGTGTGTCTATATCATAATGGTGTGGATAGACAAAGGAAATTATGTTATCAAAGATAACTTTCTCCAAAAACTCACAACTAAAGAAATCCTAGGGCTAGTTTTGTTAGGGTGAAATACAAAACATGGAACTTCAACCAAGCATGGAAGAAAAATTCACTCATATTCAAACCTATTCACATGTAATGAAGCAAATTGTTTTAGAGTGAAGATGGTGTTGCAGGGGCAACCCACTTATCAAAATTTCCTTCGGGTAGGAGAGGGTGGAAACTGTGGATATATCGTAAAACTGTAATGCCCCAAAGATATAAAAAGATACCAAATGGAAGTTGCAACATATCGAAACCTAGAATCTTCACCCTAGAAATACTAATCATATGATTAGGGATAGCATGTTTGGTTCCATATATTTGACCAAACAAGGATAAAGTTGTACCTCAATGTATATTGTTAATGCATATAGTGGGAATAACTCAATGATAACCTGTAACATATATATTTTTGAAGACAATTATAACACATTAGATGGCATTAGGTTTTGTAATAAATCACATATTATAATTCACTCACATTAGCATAACAACCTATATGTGTTCTGAGAGGTAAGTAAATGCATGGAATGTGTCACATATGATGTATTTGCTAATTAATATTTAGATAATGGCTAAAATGTCTAGTAAGAGGTATAATGTTCTTAATACATGAGTTGGAATGATAATTGGAGTTTTCATATCCATAAATACGAATAGTGTTCTATTATTTTTAAAAAATAATGGACAAATCAAATAGGTTAAATAAGTTAAATATAGAAAATGCATGCTTCATAATAGAAGGTTACTCTTTTGGTAAATGTGAAGATAATATGACTTAGTTTAAGGGAAGCTGATAATAATGATGTAATAGTAACAAATAGGTTAAATAAGTAAAATACAGAAAATGCATGCTTCATAATAGAAGGTTACTCTTTTGGTAAATGTGAAGATAATATGACTTAGTTTAAGGGAAGTTGATAATAATGATGTAATAGTATAATAATTATAGTGGTGGAGCACCTAAAACTTTAATTGTATTAGAAATCATAAAAGAGAACTTCAAGATGAAAATATATTAATAAAATGTATTCCTTATGTCCCAATTAGATTGAGTGCTAAGTGTCAAGTTATTTGATCAATCCGAACTATCCCAAATTTGTCAAGAAAATTAAATATAAGATACAGTAAAACATATTAAATTAATTATTGAATGACATCAAAATTGTAAAAATAATCTTAAATTCAGATAATTGGTCTAGGTATTGAATTTGGTGTACATTGAACAATGTTTAAGCCCTCAACTACATTAAGAAAGAAAATATAGATTTTAGATGCCCAATATCAAAAGTATTTGATTGATACAAATGATTTCTGTAACATCCCTGACCTGGGTTATGAATTAACCCTAGGTGTTTTGCCTAAGATATGTAATTAAATCCTTGTGATTATCTTTTGGCATGTAATTAAGTTCCTAAGGAACATACATTTTCATTTCTATCCTTTTTAAACAATTATTGTAGTATTGTTTGGTAATACAGGGACCTATGTGCAAATTACCCAATTAGAGGGGTTAACTTGCAAATTACACAGCTTAAGATGTTCCTCTAATAAAGAGACATCATATGAAGTAATATGATGAGGTATGATGGATTTCCCAAGTTTGGGCACCAAGGTGCAGCTTGTGGAGCAATCCTTGTGCTTAAACCCTAATTTTGGTGTAAAGTGCAATTTACCCAAAATGTGGGGTGCAACTTGTGCTATACACTTTCTAGAATATATTTTATGACTCTTGACATAATTTAGATAAGAAAGGATGAGAGGGGCACTTCTATTAAATAATTGGATAAGAAGGATGATCTTTGTAGTGAAAACACCTAGTATGAGTAAGAAGACCCTTCATATATATATATATATATACCTTAGTGTGCATATTGGTTTTCTTTACCCTTAGATCTTGAGTTTTGATGGGATTTGATTAATTTTTGATATATTGAACGTGCCTTAGAAATAAGGAGGGACTTGGATGAGAATTACATGCTTTAGAGGTCCTTATGGTGAAAATCAGCCTAAACTATATAAGCACCTTTCTTTCCAAACCAAGCAAACGTTTTCCTTCACTTCCTCACTTCTCATCTTTCTCAACCGACCAAGGCAAAGCTCTGGAGCTCAGGGAAACAACCAACATGTTCTAAGGTAAGATAACACCACCTTCTAGCTTGGATTCATGGAGGAAATCGTATTACAAGGATGAATTGCTAGTTTTCTTACTTAGGTTCCTTGTTCTAGCCGACCATCCCCATCTTTTTCTTGAAGAATTGACCTTGGCCGACCTGTGGAGCTCAAGACGCCATTAAAGGCTTGAAGCTTGGAAGCTTGGAAGCTCTAGGAACCACGTTTGAGGTGGGTTTTATAACTCTAACTCTTAGCTTTGTTATGCATATCTTTGTTCTTGTTTTCTATGATTAGTTCTTCTTCTACCTCCCTTCTTCCTTGCTCTTTTGCAAGCAAAACGGTGGAGGAACCGACCTGAACAGAGGTTGCGGATGATGGGCGTGGATTCCTAGGTCACTTTATGAAACGACCTTGGACCCTTTTGGTCCAAACGGGTGCAACTCGTTTAAGGTCAAACGGGTTCAACCCGTTTGATCTCAAACGATCCTGCAAGATTGTTTGGATCAAAACGACCCCAAGACCGTTTCATAGGATTGACCAAGGTATGACCGTTTGAGGGTCTGTTCATAATGTATTGAATTTCTTTCCTACAAAGAATTATAATCTAATTCCTAACCAATTGAGAGTTGAAGGCACTTCAACACCCTAACCCTAATCGGGTTGAAATTGCTGTTTTTAATTATATATCTTGTTGAGTTTCGGGTTGGAGGATCCAAAGGGGTTCAAACCCGTTTGGGGTTCACCCAAATGGTCTCACACTCGTTTAGTGACACCCCAAGACCGTTTGGAGGTCTAAGGTTAAGGAAAATTGATCCATTGTAGGTCCAATTTCAATAGGTTGAAGAATTGATAAAAGTGCTGATTTTAGACCTAATTAGGGTTCAATCCTAATCAAATCAACTTAGATTTTGGTCAAACTTTGGGCAAACGGTCTCAAGACCGTTTGGAGGTCATCCAAACGATCTCAAGACCGTTTGGGTCAAGTTTGGGCCCAATTGGAGTTCAACTGATGGGTTCAATTACAATTTGTTTCACATTGTTGAGAATTGATGATTAGCCGATTGGAAACCCTAATTGAGTTAGACTTAACCCTAATTGGCTTTCAATTAAGGGTCAAATTGGAGTCCAATTGATTGAGGCTCATCCTAATTGACTCAATCTGTAAGTGGTTAACATGGCTTTGGCCAATTAAAGGCTTCAACATAGGAAACCCTATTCAAACATAACCTATGTGTCACCTTTTATGTTCATGCGGTTTGGACCCAAGTAAGTTCACACTTGTTTGATCTCAAACGGGTTCACACTTGTTTGATCTCAAACGGGTTCACACTCGTTTGATATCAAACGGGTTCACACTCGTTTGATATCAAACGGGTTCACACTCGTTTGATCTCAAGTGGGTTCACACCCGTTTAAGATCAAGGGGGTCCACACTCGTTTAAGGCCCAAATGGGTTCTAGGTCGTTTGAGGTTAAACGAGTTCAAGGTCATTTAAGAATCAAATGGGTTGAAGGTTGAAGATCAAACCATAAACCAATTGGAGATTTTCAAGGTTGATTATACTTAATCATTTGAAGGTGTAAATGGTTCAATGATGATCTAATCTAACCATAATGGTAACTTAAGATATTAAGGGACTAAGTGATTAATGAATTGACCCATGAGGATGATCAATGGGTAATTTACCAAAAATGCCCCTGAGAGGTTTAATTGAGTTATACCTTGTTCTAATTAAACCCGAATCACTTGATAGTGGTGATTTGGTTTATATAGATCAAAAGGGACTTAACCTAACCTAATCTAAGTGGTGTAGTCACCATCTACTAGTGAGAGGAGAGAGAAAGTACCATTTATGGTGGAAACTCAAGTAAAATACCTTCAATATACATGAATGTGCATGATTAGGGTATGATCCACTTATGAGAGATCATGGAAACCCTAATTATGGTAATTGGTGAATCTTGATCTTATCTGAGGGCTTTAATGATGATGTTTCTCATGCATGGTGATGTAATGAGATTAATTCACCATGAGGTGAATAGTAAACCCTAATTCTAGGGTGATGACATATATTGTGAATAGTAAACCCTAATTGATGAAAATCAGGGAATCTAACCCTTGTAAGAATATAAGGATACAACTCTTGATATGAACTGCTTACTATTATCAGTTGAATTAACCATGCAAGTTTCTATACATGATGGTGATCATATCCAGGTAAGGATTATGATTTCATATTCATTGGAAGCATGTTATTAGCTTTATGAATAATGACATATGTTGATGCCTAGTAGGTGGCATCTTATGAGAATGATAGGCTGTAAGAGCCATGAATATCATCAAGGTCATGCTTGTCAAATGACATGTGATTGGACGATTGAGAAATGATAATTGATGTGAGTTAGACTTGATACATTTAGTATTCTACTTTCATAGCTTCTATGATAATGATTAATGTTTGAAAACATGTATGATGCTTAAAGAATACTGAAATGTACCTAATAACCAAGTTTAATCATACCATGTAGATCCCTGATCATAGATCCATCATTGTCAGATTTTAAATGATGGTGAAACAAGTTTTCTTAAGGGAACTCCTGGATCACATACTTTAGAGTATGTGGGGGAATATGGATGTGTATATCCTTACATCCTAGTGTATAAGTTGATGTTGATGTATCTTAATCCATCAACCCTTCACTATATGTTTATACCGGGATGATGTAACACTATTCTTCCAAGGGAATCTTTTATACTGCATCGATGAGAGATAATATGAAATCTTTCGATGGCGAAGAGAGTGCAGAATGCCACTGTGACTCTAATAGCGAAGTACCAGAATACCCTAGTAAGCTATATTAGCAGGGACACTAGATGTCCTGCATGTTTATCCTCATTCTGACTGAGGTAGTTGAGGGTCATGAGAATCCAGCTCTTTCGATGACCTAGTATGATACCGATGCGACTTACTAGTGATCGGTTGGAGCATGAGCGGTATACCTCATCTCCGCAGGGCATAATGATGTTTGTAAAACATAATCAACTGCGTAGCATAACTGCTTAGGTTGAACTACGAGGAACATTGATTGATATTACATTGCTTGTTTTTAATATCTTGTTCAAGCATTAGTATACGTTTTCTTCATATTCCTTAAATAAAGATGAGTATTTGTTATCAAGCATGCTGTGAGTAACCTAAATTACCTGCTCATGATATTCCTTTGATTGCTTTTAACAAAGTTTCTGGCGGAGAGTTATAACTCTCGTTGGGACAATTATTTAAAATTGTCTCACCCCGTATATTTCTACCTTTAGGTGGACGTCGAGGTCGAAGGAACCGATCTGCAGGTGGACAGCAACAACAACAACAGTTTCAGGAGCAGCAGTGACTTCAGGTGGAAACACTGTGCTATCTAGTCTTGTGGTCAGAATAGTCTTATGTCGTCTCTATACACTCAGGTCCTAGGAGTTTGTTGATCTGAGAATTTTGAAATCTTGAGATTTTGTATCATGACGTATATAATCACTCGAGAAGTGATTTATCAGAGATGTAAACAGTTCATCTTACTTTTATAAAGGAGTTTCAGGTTTTTAAGATCTCATTTTCGAAAAGTTTTAATTTCTCGTGATTTTCGTATTCCGCTGTTAATCGAATCGCTTCCGCTATGTTTATCTTGTGTTTTGGAGATCGGATCCCACAATTAGTGGTATCAGAGCTCTAGGTTCGCTGAGTCTACAGAGACATAGGACTTAGAGTGTCAAGTCTATCCTTAGTACTTCTTTCTTATCTAATAGAGTCTTCTGCTCCTCAGGAGAAGAAGATAATTAAGGATGTCTGGACCACAGGAGGAGTACGAGGCCAAAAGTAGTGTTGCTGCGCCTCGAGAAG
Source organism: Alisma plantago-aquatica (assembly GCA_963693085.1). Lineage (NCBI taxonomy): Eukaryota > Viridiplantae > Streptophyta > Magnoliopsida > Alismatales > Alismataceae > Alisma > Alisma plantago-aquatica. The sequence continues at coordinate 485,519,126 of OY856415.1, forward strand.
GTGCAAGGAACCTAGAAATAGAGCAACCTGTACCTGAGACACCTATGGAGCCTCCTCGGTTTGACCCAGCTGACATGGGAAACCCAGCGGTTCAAACTATGTTTGGGCAGTTTATGACTGCCATGACACATATCACCGACAGGATGCCCATGCCTGCACCTAGGGAACCTGTCCAGTCTGAGGGTCAAGGTATCGGTAAAACGTTCGAGCGACTTCGTCGGGTCAGAGCAACTGAATATTTTGGAACAGCTGACCCTGCTGATGCTGATCTGTGGTTAACTGAGTTGGAGAAAGCTTTCAGAATCCTTAACATCCCCGAAGGTGAGAAGGTTAGACATGCTGTCTATCTTCTCAAAGGTAGTGCTTGTCACTGATGGACCATGGAAGAGCAGAAGAGGCCTGGAATAGAGATCTCATGGGAAGACTTTCGTCGGGAATTTGTCCGTAGATATTTTCCAAAGACCTTCCTGGATGAGAAGATCTCTCAGTTTGAGAGACTGAGACAGGGTATGATGAACATTAGCGAGTATGAGGCTAAGTTCATGGAGTTGTTGCGATTCTGTCCGCATATGGCTACCACATATGAAGAAAGGATTAGGAGGTTTGAGAAGGGTTTGAATGCCGACATGACTACTCCCGTGTCTGCACTAGAAAACTGGGAGAGATTCTCTGCCTTTGTTGAGTCAGTCCGAAGGATAGAGAGATCCGTAGTCGAGAAAAGACAAACCCAAAAGAGATATCCACAGTTCTAGGGATCTTCATCTAGAGACTTTAAGAAGCCTAGATTCTCTGCACCTACACCTCCACCACCCAGATCGAGTTCTCAGACTCAGTGGTCCCCAAGTAGAGGTAGAGGACGAGGTTTACCGCCACGAGAGACTCACAGTTCATCATCAATATCGGTCACAGAACCGCCAAGACCACAACAACTGGAGAGAAGTTGCTATAACTGTGGGAAGGTGGGACATCTGATGAAGGACTGTAGGTCTAGGCCTGTCAGTGTGACACAGCCTCTGAGGCAGGATTAACAGGGATCACAGAGAAGGCAGTCTCAAGGAGCAGCTAGAGGACGTGGGCAAGCATCTCAGGCTGGATCGTCAGCACCAACTCAACCTCAGGCGACAGCGAGGTTCTATGTTATGAACCCACCAGAAGCAGTAGTCAATCCACGGGTTGTGGCAGGTCAGATGGAACTTTTATATTCTGATATATCTAAATCCTGTGTGGTATCTGTTTTGATTGACCCGGGTGCTACACACTCCTTTGTCACTCGAAGAGTGATTCATAACTGCAATATAAAAGTTAGACATAGGGCAGATAGCTTGTTGCTTGAAACTCCGTTGAGAGGATCTGCTGTTTTGCAAGAGGTATGCTCTCCCTGCATCCTCTTCTTTTCTAATCATCACATTCAAGTGGATCTTATACCACTTGATATGCAAGGATTTGATATAATCCTGGGGATGGATACCTTGGAAAAGTATAGAGTTGTCTTGGGTTGTGAATCCAAGCAGGCTGTGTTTGCTGATGAGAGCAACACATGGATCTTTCAAGGAGAGAGAAAGATTCTACCCACCTGTCTTGTGTCTGCCATGGTTGCTGATAAGCTGATGAGGCAAGGATGTTATGCATTCTTGGCCCATGTGATAGATACCACCATGAAGAGTCCTAACCTTGCTGAAGTTCCTATAGTCAGGGAATTTGAAGATGTATTTCCTGAAGAACTTCCAAGTATGCCACCGCCTCGGGAAATTGATTTTGAAATCAATTTGATCCCGGATACCCAACCTATTACACAAACACCGTATAGGATGGCACCTGCTGAGATGGCAGAACTCAAGAAACAGCTTCAAGAGTTGCTTGAGAAAGGTTTTATTCGACCGAGTACTTCACCTTGGGGTGCTCTGGTTTTGTTTGTTAAAAATAAATATGGATCAATGCGATTATGCATCGATTATAGACAATTAAATAAAGTAACAATAAAGAATAAGTACCCTTTGCCAAGAATTGATGATCTTTTTGACCAGTTGCGTGGTGCAACCGTCTTCTCGAAGATAGACTTGAGGTCAGGATATCATCAACTTCATATTAAGGACAGTGACATACCCAAGTCTGCTTTCAGGACAAGGTATGGTCACTATGAGTTCACAGTTATGTCGTTCGGACTAACTAATGCACCAGCTGCATTTATGGAACTCATGAATAGAATTTTCCGACCTTTCCTCGATCAGTGTGTTGTTGTCTTTATAGATGACATCCTGATCTATAGTAGAGATACTCAACAGCATGAACAACATCTTCGTTAGGCTCTAACTTTGCTAAGACAACATAAGCTACATGCTAAGCTTAGCAAGTGTGAGTTCTGGATGCCGGAGGTATCTTTTCTTGGACATGTGATATCTGCCTCGGGAATTCGTGTTGACCCTAAAAAGGTAGAATCTGTTCTACAGTGGGAACAACCGAAAACACCGACGGAGATTCATAGTTTCTTAGGGTTGGCTGGCTATTATTGAAGGTTCATTAAAAACTTCAGTTCTATAGCCCTACCCTTGACAAAGTTGACCCGGAAAGATGTTCCTTTTGCCTGGAGTGATAAGTGTCAACAGTCTTTTCAGTTGCTGAAAGAGAGGTTGACAAGTGCACCTGTGCTTGTTCTACCTGAGCAAGGCAAAGGATACATAATTTTCTGTGATGCCTCTAAGAATGGACTCGGGTGTGTGTTGATGCAGGATAAACAAGTGATTTCTTTTGCTTCCCGACAGCTTAAGAAACACGAGGAGAATTATCCGACACATGATTTAGAGTTAGCTGCTGTGGTTCATGCATTGAAAATCTGGAGACATTATCTTTATGGAGAAACCTTCCAGATTTTCACAGACCATAAGAACCTTAAGTATATCTTCTCTCATCATGACCTTAACATGAGGCAACGTCGCTGGATGGAGTTAATCAAGGATTATGATTGTACAATAGATTACCATCCAGGAAAGGCCAATGTAGTTGCAGATGCCTTGAGTAGGAAATCAGCAACATCATCCTCTGATAGGGCACAATTAAACTCTTTAGTATGCCCTAGGAGAGATATGCTTATCTCCTTAAGGCAAGACAATGTACAGATGAAGGTGTCATGGATTGCCGGGTTGTTGGCTGAGATGCATATCAAACCCACCCTAAGAGAGAAGATTAAGGAGGCACATCAAGTTGATGTTGTAGTTCAGCAGATCAGATCTGAGTATGGTGATGAGAAGCGAGAAGGTTTTCATGAATCAGATGATCAAGTGGCATGCTATCATGGGAGGATGATAGTACCAGATGTAGATAACCTGAGGAAGTTAGTCCTGGAAGAAGCTCATTCTTCAATGTATGCTATGCATCCAGGAAGCACCAAGATGTATCGAAACTTGAAAGATATGTATTGGTGGCCAGGGATGAAGAAGGACATAGCTGAGTTTGTTCTGAGGTGTCTAGTGTGTCAGCAAGTTAAAGTTGAACACCAGAATCCTGTAGGGTCAATGCAACCTTTACCCATACCACAGTGGAGGTGGTATCATGTAACCATGGACTTTGTTGTTGGTCTACCTAGAACAAACAAAGGACATGATTCCATTTGGGTAATTGTTGATAGGTTGACTAAGACAACACATTTCTTACCTGTCAAAACAACCTATTCTGCTGAAAGGTTATCCCAGTTATATGTTCAAGAGATAGTGCGTTTGCACGGAGTTCCTGTCACCATAGTTTCTGACAGAGGTCCTCAGTTCACAAGTCGTTTTTGGGAACAACTACATAGGGCACTAGGCACCCAGTTAAGGTTTAGTACAACCTTTCATCCATAGGCGGATGGACAGTCAGAAAGGACTATACAGACCTTAGAAGATCTGTTGAGAGCATGTGTTCTCCAGTTCACAGGAAGTTGGGATCTGCACCTAAGCTTGATAGAGTTTGCCTATAACAATAGCTATCAACATAGTATTGATATGGCACCTTATGAAGCCTTATATGGCAGACGTTGTAGATCACCCTTATGCTGGTATGAGACTGGTGAACATCAATTGTTAGGTCCTGATCTTGTGCACCAGACTACGGAAAAGATTAAAGTAATACAACAACAGATTAAGACTGCACAAGATAGGAAAAAATCTTATGCTGACAAGCATCGTAGACCGTTGGAGTTCCAGGTTGGAGACAGAGTGTATCTCAAGGTCTCGCCTTGGAAAGGAGTCCTTCGCTTTGGAAGGAAAGGGAAGTTAGCTCCTAGATTTATAGGGCCTTATCCAATCATTGAACGGGTTAGAAAGGTAGCCTATAGACTAGAGTTACCACCAGAATTACAAAAACTACACCCTGTGTTTCACATTTCTATGCTAAGGAAATGTCATCCCGATACCGAGTCAGTTCTACAACCTATGGAAGTAGAATTGAATGAAGATATAACTTATGAGGAAGGACCGGTGTCAATCCTTGATAACAGAATTAAAAAGCTAAAGAAGAAAGAGATAAGTCTTGTAAAAGTTCTCTGGAATCACCGTGGTGTTGAAGAAGCCACTTGGGAACTAGAGGAAGAGATGAGAAGGAAATATCCTACTCTTTTCTCTTAATATGTTTTATCGATTTCGAGGACGAAATCCTTGTAAGGGGGGGGGATAATTTGTAACATCCCTGACCTGGGTTATGAATTAACCCTAGGTGTTTTGCCTAAGATATGTAATTAAATCCTTGTGATTATCTTTTGGCATGTAATTAAGTTCCTAAGGAACATACATTTTCATTTCTGTCCTTTTTAAACAATTATTGTAGTATTGTTTGGTAATACAAGGACCTATGTGCAAATTACCCAATTAGAGGGGTTAACTTGCAAATTACATAGGTTAAGATGTTCCTCTAATAAAGAGACATCATATGAAGTAATATGATGATGTATGATGGATTTCCCAAGTTTGGGCACCAAGGTGCAGCTTGTGGAGCAATCCTTGTGCTTAAATCCTAATTTTGGTGTAAAGTGCAATTTACCCAAAATGTGGGGTGCAACTTGTGCTATACACTTTCTAGAATATCTTTTATGACTCTTGACATCATTTAGAGAAGAAAGGATGAGAGGGGCACTTCTATTAAATAATTGGATAAGAAGGATGATCTTTGTAGTGAAAACACCTAGTATGAGTAAGAAGACCCTTCATATATATATATATATATATATATATATATATATATATATATATATATATATATATATATATATATATATATATATATATATATATATATATATATATATACCTTAGTGTGCATATTGGGTTTCTTTACCCTTAGATCTTGAGTTTTGATGGGCTTTGATTAAGTTTTGATAGCTTGAACGTGCCTTAGAAATAAGGAGGGACTTGGATGAGAATTACATGCTTTAGAGGTCCTTATGGTGAAAATCAGCCTAAACTATATAAGCACCTTTCTTTCCAAACCAAGAAAACGTTTTCCTTCACTTCCTCACTTCTCATCTTTCTCAACCGACCAAGGCAAAGCTCTGGAGCTCAGGGAAACGACCAACCTGTTCTAAGGTAAGATAACACCACCTTCTAGCTTGGATTCATGGAGGAAATCGTATTACAAGGATGAATTGCTAGTTTTCTTACTTAGGTTCCTTGTTCTAGCCGACCATCCCCATCTTTTTCTTGAAGAATTGACCTTGGCCGACCTGTGGAGCTCAAGACACCATTAAAGGCTTGAATCTTGGAAGCTTGGAAGCTCTAGGAACCACGTTTGCGGCGGGTTTTATAACTCTAACTCTTAGCTTTGTTATGCATATCTTTGTTCTTGTTTTCTATGATTAGTTCTTCTTCTACCTCCCTTCTTCCTTGCTCTTTTGCAAGAAAAACGGTGGAGGAACCGACCTCAACAGAGGTTGAGGATGATGGGCGTGGATTCCTAGGTCACTTTATGAAACGACCTTGGACCCTTTTGGTCCAAACGGGTGCAACTCGTTTAAGGTCAAACGGGTTCAACCCGTTTGATCTCAAACGATCCTGCAAGATCGTTTGGATCAAAATGACCCCAAGACCGTTTCATAGGATTGACCAAGGTATGACCATTTGAGGGTCTGTTCATAATGTATTGAATTTCTTTCCTACAAAGAATTATAATCTAATTCCTAACCAATTGAGAGTTGAAGGCACTTCAACACCCTAACCCTAATCGGGTTGAAATTGCTGTTTTTAATTATAGATCTTGTTGAGTTTCGGGTTGGAGGATCCAAATGGGTTCAAACCCATTTGGGGTTCACCCAAACGGTCTCACACTCGTTTAGTGACACCCCAAGACCGTTTGGAGGTCTAGGGTTAAGGAAAATTGATCCATTGTAGGTCCAATTTCAATAGGTTTAAGAATTGATAAAAGTGCTGATTTTAGACCTAATTAGGGTTCAATCCTAATCAAATCAACTTAGATTTTGGTCAAACTTTGGGAAAACGGTCTCAAGACCGTTTGGAGGTCATCCAAACGATCTCAAGACCGTTTGGGTCGAGTTTGGGCCCAATTGGATTTCAACTGATGGGTTCAATTACAATTTGTTTCACATTGTTGAGAATTGATGATTAGCCGATTGGAAACCCTAATTGAGTTAGACTTAACCCTAATTGGCTTTCAATTAAGGGTCAAATTGGAGTCCAATTGATTGAGGCTCATCCTAATTGACTCAATCTGTAAGTGGTTAACATGGCTTTGGCCAATTAAAGGCTTCAACATAGGAAACCCTATTCAAACATAACCTATGTGTCACCTTTTATGTTCATGCGGTTTGGACCCAACTAAGTTCACACTCGTTTGATCTCAAACGGGTTCACACTCGTTTGATCTCAAACGGGTTCACACTCGTTTGATCTCAAACGGGTTCACACTCATTTGATCTCAAGTGGGTTCACACCCGTTTAAGATCAAGGGGGTCCACACTCGTTTAAGGCCCAAATGGGTTCTAGGTCATTTGAGGTTAAACGAGTTCAAGGTCATTTAAGAATCAAATGGGTTGAAGGTTGAAGATCAAACCCTAAACCAATTGGAGATTTTCAAGGTTGATTATACTTAATCACTTGAAGGTGTAAATGGTTCAATGATGATCTAATCTAACCATAATGGTAACTTAAGATATTAAGGGACTAAGTGATTAATGAATTGACCCATGAGGATGATCAATGGGTAATTTACCAAAAATGCCCCTGAGAGGTTTAATTGAGTTATACCTTGTTCTAATTAAACCCGAATCACTTGATAGTGGTGATTTGGTTTATATAGATCAAAAGGGACTTAACCTAACCTAATCTAAGTGGTGTAGTCACCATCTACTAGTGAGAGGAGAGAGAAAGTACCATTTATGGTGGAAACTCAAGTAAAATACCTTCAATATACATGAATGTGCATGATTAGGGTATGATCCACTTATGAGAGATCATGGAAACCCTAATTATGGTAATTGGTGAATCTTGATCTTATCTGAGGGCTTTAATGATGATGTTTCTCATGCATGGTGATGTAATGAGATTAATTCACCATGAGGTGAATAGTAAACCCTAATTCTAGGGTGATGACATATATTGTGAATAGTAAACCCTAATTGATGAAAATCAGGGAATCTAACCCTTGTAAGAATATAATGGTACAACTCTTGATATGAACTGCTTACTATTATCAGTTGAATTAACCATGCAGGTTTCTATACATGATGGTGATCATATCCAGGTAAGGATTATGATTTCATATTCATTGGAAGCATGTTATTAGCTTTATGAATAATGACATATGTTGATGCCTAGTAGGTGGCATCTTATGAGAATGATAGGCTGTAAGAGCCATGAATATCATCAAGGTCATGCTTGTCAAATGACTTGTGATTGGACGATTGAGAAATGATAATTGATGTGAGTTAGACTTGATACATTTAGTATTCTACTTTCATAGCTTCTATGCTAATGATTAATGTTTGAAAACATGTATGATGCTTAAAGAATACTGAAATGTACCTAATAACCAAGTTTAATCATACCATGTAGAGCCCTGATCATAGATCCATCATTGTCAGATTTTAAATGATGGTGAAACAAGTTTTCTTAAGGGAACTCCTGGATCACATACTTTAGAGTATGTGGGGGAATATGGATGTGTATATCCTTACATCCTAGTGTAGAAGTTGATGTTGATGTATCTTAATCCATCAACCCTTCACTATATGTTTATACCAGGATGATGTAACACTATTCTTCCAAGGGAATCTTTTATACCGCATCGATGAGAGATAAACATGAAATCTTTCGATGGCGAAGAGAGTGCAGAATGCCACTGTGACTCTAATAGCGAAGTACCAGAATACCCTGGTAAGCTATATTAGCAGGGACACTAGATGTCCTGCATGTTTATCCTCATTCTGACTGAGGTAGTTGAGGGTCATGAGAATCCAGCTCTTTCGTTGACCTAGTATGATACCGATGCGACTTACTAGTGATCGGTTGGAGCATGAGCGGTATACCTCATCTCCGCAGGGCATAATGATGTTTGTAAAACATAATCAACCGCGTAGCATAACTGCTTAGGTTGAACTACGAGGAACATTGATTGATATTACATTGCTTGTTTTTAATATCCTGTTCAAGCATTAGTATACGTTTTCTTCATATTCCTTAAATAAAGATGAGTATTTGTTATCAAGCATGCTGTGAGTAACCTAAATTACTTGCTCATGATATTCCTTTGATTGCTTTTAACAATGTTTCTGGCGGAGAGTTATAACTCTCGCTGGGACAATTATTTAAAATTGTCTCACCCCGTAGATTTCTACCTTTAGGTGGACGTCGAGGTCGAAGGAACCGATCTGCAGGTGGACAGCAGCAACAACAGCAGTTTCAGGAGCAGCAGTGACTTCAGGTGGAAACACTGTGCTATCTAGTCTTGTGGTCAGAATAGTCTTATGTCGTCTCTGTACACTCAGGTCCTAGGAGTTTGTTGATCTGAGAATTTTGAAATCTTGAGATTTTGTATCATGACGTATATAATCACTCGAGAAGTGATTTATTAGAGATGTAAATAGTTCATCTTACTTTTATAAAGGAGTTTCAGGTTTTTAAGATCTCATTTTCAAAAAGTTTTAATTTCTCGTGATTTTCGCATTCCGCTGTTAATCGAATCGCTTCCGCTATGTTTATCTTGTGTTTTGGAGATCAGAGCCCACACTTAGTGGTATCAGAGCTCTAGGTTCGCTGAGTCTACAGAGACATAGGACTTAGAGTGTCAAGTCTATCCTTGGTACTTCTTTCTTATCTAATAGAGTCTTCTGCTCCTCAGGAGAAGAAGATAATTAAGGATGTCTGGACCACAGGAGGAGTACGAGGCCGAAAGTAGTGTTGCTGCGCCTCGAGAAGGTGCAAGGAACCTAGAAATAGAGCAACCTGTACCTGAGCCACCTATGGAGCCACCTCGGTTTGACCCAGCTGACATGGGAAACCCAGCGGTTCAAACTATGTTTGGGCAGTTTATGACTGCCATGACACATATCATCGACAGGATGCCCATGCCTGCACCTAGGGCACCTGTCCAGTCTGAGGGTCAAGGTATCGGTAAAACGTTTGAGCGACTTCGTCGGGTCGGAGCAACTGAATATTTTGGAACAGCTGACCCTGCTGATGCTGATCTGTGGTTAACTGAGTTGGAGAAAGCTTTCAGAATCCTTAACATCCCCGAAGGTGAGAAGGTTAGACATGCTGTCTATCTTCTCAAAGGTAGTGCTCGTCACTGGTGGACCATGGAAGAGCAGAAGAGGCATGGAATAAAGATCTCGTGGGAAGACTTTCGTCAGGAATTTGTCCGCAGATATTTTCCAAAGACCTTCCTGGACGAGAAGATCTCTCAGTTTGAGAGACTGAGACAGGGTATGATGAACATTAGCGAGTATGAGGCTAAGTTCATGGAGTTGTTGCGATTCTGTCCGCATATGGCTACCCCATATGAAGAAAGGATTAGGAGGTTTGAGAAGGGTTTGAATGCCGACATGACTACTCCCGTGTCTGCACTAGAAAACTGGGAGAGATTCTCTACCTTTGTTGAGTCAGTCCGAAGGATAGAGAGATCCGTAGTCGAGAAAAGACAAACCCAAAAGAGATATCCACAGTTCCAGGGATCTTCATCTAGAGACTTTAAGAAGCCTAGATTCTCTACACCTACACCTCCACCACCCAGATCGAGTTCTCAGACTCAGTGGTCCCCAAGTAGAGGTAGAGGACGAGGTTTACCGCCACGAGAGACTCACAGTTCAGCATCAATATCGGTCACAGGACCGCCAAGACCACAACAACTGGAGAGAAGTTGCTATAACTGTGGGAAGGTGGGACATCTGATGAAGGACTGTAGGTCTAGGCCTGTCAGTGTGACACAGCCTCTGAGGCAGGATCAACAGGGATCACAGAGAAGGCAGTCTCAAGGAGCAGCTAGAGGACGTGGGCAAGCGTCTCAGGCTGGATCGTCAGCACCAAATCAACCTCAGGAGACAACGAGGTTCTATGCTATGAACCCACCAGAAGCAGTAGTCAATCCACAGGTTGTGGCAGGTCAGATGGAACTTTTATATTTTGATATGTCTAAATCCTGTGTGGTATGTGTTTTGATTGACCCGGGTGCTACACACTCCTTTGTCACTCGAAGAGTGATTCATAACTGCAATATAAAAGTTAGACATAGGGCAGATAGCTTGTTTCTTGAAACTCCGTTGAGAGGATCTGCTGTTTTGCAAGAGGAATGCTCTCCCTGCATCCTCTTCTTTTCTGATCATCGCATTCAAGTGGATCTTATACCACTTGATATGCAAGGATTTGATATAATCCTGGGGATGGATACCTTGGAAAGGTATAGAGTTGTCTTGGGTTGTGAATCCAAGCAGGATGTGTTTGCTGATGAGAGCAACACATGGATCTTTCAAGGAGAGAGAAAGATTCTATCCACCTGTCTTGTGTCTGCCATGGTTGCTGATAAGCTGATGAGGCAAGGATGTTATGCATTCTTGGCCCATGTGATAGATACCACCATGAAGAGTCCTAACCTTGCTGAAGTTCCTATAGTCAGGGAATTTGAAGATGTATTTCCTGAAGAACTTCCAAGTATGCCACCGCCTCGGGATATTGATTTTGAAATCAATTTGATCCCAGATACCCAACCTATTGCACAAACACCGTATAGGATGGCACCTGCTGAGATGGCAGAACTCAAGAAACAACTTCAAGAGTTGCTTGAGAAAGGTTTTATCCGACTGAGTACTTCACCTTGGGGTGCTCCAGTTTTGTTTGTTAAAAAGAAAGATGGATCAATGCGATTATGCATCGATTATTGACAATTAAATAAAGTAACAATAAAGAATAAGTACCCTTTGCCGAGAATTGATGATCTTTTTGACCAGTTGCGTGGTGCAACCGACTTCTCGAAGATAGACTTGAGGTCAGGATATCATCAACTTCGTATTAAGGACAGTGACATACCCAAGTCTGCTTTCAGGACAAGGTATGGTCACTATGAGTTCACAGTTATGTCGTTCAGACTAACTAATGCACCAGCTGCATTTATGGAACTCATGAATAGAATTTTCCAACCTTTCCTCGATCAGTGTGTTGTTGTCTTTATAGATGACATCCTGATCTATAGTAGAGATACTCAACAGCATGAACAACATCTTCGTTAGGCTCTAACTTTTCTAAGACAACATAAGCTACATGCTAAGTTTAGCAAGTGTGAGTTTTGGATGCCGGAGGTATCTTTTCTTGGACATGTGATATCTACCTCGGGAATTCGTGTTGACCCTAAAAAGGTAGAATCTGTTCTACAGTGGGAACAACCGAAAACACCGACGGAGATTCGTAGTTTCTTAGGGTTGGCTGGCTATTATCGAAGGTTCATTAAAAACTTCAATTCTATAGCCCTACCCTTGACAAAGTTGACCCGGAAAGATGTTCCTTTTGCCTGGAGTGATAAGTGTCAACAGTCTTTTCAGTTGCTGAAAGAGAGGTTGACAAGTGCACCTGTGCTTGTGCTACCTGAGCAAGGCAAAGGATACATAATTTTCTGTGATGCCTCTAAGAATGGACTCGGGTGTGTGTTGATGCAGGATAAACAAGTGATTTCTTTTGCTTCCCGACAGCTTAAGAAACACGAGGAGAATTATTCGACACATGATTTAGAGTTATCTGTTGTGGTTCATGCATTGAAAATATGGAGACATTATCTTTATGGAGAAACCTTCCAGATTTTCACAGACCATAAGAACCTTAAGTATATCTTCTCTCATCATGACCTTAACATGAGGCAACGTCGCTGGATGGAGTTAATCAAGGATTATGATTGTACAATAGATTACCATCCAGGAAAGGCCAATGTAGTTGCAGATGCCTTGAGTAGGAAATCAGCAACATCATCCTCTGATAGGGCACAATTAAACTCTTTAGTATGCCCTAGGAGAGATATGCTTATCTCCTTAAGGCAAGACAATGTACAGATGAAGATGTCATGGATTGACGGGTTGTTGGCTGAGATGCATATCAAACCCACCCTAAGAGAGAAGATTAAGGAGGCACAGCAAGTTGATGTTGCAGTTCAGCAGATCAGATCTGAGTATGGTGATGAGAAGCGAGAAGGTTTTCATGAATCAGATGATCAAGTGGCATGCTATCATGGGAGGATGATAGTACCATATGTAGATAACCTGAGGAAGTTAGTCCTGGAAGAAGCTCATTCTTCAATGTATGCTATGCATCCAAGAAGCACCAAGATGTATCGAAACTTGAAAGATATGTATTGGTGGCCTGGGATGAAGAAGGACGTAGCTGAGTTTGTTCTGAGGTGTCCAATGTGTCAGCAAGTTAAAGCTGAACACCAGAATCCTGCAGGAATAATGCAACCTTTGCCCATACCACAGTGGAAGTGGGATCATGTAACCATGGACTTTGTTGTTGGTCTACCTAGAACAAACAAAGGACATGATTCCATTTGGGTAATTGTTGATAGGTTGACTAAGACAGCGCATTTCTTACCTGTCAAAACAACCTATTCTGCTGAAAGGTTATCCCAGTTATATGTTCAAGAGATAGTGCGTTTGCACGGAGTTCCTATCACCATAGTTTCTGACAGAGGTCCTCAGTTCACAAGTCGTTTTTGGGAACAGCTACATAGGGCACTAGGCACCCAGTTAAGGTTAGTACAACCTTTCATCCACAGACGGATGGACAGTCAGAAAGGACTATACAGACCTTAGAAGATCTGTTGAGAGCATGTGTTCTCCAGTTCACAGGAAGTTGGGATCTGCACCTAAGCTTGATAGAGTTTGCCTATAACAATAGCTATCAACATAGTATTGATATGGCACCTTATGAAGCCTTATATGGCAGACATTGTAGATCACCCTTATGCTGGTATGAGACTGGTGAACATCAATTGTTAGGTCCTGATCTTGTGCACCAGACTACGGAAAAGATTAAAGTAATACAACAACAGATTAAGACTGCACAAGATAGGCAAAAATCTTATGCTGACAAGCGTCGTAGACCGTTGGAGTTCCAGGTTGGAGACAGAGTGTATCTCAAGGTCTCGCCTTGGAAAGGAGTCCTTCGCTTTGGAAGGAAAGGGAAGTTAGCTCCTAGATTTATAGGGCCTTATCCAATCATTGAATGGATTAGAAAGGTAGCCTATAGACTAGAGTTACCACCAGAATTACAAAAACTACACCCTGTGTTTCACATTTCTATGCTAAGGAAATGTCATCCTGATACCGAGTCAGTTCTACAACCTATGGAAGTAGAATTGAATGAAGATATAACTTATGAGGAAGGACCGGTGTCAATCCTTGATAATAGAATTAAAAAGCTAAAGAAGAAAGAGATAAGTCTTGTAAAAGTTCTCTGGAATCACCGTGGTGTTGAAGAAGCCACTTGGGAACTAGAGGAAGAGATGAGAAGGAAATATCCTACTCTTTTCTCTTAATATGTTTTATCGATTTCGAGGACGAAATCCTTGTAAGGGGTGGATAATTTGTAACATCCCTGACCTGGGTTATGAATTAAACCTAGGTGTTTTGCCTAAGATATGTAATTAAATCCTTGTGATTATCTTTTGGCATGTAATTAAGTTCCTAAGGAACATACATTTTCATTTCTGTCCTTTTTAAACAATTATTGTAGTATTGTTTGGTAATACATGGACCTATGTGCAAATTACCCAATTAGAGGGGTTAACTTGCAAATTACACAGGTTAAGATGTTCCTCTAATAAAGAGCCATCATATGAAGGAATATGATGAGGTATGATGGATTTCCCAAGTTTGGGCACCAAGGTGCAGCTTGTGGAGCAATCCTTGTGCTTAAATCCTAATTTTGGTGTAAAGTGCAATTTACCCAAAATGTGGGGTGCAACTTGTGCTATACACTTTCTAGAATATATTTTATGACTCTTGACATCATTTAGAGAAGAAAGGATGAGAGGGGCACTTCTATTGAATAATTGGATAAGAAGGATGATCTTTGTAGTGAAAACACCTAGTATGAGTAAGAAGACCCTTCATATATATATATATATATATATATATACCTTAGTGTGCATATTGGTTTTCTTTACCCTTAGATCTTGAGTTTTGATGGGCTTTGATTAAGTTTTGACAGCTTGAACGTGCCTTAGAAATAAGGAGGGACTTGGATGAGAATTACATGCTTTAGAGGTCCTTATGGTGAAAATCAGCCTAAACTATATAAGCACCTTTCTTTCCAAACCAAGAAAACGTTTTCCTTCACTTCCTCACTTCTCATCTTTCTCAACCGACCAAGGCAAAGCTCTGGAGCTCAGGGAAATGACCAACCTGTTCTAAGGTAAGATAACACCACCTTCTAGCTTGGATTCATGGAGGAAATCGTATTACAAGGATGAATTGCTAGTTTTCTTACTTAGGTTCCTTGTTCTAGCCAACCATCCCCATCTTTTTCTTGAATAATTGACCTTGGCCGACCTGTGGATCTCAAGACGCCATTAAAGGCTTGAATCTTGGAAGCTTGGAAGCTCTAGGAACCATGTTTGAGGCGGGTTTTATAACTCTAACTCTTAGCTTTGTTATGCATATCTTTGTTCTTGTTTTCTATGATTAGTTCTTCTTCTACCTCCCTTCTTCCTTGCTCTTTTGCAAGAAAAATGGTGGAGGAACCAACCTAAACAGAGGTTGAGGATGATGGGCGTGGATTCCTAGGTCACTTTATGAAACGACCTTGGACCCTTTTGGTCCAAACGGGTGCAACTCATTTAAGGTCAAACGGGTTCAACCCGTTTGATCTCAAACGATCCTGCAAGATCGTTTGGATCAAAACGACCCCAAGACCGTTTCATAGGGTTGACCAAGGTCTGACCGTTTGAGGGTCTGTTCATAATGTATTGAATTTCTTTCCTACAAAGAATTATAATCTAATTCCTAACCAATTGAGAGTTGAAGGCACTTCAACACCCTAACCCTAATCGGGTTGAAATTGATGTTTTTAATTATAGATCTTGTTGAGTTTCGGGTTGGAGGATCCAAACGGGTTCAAACCCGTTTGGGGTTCACCCAAACGGTCTCACACTCGTTTAGTGACACCCCAAGACCGTTTGGAGGTCTAGGGTTAAGGAAAATTGATCCATTGTAGGTCCAATTTCAATAGGTTGAAGAATTGATAAAAGTGCTGATTTTAGACCTAAATAGGGTTCAATCCTAATCAAATCAACTTAGATTTTCATCAAACTTTGGGAAAACGGTCTCAAGACTGTTTGGAGGTCATCCAAACGATCTCAAGACCGTTTGGGTCGAGTTTGGGCCCAATTGGAGTTCAACTGATGGGTTCAATTACAATTTGTTTCACATTGTTGAGAATTGATGATTAGCCGATTGGAAACCCTAATTGAGTTAGACTTAACCCTAATTGGCTTTCAATTAAGGGTCAAATTGGAGTCCAATTGATTGAGGCTCATCCTAATTGACTCAATCTGTAAGTGGTTAACATGGCTTTGGCCAATTAAAGGCTTCAACATAGGAAACCCTATTCAAACATAACCTATGTGTCACCTTTTATGTTCATGCGGTTTGGACCCAAGTAAGTTCACACTCGTTTGATCTCAAACGGGTTCACACTCGTTTGATCTCAAACAGGTTCACACTCGTTTGATCTCAAACGGGTTCACACTCGTTTGATCTCAAGTGGGTTCACACCCGTTTAAGATCAAGGGGGTCCACACTCGTTTAAGGCCCAAATGGGTTCTAGGTCATTTGAGGTTAAACGAGTTCAAGGTCATTTAAGAATCAAATGGGTTGAAGGTTGAAGATCAAACCCTAAACCAATTGGAGATTTCAAGGTTGATTATACTTAATCACTTGAAGGTGTAAATGGTTCAATGATGATCTAATCTAACCATAATGGTAACTTAAGATATTAAGGGACTAAGTGATTAATGAATTGACCCATGAGGATGATCAATGGGTAATTTACCAAAAATGCCCCTGAGAGGTTTAATTGAGTTATACCTTGTTTTAATTAAACCCGAATCACTTGATAGTGGTGATTTGGTTTATATAGATCAAAGGGGACTTAACCTAACCTAATCTAAGTGGTGTAGTCACCATCTACTAGTGAGAGGAGAGAGAAAGTACCATTTATGGTGGAAACTCAAGTAAAATACCTTCAATATACATGAATGTGCATGATTAGGGTATGATCCACTTATGAGAGATCATGGAAACCCTAATTATGGTAATTGGTGAATCTTGATCTTATCTGAGGGCTTTAATGATGATGTTTCTCATGCATGGTGATGTAATGAGATTCATTCACCATGAGGTGAATAGTAAACCCTAATTCTAGGGTGATGACATATATTGTGAATAGTAAACCCTAATTGATGAAAATCAGGGAATCTAACCCTTGTAAGAATATAAGGGTACAACTCTTGATATGAACTGCTTACTATTATCAGTTGAATTAACCATGCAGGTTTCTATACATGATGGTGATCATATCCAGGTAAGGATTATGATTTCATATTCATTGGAAGCATGTTATTAGATTTATGAACAATGACATATGTTGATGCCTAGTAGGTGGCATCTTATGAGAATGATAGGCTGTAAGAGCCATGAATATCATCAAGGTCATGCTTGTCAAATGACTTGTGATTGGACGATTGAGAAATGATAATTGATGTGAGTTAGACTTGATACATTTAGTATTCTACTTTCATAGCTTCTATGCTAATGATTAATGTTTGAAAACATGTATGATGCTAAAAGAATACTGAAATGTACCTAATAACCAAGTTTAATCATACCATGTAGAGCCCTGATCATAAATCCATCATTGTCAGAATTTAAATGATGGTGAAACAAGTTTTCTTAAGGGAACTCCTGGATCACATACTTTAGAGTATGTGGGGGAATATGGATGTTTATATCCTTACATCCTAGTGTAGGAGTTGATGTTGATGTATCTTAATCCATCAACCCTTCACTATATGTTTATACCGGGATGATGTAACACTATTCTTCCAAGGGAATCTTTTATACCGCATCGATGAGAGATAAACATGAAATCTTTCGATGGCGAAGAGAGTGCAGAATGCCACTGTGACTCTAATAGCGAAGTACCAGAATACCCTGGTAAGCTATATTAGCAGGGACACTAGATGCCCTGCATGTTTATCCTCATTCTGACTGAGGTAGTTGAGGGTCATGAGAATATGGCTCTTTCGATGACCTAGTATGATACCGATGCGACTTACTAGTGATCGGTTAGAGCATGAGCGGTATACCTCATCTCCGCAGGGCATAATGATGTTTGTAAAACATAATCAACCGCGTAGCATAATTGCTTAGGTTGAACTACGAGGAACATTGATTGATATTACATTGCTTGTTTTTAATATCCTGTTCAAGCATTAGTATACGTGTTCTTCATATTCCTTAAATAAAGATGAGTATTTGTTATCAAGCATGTTGTGAGTAACCTAAATTACCTACTCATGATATTCCTTTGATTGCTTTTAACAAAGTTTCTGGCGGAGAGTTATAACTCTCGCTGGGACAATTATTTAAAATTGTCTCACCCCGTAGATTTCTACCTTTAGGTGGACGTCGAGGTCGAAGGAACCGATCTGCAGGTGGATAGCAGCAACAGCAGCAGTTTCAGGAGCAACAGTGACTTCAGATGGAAACACTGTGCTGTCTAGTCTTGTAGTCAGAATAGTCTTATGTCGTCTCTGTACACTCAGGTCCTAGGAGTTTGTTGATCTGAGAATTTTGAAATCTTGAGATTTTGTATCATGACGTATATAATCACTCGAGAAGTGATTTATCAGAGATGTAAACAGTTCATCTTACTTTTATATTTTTAAGATCTCATTTTCGAAAAGTTTTAATTTCTCGTGATTTTCGTATTCCACTGTTAATCGAATCGCTTCCGCTATGTTTATCTTGTGTTTTGGAGATCAGAGCCCACAATTTCCTAGTCTTTCTAATTTTCAATCACACACCTAATTTTTCGAATTCAGCTAAGGTCTCCTTACAACACTACTAATTGAACTTTAAATGATTTCACGAAAATCATAGACTATTTGATCTCCATCCAAAGACATATATGTTATCTCCTACCTTGGGTAGGAGATGACCGTGTGTGAATAGTGCTTCCATGCAATTGGACTAGTTTGCTGAGGATTTATCTCTCTATACTCCATGAAACATCATTAGATAAAGTTCATTAAATTCAAGAAACAATTGTAAATCTAACTAGCCTAAAATCTTCATTTATTTCATTCAAATGGGTGATTTCCCAATTTTCTCCCCCACTTCTTGAAACCTCTTTGCACCCAACACTCACCTCCCAACATCTAGAAATATGATCATACCCTCTACTTTCCCCACACACAAGCAATCTTTCCATCACTTCAAGTTCATATCTAACTTTTCCCAACCTCATTAAGATCTTAGAAACTAGCATAACCTTGCATTGACTTGTCCCTCATTGCTTTGTCCCCGACTGATTCCGTTTAGGATAAGGTTATGCGGCCACAACTCTTTATTTTTGGTCAATTTAAAACTCAAATTCTTTCTTCTCGTGGTTTTCTGCAAACCTTGCATTGACCGACCGTGCAACTTCTCACAATAATGACACATGATAGGAAGGGGAAGACCCTTCTTCATGATTTCTTGATTTTCCCCTTCTGCTCACTTGTCTTGATTTATCTGCTCGAGGGCTCTCATCCTTTGTGTATCTTCATTTTGTTTTAGCCATAATTTCTTGCATATGCGTAAGACAAATATGCCTCATCACACTCCTATGTTTTGGATTTTAATATGAGAATTTTTCCATCTTTTGCAAATTTGAGCTTTTCTCAAATAAACAAGTAAGTAGTAAATCTTTAGAATTTGTAACTAATTCTCTAGTCATCAAAAAATTCATAAAAATGCTCATTGGAATCAGAAACTTAATATCTATCATTTGACATAATTTATATAAACTAAATCCAATTTATTAAGAAGTAAAAAATGTCTCAGGTTTGTAATGTATACCTTAATTAATGATTTATATACCTATTGTGTCATTAGGTGAAAGTCTTGGATATGAATCTAGGATTTGGACCTTGATCCTATTGCACATGTCTCTAAGGTATATTGCATCACCTTAATCACATTTATAAATTAACCTAATTTATTTCATTGATGATGTATGTTGCATTACCCAAATAAAATTTAGGAACTGATCACACTTATCTCTCTCTCTTCAACCTCTTTGATGTATTTTGTTAATGAACATTCTCTTTCTCTACTTGATGACCTATTTGGGTCTAATCTTAATGGATTTGAATCTTTATATTCTTGAACTATCCATAATTATTGTTGGACTCTAGATTTGTACTTTTCTTCATGATTAAACCTTAATTGGGAAATTGAACCAAGTTGTTCCTTTTTGTGAGATGGAACCTAGTTGCCCATTTTTTGGTGGATGTTTCATAATATCCATTTATATGATGGATATCTTATTAGTCTACTTTAGTGACTATAATTTCACTTGCCTCTACATTTATGCATACTTTGAGATTTAGTGGCCCTAGATTCGTATAAGTACTTTAATTTTATTGGGTTATTTGCCCTTTATGTTTTGGGATGTAGGTTATGTGACCCATACCGAGTTTGTGTCCACTTATATATTGAGGAGTTTGGTTATGTGTCTTTCTCAATAAATTTGTGGGTTATGTTCCCTAACTGTCATTTTTTATTTATATTTCACTAGTGTTATTTATCTCATTTGCATACATGTTGATCAATGTGGTTGATGAATTATGTGCCCTAAATGCCTTACATTTGATTTTGTGTCAATTATTCTTTATGATTAATGGAAATTGTAACTATTGATTATCATCTTATTGAAATTTATATTCTCTTGATATCCACTTGGATGGCAGTTTCTTCTTGGATGGGAAGCCTTGTTAATTCTATAGTCCTTGTTCCTAATGTTTCTCAATCCCAATTAATTACCAGTTCTTTATGATGATAATTCCCACTTTGTCTTCTCTTGTGAACTATGCTTCCAACCCCTTAGGTAGAGAGTAAGTAGGAGAGAACCAAAACTTACCATGACATGGGATAAAGAGAGGCATTCTCTCCCCCTCTCCCACGCCCATGATGGAGGCCGAACGTCCGGGAGGGTGGTAAACAAAGGTGGTAGCTGGGATTCGAACCTGGGCCCCTTTGTGAGGAGACATTGTGCTTGACCACTTGAGCCACTCCTTGTCGGTAACTTACCATGACATATTCAAGTGTAGTTTATCCTTCTTAGGATATAGATTCAAGGTGGTTAGATAATCCTCTACTTGTCATATGGTCTAGAATAGTTTCCTTTTTGCATCACCCTACATGGTGAAGAATTATGACAGAACAAAACATTGTAATAGTTAGATATTTTTTGTCTACTCTACATTTTGGTATCCTAAACATACTATTGAATAAATTGAATTTTCATCCCTTTGCAAAAATTTGGTTGTGTTTGGAATATGGGATGTTTCCTTTTATTTAATTTATTTGGGAGTGAATCTCCTCTCAGTTCCCTCTCCTTACAGTATGGTATCATATTTGGTAGTGGTCAGTTAATCTAACTATTTCAATCTTATCCCCCTTAGGATGTTTACCTCTTACATTGGTTTCTTATACATAGTATCCTTGCCTTATGCAAGCATACCATTATGTCTAAAGATAACTCATATGTTGATTACTTAGCTGGTTTTGAGACACCCCATAACCTAAAGTACAAAATGTCTATGATGGATCCTCCTTTTACCACTCTTGAGTCTCAAGTTACCCCTACAATAGAGAGTCATCCCTCAGTGGGTCAGAATACCTCGAAATATGTTGTGGCTATCACCAATCCATGTATCTCCCTCTAGTAAGAGGTTATTGACCTACTATAGTTTCTATCTAAAACCCTAACGGGAAAGGTTAACCCAATTTCTCTAAAGAAACCTAAGGTGCACAAGTTTTCTGAGTTCATGAAGATGAAACCCGCATGCTTCAAAGGTCAAAATTAAATTAATATGGTAGACAAGGATGATGACTGGGATCTTTTGATGGAGTGTACTTTCCAAAGTATTCCATGCCTTGAGTGTCAAAAGGTTAGGTTTGTCACCTATGTAGTCGATGGACCTACTCTCCATTGGTGGAACATTATTGCAAGGACTTAATATATCTCTACTATGTATTTTTTGCAATTTTTGTTTATCTTCCTTGAAAAGTACATCTCATTTGCTGCTTTAAGGAAGAAGGAAGTAGAGTTTTTAAAAAGTAAAGTAGCATTCCTTGTTTTTGATGCAGTATGTGCAAAATTTTCTATTGTTGGTAAGGTACACCAAGGTATTGGATGAGCAGAGACATGCCAATATGTTCCTTGAAAGACTCAACTACAATATTGGACATTATCTAGTGCCCCAACTTTCTTTGAAATTACATCAGTTGGTGGAAAAGGCTATGGAAGTTGATGCTTATCTAGGATATTAACCATAGGATCATAACAAGAAGAGGAAGTTCTCAGGTTATGATCAAAAGAGGGACATGTGTGCTAAGTGTCATGGTTATCATACTTTTGGGAAGTGTCATTCTGTGGGAAATCTAGATAGACCACAATGTGACTTCCAAGTTATGTGCCATCATTGCAATGATCCTAGACATATCCAACCTAGAAGCCCCTATCTTCTTGATGGATGTGCACCAACTCAACAACAACAACCTTGTGCACCACATCAAAACAATAACAATGGAAGAAGACCTATTAGGAGATGTACTGCAAGAGTCTTTTCTATGGTTAGACAAGAAGTTTGTAAAAAGAGCATGTTGAAGGTAACCCCTAATATCTTGGTTGGGTTTTATAGCTATGTTCCCTTTTCCCATGTTTCATGATACCTTGAGGATATACGTGATGAAGTTCATGATCTTTGGATGGGCTATTCTTTGTACCTATATTTTTTTAACGTATTAGGTCAAACCTTATAACATGTAAAGAGTAGTTGGTTGATAAGACATGGATGATGAGATTTTGAGTTAGAAATTCTTTAGGGTGTGGAGTGTTGTAACATACTAAAACCTAGAATCTTGACTCTAGAAATCCTAGTCTTATGATTAGGAGGTTAGCATGCTTGGTTCTTGATATTTGACTAAACAAGGATAAAGTTATACCTTAGGTCCCAATTAGTTTGGGTGCCAAGTTTCACATTATTTGAACAATTCTAAATATCTAAAATTCATATTGAAAAAAGATAAGTTAATTCCAAAAATATTAGATTAATTATTGAATGACATCAAAATTAAAAAAATGTTAAATTCTCAATACTCATGTCCTAGTTTCTCTATGTATCAAATTTGGTATTTATTGAAACAATGTTTAAGCCCTCAAATAAATTAAGAAAGAAAATATAGGTTTGAAATGCCCAAGATCTAAAAAATTTGATCAATACACGTGATTTCCTTTTTTGATTTCCTATCACACGCCTAATTTTTCAGATTTGCCTAAGATTTCCTTGTCACACTATTAGTTAGACTTTATTTGATTTCACGAAGATCATAGACCGCCTGATCTCCATTGGATGACATGTGTTTTGTCTTCTACCTTGGGTAGGAGATGACCGCAATGCTTCCATATGGTTGGACTGATTTTCTAAAGATTTCTCTTTCTATACTCCATGAAACTTTATAAAATAAAGTCTATTGAGTTATATTTATGATTGTGAATCCAACTAGCTAAAATTCTTCACCTATTTCCTTATAATAATGATTTGCTCAATTTTTCTCTTCCACTTCTCGAAACCTCTTTGTATCGAATACTCTCCTGCCAACATCTATAAATAGGACCATACTCTATGCTTTTTCCACACTACAAGTGTAAGACCCGTGACCTAGCTCAGTGCTTGATTGTGTTTGCTTTGCTTAATAAAATGTTTAAACCTTAATCTAATCTCTTGAATGCCTTAATAGCATGTGAAATGCTTATGTTTTTAGTTTGGCCATGCTTGGTTGATGCTTGAGCTATTTATGCTTGTTTTGGACCACATTGAAATTTACCTATGTTGAGGGTTAATCTTATAATTTGTCACATGTAGGTTGTGCCTCTTGTGACTTGGCATCATGAAAGAGGGAATGTTGCTTAGGGGCACCTTGTTAGACTTTAGTTGATGAGGTGGAATCATGAGATCATATTAGGGTTTGCATGGCTTTGCATGGATGCTTGAGTTTGATGGATGTATCAACCTTGTGAGTTGGTTTTGAAGTGTTGTGACCACAACACTCTCTTACTTGATCTTTGTTGTGACCTAGTGCCTTGGGAAAGTGTTTTATGTCTCTAGGGTTTGGCTTTGGTGGAGTGTTGTGACCGTTGGCTTTGGTGACCTAGTGTAGTGGTCACTACATGGTGTTTCCTTGGTGTTATATCAACGTAGGGGTGTAGTGGACCTAAGTGGTCACTACACTGCCTTGTTTTTACCACCCTTTCTTGCATTCATGTCTAGAGTGTTTTCTTGTCTGATCCTTTGTGGGACAAGTGTCCTTTTTGTGCTCTAATACCTTAACACCTCATATCTTTACCTCCCTTCTGCCCCTTGAGTATATAAGCTCTCTCTTTCACATGCAAATATCTTCTTTAGCTCTTTTTCCGATCTTCTTCCCTGATTTCAGCCTAGATCTTGGTGGAGTTTGAGAAGGTACTGATCTTGGAGCTTTGGTAACCAGTCATCTTTGCATGTAGTGATCTTGAGCTTGATCATCTCCCTTGTGGTGATCCTTGTTGATGTTCCTTATTGGTAAGTGGTTCTATACCTTTGATCTCATTTTACTTGAACCCTACCTCTTCCTTCCTTCTCTTGGCTTTGAGACTATGGATCACCATGGTGGCTATCTTGAGGATCTTCTCTCCATATTGGTCAGAGATTATGGTTTGACCATGGTAGTACCTAAGGGAGATGAACCTTCCTCCTTTCTTCTTTCTTCTTCTTTAGTTGGCCTAGGGTTTGAGTTTCCTTCTTCTTGATCTCTTCTTTGACCTTGGTGTATATCTTATTCTTGAGGTGACCTTGTGGACGTGGAGTTGATCCTAGTTGGAGTTTCTTTCTCTACATTTGGAGATCGTGGCTTTGGAGCTTAATCTTCATCTTAAGGCAGGTTATATAACTTTTCCCTCTTTTCTATTATTGCACCATATTATTGTTTGTATGCTACTATTTTATCTCTAAATTGTGATTCTAATATTCTATATAATGTTATAACTATCTAGGGCTTAATATTTTGAAGTATTCTTGCATGGATTACTCTTTCTCCTAAACCCTACTTCTTGCACCCAAAACCCTAGTGATGGTGAATTAGTTGCGTCTTGCATGCATGATTGATTGATGGTTTTATCACCACTCTTATGGTTTGGTTATCATGTAGTAGATGAAGGTTTTGGTTGTTATGTGTACGCGTGAGACGATGGTTTTATCTTCTCTAAGTATGTTTTCCTTGTTGGTTTTGATGATAATTAGTTTTAGGGTTTTGATGTTCATCATCTTCATGGAGCTTCCCTCTTGATGACACTTAGTTTTCTTAATGGTAATCATCTATTTTGATTGTGGTTTAGTTTTGTTTTGGAGTTGGTTATGTGTTGTTTGGAGTGGGTTGACCTTGTGGTCTCTACATGTTGATGGGGTGTTGTGGGTGCAGCAAACCCTAACTCTAATTGGTGGTCTCTATACATGCTTTGATCGACACAAGGGTCGCTACATGAGTCTTCTTGCGGTCGCAACATACGCCTTATCCAATTTGGTCACAAAAAAATGTTGATTTAGTTTGATTGGTCGCTACACCTTATGCTTTGTGGGTCACTACACATGTGTTATGAAGGTTGGTCGCTACACCTTGTGCTTTGTGGGTCACTACACATGTCTTATGAAGGTTGGTTTCTACAATTTGTTTTCTTGTCTGGTTGGAACATAGTGCTGCTTGGGATGATTGACTAATCATGATTAATAATGATGTTGAACCCTAATGTGCTCCAAGTATGTGGAAAATGATGTATCTAGGGTTTGATGTTGAGTATTGAAATGGAATTCCTAATTGGTTATATGAGAAACCTTAACCCTAATTTTAAGTGTATGATGTATTTGTTGAGCTTGCTTGAATGAATAACATGAGTTGATGTTTTCTCTCTCCTACTTGTGTAATCCTACCCTTTTAGGTGGAATGAAAGACATAGCTAGTGAATTCTATGGCATGTTTGATATGAAACAGGATGATGAGTATGAGCCTTTATGAGACATGATGAGATAATGATGATGTGTAGGAACTATGTGTTTTTGGGTCTTATGACTTGGTAGAGGCTCAATGCCTAGTGTGAGGTGGTATCCTCCAGTGATGATATGAAGGATTGCTATCCCCTAGTGATGTGATAATGTTGATGGCCTTGTATGGTTGTAATATCAAATGATTATGTGACAACTGTATAACTCAGACATTTTAAACTTTTGGATTTGTATCCTACCCTTATCTTTGTAGAGTTTGTTTAGGGTTTGTATGCTATAACTTGATTGATGCTCAAAGATAACCAATTGGCTTAACTAATCAAGTGAAACCCTAATCATGTAGTGCCTTGTTCCATAGTTCCATTCCAGAGTCAGACTTTGCTGGATGGTGAAACGGGTATTCCCACGGGAAACCCAAAGCACATACCATTGAGTATGCGAGGTGAAAGTGACTATATGTCCTTGAGATCTTGACCCAAGTGTTTTGAGAACAAATGCGGTCGATTCTCAGTGATGATAGAGGACAACTATGGTTCTACCTGCCAATGAAGTGGCACCCCAATGATAAAAGTGATGATGTAAGACTGAGAGGTCATGAGTTCGAACCCATGCTACGGGACAAATGAATCACTAATTTTAAAAAATGTGGTTGTACCTCAGTGATTGGGTTATATATACTGATTTCTAGGGATGTGACCTGTATCAAGGTAGGATAGGAGTTTATAGGACTATAGATTTGTCTATAATTTGCTATCTACAGGACTATAGCTTTGACTATAAGTTTTTGTTTTTTAGTTTGATTGATATGTCATTGCGATGTAGATGTGAACTGACTGAGTAGTACACGAGAAGATCATGGAGTCCGACTCTTCTATAGATATTGTATGACACTAATTTTGACTTAGTAGTGGTTAGTTGGATTTGGGTGGTATGACTCAAATCCTTAGGGCAGAAAAAGATGTAATACAAACATGTAGTATTGTTGCTTACAGTCAAATACGACTCACATTGGATGACCCCATGCCTTGTTTCTTAAACTATTTAATTGATTTATAATGTGGTAAGAGAAACCAACTGTTATACATTTTCTTCATATTCCTTCTAAAAGTATAATATGTTCTATTTCTTAGTTGTGGATGCCTAAATTACTTGAATAGTGTTAATTGCTTTACTCATATCATTTAGCTGAATATGCTTAACCTGATGATAATGTTATCTTCCTACTTTAATTTATCTGTATTAATAATAGTTTTTGGCAGAGAATTATATCTCTTTCTAGCACGTTGTTTCACCCCATGGATTTCCACTTTTTTAGGTGGCCTTGCACGAGGAAGTAGAGATCATGCGGTTGAGGCTGAGCATCAAGAGGAGCAGTAGCTATTAAAGGGTGGATATGCTACTAGTGTTTTGTAGTAGAGTCCTATGTGTCGTCCATGTACTCTCAGGTCCTTGGGGGTGTTTTGTAGACTTTGCACATCACACGAGTTTTTGGCAGTAGGCCATGGTTGTACATATATGGCTTGTATATGTGAAGATGCTATCATATGTAACAGGTTGTGACAAGTTGGCCAAGTGAACAATGATATGTATCATCCTGTGGCATGATAGAATACAAGTGATTTTATGAGGACTCAAATGTAATATATTTCTGCTTTTATGGTTATATGGAATTGGTTATAAATCACCCTATTTCATGGCAATCCTAGATTTTAGTATTAGTTCCGCACTTTGTTTTAAGTAATCTCATTTTTTGTGGCGATGGGCATCACAACAAGCAGTCTTTCCCTCAATTCAATTTCTTTTCTAACTTCTCCCAATGTCATCGAGATCTCAAAAACCAGCGTGTTACACCTGTGTGATGTTCATCCTCATTGGTTCATCCCCGACCAATTCCATTTAGGGTAAGGTTGTGTGGGCTCTGTTTCTTTTGGACAATCTAAACCTCATATTCTTGCCTCTTGTGGTTTTCTCAAACCTTCTGTCGAATGGCCATGCTGCTTATTGCATTAAGACCCTTCTTTGTGATTTCTCAATTTTGCCCCTCATGCTAGCTTGTCTTGATTTATCTGCTTGAGGGTAATCTCATCTTTTGCACACATTCATTTTGTTTTAGCTTTGATTTTCTCAATACACATAGGACAGACAAGCCTTGTCATGCTGTTGTGTTTTTAATTTTGATGCGAGGGATGTTCTATCTTTTGCAAATTAGGATTTTTTTCAAACAAATCAGTAAGTAGTAAATCTTTAGAAGTTTGTAACTAATTCTATGATTTTTAGAAAAAAAATCACAAAAATACTCATTGGAGTCCTAAAATTATGCACTATATTTGGCATATTTATATAACCTAAATTCAATGCAATCAGAAGTAAAAAAATTATAATGTTTGTAATGATACCTTAATTAATGATTTATATACCTAATGTGTTATTAGGTGAAAGTGCTTGATATGAATCTAGGGTTTGGACCTTGACCCTATTACACACATCTCTGAGGTATGTTGCATTGCCTAAATCACAATGATAAATCAACCTAATTTATCTATCTTATGATGTATGTTGCATTAACCAAATCAAATTTAGCAATTGATCCTATTTATCTCTCTCTTGTGCCTCCTTGAGGTATTTTGTTATTAAACTTTATCTTTCTTGACTTGATGATCTATTTGGGTCTAATATTAATAGATTTGAATCATGATATTTTTGAACTATATAGAATTCATGTGGAACTCTAAAATTGTACTTTTCTTCTTGATTAAACCTTAATTGTGGAATCAAACCATATTTTTCCTTATTGTGAGACGGAACTCTAATTTCCCACTTTTGTGATTGATGTTTCATATTGTCCATTTATGTGATGGAAATCTCATTAATTCTATTTTTGTGACCGCACTTTCACTTACATCTACATTTACGCATGCTTTGTGATTCAGCAGCCCTGGAGTTGTATAAGTGCTTTGGTTTATGGGATTATGTGCTCTTTATGTTTTGGGATGGAGGTTTTGTGCCCCATACCCAGATTCTGTACCCACCTTATATATTGAGATGTTTTGTTATGTGCATTAATCTATTAGGTTATGGGTTATGTTCCCTAACTGTCATTGTTTATTTATATTTCACTAGTGCTACATTCATCTCACTTGCATATGTGTTGATCAATGTGGTTGAGGGGTTATGTGCCCTTAGTGCCTCATGTGTTCTTTAATGACACATCTTTTTTTACTAATGGAAATTTAATTGTTGATTATCATCTTATTGAATGGCATATTCTCTTGATATCCACTTTGATGGTATTTTCATCTTGGATGGAAGTCTTGCTATTTTTGTGTTCCTTTTTCCTGATATTTCTTGATCCCTATTAAAATTCTCATACTAGATTTTTGTGTTGATAATTTTCACTTTGTCTTCTCTTATGGGGTATGCTTCCAACCCCTTAGGTAGAGAGCAAGGAGGAGAGATCCAAAATCGACCAGAACATACTCAAGTGTAGTTGGTCCTTAGTGGGATATAGATTTGAGGTAGTTAGATAACCCATTGCTAGTCCTATGTGTAATACTGGGGCCCACTGCCCAAGACTCCAATAGAGTTTTAGGAATGAGGATGCTCAATAATGCACGGAAAAAGTAAAAAATGCATATAAATGCATGAAACATCAACAAAAATGTGGATGTTCAATAATGCATGTAAAAAAATAAAAATAAGGACCATCATATTAATTTATAAATCTATTTGGTTTATGAGTATTATTTGTATCTAAGGCTTGTTTATTAAACAAGAATCATTTCATTAATTTATGAGTTCATTATTTTATAAAAAAATTATTTAAATAAAATATAGTGTAAGGACCTCAGTTTTCAGTGTCTCCCAATTAAGAAAGGACCTTAAAATTGAGAGCCATTACCTAAATTTCCAAGATCTAGATTTAGCAAATAATAAATAATAGTAAATACTTTCCATTATTTTATAAATATTGTGTACAAGATCTATAATGATGCTCCTCTAAGGAGTTACATAAACTGTCAACTTGATAACTATTACATATGAGAAGAAGCATCCAATTAATACTCCTTAGCTTTAATATCTTGAATTGATTTCATCCGATTCACCATGTCCTCATATCTTCATATATGGCAGTTACCTAAAATGCTGAAAATCTAAAAAATAGTCAGTAAATCTCTATAATGTGTACATGGTGCAACCAAAATATTTTCATGTAAGTTTAACAACATACAACCATATCATCAATTATCATTAAATATTCGATCGCACATTTTCTATTAACTTCTCAAACCATAATTTCTCAATCTCTATAGTATACCGTCTAGCTGGGGTAATCTATATGGCATACCATCTCAATGGGGATAATATTTATGGCATACCCTCTCACTACGGTAATCTCTATGGTATACCATCTCTCTATGGGTTTTCTCTAATGCATACCCTATCACTAGGGGCACTCTCAGTGGCATACCCTCTCACTGGGGGAAATCCTTATAATGATTTTCTTTCTATACATCCAACCCTCTAAAGATAACATCTTGGGTTTGAACAAGTTATGTCCATATAATGTGATACACATAGGACCTTATAGTTTGTAGGAAATAAATAAACAACCAAGCAGTTTAATTGCAACCCATTGACAAAACTTTCAAAATCATGAGAATTCAAAGAGCAATTATTCATAAGTAACCATGTACCTTTGTCAAATTGAATCATGCAAAATACATCAAGCGTATATAATCCAATCAAATAAGCATAGATCTAAGAAATCATTCAATCTGAATGCATGTATATGTTAAAGTGTCACCAATCATGTTCAAGATGTATTAATCTAACATATGTCCCAAACTAGGTTTTAAGGTTGTCTCAAACTTGGATAAGGAATAAGGGTACCAAACCCTAATTCATTGCATCATGATTCTTTAGAGTTATAGTATCATATTAGACATTACGTGGAACCATAATTATCAAGTTAAGTATTTTATGTCATGAGGAGCACTATGTTTGATTATGCAATTCAAGATCATGATGGCAAGGTAAATTAGGTCCCAAACCCTAATTATCATATATATGTCTCAGAACCTTAATCAAGATCATTGTTATCCAAATTTATTAAGGACTTGGATTCTCATCATATTCAACAACATCATTTATATGGTAAAGTAATCATTTTAATTAACTCAACATGTTAATTGTCATATTTAGGGTTTCCATGTATTAATCATCACTTAAATCATGTATGAGCCCTACTTAAAAAATATTAGAATTAGGTCTCAAACATATATTTATTCAGATTCTACTTGTTTTCCTGATCAATTTGGTATATAATTTTGCCATAATTAAATAATCCTACCTGATTCTATGGTATTAGCAAGGTAGGACCAATAATTATCTTTAAATAGGATTCACCTACATTGCAATTGATAAGGGACAATAGATTCCTACTTGGTCCTATTTTGACTTGGCCCAGCCTGAGAGGTGGGTCCAGTGGAAAGGGGACATGGTCCCATTCTTCTCCATGTCACACGATCTCCCTCTTGCACATGTGACACAGTACAGAGGGTGTCACAAGGGTGGAGGATGTCCACACTACTGCCTAATCTAGAGGTTGACTTTTCTCGCGTGCCTCTTCCACCTTGTCTCCACCTGGCATCTCCATTGTCTTGGAGACAAAACAACCATTCAAGCTTCCATTCTTCTTCCTCCCTCAAAACTTGCACCAACAACAAGACGCCCTACATATGTTACTCCCATTACCCAGTTGTTCATCCAATGCAAGAGAACTATGGTAAGATTCTCTAGAGAGCATTGTTGTGAGGCCAATCATAGAGAGATATGGTAGCCAGACCAAGCTATGGAATTGAGGCCCCTGCCTCACAGCAATATGGATGATTTCCCCGACTGTGGTTACACTTCCAACCAATGTCTCTGCATCGAGGACGGTGGCATCCTGGTTGGCCGTGCCTCTTCACCGTATTGCAATATTGTTTGATGGTAAATAGGAATAGGTTGGAGTGTCATCCTTCTCTACAACTAGACCTCCATCCTCCTCCTCCAAGCAGTTTTCCTCTTACCACTGTAAAGCCTAGGGAAATCCATGGGGCTATGAATAGAACCCTACATATGTATATATACTATGCTCAAGAAAACGATTCACTGGTGTCGAGTTATCCATGATTTGTTTCCTATTCTAGACTATAAGAAGTTGTTTAGTCTTCATTTCCTTGTGTTAGCATAATAGTAACACAAATGTTGACTTGGTGGTTAACTAAGGAAGGACCAAAGCATAGTGCTCATGAGATACATATAAAACTCTTCTATTCAAAAGGTGATCGGGCATCTTTCCGAAAAAAGTGTATCAAA
This sequence comes from Alisma plantago-aquatica, assembly GCA_963693085.1. Classification (NCBI taxonomy): domain Eukaryota; kingdom Viridiplantae; phylum Streptophyta; class Magnoliopsida; order Alismatales; family Alismataceae; genus Alisma; species Alisma plantago-aquatica. The sequence continues at coordinate 485,551,301 of OY856415.1, forward strand.
ATATTAGGAAAGTCTTGATTACTGGGAATTCTAATATCTTATCTCTCTCTTTAATATATTTCTTAAACAAAATACCAACATCACATGGAAAGTCAATTTCTTATCAAATTATGTAATTATTTTATTTTCCTTATTACCCTGTAGTGTTCCAAAAGCCAGATTCAGTTATCCTTATTTGATGCTCGAAACTTTTATTGCAAGTGGGGGTCAAATAATGACTCCATTAATTATATAAACCACACATTTCTTAGAATCTTTGGAAACTTTTATATTATCCCATATTTTGATTATCTAACAACTCACAAAGTCATTACTATTTATTTAAGCATGAATTCCTTTTATTTCTTAAACTTGTGTCATGAGGACCTATTTGCAAAGCAAATAGTCTCATGGGCCTCACTTGGGCCGTAGGTTGAACCCCATGCCACCAAGATAGCTTTATTATTCTCTCAATTATGAAATCAAAGCATCTGAGTATCAACTCAAGCTTTTCATTCATAGAATTCAAATTTACCAAATTTGAGGATCTTATAGATACTATATATTATATTCTTGAAAAATTATTTATATAGTTATAAGTGAGGAGTGCTCTGTAAAACGTGAAAATAATAATAATAAAAATGAGTATTGTTTTATCAATTTATGTGTAATATTTTATTTGTGAGTATTATCTATTTATGATGATTATATTATGAATTATAGACTATTTCATTAATTTATCAATACAAGTTAATTATAAAAAGTATATACAAATCCAAGTAGTGGATACACATCCATGCAAAATTGTTTTTCTATTAAAAAATGAAGATTGTTCTATAATCCATGTAAATAATAGTAAAATGTGAGGGTTGTTTTTTTAGTTTATGATTCATACATCTTTCTTTTATGGTATCATTTATTTATGAGTTTTTTTTTTGTAATATTATTTTCTCTTTCTCATTTTTTGCAATTTGCAATACATATTTTAATCATGCATAACAATTATCTCTCTCATGAAAAGGCATAGTCATAATTAGTTATCATTACATTTCTTTACTTCTCTCATCTCTTTTCTCTCCTTTTCAATGCTTCCCTTCATCCTCTCCATTGCATCCCACTTTTTGTAACATACACATTACTATGTGGATGCATGATTTTATCAATGGGGATGTCACAAAAATGATAGTCATTGCATAAACCACTCAAGATAAGAATAAGATTCCCCTTTCTCGAGGTCCACAATATAAAAACTTTGAACTTTTTACTAAGATAAACTAATACATGATCCTCATAAATGAATGGAAATCTAAAATAGTATTGTAAGATAATTGGAACCCCAATAGATTTAAACTACTAGCTTTTCCTTAAGATATATAATCCTCATATAACCTCCCTTATTCTCCTCTCCTATAGATTTCTTCTCCCCAACCATGCATGAAATAAAAACCACGTTAGAGTAACCACAATGAGCATCATTATCACAAAATAAATGATACTTGACAATGGGGATATACATATAAAATAATAAGGAAACAATTTTAAGTTTACACAATTTTATATTATGGTTGATTATATTATGTCTCATATTTACTTTGCACCAATTGTGATCACCAGACCTGTAGGCTCAACTTATGCTCCATCTAAGTCCATGATTGCACCTGATTGCTACTATGCTCTATATGTGCTCATGATTTCACTTGAGTGCCACTATTCTTCATTTGGTCTCATAAGCCTGGATTCTCAAAATAAATGAGGAGTATAAACCATTACATGATTCTTGATTTACTTGAAAATTGTTAATTTCACTTGAATTTTATATAACCATGATACCAATTATGGGAAATTACACTTGAAAGAATGAGAACAATTCAGTATCTTTTTAGGAAAAATTATGCAAGCATCATTCATATTCGATTACTTAACTAGTGCATATGATTATCTCAATCATCTTGATACTCTTACAAATTCAATTTAAGTATATCTTCTTTTCATGTATTCATTCATGCATACATAGCATAATGTCAACACTAGATTTAGTTTCCATAATTTTCATTCGTAAATGGTACATATAAACACTAAGAGGGTTTTATAGATACAAACACACTAAAGTGTTGTGTTCATGGACAATTAAAAAGAATTTAAAGTCTAATACAATTTAGTGTGAAATTTGGGTAAATAAGGGTGAATCATTGTTATTTGTCCCATGTGCCTCATGTACATATCAAAAATAATTTTGGGTTTTAATTATGAATATAGCTAGGATAAACAATAAAATCAATTTTACATATGTTAATAATATAATGGGAAACCCTAATTCACTAAAATGCCTAGTAGATCATATCAAAGTATAAATTATATTTCATAAATGGACTCTACATGGTAGAATAGGTAGGTGCAAGTTTTGCTTTTGTTGGATAATGTTTAAGGACTCAATTTATAAGATAAGATACTATATATCTAGATAATTACACAAATAGGAATTAGATTTAGGGTTTTAAATATGGGATTTTATTGGATATTTATGAGTAAAGTCACTGTGTCAAACCCATGTATGAGCCATGACTTATACAGGGAGCGAATCTAGTGACTATATGATTGTCTCTAACCTTGGGAAAATATCCCAGTTCGAGTTAAACACTGCATGGCCACCCCACACAATGTGCTCACTCTAGACTCCTTCTCCGACTAGGATTTCAATCCCATTACATTTGTTACAACCTAGCAAGTCAGTTGATCCACATATTGATGTAGATTGGGAGAGTGAACAGTCAGGTCAAACCCTAATTGGTTGACGTTGATGTTGTCATTGTCTCGTTTAACCTCTCACTAACCATGTTCCTATCACCTATGTAAAACCCATCGAGAAGCATCACCCAAACATTATAAACTTCTTGCAAACTTCATTATGCATTGGGACCATGGTGATCATAGTCTTCAACCATTTGCAATTTGCTTCTATTTTTGGGAGTCTTTTGGGATTTTCTTAACATGTAGATTAGCATGTGAGTGCGAGGACATCCTTGGAAGAGTTGAGGAACTCGAGGCTGGTGTTCTTGGCACCAATTGAGGTTAGTATTGCCTTTTCCACTTTTTAGTTTTGTGTTGTATGTACATGGATTGTTGATGCATTCTCAAGTGTCTTTTGGTGAAATTAATGGTTTTTTGTGTGTTTGAGTTTGACATGAAGTGGTATAACTTTTCAAACTACTAAAACGAACTATGTTTTCCTCTTTCTTATGTTTCCCATAAGCCTTGTTTTTGTGTGTTGTCTGGATGGATGTTTTGGAGGCTTTAACCAATAATCAACCCTCAATGGTGGTCATTATGGTCGGAAGAATCCTTCTAATCTTTATTGTTGATGATTTCATGATGCAAATAGATATGATTATTGGTAAAGAATCATCATATCAAAATTGTGTTGCTCTATATTATAAAATACAGGAGATAAATATTCAACTATCATTTTGACTTTTTTGTCACCATATTTCAATGTGTGTCATACTTGCATGGGCTATTTAGTTCTTTTAGTCACGACTGAATTGATATGGCACCTGAGTTTAATGACTCATGTTGCCATCATCACACACCTAGATTTGATGCGTGATGCAGGGGATGTGCAATATTTTGTACTAGGTTTTTCTTTTTCTTTTCAATAGATGTATTCAACTTTGTAAATTCTTATAAATTAATCTACATGCCAAAAGGAATTGGAGAATTAAGACCAATAGTTTGGTATGATTTTTGGGGCCTGATTTGTTCATTTGTGAAATATGATTGTTAGCATTTCAATATTAAATAGGATTTATCCTCAAGTTATCTAAACTGATAATAGGCAATTTGAACTCGAAATGTTCGACCTAGGACTATTGGAAGTTGTTAGGTTCATCTAATTAGATATGTTTCTAAACTCTATTGATTTGGTAATCATCTAGTGATTGCAAAACGTATTTTTCCATTATGGAAAAGTAAATGGAGGATAGAAAGATAATTATTATTAGATACAACACAAACTCTCCTCTTATATATAGGAGAGGAGGCAAGTACAAGAAAGTGTAACTTAACGCTAATGAGCCAAGACGGTCAGACCCATGTACATAATAAACTAACTAATCAAACACTCCTCAAGCTGGAGCATGGGTGAAACACATATCCAACTTACTAGTACATGATTAGGATAAAATAATCTATACAAAAGATCTCCCTGGACTAGAAATGATCTCCCCCCGAATGTTGCAATACAAAAATTAAAGCACTCTAACACTCCCCCTAAAGAATCTACCACATAACAGGTAGCGGTCTTCTTTCTTTAATGACATTAATGCAGAAGCAGTAGCAATAGAATAGACTCCTCCTTGAAATTGGTAATTGCCAGACCGGTAGAAGCAACCATAAAGATTTTTTCTGAAACTTTAACGAGCATTCAATGTTGTAGATGATGGAGAATATGTGTATGTCATCTCAGTCATCATTGTTGTCGAAGTAGTTCTACAAAAGAAACACCAACACCGAGATAATGCACAGTTGTTATGTAAGAGCTAGGCAACATGGTCGGATGGTATGACTACTTCTCTTGGCCTCTCCAAGTGTCACTACTGAAATGATCTCGGTAGAAAAAAAAGAAAAATAAAACACTACCGGAATAAGTACGCTTGGAAGAAAATTTAATGCACCCTTCCTTCTCTTTTTTTGTGTGCTTTATAAACTAACACGGGGTCTTTTGTTTTTAATTTTTTTGTCCAAACATTGATATAAACGATCACATCACATGATGAACTAGAGTGGGTCAAAGAAGACAAATGCGGCAGCCCTTGTCATACATTCTCTCTCTTGGCATGTTGTTTAATGATGCACAATTTTGAAAAACAATCGGCAAGTTTGGTACTTGCTGGAATCATTTCCCATGTACAATTAACATGTGCATTGGACAGACACCAGGAATATTCTTCTTGGGACTCCGTCAACAAAGTTGACCACAAGGTAAACAAGAAAGAATTTTCTACTGATCAGAGGCACGACAAGAGCACACTATGTTGGCCTTTTGCTTTTGCGTTGCACACCTTCGATGGAAAGTGTGGGGAGTTGAATGATTTGATATGATTTGATTTCCGTTCGTGCCCTGTGTAGACCATGCGAGAGGACCCTCTCGCGGTTGGCGGCAATGATCATACAGGCTTCTATTTTGTGTGCGTCAAAGAGCAAAACACTCTTTAATTGACAGAACCGACATGTTGTAATTTCCCATGTAGGCGCTTGAGAGATGAGTTGGTGGATATGAGCGTGGATGAAGAGCCACCGATAGCAGATGAGGGAGATGCACGTTCTGAGAAGGAGGAATTCTCAGTCCGTATCTGGAACTTGCTGGACCTCTTTGATAGGCATCATGCTCAGTCCGGAATGTATGCAGAACAGGAATCAAACGTCTCGGTTGTAATCGTCCAACCTCGCACCATCTCGACGCCGTTGATAGGATTTTAGTGCGGCTAGAATTAGGGATGAGGCAGATCTATTTGAGAAAGAAAGGTGGGCTAACGCTGTCGTCCGGCGATACAACTTCTCATGGGTGGAGAACGGCTTGCAGTTTTGCATCCAAAAGAAGAAGAACCAACGACTAGATAGATCAGATCGGGGGGTGTAGATGATGGTTGGGATGATATCACCAATAGAAAGATAGGATTTTTATAAAAGAAGAAGAAAGGAGACGACCATAAAGGCCACGATGATGCCTGGCGGGAGTGAATGTCATGTAAAAAATAAGAAGAATGATAGAAAGATAATTGTTATTAGATACAACGTAAACTGTCCTCTTATATATAGGAGAGTAGGTAAGTACAAGGAAGCATAACTTAATCCTAATAGACCAAGGCAGTCAGGCCCATGTACATAATAAACTAACTAATCTAACACCCACTAATGAGGCCACAACCTTACTCATTCATATGTGCTCTTGTATTCAATTTACAAATTCTATTCTTACTTCTTTCTCCATGATTATAATTTATGATAAACATCTCTCCTACTGTTCTTGAATTGCCACTTTTCTTGCTATTAACACTTTATTCTTATATCATCATCATTACTAAATATTGATTGAATTAATTTATAATCTTGCCTTCCCAATTAATATGCGTGTTACATATAGTTGACTGGGCTATCAAGGGTAGTGTGTCTAGGTGTTGGGTCCCAGTGCATGACCATTTTATTGGATTTAGGTGGTGCTAACTAACCTTAGGTGTTATAGTGGCGGTACTCACACTTGGTTTAATATATTTTATATAGAGGATTTAGGTGGTGGTACCTTATTTCTATGGCACGGAATACAATGGTGTTCCTGTCCTACTTTTAGATATCTATGGTCATATCATAATCTACATGCAAAGTTTTTTGTGTGATGCTGACTAATTAATTGAGACAAGAATTCTTGTCGTGATAATATGATTTCCTTGAAGCATTGTCACTATTGAGGTTGCACATTCTGTTGTATAAATTATCTTCTACTTTATGTTTTCTCTTCAACATGAACGACAATCATATTTCTTATCCATTATTGCCCAACATGTGTGTATAGATAAGCTAAACTATTGTTTCTCCCATTCTAGGTGTTGTTCTAAAACCAACCAGGTGTGGGTGCTCTGGGGGAGGATAATTGAGATGAGATAATTGCACAAATGTAGATTCTTTGGGATGTCTTGAAATGGCCAGGTATCCCACTGTAGTTTGTCCGTATAGTTTAATTAGTATTTTATTTTCCTGGTTATGATACCCTTTGGGTGAAAGACTCTTCGAGAAGAATTGTGTAATAGTTAGCTTTAAATTATTTTGCTATGTCTTGACTTTGGTTTTGATAATACATACTTGAACTAAGTAACATCCATTCTCATTTTGTGATTTTATTGTTATGCTTTGGATGGGATGTATGATAGTTCTTAATGTAGTGGGTGAATTCCCCCATCTTGTCCCACTCATTATAGATACAATAAACTAGGATAAAGTTAAAAGTTGATGTTAAATACTCAAATGCATGGACACTCTATCAGATATTGGAAGCGATTCCTTATCCTTTCTTGTATCCAAAACCTGATTCCATGCACCAAATTACCAACATATCAATACTTGGTATTGATCCCTAGATTAGATAACCATTGATTAGGGTTTGGGTGTTTTAAGGCTATACTTTACCTTAATATGGATTTGGGTTGAGTATTATTATGGTTCTAGATGTCAAGTTCATGATTAGGCTTATTTTATTTATAATTGTTGTGTTATCGGTTCACTAAATTATATAAATGATTGTGTTTATGGTTATAAGGTGTGTATTTCATATGAGACATAATATCATATTAATTAGATATGTATTATTAAGGTATTTCGTCAAATCCAGGTTATTGATTATGGTGGATTAATTATGTTAAAGCAGTTGAATTATTTGTGACTTAGGTTACAGTAACAATATTATTGTACACTATCAAGGTTCAAGGCATATGTATAGGAATCCTCAAGAAAACATAAAAACGATGGGAATTAGGGCTTGTAAGCACTATAAATGATTTCTTGCATTTTTATATTTTAAGGGTATTTTTATGAGTTAGTATGATCTTATTATAAATTTTACAATTTGTATTCAAAAGATAAATCAAGAAAACTGATTCATCTCAAAAGTTAAGTCAATGAGGCAATGTGGGCCCATGTTGAAATCGCCAAATAGGGAACAACCAGATGTTTTGGCCTTCCTATAATAGAACATGTAGTTGAGGGCAAAGAGACACATCAAAATAATACTTATATGCATGATGTGTGCGATACATTGATGAAAATGTGGATGAAGAATGGTCAAAATAGATGTTTTATTGCTCAAACAAAGACAAACAAAAAACTACAATGATTGTTGTCTAGAAGCTTGGATTCAATTTCACAAACCAATTGAAAAACCTAATGAAATAGGCAGTCCATCATCTTTTGCACCCACTTCCAAACTCAATGACATCTAGTAAAGGTTTAGAGGTAGATGCATATTAGAGGACTATAAAACCTTAGATTTTCCCTTCTAAGGTATTTAACTCCTGGAGCAGTATCCTGGTGTATCAAATGTGCTTTTTAATGTGGAATAAGAAGTAATGTTTTCCAAATACTACAACAATAATCTTATGTACAACAATAACATTATGAAAGATCTTTAGGTACATCCTAAGAAAGATCTTACATCTTCATCTTCACGTCCCTACTATGCTGTAAACCTAAAATTGTAAAGCAAGTATTGATCAACACAAGTACTTTGAGTAAGTGGATAAAAAAACTAAAGTAGTATAGTAATAATATCAACAATACAGAGTCTATATATTTTGTGAGATCACATCTTACACTTACCTCTTTATTTAGCATACTCCATATTTTAGTTTACACATTTATCTACACTATATTACTAGGGTGGAAGCATACCCAACATCATATCATATTTGACCATGCCAGCTTGGGGCTACAACATCAAGCTATTCCTCAACAAACTTCTGCTTGAGGGTGGTATGAGTTATATATCCCCATGGGGTCACACTTCTAGTACATAAAATCAACATATTTCATTATGTTTTTTATTTTTGATGTAATGTAATACTATCATCCACATACAAACTCATATACACATAGTAAATATATTCCAATCAATCATTTTACATAATAAAAAATTTCATCTAATCAAGAGGAGTACCATGCATATAGTCCAACTGGACTACACACATATCAAGAGGATATTGACCGGCCTAAATCACACATCCAAAAGGAGAAAAGGATTTGAAGTAGTCGGACTTTTATATTTATAACCCAAAACCTTCTAGGCCACCGCAACATTGTTTACAGGGTCGAAGTAGATATACGGGGTCGAACACAGGGACAAGGGCGGTAGTGTTGAGAACACGGAATCGACACACTACACTCCGGCAAGGGTAAAGAGATGGTAACGTTCCCCAAAGGAAACAGCAGGATAAGACCGATAAAACAAAAGAAAACTATCTCCAACTGGAGCTACAAGGAAGATTAAGGTTTTTAGCATTTTATCAGTTTTTAGGGGTTTTTGTCCAACGAAAACAGAGAGATAAAACTAATGCTAAAGCAAGGTACGAAGGAGAAAACTTCGGTAAAACAAGCGGCAGCAGGAACATCATGTACCCCTCCTCTCAGAGCGGGTACCTCTAACCAAGCATCAACACCCCTCTTGAGGTTGCTAGACTTAAGTTAGAGAGGAAAGGTTACTAAAGAAACTCCGATTCTGGGCACTCTCATACTCCAAAATCGGACCAAACACTAGAGCCACAACACCTCTCTCGAGGCTGTTGCAACGGGAAAACACAATTCGGTAGCTAATCGAAACGCGATCCAAGCATACAAGCTAGAGTTCAGATGTTAAACATAGCAATCATCCAACAAAGGTACCAAACATAAAGCAGCAGATAATTAAACTCTTCTATTTCCATAAACATATAAGGGTCTGGTTACATTGCATAAGTAAAAGAAGTAAATGACTGGAATAATAAAGATAAATGTCGCCTTCTTGATTTAGAAGGATGACAGACTACAACAGACCCTCCAGCCTGATACCGGGTAGGATCCTAGCCCGATACAACCGTGTCGGGCGGCACACCCTCTCGGGCAACACGTTCATGACAGATGGATAGTATCGTGCGTGGCGCCCTTGCCCGATACGATTATGTCGGGCGACACCCTCTCGGGCAACACGCCGTGACGGGCAATGCATATTGGGGTTCGGTATTGTGCCGGGCTAGAGTGATGCTTCTAGTATCAGTCACTTGTGTCGTGGATCCTTGTCGGCCGATATCGACCAACAGTGGTGCCCAGGACGACCCTAAGTGAACCATTCCCTCCCTCTCGGGATGGGGAAGTGCTCACCTAGAATCGCCCGAAACAACCACTGAGGCACGATACACTAGCTCTTTGCAGCTTTCCTGAGGTGATTTGCGTCGGGTTCCGACCTGTTTTTTCGGCTTCCTGTAGCTGCTATTTATAGGCAGCGGTTGGGTAAGTTATGGTGCTCTGGGCGCCACGTGTCCTTCATCAGCTTTTATTACCACGGAGTCGGTGGACGACCAATATCAGTATTGCCCAGCACAAGGATGTCGGCTGTCGGTCATCGTGATGAGAGGCGCCTGCCAGTGGGTGGCCTATCTCACACGACACTCTTCAGTTGTCGTGACGGGCTTGGCCCCCTGTCGGGTAAAAGACGTATCGCTCATCCACTTCCTCTCGCGTGACATCCTCATGTCGCGCGTCAATGTATTGTGCTATCCTATCGGGCAGTGATCATATCGGTCGGCTGGAAGGTCGATTCAGGTGGAACATGTTTGTGGGCCGGGACAAGCCTTATTACTGATAAATGAGTCAAAAATAGAGGAAAACTCTGCAAAATATGGAAATATTGAGTTAAGAGCGTAGTGTGGCCTGTTATTGCAAAAGTACATATAAAAAGAGAGGAAAACAGTTTAAAAGGGCAGTTTTGATAACAAAATAAGGGTCCAAAACATCACAAAATTTGGTGTTATCAACTCCCCAAACTTAGCATTTTGATTGTCCTCAATCAATATTTAAACTTTATTTTGTGATGCTTCTTCTTGCCCGGAGTAGTTTTCAGTCCATGAGTTAAGACAAGTATCACGATGTCTTTAGAGAGAATATTGCCCGATTACGAACAACATACCTTGCATTTTCTGCCTTATTATTTCAGTAAAAGTTTTCTCTACAGCTTCAGCGAGACTTTGGTGCATGATTCTGAAGTTAGCTTTCACACCAAACAGCTTTAGGGGCAGAAAGTTGTGTGTTGGGTAGGCTAAGGCTTTTTGGATTTTCTTTTCTTGTTTCACATCAGTCCATCCAGGTATGGGTTTGTTAGTGGGAAAGTGGTCCCTGCAGTCCAAGCCAGTTGGCTTTAGAGCAGTGATTTCACATCCTACATACTACTGCCCCAGATCTACCATGCCTAAAGATGGGTACTTTTGGAAAACAAGTGTGTATATATATATATATTCATTTGGCACAACTCTCGTGCTTTTATTCACTCTTATAAGGCTGCTTTCTCTTTTTGGGATTTTTGTTGGGTAAGGGAAAACAAAAGGGATTTTTGCTATTTGGGCAGCTTTTTCCTTCTCCATACTCGTCTCATAGCTGTTGCGAGATTATTTTTTTTAGAAATTTTTGGCGTGGAAATTCATAGTCTTTTGTCATTTGAGGATGCATTATCAGAAAGATATAACAATACTTGCATCTTGTTGGGCACATAGAAAACAAACTGGCAAGAAGTCGTATCAGGTTTTTACTAATATAGCGACTTTGTACATATGAAAGGGGACAAGATTTTGTAATTTTTTTTTTGAATTATATGAGCATGGATACATACACATGATATAAGAGAAAAACGAAAGAACACAAAGGGTGGAGTTGAAGAAGAAAATTTTATACCTCCCTCACTGGTACATGGCTATCCCCCCAAACTTACTCCACACTCTGTCCCAGAGTAGTGAAGTAGATAGGATAAGGTAATGTTAACCCAGTGAGGGTTAGTTGGTGATCACGCTTGTTCTAGATAGAAGCTCCCATACATTCTCCTTATTTGCTGTCGGAGTCGATGTGGGGGAGTTGGTCATGCCTCTCTTTATTTGATAGAAGTTCCCAAAATTATTAGGCATTCCCTTAAACCTGGTAGACTTTAAGATACTTCCATTGTGAATATGAACAAAAGGACTGATCATCAATCTCAGTTTCAGTCCACTTGAGTCCATTTTCTTTCCCAGGAGGATGCATCCAGAACAAGTGCAAAGCTCTCAGGAAGGAAGAGCAAGGCTTGTGCAGATTATGGCAATGATAAATGGCCTATGGTAGATAGAGAGTTCTTAAAAACACTTGTGGATACTATATCAAAAAAAGATACCCCCCATGATGAAGATGGCTTCACGGTTGATGGACCCAAAATACCCACATTCAATCCAGAGGCCACTGGAGAAAGACTTCCACTGATTTCCCCTTTTGGAGATGGTCCTAAACCACCGCAGAAGACAGACTATGATAAGGAAATGGACCTCTCTTGGGGCTACCAAATCAAGAAACTCCGTCCTTGCTCTCTTTTCGGCGGTTGGTGGCCCAGCTGTCTCGGGGTTCTGGTGTTTCTGTCCGACTATTGTTGCTTCAACTGCGACCGCAATGTCGATTCTTCTGCCGTGTTTGTCAACTCGTCTGGAGGTTTGGTTTGTATGAGCCATACATGTTATCAAGTTCATTGATCATTTAAATGTTAGGTAGGAAAAACCGATATCACAATAAAACTTGTCTCGTTGCAAAGTCCAGGTATCGTCCATCAAAGGAAAATCCAAGGCGATACAAGGCTGGACGATATGGAGAGAGAGCTGCGTGTCAAAACACGCTCCCCGACACGGGTGCTGGGCGACACAGTCACATGAAACAATTGCCTGATAGGTCCTCTTGATGGAAAAACGTGTCGCCCGATATGGCGTATCGGGCAAGCACGAACGGAAGACGTGTCACACTTCATACGTGTCGGGCGATACAAGAAAAATCAACTAAATTCGTCAACCCGATACGCTGCGTGCGATATGAAACCCGTGTCGGGCAAACAGGCAGTCGGGCTATACCTTTACTCTTTGAAGCTCTCGCCCGATACGAGAGCGAAAGGTTGCTGTCCGACATGCGAGTAAAAGAAGGGGGGGTTACTGCATGATGCGGGTAGCTGGAAGAGTAAGTGTAGATGCCCGATACGATAAACCCTCCGTACTATATATAGCGATCTCAACCGGGGGTAAAACGGGTAGATCCGGGGCGCTCGTCGGCCGTTAAGATAAGCTATTCTCGAGACGGGCAGTCCATTCGTCTAATCAAGGGTAATTACTCCACTTGCACGATACGAGTGTACGCCGCCCAGGCATGCCATCCGTCACGACCTTTGCGATGCCTGAAGTACCATCGCCTGATATGAGCGTGTTTAGCGTGCCGACTGAGCTGCTGCCTGATACGACCCTTCAGAGCAAAAATCAAAGAGAAAAACTTAAAAACAAAGTAGGAAAAAGCAGTCGACGAGTAAGACATCATTGACCTAAGGTTAAGATCCCAGCCTCAGATGGTATTACCCATCAAAGCTTCATAAAATAAAGCGGTGCCCATAAAAAAGAAGAGTCGGCATGCGTGGCGCATGTACTGACTCGGGCCTTATTACAGTCCATAATGTTTACAATGTTTGTTTTGCAGGAAAGTAAATTGCGTCCTATTCTAGGAAAGAAAATAAAACTCGGGCTGCCTCCCGAGAAGCGTTGTAGTTTTCGTCGCCAACTCGACCGGTTTAAGTTCTTCACTTTCAGCCTTCAACAATATCCCTATCTTGCAAGTCGATCTCTGCCCTCCTAATAAAAGCTTCGTCTTCATAGTACCTCTTCACTCTATGCCCGTTTACTTGAAAGACCTTGGTCGGATCATCTTTGTCGTAAAGCTCCATCATTCCTGATGGGTATATCTTTGATACAGTGAACGGTCCCGACCATCTTGTTTGTAACTTTCTAGGAAAAAGACGAATGGAGGATTTAAATAATAAAACTTTATCCCCTTCACTTACATCCTTTCTCCTTAGGTGGGCATCATGCCACACCTTCGTCCTTTGTTTGTAGATTTTTGCATTCTCATAGGCGTGCATCCTTAACTCTTCAAGCGCTTGTAGTTGCAAAAATCTCTTCTCTCCCGCTTTCTCGAGATCCATGTTTAAGAATTTAATTGCCCAAAGGGCCTTGTGTTCCAGTTGAAGAGGTACATGACAGGATTTTCCGTAGATCAACTTGTAGGGGGTGGCTCCAATAGGCGTTTTGTAGGCAGTCCTGTAGGCCCAAAGTGCGTCGTCAAGCTTCATTGACCAGTCCTTCCTCATCCGGCTGATAGTCTTTTCCAGGATCTGCTTAATTTGTCTATTTGAAACCTCTACCTGCCCAGAAGTCTGTGGGTGGTAGGGTGTAGTGATTTTGTGCTTGACTCCATACTTTCATAGGAGTGCTTCGAACTGTCTCTCTCCAAAATGCGACCCACCGTTGCTTATTACAGTGCATGGTACACTGAATCGAGGAAAAATCATTTTCTCGGACAGCTTGATTACTGACTTGGCGTCGCACGTTTGGGTTGCCACAGCTTCCACCCATTTTGATACATAATCTAATGCCACTAGAATGTATTCATACCCCCTTGATGGGGGGCAACGGACCCATGTAATCAATCCCACATACATCGAAGATCTCTACTTCAATCCAATTTGCCATCGACATTTTGTTTCTTCGCCTTATATTGCCTGTTGACTGGCACTCTTTACAGACTTTTACAAACAGTGTAGCATCTTTGAATAAAGAGGGCTAGTAAAAACCTGATTGTAGCACCTTTGCAGCAGTCCTTTCGCTGCCCAGGTGTCCCCCATAAGGGGAGGCGTGGCACTCCTTTAGAATGTTTGACGTTTCTTATTCGGGAATGCATCTCCTGTACAAGTTGTCAGCACATCTTCTAAAAAGGAGAGGATCATCCCAATAGTAATTTTTCACATCCACGAACAGCTTCTTTTTCTGGTTATAGGTGATGTCGGGGGCAGTTCTCCACAGGCAAGATAGTTGTAGATATCTACGAACCAAGGTAAGTCCCTTCCTTGGTTTCCATTGACATTAAAGCTTCGTCGACATAGTTGTCATTGATGGGCAGTTCCCCCTGTCCTTCGGCTACGATCCTTGATAAGTGGTCAACGACCACATTTCCTGCACCTTTCTTATCGATAATCTCATTGTCAAACTCTTGTAGCAATAAGGCCCACCTCAACAGTCTGGGCTTTGTATCTTTCTTTTGCATAAGGTATCTTATGGCCCCGTGATCTGTGTATACTTTGACCTTTGCTCCAATGAGGTACGACTTGAACTTATCAAAGGCGAAGACGATTGTGAGCATCTCTTTTTCGGTAGTTGTATACTTTACCTGAGCTTCGTCCAACATGCGACTAGCGTAGCAAATCACGTGGTGCTTTTTATCTTTTTTCTGCCCCAGGACCGCTCCTACTGCATAGTCGCTAGCATCGCACATAAGCTCGAACGGTAAATCCCAATCTGGAACTTGGAGGATGGGTGGTGAGACAAGAGCGTTCTTCAAAGCCTGAAAAGCAGTTAGACAGTCATCAGAGAAAACAAATTCAACATCTTTTACCAGCAGATTGGACAAAGGTTTGGAAATCTTTGAGAAGTCCTTTATGAATCTTCGGTAATATCCGGCGTGTCCGAGGAAGCTCCTCACTCCCGTCATGGATTTCTGTGGAGGAAGCTTGGATATGGCTTTGACTTTGCTAGTGTCCACCTCGATGCCACGCCTTGAGATCTTATGCCCCAGAACGATGCCTTCTCGTACCATAAAATGGCACTTTTCCCAGTTTAAAACCAGACTGTTCTCCTCGCATCCTTGTAGAACCAAAGATAGGTTTTTCAGGCAGGTATCAAAGTCCTTTCCATAGACTGAAAAATCATCAATGAAAACTTCCACGATATCTTCCAGAAAATCCGAAAACATTGATATCATGCATCGTTGAAACGTAGCGGGAGCGTTGCAGAGTCTGAAGGGCATCCGTCTGAAGGCATAGGTGTCGTAGAGGCAGGTAAAGGTTGTCTTCTCTTGGTCGTCGGGCAGGATGGGTACCTGATAAAATCCTGAAAAACCATCCAAGAAACATAAAAAGTCATGATGCGCTAATCTTTCAAGAACTTGATCAATAAAAGGTAGCAGAAAATGATCTTTTTTTGTAGCATGGTTTAGCTTCCTATAATCAATGCACATTCTCCATCATGTGACGGTCCTAACCGCCACCTCATCACCCTTATCTCCTTTTACCACTATCATACCGCCCTTCTTGGGTACTACGTGGATCGGGCTTACCCAGTTACTATCGCTGATTGGGTAAATGATCCCCGCATCCCTCAACTTGATTTCCTCTTTCTTGACGACTTCCTTCAGCATCTGATTCAGCTTCCTCTGGGGTTGAGCCAGAGGCTTGGTAAATTCTTCCAGATTGATTCGATGCATACATAAAGCGAGACTAAGGCCTTTGATGTCTTCCACTGAGTATCCTATAGCTCGATGGTGGAGTCTTAACTCCTCAAGAAGTTTGTCCAGCTGGTTCTTTGAAAGATTGGCGTTGACGATGATAGGGTTCCGTTCTTCTTGATCTAGGAATTCGTATTTCAGTCCCTCAGGTAACGGTTTCAATTCAGGCTTTGCTCTGGATGTCTTTTCTTGCGGCTCCCCCTCAAGAGAGGCATACTTGACATATTCCACCACCTCATCCTCGTCGCTCAAATCTTCGTCAGACAGGTTAAGAAGGCTGCGACACTCCGCAACTTCTGGATTCTCGAAGTCGGAATCCTGACAGCTTATCGCCCTTGCAAGGGGGTATACTATCCGGATGTCCTCTTCTATCTCCTCGTAGAATCCGTCGCAGCTGTCCGCAAGGCAAGCAGACTCGGACAGGGAAGGTCCTCTCATTGCATCCTTCACCTTGAAGTCCAGGTGGTCATTTCCGACCCTCAATGTGATTATCCCCTCAGAAACATTGATTAACGCCCTTCCTGTAGCCAGGAAAGGACGTCCAAAGATGATTGGGCAGCGGGGGTCCTCCACGGTGTCAATGACTACTATATTACATGGAATGAAGAAATTACCTACCTTGATCGACACATCTTCAACAACGCCGATAGGTCTTTTGAAGGTATGATCTGCTAGTTCAATCCTCATATTGGTTCTAACCATATTGGTTAAACCCAATCTTTGTGCGAAGCTCAGGGGCATGAGGCTGATGCTAGCCCCTAAGTTGGCAAGACCTTTCCGCTCGACATTATCTCCGATGGCAAAAGGGATTGTGAAAGCCCCAAGATCTCTCTTTTTGTTGGGCAGGTCAGGTTTTACGAAAGTTGAGGAAACAGATGCTAGATGCACAGTTTCTATCCTTCCTCCTCTTCTCTTCTTCGTGATCAGATCCTTGAGAAACTTGGCATAGGTTGGCATCTCTTCCAAGGCGTCCAGAAAGGGAACTTCAATATAAAGTTTCTTGATCAATTCCATGAATTTTTCGTGACGCTTCTTCAGGTTTGCCTTTATCAATTTGTACAGAAAAGGTAGCCTGGGAGCATAAGGGTTTCTCCCGCCAGGTGGCTCCTCGAAGGATCTCTGATCAGGCTCTCTGGCATCAACTTGTCGATTTTCATCTTCTGTAGGATTCACACCCACAGTCCTTGATTCTGGTTCTGGTCTGGCCTCCTCATTACTCTCCACTGTCCTCCCGGATCTTAGTACCGCCATTTTGGCAGTTTTGGGGCTAGAGAGTATCTTTCCTGAAGGGTTCTTCATCAAAACGGACATCTGGGCCAGCTGTTGGTCGACCTGGCGTTGGCGCGTCTGCAAATTTGCCATCTGGTACTACATGGAGTTCAGAGTTCCTGGATTGGGAAGCGCACTCTGTGCGAGCTGGTTGATGATTGTATCTTGTCTCTTTATAAAAGAAAATAACTGTCCAACCAAGTTGGTTCGGTGTGAAACCTCATCTTGGTCATGACTGGTGCTCGAAAGAGGTCCAACCCTCCCTTGGCGTTCTCCTTCAGAATGGGGTGGCTCAACGCGAGGCGGCATGATGGGTGGTGTTGGTGCTCAGTCGAACGGGATGCCTTTCTTCTGAGTAGCTGAAATAGCACGAAAAAAATCAAGTTAAAAAAATATGTTATTAATAATACGAGTTATTCATTTTAGGCAAAGAATAATATTAATGAAAAAGAAAGAAAAAGAGAGTGCTGTCAAGCTTATTTCTAAGCTTGAGGCATGGGAGTGTAGTTAGTGGATTCGGGTTCGTCAACAGTACCATTTTGCCTTATCCCCAGCAACGGTGCCAAAAAGTTGACCAGTCTAAATCGCGCGTCCAAAAGGAGAAGCGGATTTTAAGTAGTCGGACTTTTACATTTATAACCTGAAACCTTCTAGGCCCCCGCAACTTTGTTTATGGGGTCGAAGTAGATATATGGGGTCAAACACAGGGACAGGGGTGGTAGTATTGAGAACACGGAATCGACATACTACACTCCGGCAAGGGTAAAGAGATGGTAAAGTTCCCCAAAGGAAACAACAGGATAAGATCGATAAAATAAAAGAAAACTATCTCGAACTGGAGCTACAAGGAAGATTAAGGTTTTTAGCATTTTATCAGTTTTTAGGGGTTTTCGTGCAATGGAAACAGAGAGATAAAACTAATGCTAAAGCAAGGTACGAAGGAGAAAACTTCGGTAAAACAAGCGGCAACAGGAACATCTTGTACCCCTCCTCTCAGAGCGGGTACCTCTAACCAAGCATCAACACCCCTCTCGAGGTTGCTAGACTTAAGTTAGAGAGGAAAGGTTACTAAAGCAACTCCAATTCCGGGCACTCTCGTACTCCAAAATCGGACCAAACACTAGAGCCACACCACCTCTCTCGAGGTTGTTGCAACGGGAAAACACAATTCAGCAGCTAATCGAAACGTGATCCAAGCATACAAGCTAGAGTTCAGATGTTAAACATAGCAATCATCCAACAAAGGTACCAAACATAAAGCAGCAGATAATTAAACTCTTATATTTCCATAAACATATAAGGGTCTGATTACATTGCATAAGTAAAAGAAGTAAATGACTGGAATAATAAAGATAAATGCCGCCTTCTTGATTTAGAAGGACGACACACTACAGCAGACCCTCCATCCCGATACCGGGCAGGAGCCTAGCCCGATACAACAGTGTCGGGAGGCACACCCTCTCGGGCGACACGTTCATGATGGACGGATGGTATCGTGTGAGGCGCCCTTTCCCGATACGATTATGTTGGGCAGCACCCTCTCGGGCGACACGCCGTGACGGGCGATGTGTATCAGGGTTCAATATCATGCCGGACTAGAGTGATACTTCTAGTATCAGTCACTTGTGTCGTGGATCCTTGTCGGCCGATATCAGCCAACAGTGGTGCCCGGGACGACCCTAAGTGAACCATTCCCTCCCTCTCAGGATGGGGAAGTTCTCACCTAGAATCGCACGGCACAACCACTGAGGCACGATACACCAGCTCTTTGCAGCTTTCCTGAGGTGACTTGCACCGGGTTCCGACCTGTCTTTTCGGCTTCCTGTAGCTGCTATTTATAGGCAGCGGTTGGGTAAGTTATGGTGCTCTGGGCGCCACGTGTCCTTCATCAGCTTTTATTACCGCGGAGTCGGTGGACGGCCGATATCAGTATCGCCTGGTACAAGGATGTCGGCTGTCGATCATCGTGACGAGAGGCGCCTACTGGTAGGTGGCATGTATCACACGACACTCTTTAGTTGTCATGGCGGGCTTGGCCCCCTATCGGGTAAAAGGCGTATCGCTCGTCTGCTTCCTCTCGTGCGGCATCCTCATGTTGCACGTCGGTGTATTGTGCTACCCTGTAGGGAGTGAGCATATTGGCCGGCTGGAAGGTCGATGTAGGTGGAACATGTTTGTGGGCCGGGACAGGCCTTATTACTGATAAATGAGTAAAAAATGGAGGAAAACTCTGCAAAATATGGAAATATTGAGTTAAGAGCGTAGCGTGGCCTGTTATTGCAAAAGTACATATAAAAAGAGAGGAAAATAGTTTAAAAGGGCAGTTTTGATAACAAAATAATGGTCCAAAACATCACAAAATTTGGTGTTATCAGATATGTAGCAATGCACATGATTGAGAGACCTATCATAAACTCTTAGAGTCAACTAGACTCTGATCAACTCCTAGAAAAGGAATTATAACCAAAATGCATATCATAACATCATTAACTTGATTGTGGTATAGTTAAATTTCTAGTATGATTAGGTCAATCCTAACACAACCCATGTTTATGGTCAAATACTAGTCATATAACTTCTACTAATGTCAAGGGACTTATAACATTATGGAATATTGATTAGGTCAACATTATGTCTAAGTTAGGCTTTTACTATATAAGGACATAACATCATGATATATCATTATATTTAGGGTTTATTGACCATGCCAAAAAGTAATTGGTCATGCTCCCTTTAGATCTTAGTATCTAAAATATTACTAAATTAATGTTATATGATCGAGAAAAATCAAAATTACATATTTTAGTTTCAATTTTTGATAACACATACTCTGGCAATATAATTTGTTTAGGAAAGTCATACACTTTGTATTTATATTTCCCTCCTTGTGCAAGAAAAATCAAACTAGAGTTAAAATCACAAATCAAATAAAAATTGTTTAAAATGGTAGGACTCCTAGCATTACATAACTCAAACAAAAAGAGGTATGTGTCCTCCGTGGGTGGACTAGTGTAAACACATGTCCTTGTTTTGTTTTTGCGGTGGTACTTCACCAACTTGGTAGACATCTCATTTTCCTCCCTACACACATGGACATTCTATTCCTTCTTTTTCATCTACTATATATGAATCACCAAATGGTAGATCTACGATTTGGCCTGATAATTTTGGTAAACCATATTAACAACTAGTTGGCAGTCTGACTCCACAGTCACCTCACCCATCATAATGTCTCTACATATTTCAACATGGTATAGATTCCCTCCAACTCTACCTCAATGTCATTAGTAGTTTTAACTCAAGTACCCTACCCTTTGATCAACTGGTCATATTCATTACTACCAGCAAAGCAACTATAAGATCATTTTTTCCAACTGTGTTAGTGTTCAACTTCCACTTATTAGGTGAGGGAGGACTCCAAGGATCATTTCTATGCTCTGTATCACTAGTAATCATTCAAAACCAGACCATCACACTACAAGAAACCTCCTTCTTGATGAAGTATAGTTGATGCGCCACCATTTTAGCCTCCTTATCAGAAATGAATTTATTCTTGTACAACCAAATATACCATATTGTTACTAGAAATGTGGTGACTTTCTCCATGTCTCCTTGCAAGTTGGTTCAGTACTAAAGTTTATTGTCCTCAACTGCAAAGAAATCTTGCCATACACTACAGTCAAGTATCCCTTCCCAAACTTCCTTTTCCCATTTACTAAATCTAAGTTCATGCAACAATGTTTAATCATGTCTTCCCTATTTGTCAAATAGGATAGCCTCTGTGAGATGTCTATGTTTTCTCTAGACATCAGTGAGTAGAACTCAGTTCTCGACTAACCAAGAACTTTTTTGACCTTCCTAGCTATAGTAAGATTCCAAATCAAGTCCCAATCTCCTAATAGTAGAATGTCTGCATCCTCTCATAGAATTCAGTCGTTCCCTGGATGAAAGTCTTGTTGGGGATCCACTCCTTCAAAAACAATATGTTCTACTCTTTAAAGATATTAATGAAAATTCTGACATGAACTTTCTTTAGGCCCTTAGGGAGCTATAATGCCCAGGCCCACTGCCCAAGGCTCTAGTAGAGTTTTAGGAATGATGACTAGCCGCACAAACCACCACTAGCCTTAATTATGTGCTTTTTGCCCACTCACGCGCAAGACGGGGTCAACTTTCCGAATGGTCACCCATCCTAGTACTATTCCAAGTTGAGCACACTTAACTATGGAGTTCTTTAATGATGGACTCCCAAAAAAGGAGGTGCAACTTGGTGATATGGGTAGTCTAATGATTTCCTTTTAGATCATGTTAGCTGAGGCCTCAAATCCTGGGACGTTATAGGAGCGGTCTTAGCACATGATTATTTAGAACAAAGTTCTCCTTGCACCATACCTCTAGAACTTTCTAGACATTTGTTCTAGATCCACTGATAGGTAGCATATAAGAGTTCTTAGCTTTACATTCCTTGCCTTCAAGCACCACCCTCCCTGTCCTGGACAATCCACATGCCTTTGTATCATTGTAAACCTCATAAAGATTCTCGAGCCTTGTGTGCCAAAGGGCTTCCCTATCAGTACTGATATCCCAAAATTTGTTCAACAAAAATGATTGATTCCATTCGCACATCAATTTTGTCATTGGGACACCTATTTATTTCATGCATGTAACCTTGTTCCAAAAAAATTGTATTTAATGGGTGAGCCTTGTGCCCCCACCAAATGAACTGCATGACAACTCCATCAGTAAAATCACATAGATTTAGAGGGATATTAACAATTTTCATTAGATAAGTAGGAATGGAAGTTTTGGTGGCCTTCGTCATACACACTCTTCCTGCAAGTGAGAGTGTGCGGGCCGACCAAATCATTAACCCTACTAGTAGTGGAGACTCTTCCTTCATATGAGTAGGTTTCCTTAATTATTTTAAAATGTTTTGTAGGGAATCCCAAGTTCTTGCCTAAGTAACCCGAAAACCTCCCATTCTACCACTCTTTTTTGCACAACCCACATGACACTCGTCAAGAAGAAGATCTTCATATTTTCCATAGAAATGGATATTCTAGATACCATTTAAATATTCTGAAGCAATATCGAATGTATCTCATATGATCAATACTAGCATGTGTAAATAGAATAATATAGTCCGTTAAGCACACATGTGCAATTCAATTGGCCATTGGACAATAGCTTCACAAATTTTTAGCATTAAATCACAACACTCTCTTGTATATGTTCACTGAACCTTTCCAAGCAAAGAAAAAAAGGTAGGGTGATAGTGGATCACCCTGCCTAAGTCCCTCTTTGGTTTGATATTGGGATCAATCCATCTTTATATTCATATAATATGTGAGGAATCCATAAAATAGTCAACTAGGTAGTACGTTAATGATACCTCAATAATGTTTGGGTGTACCAATTTAGGGGTCAAACCCAATCAACCAAAATTTCTTTTTCTCATCATTAAATATCAGTCAATGTACATAAAATCTGAGATATAACAAAATATCAATAGATTTCCAAATGATGTTAAACCATATTGAAAAATTATATGAAAGTATATTTATATAATATAAGACTATGGTGTGAGTTTCAACCTATTCCACCTATATACCTCTAGGATATTTTCCATATATATAACTAGCATAACATGATAAAACCTAGATCATACTTCAAATATATCTAGATTTCACACTATAGATACTATTCATATTTGAACATAATAGTATACCATTTTCTATGTATTAGTATTATCAAAATCATATAGTTTTGAAAAAAATTAAGAATATTAATTATCAAACATCAAAATAAGGCTTCAATATATTTTCATTAAGTTTTTTTGTATCATAAGCTTTTCATAGTTATATACTTTCCCATATTGGTCTAGAAACATAGGAGATATTACTGCTAGATGATATAACTTAGGTATTGGGGTTCTGACCGTGATCGCTTAAGATCGTGTTTCCAAAATAGAGCAGATCTAAAGTAGTTGGACTTTATATTTCTAACCCAATAATTAGATGCATGCGACAATAAAATAGATCCTTGTGTAGTAAATAGGGCTGAATGTAGATACAAGGGGTGAAAAGTGTAGAGGATTTGATATCTTAGTTTAATTATGTCTAACAAAGGGATATAAGTGTCCAATGGAATTATTATAATAGAATAAAAAGACAACTACTGTAAAATGGATCTATATTAACAAGTTAAGACAAATCTTAGATTTTTTGGTATATTATAACATATGGATATATATGGATTATTTTTTTATGTTTAAGGTCTATCGCCAACATGCAATAGTCACACCCAATTTATACCCTTAGCATATATTATAACCAATTATAATTAGTGTGTTTTCCCTCCTCTCTCTAGTTTAGGTTTGATCTAGATAATAAAAGTCTCTCTCTCTTGAGGTTGCAGACATAGAATAAAAAATATAACCATATGATTCCAGCATTCTCATGCATATATACTACTCCTCAACTCTAGATATAGACTAATACAACTCTTGTGAGGCATTAGTAGTAAAACAACATAAGTTGGTATCCAATCATGAAAGTGAAGCTTTAAAGACCAAGAGTGTGGGGATAAACATTACTAAGTGTATATATAATCAATGGAAATGAATATTTATAAGTTGGGAGAGCCTTACTATCTACTCCCAACTCAAGAAAAAGATTTAACCACTCATGGTAATGGTGGACAATATACATTTACTCATGAATGAATCCAAATCAAGATGGATGGAAGGGGGGAGGTGAACAAGGTGAGGAAGAAGGAAAAAAGACAACAAATAATAACCACAGGGGTACTGGTGGTCATTTGTTACATCCTTATTCATAGTTATCATGACAACGAGGAAGGTGTTATCTCCAGTTGTCCTTCTTCTCTCAAAGAGGGTCGTGGGAGACGATGGGAGTGAGAGGTAACTATGGGAAACCTTGAACTCTTATCCCTGGTGATTGAGGATCAAAGGAAAAGCCCAGACTCTTATCTTTGCTCTTCTAATGGTTGATGGTGGATGGAGATTTGGGAATCACTTTATCATCGGAGGTGAAGATGCTTTTCATGTATTATGGGGTCCTTATTTATAGGAACTAGTGTGGTGCTCAAGGCACTTACTATTAGTCTTTTCTTATTTCCTAAGTCTCCTGGACCATTAACTGGGGAAGGTGCTTAACGATCTATGGCGATAGTGGCTCACAGGACATCCAATTTTAGATAAGGGTCTATCAAACCATTGGTAGACAAGGTCGACAGACGAGCCTTTGGTTGTTGGAAGAACTTTTGAGCCATTGGTAGGAGAGGTTGGTAAGGAATTCCTTTAGTTCTTGATGGCCAGACAAACCATTGGATGACAAGGAAGTGTTCAAGCCATCAATAGTGAGGCCAGTAGACTAGACTTCTATTGTCAAAGCACTATCCAGCAATCGATAGGTGAGTCTAGCGGGAGGACCGTTGATCGATAGAAGTGCTACCACCTTCAGTATGAAATTTTTTGTGGAACCATATGAAGGTGGAAGTAAGGACTCCATCGGTTGTTGGCTTCCTGTGATCTCTTGTACTTTAGTAAGCTCCATTAGTTTTCAAGTTGTGAGTGCCAACAACTGATGGTCTAGCTATTTAGATGATGGTCGAAGGATTTCCTAATGCCTTCCATTGAGTGGATGCATATCTTGAATCTGGTGGTTTCCTATGATAAATTTAGCAATGATCATTTAATTAAGGCAAAGAGAGGAAACATGGAAATAAATGTAGAAATATCTAACAAAGATGTTAATGAGGTAAATGAAGGATAATAATAGGCATGTAACATTCAAAAATTTCAATGTTATCAACCCCCGAACTTAAAATATAACTTGTCGTCAAGATAATAAATAGAATAAA
Organism: Alisma plantago-aquatica; assembly: GCA_963693085.1. Lineage (NCBI taxonomy): Eukaryota > Viridiplantae > Streptophyta > Magnoliopsida > Alismatales > Alismataceae > Alisma > Alisma plantago-aquatica. The sequence continues at coordinate 485,576,543 of OY856415.1, forward strand.
CACATTAAGAAACATCAAAGGGATTTCTTTAGCTCAGTTATTTTCGACATTGATCATGTTCTTATTCCATCTTTGGGTTATAATTTATGCCTAGATACTTATCTCTCTTGTTGTGTCCCTAGTTTCTTCCTCAAAGATTCAGAGATGCTTGACTCTTTTATCATTTGGTACCTTCTTCCAAGAAAGGGATTATACCTTGCAATTTTGACTCAGATCCTTAACTCCTATCCATACTCATGCACTGATTTTGTTGAAGTTAGCTTCACTTCCAACTTTTATTTTTCTATAGTCAAGAGAGTGTTTAGGGGTGATCCAAGTCTATTGTGTTGGATGTCCTTCTTAACGACACTTAACCATGAGTATTGTTGCATTAACAACATTAATCAACTATTAGTCTTGTTGTTATGTTATGTGGTTTATGTGATTGACCTTGGAAGACAGGGGTAACATTTTTGTCTCTTAGGTTCCACTACTGGGAAACTCCACCTATGTTTTCATACATTTTGTGCAAATGTAGCCGATCCCAATCCTGGGTAAAGGAGGAGGGTTGGTGGTAGGTTTCTAGCCATCATAAAAACTTTGTCACTCTTTCTATGACATGAATCTTTATAAAAATTTCATTGGAGCTTCCCTACCTAGAGACACATTGCATTTACACTCGGGTGCAATGATAAATATGCAAGGGGTTTCGACACAATGATGCCCAATTGTGTTGAAGGACAGACAATGGTTTCCAAATTTTGGGCTCGTGTGGGTAAAGAAGCTAGTCTCGCTGCATCATCACCCAAATGTAGTAAAAATATGTAAAGGTTTCCACATCTTGTACAAGTGTGGGTAAAAAATCTAGTCCTTCCACATCTTTGTCCAGATGTAGTGAAAAATGTACAAGGGCAACATTTTTTATGAAGGTAGCTAAAGAAGAAAGTTCAACAAAAAAGGATTAGAGTTGAATCTTGGAATATTGGCTCTTTGATAGGGAAATCTTTGGAGATAGTGGATACTATGATGAGAAGAAAAGTCAATATAGCTTGGTTGTAGGAAACCAAGTGGATAAGGGAATGTTGTAGAGAGTTTGGAGATACAAGATATAAAATCTGATGTACATGTATTGATAAACATAGAAATGGCATATGTATTATTGTTGATAAGATGTTGAATGATGACATTGTCAAGATCACAAGGATGGGTGATAGAATCATATATATCAAAGTTGTTCTTAGGGGAAATATTTTTAACATTATTAGCACTTATGCCCCCCAAGTTTGACTTAGCGAGGATGCTAAGAAGGATTTTTTGGGATGGAATGGATGAATTGATGTCGGGAATACTGATAGAGGAGAACATTATTATTGGGAGTGATTTAAATTTCCATGTAAGGAGTAGAAATGTTGGACAGATTGGTAATAAAGAGGCTTAGATATGAATGACTAAGTAATTAGGGTTTTGGAACATGGAAACAATGTTTTAGGGTTTAGCTGACCTAAAAGGTAAAGGTTAAGAGACGACTATATAGAACGTTAAGGAAAACCCTAATTCAACTTAGGCACACCGTAAGAGGGAATTCCAAATCCATAAAGTAAGTGCATAATGAACATATGAATAATTAGATTGCACATGTTTTCCAGGTTTCTTATTGTGCCTGTTTGATTGGGGTGATTGGATGCCTGGCTTGGTCGGTTGTTTGATTAATTGGATATTCTACTTACAATCCTTGAGACTTCCAAATCAGGTATGTGGTTATGCTTATGACTACCCGAATTAGTTTTCCGGGATTTTGTCGATGTTTCCATCGTGGCTTGAATTAAACTGTTGAATGTATTTAATTCATGCAAAGTATAATGTGAATATGACTATCACATAAGAAATATGCCTACTAGCTCAGATCCTAGTCCCCTCTGTAGCTTTATAGATTGACCTAGTAAATGGCTACCAATGAGGGTAGGTCCATCATGTAATTAAATGATTTAGTAAATGGCTACCAATGGGGTAGGTCCATCAAGTCATCATGAGTCAGGGATTGGTCTACCTTTGGGTAGGACCATGCGACTCCATAACCCTAGGTATTGGCTACCTGTGTGGTAGGGCCATGGGGGTAAGGATCTACCATATTAGAGAGGTGGTATCCATGTCCACTGCAGGGACGTTACAGAGAAATTGGATAGGCAAGGATTGAGTAGTATTGCTTAAAATGTAATCTTAGTTGTTAAATGATATTTGGTTGATTACATTGTTAACATAGTTGCACAATTATTGTTTCCCCCACATACCAGCTTCGGCTGACCGATGTTTTGTTTGTCGGCGTTTTAGGTACAAATGAAAGAACAAATAGTAAAGTGACTTATGTGGAATTGAATGAGAAATAACATGCACATGAGGATTAGTTAGATTAACATCTTCATGGACAGAAGTTTAGAAATCCCAATTTTTCCAAGGTAAGAAAAGTTTTATTTTATACCTATTTTCAGTTTAGTTGGTAAAGATTATTAATTATTACTGATTATTTGTCAAACATTTGATCCTGTTAATTGGATAACGGCACCGACCTTTCGGTCTCCCTTAATTGGGTGTTACTGGGAGACAGGGTCATTACAATTGGTATCAGAGCCTAGGTTCCTCAAGTAATCTTTAATAATTATTAAATTTTACAAATTTTGTAGACCCTAAGGGAGTTATTAGAGGATTATCCGAAAGACAGAGGTGTCTAGAAAAGGATCATGACCGGGGGCTGGCAATATTTTCCTCCGCACCACAAGTCGGAATACGAGGACTCCCGGATCTGTGTGACTGCCTGGCCAAAGTCTTAGGGTATGAATCAAAATAAGATACCTTTAGGACTCTCTCATCTTGTTCATCCCCTCTCAACTCAAATTCTATTAAGGACCTTAAGGATTAGGGTTTCCTCTCTTCTCCTCACCCTCTTGAGGTATGGGTAAGGTCGATAAGGATTAAGGAATCCTCCACCAAATTAATAAAAAGCATGTAAATAAGATGTCACAGACATAAGCTTAATAGAGTAAGCGTAAAAGGAATAGATACATGCTTAGGTCGTATGACACGAGTTGTCATTGCCCTCAGGAGTGACCTGAGGATAGACCTCCTTGGTAGGAGGATGAGTAGAGAGAGTTAGTCTTGGAGGTAGAGACCTCCATTAAAGGTAGAGACCTAGCACATCCTTTGAGGATGATGGTAAGCCTAACTCTAAGTGAAGGTTAGAGAGAGAGATGACATGATGAGTTAGATGTCATGATTGACCGAGTGTTTGGTTGGTCATGCCTTTGGGATGCCATAAGAGGGTAGATGACCTAGTACCTTTGGCGACCCAACCCTAGAGAGGGTCGTGCAGGCCATAGAAAAGGATAGCTCCTTCATGGTGGAGGTTAGAGAACCTATAGTTACCCTATGGGCTTAGGAAAGTAGGGTATAGCTTGATGAAATCATGGTTAAGAGATCATGATGGATGTCTTATGAAAGGGGTATGGATGCTCTTGAGCCAAACATGAGTTGAGCATAGGCTTCAACCACATAGGGGTATGCTAGTGAGCATGAGCCTTCATGGAGAAGGGACCTCTAGTAAGTATGGTTGGAGGTGGAATTAACTCTAGAGAGATGAAGCAGAACCCCAACAGGGAGGTTGGAAGCCTAAAACCTTGAAACATGAAGAATAGTGGGGAGTTAAGGATGATGCGACCTACATGGCTGATATTGGTTTCCTTTTGCTTGATTCGTGGAGGTTGATGATATCTTGGTTGCCTTTAGAGGAACCAAACCCTAGAGAGAGGACGATGCTTCTAGTACCCATGGTATAAGTGGTTACCTACTGGATGAGATAAAGAGTGCTTTTGACCCTGAGGAGGTTTAAGTCACCAGTTGTGAGGCTTTATACCTAGTTGGTTGTCCTTGAAGAGGACTCGACTCTGAGGTATTGCTCATATAAAAGGATCATGGAGGTACATGACATACCTTGGACATTCTTGATTCATGGTTAAGAGGTTGAGCATGTAGTTGGATAACCAAATGAGAACCTAGGGTTCCTAGGACTAAGAGGGGAAGCAGTGTATCCGATGCTCATGATGAGATTTGAGTCTCTATAGGTTCGAGCATGGTACTCCTCATGTGTAGAGGTAAAGGAAATCCCTTACGTTAAGGGTATGTTCGATGAACCCCTCACTACTAAGTTGATGTAATGTTGAGGATGAGAATAAGTGCGACCTAGCATGGTTGTGTAGGCATGCTTGTGCCTTAGTAGTTGTTGGTTTAAGCATGCTCATATGGATGTAAACCCTAAGGATGCTTGTGACCTTTGTTATAAAGGTGTAGTTTCCTCCCATCCTGGGAGTGCGACCCTTGGGTAGGGAGTTTACCAGTTTGGTTGGTTTTGAGGTAACCTAAGGAGGTTTCGTAGGATCTTGAGAAGCTAAGTGAAGAGTACATGGCATGAGAACGAACCTATAGACCCATAGATAACAATCTCTATGTGCATGCGGATGTGTTTCCATGGAGGTAACTGGTATGGGGCCTGATCAAGATAGGCAGGTCGCCATGATCCCTATGAAAGGATGAAAGTCAGTCGTGAATGCAGAGAGAGATGATGAAGGCTTGGGTAAGGTTCTAAGTTGGACATGTACTATGTTAGAATCGTAAGTCTATCCAAGGGTCAGGTAGGGATAAGACCGATGGAAGAAGGAGTCGCCTAATTCCCTAGTTGCACATGACCATGGGGTCGGGAGGTAACAACTATCATTGTCTGAGGGCCATGGGTTAGGAGATTCATCACCTTCATGAACTCATGGGACCCAAAGGGCAGATGAGTAGGGCACTCTCTGATGCATAAGGGAAAAGGGATGGCCCCAAAAGTTTCGGCTCCCTATAGACCTAGAGGAGATGACCTAGGATTATGCTTGGACCAAGTAAGTCCGAGACCAGTTTTCCCTGGAAGTAGTGTGGATATCATGATGTTTGTGATATAGAGACATAAGCTGCATGTTTCAACTTGGATTTGAAAGTGTACGGGCAAGGTGGGCTGTACCATCTCTACTCTTGGAACAGGAAGAACTCTATATTTGGACTGTAGCCAAATCCTTATTTCTTCTTGTTATGGGAGTGAGAGATAGGACAATACGCATGCCTTACACCAAGGATGAAGATGATGTAAGTTGGAACGTAGCTACAAGGTATGATGATAGAGATGATAAGTATAATACATGGAGGTGTATGTTACCTAACACCTAAGAGGTGGTAATGAATGCTATGGTTGAGATATAGTGCCTAGTTTAGCTGGAAGCTAGAAGAAGTTGAGGTTGTTCGACTAACCCTATGTTTGGAAAGAGGATGTGTTTTGGCTAACACACAGAGGTAAAAAGATATGTTGAACAAGTTAATGGATTGATGTAGTAAAAGGATGGTGATAGAATCTCAGATACACTTCTTTGGATAGGAAGATAATAAAACCCTTTTGAGAGCAGTTTAGGGTTTCCAAGGTATCAAGTTTAAGGAATCATAACATTACAGGAGGACATGATATACCTTGGTACTACAAAGATAGTAAGTGATGGTAGCATTCTGGATGCTTAGAACAAAGTTGCATGTAGCATGTGGCCATGCAAGCCAGGAGGTGAAGGACGAACACCATTAACCCAGTACATGGATATAAAGTATAAAGAGTTCTAGAGAAGGAATGGGAGTGCATCACTATGCATGTTGTGAGTCTCTCCTAGACCAAGAAGGTCAAGATACAATATGGGTTATGGTAGATCGCCTTACCTAGATGACATGAGAAAGGAAGAGTTCTTCCAAGGGACAGATCTGGTTGAACTACATATGAAAAGAGACGATTCAACTACACCATGATGCGAACTCAAAAGTTCTTGATGTGACCTAAAGGTTTACTTCCATGTGGTGGAAGTAGGCGCATGAAGAACTCGTCTTTAGTACTGCTTAGAACCCCATACTAATGGTTAGAATGATCCAGACTAGAGGGTCTGATGAGAGTATGTGTGCTCATTCAGGGTGATACAAAGAGACAGTTCTTAAGATGTGATGTTAACCACCATAACCTTTATCGGGATGCAAGAAGTTCTAGAAGGAGGTTGTGTCGGTCACCACTTCATTAAGATGATGTTGGTGAAGGAGGCCTCACGAAGGTTATAAAAGAACCATAGTGTGTGTAGATGAAGTCGCTTTGATCGTGCAATGGCCGAGAGAGAGCCCATGACATGAGTCACAAGCTGATGCAAAGCAGACTGACATGCAGTTCACTGTGGGAGAATATGTGATGTGAAAATCCGACCCCTCTAAGCTACAGCTGAGAAAGCTGAGTCCCCGATATATGGGTCCATTTGAAATGTATTGGTGGAGATGGTTGTGTAACCTTACCCCTCAGGATAAAGTGATGTGTTGCATGAGTCCGATTTAGAGAACTATGTGAGGTCCCCAAGCCAGGTGTTGAGCCCTGAACCTATTCAGCTTTTGAAAGGCTAAAAAGTCCTGAGTCACCTATGAGGATGCGATATACCAAGGTAAGAAAGAACTCAGATGGAAGAATATGAGATGATGAAGGTTCTCGGGAAGCACATTGGAAAGGGTGAAGCCACATGGGAGCCTTGATGGATAAAAGAAAGGCTTATCCTGTTTGTTTGCTTGTTTAATGGAATTTTGAGGACAAAATTCTTATAAGAGGGGAAGGATGTTACAACCCCAATTCTGGGTTTATTTGGTGAGACATGTAATTTCTCATATTAAAGAAATTGGAACAAATGATGATATAATTTGTTTTGAATGCATGAATTTCGTTTACAATAGCCTAGATGATTGTGTTGTGGGCTTTATTGGCTACTGCGCCCAATAACAAGGAAATTCAATTAATTAATGAATAATCGAGAATTTGAGAAAAGAAAGATGTGGAAACCTCTAGAAGGCAAAATAATGTGATCCAAAGATGGATTTCGTGCCTCTTGGATTCCTTGGGTTCCAAGGAGTCCAAAATTGCAAAGATAAAGCAATAAGAAAAGAAAAGATCAATTAGATATTTCTTAATTAAGAAAGAAATTGAAAATAATGATTAAATGTGGAAAATAAGTGGAAAGAGGTATAAGTGAGTTATCCTTGGTGGAATTTCTTATCCCAAGGATTCTTAATGTTAAAAGGAATGACAATAAAGAAAATAGGAAGAGAAGGAAGAGAAAATAGGTGTTATAATACATAATATGTGCCTTATAAGTATTTGACTTGCTTATGAAGAAAAATGGTCTTTCCTTTTGAGTTTTAGTCTCAAACTTGGCACGCAAGTGGTTTAAGTATTTATAGACTTTCCTTTAAAATTTGGTATTAATTGGATAATCGATCTGAGACTTATGATTTATACAAAATCTAATAAAGTGGAAAAGGTAAAGGAAATAAATTAAATGTCACACCTTTTGTTTATGGGCGAGTGACACGGATCATTGGATCATGATCCAGCGATAGCTGTATATCGCTCAGTTCCATCCATTTTGGGAAACAGGCTTCCAGTTGATGACTCTTCCAACTCATTTTTCTCATGATCTGATGCATATGCATCCAAGGAAATTACTCCAACGTGTTTGGGAGAAGATTCCGCGTAAAACCGACCTAGATTTTGTTAGTTTTCTCGTTGTTTCTAGAAAACGCCCAAACCCCTTTGGGCAAGGGTTCGACGGAAAGGCAGGGAGCACACCCTAGCCACCCGTGCCTATATATTTAGCCACCCTCAGCTTCGGGTGTCCCTCGCGAACTCGAACAGCCGCTCCCAGGCCCTTGGCTCCCTGTCCCTCTTGAAATCAGCCTCTCTCCGGCGAGAGCGCCGCCGTGAAACCGTCGCTAGCGGTTTCCTGAAGAAGAAGAAGGACGAAGATCAGTAGCCGTCGGATTAAAAGTCCACCGTGGGCTCGTTATAGATCCAACGGATCGGTGTTGAGACAGCAGCGCGCGATCAAGTTAGTGGGGATGCGCGACGGGGATCGTCTGATCCCGTGTAGCCAAAGCGGACCACCGATTGAGCGGCCTGATATTTTTGGTAAATATCTTCTCTCTGTCAAATATTCCATAAAAAGGGTTTTACTTGCGAAAATCACAACTTTTGATAGGAAGCTTTGATGAATAAAGTTAAAACATGAAAGTTGCTTAGAAAAATACAAGGAATCCAATAATAATACTAGTATAGACTAGTTTTGCTTCTAGTTCGAAAAGTACACAAAGAAAGTTACTTTAATGCTTTAAGTATAATCAACCCTAAATGTTGTTTAGGGATGAGTTCAATTACTTAAGATTGGTACTAAGAATCAACATTTATCCTTTTGGCATAAAATGGATAATATGAATCTGATTTGAGTTTAAAAACCCGTGATTTGCTTAATTAGGGTGTTAGGACTAAGAAAATGTAATAATGGGCCTAAATCCCTAATGTTGAGTAATATGAATTTGATGACTTTTATTTCGAGAATATGAATATCATAAACAGAGACATATTGATCTGAAGCTTAATTAAGAAGCCTTGGAATAGATAACTTAATGAGATGAAGTTTTAGTATGTAAAAAGGGTGTTTTAAAGTCTCATATGAGGGAAAACATACTTGAAAACCTAGAAACCCTAATATTGGTGTTTATGACTTTAATAAGCTATGTTTTGAAATCTTATGGGTAATATGAAGTTGGAACTAATCGTAAGCTAGATTGGTAATAAAGAGGCTTAGATATGAATGACTAAGTAATTAGGGTTTTGGAACATGGAAACAATGTTTTAGGGTTTAGCTGACCTAAAAGGTAAAGGTTAAGAGACGACTATAAAGAACGTTAAGGAAAACCCTAATTCAACTTAGGCACACCGTAAGAGGGAATTACAAATCCATAAAGTAAGTGCATAATGAACATATGAATAATTAGATTGCACATGTTTTCCAGGTTTCTTATTGTGCCTGTTTGATTGGGGTGATTGGATGCCTGGCTTGGTTGGTTGTTTGATTAATTGGATATTCTGCTTACTATCCTTGAGACTTCCAAATCAGGTATGTGGTTACGCTTATGACTACCCGAATTTGTTTTCTGGGATTTTGTCGATGTTTCCATCGTGGCTTGAATTAAACTGTTGAATGTATTTAATTCATGCAAAGTATAATGTGAATATGACTATCACATAAGAAATATGCCTACTAGCTCAGATCCTAGTCTCCTATGTAGCTTTATAGATTGACCTAGTAAATGGCTACCAATGAGGGTAGGTCCATCAGGTCATTAAATGACTTAGTAAATGGCTACCAATGGGGTAGGTCCATCAAGTCATCATGAGTCAGGGATTGGTCTACCTTTGGGTAGGACCATGCGACTCCATAACCCTAGGTATTGGCTACTTGTTTGGTAGGGCCATGGGGGTAAGGATCTACCATATGAGAGAGGTGGTATCCATGTCCACTGCAGGGACATTATAGAGAAAGCGGATAGGCAAGGATTGAGTAGTATTGCTTAAAATGTAATCTTGGTTGTTAAATGATATTTGGTTGATTACATTGTTAACATAGTTGCACAATTATTGTTTCCCCCACATACCAGCTTCGGCTGACCGACGTTTTGTTTGTCGTCGTTTTAGGTACAAATGAAAGAACAAATAGTAAAGTGACTTATGTGGAATTGAATGAGAAATAACATGCACAGGAGGATTAGTTAGATTAACATCTTCATAGATAGAAGTTTAGAAATCCCAGTTTTTCCAAGGTAAGAAAAGTTTTATTTTATACCTATTTTCAGTTTAGTTGATAAAGATTATTAATTATTACTGATTATTTGTCGAACCTTTGATCCTGTTAATTGGATAACGGCACCGACCTTTCAGTCTCCCTTAATTGGGGGTTACCGGGAGGCGGGGTCGTTACATCTGTCATCGTGGGAAGGGAGTCACCTATGAAAGGTTTCTAGGGGCTTAGAAGACCAATCGAAGTCAAGTTTGATGCCCTCTAAAGGCTTGGAAAGGGGTCTCTCCTGAAGATTTGTGTGAGCCATTCATATCGAATATTTATAATATGTGATCAAAAAATGTTAAATGGTTGGAATTGATGGAAACACAGTTCATGCCTACCAAAGGTTGTGCAAGTAGCTTCCTTTCAAAGTTTAATCGGGCTTTGCAAAATGGTGGTTTGTATATTCTTTCTTCCAAGCGTTGAAACCAATGGAAGAACATACCTAAACCAACCGATGGTTCGACAACTTTCTTCTTTAGATGGTCCTTCAGTGTGACAACTAATGGAGGACTTGGTATGGTTCTTTGAAATGATGATTTTGCTAGGATCCTCAAAACAACAGATTTGTCAACCATAGGAAGCTCATTTGGTTGATTATTTAAAATAATTGTGAAATCATTTACTTCACTCTAATGTCATTTACTATAATTTATCCTTTATTTACTATAATTAGAAAAATAATATAGCATCCCAACAAACATACCATATTGTGAAATAAAGTAAGAACTAAGATGTACTAAAGATGAAAGCATGCTAAAGATGAAATTATTAGAATTAGGAATGGAAGATACAGAAGGGTTCATAGAGCCTTAAATTGCCTCCCAAGAAGTTTAGTGTTTAGCTTTACTATCTCCATGTTCTTCTTAGTATTGGCTTGTGGTTCCTCAAGATGTAGTTCAACCGGCGAATGCTATGTCTTCATAGTACCTTTTTACTTTGTGGCCATTAACGTGAAAGGTTCCTGCTTTTTCACTAAAGAACTCAATAATTTCTTTTGGATATATATTTGTGACTATGAAGGAGCCTAACCATCTTGAACTCAACTGTCTAGGGGACAATATGATGGTAGAATGGAATGGGAGGAGCTTATCTCCTTGATTGACATGCATTCTCTTTAGGTTTGCGTCATGCCACACCTTGGTCCTTAGTCGGTAAATGTGAGCATTTACATAGGAATACACCTTAACTTCTCGAGTTCCTAAAGTTGCAGGCATATATTCTTGACAACCATATCTGAGCCCATGTTAAGGAGCTTAATTGCATAGAATGCTTTTTTCTCTACCTTCACAATATGGTGGAATGCTTTCCAAAGATAAACCTATAAAGAGTAATATCTATTGGTTTCTCATAGTCCGTTAGATATGCCTAAAAAGAATAATCCAACTTCATAGTACAACCCTTTTTGTCCTTCTAACACTCTTTTTGAGATTTTTTTTGATCTGTCTATTTGAGACTTCAACCTATCTAAATGTTTGTGGGTGGTATAGGCAGTGGCCTTATGTTTCACTCTATACTTCTTGAGGAGTTCTTGAAACTGTCCTTCCATGAAGTGAAATTCACCATCACAAATGATGGTCCTAGGAACCCCTATCTTGGAAGAATATTCTTTTCAAAGATCCGCTTCACGACCTTTGAATCACAAGTAGGGGTCTCGACAACTTTCACCCACTTGAATGCATAATTAACACAACCAATATGTTTGGGTTTCTTCATGATGAGGGGAATGTCCCATGTAATTGATTCCTCATATATCAAAGATTTCTACTTTTATTCAATCCAATTGCAACATTCATTCCTCCTCAATATATATCTTGTTGTCTGACATTTGTTGCAAGACTTTATGTATCCTGAGCACCCTCAAACAAAGTTGGACAATAAAACCCTAACTAAAGAATCTTTGTAGAGGTCATGATTTCACCTAAATTCCCACAATAAGGTGAAGTATGTCATTCATGTAGAAGTTTAGGCACCTCCACCTTGGGTATACACCTCTTGCAGAGGTTGTCCAAACATTTCCTAATCAACAAGGGGTCATCCCAGTAATGATTATTGAGATTAGAGAAGAGTTTCTTATTTTTATTATAGGTGATGTCTTTAGGAAGTTGCTGACCAGATAGATAATTACATATGTCGACATACCAATGTATAATATGGTTTGTACTTTGTCCATCATTTTATATTCATCCAGGTAGCAATCATTATAGGTAGAAAGTCATCCTTCCCCAGTTGTATCTTCAATTAGTTGTTAACCACAACATTCCTGACCCTTTCTTATCTACAATTTCATGATCAAACTTGTGTAAAACAATAATGTTAGAACTCTTGTATTTTTCAATCATCCAATCCTTCATTGCTCCTTAGTTTGTGTATAGAACAATTTTAGAACCTGTCAAATATGATCAAAACTTGTCAGATGCATATACTATAGACAACATCTCTTTCTCAGTGATTGTGAAGTTAACTTGAGACTAGTCTAAGGTCTTTCTCACATAATACATGTCATAATTTTTTCTTATCTTTCTTCTTCCCTAAGACAACACCCACAACATAATCATTTGCATGGCACATCAACTCAAATGGGAGATCCTAGTTTGATGCTTGGATTATCAAAGTATTAGTATAAATATCCTTCAACGTGTTGAAGGATTTTAGGAAATTCTCATTAAAGTCAAAGACAATGACTTTTACAAGAAGGTTTGAAAAAGGTTTCAAGATCTTAGAAAAGTCTTGGGTAAATCATCTGTGGTAACCAGCATGTCCCAAGAAGTTTCTCACTCCTGTGATAGACTTTCGAAGGTGGCAGTTTGTTATAGCCTCAAATGTTCTAAGGTCAAAATCAACTCCTTTGTCCAAACCTTTGTATCCCAGAACTATCCCCGCTTGCACCATAAATGCCACTTCTCTAAGTGTAGGACATGATGCTTCTCTTTTCATTATTTTAAAACAAGGGAAGATTCATGAGAAGTTATTGAATAAAGTGCAATTAAAAGGAAAGTCATAAATAAAAATTTCCATTCTATCCTTCAGAAAGTCAAAGAAGATCAATATCAAAAGTTATTGGTTGTTTCAAAGATTGAAAGGTGTACGCCTAAAGGGCATATTTACCATAGAAACATGTAAAGTTGGTTTTTTCCTAGTTGTCAAGATATATAGGAACTTGATACAAATTGGAGTAGTCATCCAGATTAAAAATATATGAGTGATGTGCTAGACGCTCTAACACTTGGTCAATGAACAAAAGGGGGAATGGTCCTTTTTTGTTGCTACATTCATCTTCATGTAGTCAATATGCATCTGCCACCCTATAAAAGTTATACTTGCTATATTGATCTTCCTTGAACATTGTCATACCTACCTTCTTGGGTAGCACATGAACAAGGCTCACTCATTTGCTATTGCTGATTGGGCAAACAATTCTTACATCATGGAGCTTTATGAATTCCTTATTTACTACCACTATCATGTTTTGATTTAATATCCTTTTCCCTTGGGCTAGATGTTTTGCATCCAATTCAAGGTGAATGTGGAGCATAAAATTAGTGGGGTTCACCCTACGATTCATCTGCTAATTATCCTATCACTTTTCACCTCAACTTAAGTTTTGTTAAGATTTTTCTTTTTACTAATTAGATAAAGTAGAGCTTATGATGACAAGATTTCATTCTTTCGTGTCTAGGAACTCATACTTAATACCTCCTGGTCATTGTTTCAAATCAGGCTTTGGTCATGGAGAGTCATCATCAGTAGGTGTTATCTAAAGAGAGGCATATTTAAATTAATCGATGTCAAAATTTGCTTCGGCTTTGCCCTCTCTTTAATTACAGTCCATGTAATCAAGAAGTTAAAAAACCTTTGGATCTTGAACATTTGTACTCTAGTCAGTTACAACTCACATTATAGGTTCTACAATGGCATTTTGTTCTTGGAATTTCTCATAGAGTTAATTGTAGATGTCCATGAAATAACCTGACTCAAATTGAGATGGCCCCACTTTGAAGTCAATGTGATCATTTCTGACCCTAGTTGTGATGATACCATCCTAAACATCTATAAAGGATCTTCCTGTATACAAGAAGGGTCTCCCATCAATCATAGAGAAAGTTGGGTCTTCCACAACATCAATAACTACAATATCACATGGGATAAATAATCTTCTCACATAGATGGACACATCTTCCACAACTCCTACATGATTAGTAAATGTATGATTAGTGATCTAGATTCACAATCATACATTCCTGATTTTAGTAAGGCCAAGATACTAAGAAAGAGTGAGAGGCATTGAACTTATGTTGTCCCCCCAAGTCAGTGAGTCCTTTCCTTTCTTCATTATCCATACATTAAATGGGATAGTCAGTTACCTTAGATCTTTTTGTTTTGTTAGAATCTTGGCCTGAGCAAAGGAACTTGACGTTCAAATGGGTTTGATAGTTTCTATTTTGTTTCCATCTCTCCTTTTTGTGACCAGATCTTTATAGAATTTGGTTTAAGTTGGCATCTTTTCTATGGCATCTAAGAAAGGATTGTCAAGATGTAGCTTCTTTACTACCTTGATAAATTATTCATATCTTTTCTTCATATGAGCCTTGATGACCTTATTGAGAAAAGGGATTCTCAAATCACAAGGATCTCTATTAGAAATTGCCTCTACAACAGAGTCAAGCTACTTTTCTTGAACAAGTTTCTTTCCCTTGCTTTTCTCTTTTGGGTTTGTATTTTCAAGGATGACTACGGGTGTAGGTTCATGTTCAATCTCGACTCTCTTAGACTGGGACTTAGAAATATGAATGTTCTCTTGGTGAACTTTGGATGAATGCCTCCCTAAAATGGTGTCATCCTTAGTGTTTCCATCTTTGTAGTTTCATGTCCTCTACAATATTTCTCAGTCCTAGAAGGAATCCTTCTATGAGGGATCTTGATTAGGTCAGAAAAATTTTCCAATAGCCGGTCAATCATTTTATTATGAATTTGTATATCAGATGTATGCCCACATACACAACCCATATGCGCTTGCATCGTGATTGAAACATTGTTGTTGTTGATTGCACTTTGATTGAGTTTATCATTAATATCTACTTGTCTTTTTTCAAAGGCAAACAAGAAAAAATTAAGTATGCTTGCCCCTGGCTCTGATTCTAACTCTTCCCTTGATTATGGCCTTAATTCTGGCCTTGCCCTTGGAATTTGTTCCTATCACACTGATAAGTTCTATTATAGGTGAACCCAGATGGTCCACCATCCTCTCCCAAAGCCAGGTGGGCTTATAAGTTGATTTTTAGAAATGCTTAGTTGGTGATAGGTTTTTTATAGAATCCTTGTTTCTACACAAAAATTTGGGATATTTAGGTCTCTTAAAGTTGGCATAAGAGACATTTTTGGTTTACCCATCCTAGTTATCCTCTTCTTCATGAGTGTAGATGCAAGAATAAGTGTCATGGCCACTCTCTCCACAAGTTACATAGTTCATCATGGTTTTAATATAATTCTTTCTTTTATACTCAATATCTTTTATAGTGCAAAAATCGGTAGCTATCTTGTCAGTTTTGACCATAAGAGCTTCGAGTGCCTTGGAATTAGTAGTAGTCCCCACAATATAGATTTCACAATTGGTCATGTTTCATATTCCAGATTGGCTTGCAAGGCGGCCATGCTATCAACTATATAATTTGATGTTTTTGGGTTATGCACTATGAAGTCACTTATGGAAGCAACGTTGAGGGAAGTTCTCTCGCAAGTAATTAAGCCATTGTAGAAGGTAATCACCATGTACCTCATAAATGCTATGGTGATGGAAGTCTCTTTGGTACTCTTGATATCTTTCCCAAGCTTTACTCAAGTTTTGATTGGACTTTTACAAGAAGCTATTGATCTTGTTTATGTAGTGTATGGTTCTCTCTATAGGGTAGAACCTGATGATAAAGGCATCAACTAGGGGTTCTCATACTAGATACCAGACGAGGACCTTGTCTATTAGAGAGACCTGAAATCCTTGCAGTAGATGACCTCCTCAGGTACCATATTAATTTTGAGGGTCCATAGATATTTTTGAAAATAGCTAAGTGGTGGTAGGGATTTTCATCCTGTGAGTTTCTCCCAAAGATTCACTATTATATCACATTTAGAAAGTTGGGTTTTAGCTTGAAGTTACCTCTTTTCATTGGCTTGTGAGGAAGCCAAGGACCAAAGAGATTGACCTTCATTAGTTTGGGTGGGGGATTTTGAGGGTTTTGAGCATTTGGTTCAAGTTCCAACTCCTCCCCCATGTACGGTTTCTCAAGGGAAGGGCCATATACAATTCTCATTTTGTTTCCCTCATCTTATCCTACCTCTACCACTACCACAAAACATGACTTTTTTGGTGAATGAAGAAAGGTCTGTTGCACACTATCCTCCTAAAAGAAATGCGTGGGTCAAGGTTATAAACTAGACACATTAACTACATTTTCAAGATAAGTATCATTATTAAATCAAATAGAATGCACACTTAATCTTATTTCTAGACTTAAGGCATTGACATATTCCGATTAGATCTCAGGTCCTTAATAGTTGTTGAAGACCTTGTCTTCAACAACGGTTCCAAAAGTTGATCATCTAAGATTGTGTGTCCAAAATCCAAGTAGATCTAGAGTAATTGGAATTTATATTTTCAACCCAATTCTTAGAAGCATGCAACGGTTAAATGGAGTCTTGTGTAGTAAATGAGATCAGAAACATGGACAAGGGGTGACAAGTCTAGAGGATTTGAGGTCTTATTTTCTTTACATCTGACCAAAATGAGAGATAAGTGTCGTATGGGATGATGGTAACCAAACAAATAGTAAGTCAAAAAAAGTATAGTGAATCTATATTAACAAGTCAAGACAAGACTTGGATATTTTAGTATGTTTTAATATATGGATAAATTTGGATTGGGTTTTCTAATTTAAGGTTTCTCACCCAAATGCAATACTTACACCCTATGTATACCCTTACTTTAAAAGCAATCATCATTAGTGTCTAATCCCTCCTCTCTCAAGTTCCTATTGGATCTAGATCATAAGAGTCTCTATATCTATTGAGATGGTAAATATACAATTGAAAATACAACCATATGATCATTATCTTTAACATTCTAACATTCTCATCCATTTGTAGTATTCCATAATTCTAGATATAGACTAATTCTACCATTTTAAGACATTGGAAATCAAACAACACAAGATGGTAGCTCATCATGCAAGTGAAGCATTAAAGACCAAACACTTGGAGATACATATTTCTAAGAGTATATATGAAGAACAAATATGAATATTTACAAGTTGAAGAGCCTTACTGGTTACTCACAAACCAAGAAAAATGTTTACTCACTCACAGTAATGAGAGACAATACTGATTTATACATGAACGAATCTAGATCAAGATGGATGCATTGAAGGAGATAAACAAGATGACAAGGAGGAAGAAAACACAACAAATAGTAGCTACAAGGTTACTGGTGGTTGATGGTGACATCCTTATTTAAAGTTATGCTGACAGTGAGGAAGTGGTAGCTTAGTCATCCTTCTTCTCTTAAAGAGATTCGTCTAATTTTATGGGAGTAGGAGGTGATTGTCGAAGGCCTTAGACTCTCATCCTTGGTCACTAAGGATATAAGGAAAATCTTGGACTCCCGTCCTTAGTATTTTGATGGTCAACTGTGGATGGATATCTAGGCAACACTTCATCATTGGAGTGAAGATACTCTTAGTATGGGAACCCTATTTATAGGAACTAGTGTGGTTCTAGAGGCTCTTATGATTAGATTTATCTTGTACCCCAAGATCACCTAGCATGTGAATTGGGGCACACACTTAATGGTTTGTGATGGTGTCTCATAGGGTGTCCAACAATAGACAATGGTCTGTTGAACCATCCATATGTGAGGTTGGCAGATGAGCCTTCAATTGCTTGAAGCACTATTGAGCCATCAGCTAGAAAGGCTAGTAGGGAGTCCTTCAATAGTCAATGGTTAGTGAAACCATCAGTTAACAAGGATCATGCAAGCCATATATAGGAAAGTTTGACAGATGAACCTTTGGTTGATGGAAGCACTTCCAATACATCAATAGGTAGGGCTAGCATGAGGAGCATCGATTGATGGAAGTTCTACCTCCTTCAGTATTATATAATTTTCTAGGAACCATTAGAAGGTGGAAGTAAAGACTCTGTCTGTTGTTGGCTTCTAGTGGTTTCATGTGCTTAGCGAGTTCCATCGATCATTGGGTTTCTATTTCTAGCAAAAAATGATTTGGATATGTAGGTGATGGTCAAAGGTTTTCCTACTGCCATCTGATGTCATAGCTGTTGGGAAATCAGGCAGTAGATAAGGTGGTTGAAACAAATAATTTTAGATTGTATCCCAAACTAGAAAATCACACCAACAAAAATTTATTTAGTAAATAGACTTTGTAAGGTATATAGCTAGTCTTTGATCAAGTCTAGTGACAATCCTCACATAATATTGTTTCTTGATCTGTCAACACACAGACAACCGTCAAAGCAGCCTCCTAGTGTGACACCAGGGATATTGGATGATGTATTCCTCCTAGTGTGTTGACGACAATTTACATGCCTATATCATAGTTCATGCAGACCGTCAGGAATTCCTTGTCACGCTTTCTATAGAAAATGTGAAGGAGTTTGTCCTTTTGATGTCGACGTGCTAGCGCCAACTTCTTCTCCCTTGATGTCTCTCCCTTTTATGGGTAAGATTTGCTTGGATTCTCATTTTACCTCAAGTGTGATAGAATAATGTTTGTCTATTTGTATCATCTCAAAGCATTGACTACCCCCTATTTATAGGATGGTCAGAGAAAAGGTTCCAAATCAAGTGGGAGTCAAAGAGATGGATTTTCACAATTTAAATATTGTTGCGAATCTCCAGTCGGTCCACTGGATCTTCTAGTTGCTCAATTGGTGCTCCAATTTATCAAAAAATTTTCCTATTTACAAAAGTATTGTCTTCTAATGTGATGAATAATAAACATCATTACACCATCATCAGTGCTTGACCAGTTGGTGGATTGGACGTTCCAATAGTTTGATTGGTTAATTTGGCAATATGACTAGAAATATGTCTACTTGTCTGATTGGAAATTCCAATATATGGATTGTCTATTTCCATTGGTTGTGTCTGTACATCCAAGTCAGTTGATGGAGTGGAACAACATTCGATCAAATGGACATCATTAGGTCAACTCATATACCAGGATTGTTTAATTTGATTACCTAAATAATTCAATAACCAAGTTAAAATTATTCATGATTAAAATCCTATTACAGGTGTATCCTATGTGTGTGACATTATAGGCCCCTAATTATGTTGGCAGTGAATGTTCATAACCAATTTATGCATCATAAGAAATGAGTGGTATCTAGCAACACATTATTGCTACCTAAGTAATTGGACAGTTGGAGAACATATTCAAGCTAGAACCATGATTAGTGTTACTATGATTGTATAATTCCTTTATCTCAGATATCCAGATTGAACTCAAGGCATGGAGTCTCCATCCTCTTAATCATTCAATCCATGTTACTTGAACTAGAGTAGACTATATAGATGAATATGATCTCAATATCATATATTGACTCACATGAGTATGGTCATACATTTCCTCAGTCTCAGTTATCAAGTGGCCATGATATCAAGTTGAGTAGGAGGGAGAAATCCCATCTACATCACTCAGAGTCAATTCTCATGTATCACAATGAACCCAAGAACCACCTTTATGGCAACCCTTATTCAAGGCCACACATATGATGTTAAAATACATCAAATGACATGTGATGAGTGTAGTGACTTTAGGTCTACAAATCACAATCACCACTAACACATTAATATGTGATTATTACCATTTTCCAAGCATCAGTTCTCAAGGCATGTCTGTCTGGTACACTATTCTTTAAAAAGAGCCATTGTGTTTGGTTTGATATCACATATCATGACTAATGAGATTCTATAGTCATCTAACACACATTCTACTCTTATGTATTATCATTGTCTATTAGCTTCCACAATAATATCTTACTAGGGACATAACAACAATTTATATGCTCTTATCATACTTATGATCTCATTGTTTAGGTTCTCAACCTGAAGACATATGTCATCGAGAAATATCATTCTTCATACATCTATTATTTTTTATCATCATCTCATAATTGAACAAACATATAGACATAATTGCCATTATTAGTAATCAAATCAATTACAAGATATGCCATTACAATCATCATATGACTGGATCTAAAGGAAAACATACCAATATACTCCCACTTGCACCTAGAGTCAATCACCAATGAACTTAATCCAAATGACCTTACATGACCATGCTTCTGATGTGAAAGTGCTTTTTTCAGTGGGTGAAAAACATTGCTTTTAGTTGGTACTCTACAAATATTTACATCTCATCACTGTACCATATCTTGTATGAGATGAAACCTCCATAGTATGTGCTTGGAACGCTGATGCGATCTGGTTTCCTAATCCTGTGCACTATCTATCACAATACAACTCTACTACATCACAAATACTTGGAAGCGCTTTAAGGTCACTGATGAACTTATTGATCCAGAAAACTTATTTTGATGCATTGGATGGAATAATTTACACAACCTCTATGTAGAACCATCAAATGTCACTTTCTTGGAACTCTTCCATCTTAAAGATTCATTTTTAAGGAAAAACATAAATCCAGATTGCGATTGTAGTCATCTTTATCAATTTAGAAGCTAGCATCAGTGTAACCTTTTACTACCAACTCTTCCTCACCGCCATAAACAAGGAACTGATCCTTAGTTATTCTTAAGTAATTAAGGATGTTCTTTATGACAGTACAGTGACCTTCACCAGGATCTGACTAATACCTGATAGTCTTACTCAAGTCATACAAGTCATTGGGATGAGTACATAACATTGCATACATGATAGATCAAACTGCAAATGTGTATAGAATCTTACTCATGCATTCTCATCCTTCACAAGAACTGGGACATTGAACTCTATATGTACTAACACCAAGGGACATGGGTAAGTTTCCTCTCTTTGAGTTCTCCATGCCAAACATCTTCAACAGTTTGTCAATGTATGTGGTCTATCTTAGGCTTAGAAGCCTTCAGGATGTATCTCTATAGATCCTAATTCCTAAGATATAGGAAGCTTTGCCTAAATACTTAATAGAGAAGGTACTTTCCATCCAGGTCTTTACCATCTATAAAGTAGGGATGTCATTCTCCATTAATAGTATGCCATCTACATACGTAATGAGAAATATGATTAAGCTCCCACTAACCTTCTAGTTAACACACGGTTCATATTCATTTTGACTAAAGCCAAACTCTTTGACTCTTTTGTCAAATCAAAGATTCCATCTTCGATATGCCTACTTCAATCCATAGATTGACCTTTTGTATCTTACAATCTTTATTAGTTTCCTTTGGATTGATAAAAACCTCAAGTTGTGTCATGTACACATCCTTAAAAAGATTCACGTTAACGAAAGTGGTTTTAACATACATATGCCAAATCACATGGTCATAATAAGATGTAATGGCAAGCATGATCTTGATGAATTTAACCATGAAAACTGGTGAAAAAGTTATCACAATCAACACCTTGAACTTGTCTGAATACTTTTGCAACCAATCTGTCCTTATAGGTTTGTACTTTACC
This sequence comes from Alisma plantago-aquatica, assembly GCA_963693085.1. Lineage (NCBI taxonomy): Eukaryota > Viridiplantae > Streptophyta > Magnoliopsida > Alismatales > Alismataceae > Alisma > Alisma plantago-aquatica. The sequence goes on from OY856415.1 coordinate 485,597,978, forward strand.
ATTCATGTAGATCTTCTTCTTGAAGACCTATTTGCACCCTACAGGTTTTACCCCTTCAAGTGGATCCACCAAGGTCCATACCTTGTTGGTGTACATGGAGTCCATCTCAGATCTCATGGACTCAAGCCATTTCTCATACTATGGTCCCTCAATAGCTTCTAGGTAGGTTGTTGGCTCATCATCAATGACCAACTCATTGCCTTCTTGAGTCACTAGATAACCAAATCTTTTTGGCTCAAGGCATGTCCTACTATATCTACAAGGTTCACGTGTCACAAAGGAACTTGAGATTCACAAACTCTTGTGAGTCTTCTTGTTCCTTGTGTACAACTGGAGTTTCAAATTTTTACTTGTTGGTCTCAAACTTCTTCGAGTTCTACTTTCCACCACAGATTCCTTTGGAAATAGATTCCTTTTCTAGGAATACAACATTCCTGACAACAAACACTTTGTTGTCAGACAGAGTATAGAAGTATTATCCCCTAGTTTATTTGGGATATATAACAAAATAACATTTATCCGATTTGGGTCCAAGATTTTTGGGAAAAATCTTTCTCACATAAGCTTCACATCCCCAAATATTCATAAAAGACACATCGGGACATTTTCCATGCCATATCTCATATGGTGTCTTTTAATGGTACATAGTTAAATGTATATGTGGAGGTTTCTAGAGAATATCCCTAGAATGAAAAGGGAAGATAAAAAAATCTCATCACTGCTCGCACCATATCTAGTAATGTGTGATTTCTTCTTTTCGATACAACATTATGTTGTGGTGTTCTAGGGTGGAGTCCAGTGTGATACAATACCATAGGCTCATAGAAGGTCCTAAAAATCTTGGCTTAGGTACTCTTCACCTCGATCATAACAAAGTGCTTTAATGCTTTTTACCAAGTTGGTTATGTACTTCTCTCATGAGATCCTTGAACATTTTAAGGGTTATGACTTGTGTTTCATCAAGTAAACATAGCCAAACCTAGTGAGATCATCAACGAAGGTTATGAAGTATTGGTAACCACCTATGGAATTTGTTCTAAAAGGTTCGCATACATCAATATGTATAAGTCTTAATAGATCATTTGATCTCTCACTGTGACTAGTGAAATTAGTCTTTGTCATCTTTCCCAATAAACAAGATTTGCATGTCTCTATTGTTTCAAAATCAAAAGAGTATAAATAACCATATTTTTGGAGTCTAGAGATGCGTCTCTCACTAATGTTCCCTAGAAGACAATACCAAAGGTATGTTTTGTTTGAGTTATCATTTTAAACTTTTTGTATTTAGGTTGTAAACATTTGTCTCTATATCTATTAAGTAAAGACCATAATACATTAGAACTCTTCCATAAAAATCTCATCTTGAGAAATAGAACATCGACCATTAATAATGTGAAATTAAAATCCACTCTTGTCCATACAAGATATGGAACTGATGTTTCTATTGATGGAAGGTACATAATAACTATTATTTAACTCTATTACCAGCCCAATGGACAGAGATAAATGTTAGGCTCCAACTATAGTGGCAACAACTCTTGCTCTGTTTGCAAAACATAGTTCAACCTCACCCTTTCTTAAATATGTACTTCTTTTTAGAACCTGCATATTATTGGAAATGTGAGATCCACATCCAATATATAGTATACAAGATGAAGAAGTAGACATATTTATCTCAATAAAGTATATATCTAAAGTTGAGATCTCTATCCCTTGCTTCTTATCATAGTTCCTCTAGATAAGAGAGGGCAATTTCTTTTCCAGTGTCTAGCCTGGTGACAGTGGTTACAATTTTCTTTCTTGTTCACCCCTCCCTTAGATTTAAATGCAAAAGCCTTGGCTTTCTAGATAGCTTTAGAACTCTTCTTGGATTTTCCTTTTCCCTTGGACTTCCCTTTGTCTTTGATGATCATCATCACATATTTGGGTTTATCCTTCTTCATCTGTGCTACAGTTGTTCTCAACATTCCAAGTAAGTTTGATAGCGGCTTGTAAAAATCATTCATTTTCTAGTTAATGCAAACTAATTGCATGATTCTGGAAGCGACTGCAGAATCACATATGGAGCCAACTCTTGGCCTAAGGGAAATCCCACTCTAGCAAGGTTCTCCACATACCCAATCAACTTGAGTACATGGGGACCTACTGAATACACTTATTCCATATTGCACTTGAACAACACCTTTGAGACATCATCTCTCTTGTCTTGCATGATCTTGATACATGTTCTTAGGATGTGTTACCATCTCACTAACATCCATGTTCTCATGTTTTCTCTACAACTCATAGTTAATTGAGCATAGCGTTAGGCATTTGGCATCTATGACATCATCAATATGCTTCTTGTAAGCATCCCTTTCAGCCTTAGGTGCAGTGGGAGCTAGTTCATTAGCTCTGGTGTCTCCAAGGACATAGAGCTTGCTCTTGAGTGAGAGCAATTTTCAACCTCATGAACTAGTTACGGAAGTTATTTCCATTTAGTTTGTCCTTCTCAAGGATCGATTGCAACGAAAACATGTTGTTGTTTGACATTTGTTTCTACAAAAGAAATTTGCATTTTGTGAAATACCTTTGATTTGACTTGAATAAAAGAAACCTCACATTAATTAGGCCTTGAATTAGTTATTACTCCCACTATATTTTTCAAATTGATATCCCTCATGATCATTTTGGAAGATTGCAACGTACAATCTTCTAGTGAGTCAAGATCTATATTTCATCATGCATGGGTCAGCTAGGGCTGATCTCCCACAACTTGACTATTTAGGTAGAAAACACTTGCCAATTGCATCATATCTTGATAAATGTTATGCACAACTCTTTGTCATAATCCATATTTATACTTCTAGGTTGTTAATCCCATTGAGATCACCTATTTCATCCTAACCCATAATCCAACACTATGGGATACACACCATGTGGAGGTAGGCCCACATATCTATGATCACACTTCTATGAGATAGATGACGCACCACATTCAGGAATTCCCACACTTAGTAGATCAAGTTTTTCATGTGTGTTTCTTATGGAAAGATTCTAGGACATAATATGTAATTGATGAATTTATATTTATTAATACATATACATATCCAATCACCACATACTTATAATATGTATCACATACATGTTATATCCACAAACAAAACACGCAATAACAGAATATGAGTGATGATTATGGCCATATTAATGCCATTCTTTGGAGCCAAAAATAATTTCTACCACCAAAGGACCACATCATATGTAGAAACCTGTTCTTGTAGAAAATCTACATTACAACTAGCCTGGTCAGTTGAATAGACTCTTTAGTCTATCAATTGTCCTATTGGTCAGTCGATTAGTCTTCATGGATCGATCGACTGGCTCCCAGCTCAAGAAGTGTTTTGACTCCTCCAGTCAATTGGTTGGTCCTCTAGTTGATTGATTGTCTCCTCCTCACTATGGCCTCTTCTGTCCTTTGGTTGGTCGAGTCGGCTCCCAGTCGGCCGAGTTGTCTAGAGTAGATCTGTAGCACCCCAATTTTCACAACTAATTTAATACTTATAAAATTATTTTTAAGATATTTGTCAGGGCTTAATGTATAAAAACCATGAAATGATATTTCTTATAGAAAAATAATAATAAAGTAAGAAAAATAAATCAAAAACTCACAATACTTTTCTCTTTCATACATTCCATAATATATTGCAATTAACTCATTATGATGAATAATAGTTTCAAATTTCCTTTTTCCCTCTCCTATCCTTGAGGATGCTTAAAAGAAACAAAAGAATTAGAATTCAAAAATTTCCATTTTCCTTATGATAGATTTTAAAATAAAAATAAAATATCATTGACATATTTCTGTCTCCTCCTATTCAGATTACAAAAAGGAACAATAATTGTCCCTATGCACTAATTTTGAAATATGAGATTAGTTACTCACCTGGAAAAACATAAAATGACTTCCTCTTTTAGTTTTTATACATACGAAGGAAATAGCATTATCTTCTCTCTCTTCATGAAAGTTTCTCAAAAAGGCATATAACTTAATTGAGAGAATATTCATTGCTTTTGTTTTTTGACTCAAAGGAACAATGAAGGAAAATCTATTCAAATTATCTCATCCTTAAATGCATAAGAATCAAGTTAAATGACCCATATGGAACTTGTGGACAAAAGATATGCAAAACCCAAATTTTATTGTCCTAGGTTTGATCTAGACTACCTAATTAATGTGTGGTCCAAATTTGGTTTCATTTTAAATTTGTTTGACCACTCAAATAACTATAAACACAATGTCAATACCTTTAATGCATGCAAAAACAAAACAATGTAAACATTAATTCGTTGTTGGTCAAAATTAGTCAACATTGGAACCATATACTTAAAATATTAGAAGGGAAGATGGAAGGAGAGTTTGATTATTTTCTTTTTAATATTCCAAAGCTTGAATAGTTCAATACAGTGTGATCAAATTTACAAGAACAATATATTAATTTGAGACTACAGAAAAGTGTGGGTTTTTACCCATAACCTTTTCAACACAATTAGGAAGCGTGCCATGGAAAAGGAGAAGTAATTATAGGTATCAAGATGTTACGTAAGTCTGAAATGAAATTCAGTTATTTAATATGGACAATTGAAAATGGTTTAATGTTCCACAATCATAACATCATTTCAAACAAAAATTAATTATATTGGAGTGAGTAATTATATTCAAAAAATTTAGATAACACATTGAAATCATGTTTTATATTTTTTTAATACATTTATTGCATGTAGATGTGAGTTAAAGTTCCTTTTGTCTTTCCTCCCTTATGTAATTTATAAATTCAAATGATGTGTCTTGATTTTAGTTACATGATCAATGCATTATGTAATTCTAAAAGAAATGGTGCTATTCTCTAACTCTTTTTTTTGTGATTGCAAATAGAATGTAATGGAAATTTAGTTAATGACATTCTTTTGATAAACAAATAAATGTAAATGATAATACATTTTCTCTTCTTCTTCTCTTCCTCCTACCTCTAAAATAACTCATTCAAAAGATATTTAAAGATAATAAAGGAAACTCACCAAAAATAGATAATTAGATTAACTACAAAGTTGAACTTTAGTAATTAACAAAGGAAAAGATGTTTCACATATTCTTATCTTTTGATACATTTAAGTTGAAATAATGACAAATGTTAAATTGATGAATAAAAGATATTCAAAATTTTTAAATCGGTTGGATGAGAACATTCTAGACCCTTGAAACCTATAAAAGAGACCTTCCCCATTATCCTAGCATACCAAGGAAAATTACACTCACCTATGTTCTTACAAATCCCATCCAGGTGCTGCCTCCCTCCTTGGTCACCAGGATTTTTGTCAAAATCTAATTAGGGTGATTAGAGTTCCTTAGGCCTAGAAAGAGACGTAGGGTCTCATTTAAGACAAAGGCAAGTGGTCCATGCTAATTTAACATAAGTATTATTTGATTTTATGTATGCAAGTTTAATATACAGTGAACATTATGAACGTATTACCTTTCATTTTTGTTTGAATGTAGTGAATCTATTATGAATTGAATAATATGTTTTATGGACAATGGTCATCATATTATCTATCATGAACATTAAGAATAAATAAAAAAATTAAGAAAGAGTTTTTAAGAGAAAGATAATGATAAAAGATAACTTATTTAAGATCCTCACTAAGAGGCTCCTCAAAGAAAAACTAAGAGGCACTTCAATGTAGAAGAGAATAGGCACTTAGTTTCATAAGAGAAGAGGCACTTTGGTGCATAAGAAAAGAGGCACTTATGTGTAAAATACAATGATTCTTATATAAGTCAAGATAAAAGAAATTGATTTAAAAGCAATTGTGTATTTTTCTTTAATTTTAATGTATAAAATCTATTTTCAATTTACATGTTTTCTGTAAGCTATAACATATTCAATTTCTATTTACAAATTATTTGATGCATGGATGGGGGCGTGATGCTTGCAGGTAAGGATCAAGCTTATGAGGAAGAATCTCTCTGACATGGGAGGACTAGTTCAAGGAATCTTCAAGAAGAAAAGATCTGGTGGGGTGCCATCTACTAAGTCGATCCAATATTTTAGATATCTTTCACATCATGCCTTAGTTATGTTAGCCAAGTTTTTCTAAATTTAATGATGAAAAAATTGTTGTATTCTTATGTATGAATCAATTCAAAATAATTCATGGTGTTTCATTTACTCTATTTTGAAATGATTAGTATTTTGTGACACCCCCTTGAGAATAATGCTTCCACTCAACAATGTGTACGTTTTATAAAAAGTTGGATGTTACATTATAATATCAAAGCATATAGGTAGATGGCCACTAGGAAGATATGATTCAAATAGTCACCCTAATATGAAAATGTGAAACTAAGGTCTAGGAATAAACTCTCGAGAAAAGATATCAATTCCTAGGATGACATGTAAAGGATAGAGGTTTACCTATCTAGATCTGAAGCATGAATCTAATCCTTGATAATGAGATAGCCTTTTCTTTCTCAATGGTCATGACCAACCAATTGAGAGTTGAAGAGGGATACCATAAGCAAGATACTGTAACATACTGGAATTAGAACCCTACCCTAGTAGTTTCACTCTTTTTGCTTAGCCAAACAAGAATAAGCTAATACATGCAATTAAAGGAATACAAAATATTTTGTTCTTAATAATAACTCATAAAAGAATTTAGTTGGATAAATATTCCCCATATATTCTTAATATAGGGTTGTATGCACATAAACACCAATTTGGTTTTAATTAGTGGGGTTGAAGTATAAATTGTCACTAAGTAATAGAAATCATAAAATACTTCGTCTTAGAACTTTCTAGCACTCCATAAAATAAGAGAAATAGGAGAAAATATGAATCTTATATAAAGGAGAGGATAAATGCAATAATTAATGGTAATATGGGAATTAATGGGTAAAGAAGATAATTAGAAAGATATTGCACCAAAATTATAATTGGAAACCCATGAGGATAATTTGACACTCAAATTCATTTTCTTGACCAAAAAGTAACTTTGGGGCCAAGTATCATTTAAAGTGGAATGACATTATCAAAAGAAAATAGGAAATATGACAATAAAGTGAAATAAAATACTTAATGTTCTCAAATCAAGAAAATAACTCCAAATTAGTAATCTAAACATAAAAATATGCCTTTGGGCGAATTTGCAACTAATTTGGACAATGTTTGATTAATAGGTAATTATAGGAGAGAGAAAATGCCTAAAAGGTGAAATTAATAAATAAATGTAATTCGTGACATTAAAAGTTGGAAATAAAGGCAAATTCGTATTCAACCCATTAAATATGACTTGTGTGTCAAGTTCCATAAAATTTGGATAATCATAATACCATTAATGAAGGAGGAAAGAGAAAATGAATTTTGATTTAATTAACACATTAAAGGTTTCCAAAAGGCAAAACTAATTGGATATTCGGAATCTACATGCTTAATTTAACATATGTGCAAATTTTGGTTTAATTTGGATATTTCTAGAACCCCTAAATCAGGAAAAAGAATATAAATAAATTATTTGAATTTCACTTTGATTAATTCGATTGATTTTCCGATTTTTCCTAACTTTGGGCTGTCACGCGGCCTATTTGATTCGGACTTCATCGTGGCCCTTGGATAAGAATCCAACGGATGAGGAGTTGTCTCCTACCTCCGTTAGGACTCTTTCTCGCGGCTACAGTAACACGAGATTTCTTCCGCGCTTTCCTCTTCTGTCTTTCCCTTTCGGCACCTCAGGATTTGGTTTCCTTCATCTACGAGACTTTCCGTTTTTGCCGACCCCTAATTTAATAGGGTTTCTCTCGCTAGAAACTCGGGTCGACGAGAACATTCCTCTTTTTCCCCTGTTTCCTGGTTCTCACCGAATTCTCGATGAACCTGGACTCCACCCTTATATATATGGCTTCCTCCACGATCCTCGGACCCCCAGAAACCTCGTGCCCTAGTCCTTTTTATCCGGTTTGCCCTGCTTTCATCGCTCCCTACTCCGGATACCTGTTGCGGCGGCAGAGAGATCGTCTGGGAGTTTTGGTCGTCGGCGGGGTTCGTTCCTAGTTGGCTTCGAGTCATGAGGGTGTGGGCAAGCTTCGAGGGCCCTCAATTCATCTTTTCGGTAGGTACTTTGGTTTCCCCTCTTTTCATTTGAGTTGGGTCGTATTCTGTAATGTCGAGCGGTAGATCGCCTGCTAGTCAGTTTCCCTCCCTTTCCGATCTGACTTTGGTTGCTTCATCTTCCTTTGCTCTTTGTTTAACCTCTCGCTGGCTCTTCTTCCTTACCCGGCCACCTCAGAGTTGGCAGCGTTTTGCGGCAATGTTTTCTCGAGCTACAGATGGACGTTTTCTTCACAGTTGCTTTCTCTGAAATCGCTGGTGTCCCGAGAACTTTGATCATGTAGAACTGTTAGCCTAATTCGCACTCTCTTGCGATCTGGTGTTGGGGATCGACCTGTTGCTCTCTGGATGTCGAGGTGTTCCTCGCGGGGGAAACAAACCCCAGGGTTGATTTCCCTCATTGCCCTCGGTCTTTCCTTTTCTGCTTTGTGTTATGACCAGGGGTATTTTCGTCTTTTTACGAATTATATCTCCCTCCTCTGGTCGTGGTCTTGTGAGTGTTTGACCGGTGACTTGGCCGGTTGTGATTGGGCCAAGTCACGCGGGCCCCTCTCCTGTTTTCCGCTTTTGATGCAAATTCATTACGTGGAATTATCTGATTGGTCAGTAATTAAAAATGTATAACTAATTATCAGATGATCAGAAAATTATGGAAAAATATTTATTGGAATCAGAAAAATAAGATCTAACTAATGGTATCGGTTTTGTCACCTGAATCTGATGTTTTAAAAGGGTGATTTAATGGATCTAATTAAATAAGATAATAACTTGTATAAATCATAACTAATTATATATAAGTCAGAAAAATATAATAAAATATATTTTAGACTCGTAATAACATAACCTAAAATATGGAATAGTTTTCATAACCAAATTTATACATATATAAAAAGGTAGTTTTTAGGGTTTGGTCTTTATGTATGAAATTGACATAAAATCGGTATATGTATTTAATAGGCTCTTTGGTGACCTCGTTTTGGATCCAGAAGTGCTTTGAACCTGTTGGACTTTGATTTTGAGGTATGTTGTATCTCCTATTCATCCATATTGAGCAATTCACCTACTTTATCATTCTTTTGACTTTAGCATACACTTATGTCTAATCTCTTGTTATCATGGTTCGTGTGAACTATCTTACTTGTTATGTACTTGGATATTCTCTTGATATCTCTTTTGTGCTTTGGTGCATGTTGGGTCTTATATAGTAATATGTGCCACTTTGAAGTGGATGTTATATGTTTGTGTTGTCCATTGTGTGATGGCAACCTTCGTTTCATCTTCTGACTAAACTATTTACTTGCCTCTATATTTACATGCAATGTGATTCAGTAGCACTAGAGTAGTGTAAATTAATTTGGTTTTGGGGCAGTAATCCCCTATTGTTTATTAAGGAGGGTGGCAATAAACCACTTCTCTATACTCGAGTGTGGCAGTAATCCATACTCAATACTATATATTTGGGAGATTGGCAGTATTCCTTTCTCTATCAGGTTCAAGTTTGTGCTTGGCCGCCTTTGTGTTTATATTGTTCTAGGGCTATGTTTATCTCACATGCATGCAGGTTGATGATGTTGTGGGGTGTGTGTGCCCTACTGCCTTCTTATGTGCCAGTATTGCACAACCTTATTTGTTTTGTTTGTGGCAAGTATCTCTTTTATTATGAATCTTATCTTTTATACCCGTGTGGGTAGTCCTTATATATTGCATGGGAAGCCATTATATTTGATGTCCTTTATATCCTCATATTGCTCAAAGTTTTCCTTTAGAATACACATACCAGCTCTTTACTGGTGTATCCTCTTCTCTTTTTCTTTTGTTGGGGTATGCTTCCAACCCCAGGTTAGATCGAAGAGAGTGAACTCCAACAACAACCTTATAGCTGATCTGTGGGAGGCTTGAAGAGGTGGTTAGATGACCCTCGGCTTGGTCTTGGCTTTTATGTTTAGTATTCCTTTAGATTAACTTATGTGGTGAAGTGTTGTAATAAGCTTTGTAATTGTTAGATAATATTTCTTTTCCGCTGCTATTCATTGTGTAATGATACATACATGTTGAATGAATTGATTTCCATCCCTTTGGCAAAAAAATTTACGTGGTGTTTGTCTTTAAGGGATGTGGTCTTTTCTTTCTAGTAGAGGAGTGGTTTCACTTCTTTACAACATGGTATCAGAGCCATTAGTAGTTGGTTATCTAACTATTTCAAACTCGTCTCCCTTAGGTTGTTTACCTTTATATTAGGATGCTTATACCTAGTACCTTGCCTTGTGCAGGCAAAATCCTTATGGTGGGAGATAACTCATCAGCTGAAAACCAGTACGGTTATGAGACACCACAAAATACTAGGTTTGGTTCGGGAGGAGCTATGACTCCAGAGCAAGAGTTGGCCATGTTTCGACAACTCTTTGCGTCTTCCATGGTGGGGAAGATGAAAGACCCGTCTATACCTGAGAAGCCTAAGGAGTTCTCGATCATGGAGTTCATGAAGATGCATCCACCTTCCTTCAAGGGTGAAGGTGAGATAGAGATGGTCGACAAAGCAGATGATTGGGTTTTGGCCTTGGAGAGGACTTTCGATGGTATGGCTTGCCCTCCACACTAAAAGGTTAGGTTTGCTTCATATGTTTTGGATGGACCTGTAAGAGTTTGGTGGAATGGAATAGCAAGGACTAGAGATATCTCAACTATGTCTTGGGCAGAGTTTTTGACTCTCTTTCGTGGGAAGTACATCTGCACTGCTTTGAAGAAGAAAGAAGTAGAGTTCTACAGTTTGAAGCAAGGCTCCTTATCTGTTTCTGCTTACGTGCAAAGGTTTCTGCTGTTGGAGCGTTATGCAGTTGGTTTGGGTGAGGAACGTAGGGCTGACCTTTTCCTCCAAGGGCTCAACTACAATGTGGGACGTGCTCTTATTCCACAGTTTCCCTTGACCTTTCAGCAGATGGTTGATAAAGCTTTGGCTGTGGAGTCTTACCCAGGATTTCAGCATAGGGAGTTCGACAAGAAAAGGAAGTCCTTAGGTGATGAGCAGAAAAGAGACAGTTGCACAAAGTGCAATAGACCCCATCCTCCAGGGAAGTGCCCTCATGTTAGAAATCAAGGCGCACCAGTGGTATGTCACTTTTGCAATGAACCTGGACACATCCGACCTGATTGCCCTAAGCGTCGTAATGGTCAAGCTCCAGTACATCAACAACAAGCACCTCCTCAAAATCATGGCAACAATAATGGAAACAATAATAGAGGAAGACTTGTGGAAAGAAGAGCTGGAAGAGTTTTTGCTTTGGATGGTGAAGAAGTTAATGATGCTGAGCAAGAGCAAGTTAACCCATAGTTCCTTAGATTAGTCTTTACAAGTTATGTTTCCTTTTGCATGTTGCTTATGAAGTGGATGTAATAAGTACAGTTGAAACTTTTATAACTGAAGTTAAGTTTGATTTTATGAGGTGAACCCTTTTAAGGGGTGGTGAATAAGTTTCCTATGGATGTTTTGATTTCGAGGACAAAATCCCTTTAAGGGGTGGTGTGCTGTAACATACTGGAATTAGAACCCTACCCTAGTAGTTTCACTCTTTTTGCTTAGCCAAAATCCCTTTAAGGGGTCTTGTGAGTGTTTGACCGGTGACTTGGCCGGTTGTGATTGGGCCAAGTCACGCGGGCCCCTCTCCTGTTTTCCGCTTTTGATGCAAATTCATTACGTGGAATTATCTGATTGGTCAGTAATTAAAAATGTATAACTAATTATCAGATGATCAGAAAATTATGGAAAAATATTTATTGGAATCAGAAAAATAAGATCTAACTAATGGTATCGGTTTTGTCACCTGAATCTGATGTTTTAAAAGGGTGTTTTAATGGATCTAATTAAATAAGATAATAACTTATATAAATCATAACTAATTATATATAAGTCAGAAAAATATAATAAAATATATTTTAGACTCATAATAACATAACCTAAAATATGGAATAGTTTTCATAACCAAATTTACACATATATAAAAAGGTAGTTTTTAGGGTTTGGTCTTTATGTATGAAATTGACATAAAATCGGTATATGTGTTTAATAGGCTCTTTGGTGACCTCGTTTTGGATCCAGAAGTGCTTTGAACCTGTTGGACTTTGATTTTGAGGTATGTTGTATCTCCTATTCATCCATATTGAGCAATTCACCTACTTTATCATTCTTTTAACTTTAGCCTACACTTATGTCTAATCTCTTGTTATCATGGTTCGTGTGAACTATCTTACTTGTTATGTACTTGGATATTCTCTTGATATCTATTTTGTGCTTTGGTGCATGTTGGTCTCTTATATTAATATGTGCCACTTTGAAGTGGATGTTATATGTTTGTGTTGTCCATTGTGTGATGGCAACCTTCGTTTCATCTTCTGACTAAACTATTTACTTGCCTCTATATTTACATGCAATGTGATTCAGTAGCACTAGAGTAGTGTAAATTACTTTGGTTTTGGGGCAGTAATCCCCTATTGTTTATTAAGGAGGGTGGCATTAAATCACTTCTCTATACTCGAGTGTGGCAGTAATCCATACTCAATATTATATATTTGGGAGATTGGCAGTATTCCTTTCTCTATCAGGTTCAAGTTTGTGCTTGGCCGCCTTTGTGTTTATATTGTTCTAGGGCTATGTTTATCTCACATGCATGCAGGTTGATGATGTTGTGGGGTGTGTGTGCCCTACTTCCTTCTTATGTGCCAGTATTGCACAACCTTATTTGTTTTGTTTGTGGAAAGTATCTCTTTTATTATAAATCTTATCTTTTATGCCCGTGTGCGTAGTCCTTATATATTGCATGGGAAGCCTTTACATTTGATGTCCTTTATATCCTCATATTGCTCAAAGTTTTCCTTTAGAATACACATACCAGCTCTTTGCTGATGTATCCTCTTCTCTTTTTCTTTTGTTGGGGTATGCTTCCAACCCCAGGTTAGATCGAAGAGAGTGAACTCCAACAACAACCTTATAGCTGATCTGTGGGAGGCTTGAAGAGGTGGTTAGATGACCCTTGGCTTGGTCTTGGCTTTTATGTTTAGTTTTCCTTTAGATTACCTTATGTGGTGAAGTGTTGTAATAAGCTTTGTAATTGTTAGATAATATTTCTTTTCCGCTGCTATTCATTGTGTAATGATACATACATGTTGAATGAATTGATTTCCATCCATTTGGCAAAAAAATTTACGTGGTGTTTTTCTTTAAGGGATGTGGTCTTTTCTTTCTAGTAGAGGAGTGGTTTCACTTCTCTACAGATACTTTTGATGCATTTATGGTTTCCCACTAGTCCATGTGGTATGGACACATGTATTAGTATGTTAGTGAGAGGTGGCATTACAAGATCGCACATCACTGGTTATGTGTTTGATCATCACATATCAAGAAGTGTAGGCTATACCTAAAGGCCTAAGATTAGATAGTCATCTTCACATAATGATAGAAACTCATGAATATAGATGCCCTAAGTGTAGTGATAAGTTTGAGTTGAGAATGAGACCAAAGTAGTAGTCAACCATGTTAAAATAAATCTTGTATACAATTAAGATGCCATGTACTATACATCTCTTTTCATAAAAAAATGTGAACATAAGTGAACCTTGAATTGTTAATTGTCATTAACAAAAGAGTTAAGAAAAAAATTCTAAGGTGGGTAGTAGCCTAAGGATAAATTTTGAGGACAAATTCATTTAAGGTGGGTAGAATTGTAATACTCCAATTTTTACAGTCAATCTAGAACTTATAATTTTTTTATCAAATAAAGATAGATAAAAGGCTTAATTTTAAAAGGCTGTAAAATTTTATTTCATATAAAAAATAATAAAGAAAGAAAAAAAAAAGAAAACTCAAATACTTTTCTCTTTCATATATGTCATAATGTGTTGCAATTAACTTAATACGATGAATATCAGTTTCCCATTTCCCTTTTTTTCCTCCTATCCTGGGGATGCTTAAAATAAATAAAATAACATGAAAAAAGAATTGGAATTCAGAAATGTGGAATAGGTAACTTGGGTAAGAAATTTCCATTTTCCTTTCGATAGATTTAAAAATAAAAAGAAAATATCATAGATATATTTCTATCTCCTGCTCCTTGGATTAAAAAAAGGAATGGTGAATACCCTATGCATGAAGTTTTAAAATATGAGATAAGTGATTCACTTGAACAGACAATAAATGAATTCCTCTTTTCTTTTGTATACTTGTGAAGGAAATAGAATTATATTCTTTCTCTTTAAGAAGGTTTCTCAAAAAGGCATATAACTTAAATCTTGAGAGAATATTCGCTGCTCATATCATTTTTGGATTAAAGGAACGATGAAGAAAAATCTTTTTAAATTGTCTTATCCTTTAAAGCATAAACTTCAAGTTAAATGACCCATATGGAAATTGTATACAAAAGCTATTAAAAACTCAAATTTTATTGTCTAGGAAGGATCTATACTACCTAATTAACGTGTGGTCCAAATTTGGCTTCACATCAAATTTGTTTGATCACTCAAATTAGTGTAAATACAATGTCAATCCATTTTACCCATGAAAAACCAAGATAATGTAAACTTTAGTTAGTTGTTGATCAAAATCAGTCAACATTGAAACCGTGTATTTAAAATCGTTAAAGGGAAGATGAAATGAGAGTTTGATTATTTTCTTTTTACCATTCTAAAGTTTGAATAATTGAATACAATGTGATCAAATTTACAAGAGCAATATATTAATTTGAGACTATGGAAAACTGTGTGTTTTGACCCGTCACCTTCTCAACACAACTAGGAAGGGTGATATGGAAAATGAAATGTAATTATATGTAAGACCCCTGACCTAGATTTTTGGTTGATCATGCCTGATTAGAATAATAATATGTTTAAAAACCTTAATCAAACCTTATGATGTGCTTTGATAACATGTGATGAGATTATGTTTCAAGTTTGGTCTAGTTTAGATGTTGCTTAAGCTAGTTATGCTTATATATGCTTATTTTGGACCAAATTGCAATTTACCCATGTTTAGGGATTTTCTTGCAATTTATCACATGCTAGTTGTGCCTCACATGTTTTGATATAATGTTGGAGAGAGTGGTGCTATGGGGTGCCTTGTCACACCTTGGTTTGATTGTTGAAATCATATGTTGATAATTAGGGTTTGCTTAGATGCCCTAAGTACATGGTTGATCTTGATATGTGTTTGATCGATGAGCTTTGGTTTTGGTGGTCATTGATGATATTGGATCCATTTTTCAATATATGAGGTTTGATGTGTTCCATTTGGTCTTGGCGGTCGATGAGCCCATGACCCCTCTTCGATCACCAAGAAACCCTTGGGGTTAGTTCTAGCGATCATTGACTTCTTAATCCTCTTTGGTCATTGAATCTTAGCGGTTGATGGATATTTTTGGACAAGAGTGGTTGCATGATTTTCTTGTTTTTATCACCCTAGTTGCATGTTTGATAATGGTTCTTTCATGGAAGAGATTTGGTGGACACATGGCATGTGTTAGCATGACACCTAACCTTACTTCTCTCTCTCTCCAACCCCATGCTATATAAACCTTTCTCCTTTCATGCAACTAAACCGTTTGCACCCTCTTTCTCTCTTCTTCCCCTTGGATCTCGTCCCCTTGTGCTTGGTGGTGAAGGTGGAGTTCAATCTTGGAGGAGGTGGCTGATCCATCTTTCATGTTGAGCTAGGGTTTGGAGCAACCCTTCTTGTGATCGTTTGGAGATATCTTTGATCTTATCTCTTGCCTTGGTAAGTGAGGTATCTCTTCATATTTGTTTTCCCTTACCCTACCCTTCTTATTTATCTTCTTGGCCAAACCCATGGTGTTACATGGTTGTTCTTGAGTTGAGCTTGAATAACCTCTCTTTCTTGCCTTTTTCGACAAGGTTTTTGCTCTCCTTCTTGCTTCCTTGACCTAAGGTTGTTTCTCTCTTGGAGGTGAAGCTTGCTTGGCTAAGAGTGGTGATCAAGATAGGGTTTCAACCTCTTTCCTTCGACTTTCCTTTCTATTGGAGTTGCTTCATCACCTCAAACATGAGTCATATAACTTTCTCCTCGATTATTGCTTACACTTACCCTGAATGTAAAGCATATACCCTAAAAATGTGGTAACAAGTAGAATGATGATATATTTGATCTAGGGTTGTGTTTACATGGTCATCTTGAGTAGATACCTCTTCTTGGATGAACCCTAATCTTGGTGCATGAAATCTATCTTTGGTGATGGAGGTTTTGATAAATACCAATGGAAGCAATGGTTTTTCTCTCTCATAATCTTGGTTTTTTTCTTTCACTAATGATGGTTGTAATAAGGGTTTTTGAGTTGATCTTCTTCTTGTGGTTTACACCTTGATGATTTTCAGTTTCATGGAGATTACCAACCTATTTGATCCTTGTGATTGATGAGGTTTTCTCTCTCTTGATGGTTTCTAAGATGTGATCTATGCGGTCAATGAGATTTTGATTTCTTGAGGGTCGCTAAAATTGATCTCCTTGATGGCCGCTAAGTTTGATTCTTTTATATGCGGTTGATGAAGGATTGGTTTCACATTGGTCGTCAATGTTCTACCTTCTCTTCGATCATCAAGGTTTCTCTTTGGTCGATGAAGGCACTTAGCTATGATGGTCACTGAAGTGGCTAACCATGGGGGTTGTTGAAGATTGTTGACTTCAGTGATCGCTGAAGGGTTGAACCCTAATCTTCTTCCATCACTAAAGTTACTCCATTTTCATCCGTCAATGATGTGTTTTGACCTAGTGGTCCCTGAGGAGGTTAACCTTTTTTGTCAACAAAGAGGGTTAACCTTAACACTCGATGAAGGTGGTGGATCTAGGTTCAGCGGTCTCCAACCTTGTCGACCTTCAGTGGTAGATGATGTTTCTAGTCTTTATGGTCACTACATTTTGTTGAATCTATAATGATGATGTTTGGCCTATTTGTTTCCAAGATTGTTGGATATGATAACTTTTAGGGTTTATTTTTGTTTTTGATTTGAAACCCTAATTTAGATACCTTGTTGAACTCAACCCTAATCTAATGAATGATGATAATGCTTAACTCTCTTGTGTGATTAGTATGATGATGGAACACTTTTTATCTCATAATGTTGTTGAAAGCCTAAATTTTCATCTTATGAATCATAGTTCTTAAATGCAATGTTATGCCAAACTTATACATCACATGTATGGTGATGTTATAATGAACCTTGATGATGCATGGAGAGATGATGATGTTCTTGCAGAGAACAATGTGAATGGCCTTATGTCTTTGGACAAGGTTTATTACCTAATTGAGGTGATATCCTCTATATGATGTGACAAGGGATTGGTATCCCATGATGATATGATGATGAGTGTGAAATCATGTATGGCAGTGAAATAATACCATGTGATGATGTGTTAAGTTTTCTACTTCATACATTTTATATCTTTTGAAGTTGTGTCTACCGTTATCTTTGTAGATTCAATTTAAGGTTTCTATGTACCTTGATTGATGTAGTTCAAAGATACTCAATTGGTTTTAACTAATCAAGTGAAACCCTAATAATGTAGTGCCCTCTTCCATATATTTGTTCCAATGTCAACACTTGTTGTATGATGAAATGAGTATTCCCTTAATGGAAAGTTGGAGCACATACTATTGAGTGTGTTAGGTGCAAGTGAATGTGTCCTTAATATGTTGATTCCAAGGTTTTGAGGATGACTGCAGTCATGCCTCGGTAGGACAACGATAGCAACATATCTCAATATATATGATGTGAGATGACAAATGCGGTTGTACCTTAGATGATTGGGTTCGTATACCTTGTTACTAGTGTCGTGACCTATATACTAAGGCAGACTAAGTTTTTTTGGAGTTATAATTATATGTCACTACATTTTACTTGTACTGATTGAGGGCAATGAGATCATAGGAGTCCAAATCTCCTAGATCTTTTATGGAACTATTTTTGACTTAGGAGTGGATAATTGGAGTCTGAGTGGTATACCTCAAACTCCTAAGGTCTTACAAGATGTAATGCAACTGTGTAGTATATCTGCTTAGGGTTAAACACGCTTCACATTAGACTTTACCCTTGCCTTGTTTACTTATGTTGTTAGATGTTTATGATGATGTAAATGTAGTAATTTATCAGTTGAAGATGATCTTATATGTTCCTTAGAACTATTAATCATGCTACTAATATGCCTTATCAATTTATCTTGCTTAGTCTTCTTAAACCGCTTAACCTATTTAATTATATATTTGTTGTATCAATAATTGTTGGTTGATATTTATATCCCTTGCTAGGACGTTTGTTTCACCTAGTGGGTCACCACATCATTTAGGAGGTTGTCATCGGCGTGGTGAGCATTGTGTTGTTGAGGATAAGCAACTTGGAGAACAATAGATGAAGAAGGTTGGATAGCTGCTAGTTGTTGTAGTAGATTCCTAGTGTCATCCTTATACTCTCAAGTCCGGGAAGGGAATGCTTTGTATATGATGTATAATTAGCACATGGTTTTAACAGTATGTTGTGTTTGAATATGTGGCTTGTACTTGTGGAACATGACCTTTTGTATACAAGTTGTGGCCCCATCAACTGAAAAACTGTGTAAACACCTGATGTAGTATGTGATTTGATGTAGGTTGATGGACCTTTTTGTAATATGGTTCCACACATGATGGTAATACGAGATCAGCTTTAATTTACTTATTTTTTTGGTAATGTTAATGTTTAGTTGTTGATCACACATTTTGTTTTGAGTAATCTCATTTGTGTGGCATTGGGCATCGTAGGGAATGTTGGTATCAGAGCTCTAGGTTCATTGAGTATATAGGGACATAGGACTAGGTTGTGTATTCTCTTACGTAATCTAACATATCTAATTGTAGCTTATGCTTATGTAGATATATCTGGAGAATGTGAAGAACATGTTGAGATTAGTTGTGTTGTTCCAGGAGGCAGTGCGAGTAGGAAGGCATAAGAGGATAGAGTGTCAGAGACAGGGCCGTAGCAGCCCCCAGTGCCTCAGTTCAACCCATCAACCATGACCAATCTAGCATTCCAGTCCATGTTTGTAAAGTTGATGGCCATGATTTCACATATGGAGGATAGAGCACCCACATCTCAAGCAAGGTCAGCTATCCTAAATGTGGAATCCCAGGGTTTTGGGAAGATGTTTGAGCGGTTGTAGTGAGTTGGAGCCATTGAGTATGCAGACACATCAAACTCGATAGATGTAGATATGTGGTTGATGGAACTGGAGAAGGCTTTCAAAATCCTCAATATCTCAGAAGAGGACAAGATGAAGCATGTAGTGTATCTGTTGAAGGGCAGTGTTAGCCATTGGTGGGCCATAGAGGAGGAGAAGAGACCTAGAGTTTTGATTAGTTGGGAGGAGTTTTGGACATGGAGAGGTTTGCTACTTTTCTAGAGTCAGTGAGGCGGATAGAGCAATCTTCTAGTGAGAATTGTGAAGCCAATGCTCAGAAGATGCCATCTCATTTGAGGGGCAATAGTTTGGAGGATTTAAGAAGCCAAGGTTCTTTTCACAGTAGTCACAACAGAGGTCAGTTTTCTCTGAGCCAAGATCAATAGTTCTATCACAGTGGTCCCTGAGAAAGGGTAGAGGCTATAGTTTTCTACCGATTGGAGATTGCAGTGCTACATCAGTGCAAGTGACATGGCTATCTAGGCCATCGTTTGACTCAAGGACTTGTCACTAGTGCAGACAAGAGGGGCATATTTTTTTGTCTTGCCATATGAAAGATGAGGAAATGACACAATAGCTGAGCCAGAGTCAGTGGGGATCCTAGCAACAATAGTTTAGTAGTGGTGGAGGTAGAGGATGTAGTAAGGCATCATAGGAAGGATCCTCTGGGCCAACTAGTATAGGACAAGGAGGACAACAGGTGACATCTCAATTCTATGATATGAGTCAGCCAGATGGAGTGGTCTATCACGGGTCATGATAGGTCAGATGGAACTTTTTTATTCTAATTTGTTACTTCTTGTTTTGTATCTATTTTGGTTGACCCAGTTGTGACACACTCTTTTATCACCAGAGAGGTGATAGATAGTTGTTATCTTCCTGTTTATACACCTGATAGTCTTTGCTTAGAAACCCCTCTTGTTGGTTCCATCGAGTTGTGGGAGGTGTGTCCTTCTTGTGTTCTTTCTTTCTTAGGACGCATCATTCAAGTGGATCTTATGCCATTTAACATGCATGGGTTCAACATGATCCTTGGGAAGTATACCTTGGAGAGTATAGGGTTGTCTTGGATTGTAGTTCCAAAGTGGAAACATTGTATGATGGAGATGTTTCATGGATCTACCAAGGAGACCGGAAGATTCTTCTGACGTGTTTGGTGTCTACTATGACAATGAAGAGGATTATGAGGAAGGGGTGTGAGGCTTTCTTGATAAATATGGTGGATACCAAGATGAGGAGTCTTAGTATCTAGGAGGTGCATGTGGTTTGAGAGTTTGAGGGTGTTTTTCCCGAGTAGTTTCGTGGTGTTCCCCCTCCTAGAGAGATTGATTTTGAGATCAATCTTATTCCTAGAATGCAAAACATAGAACAATCAACCTACATGATGGCACCGATAGAGATGCATGAGTTGAAGAAGTAGTTGTAGGAGTTGTTAAAGAAAGGTTTTATCAGGCTAAGAATTTCCCCTTGGGGTGCTCCCATGTTGTTTGTTCAGTAGATGGACAGATCTATGAGGTTATGCATAGACTACAAGTAGTTGAACAAGGTCACAATCAAGAACAAGTACCCATTACCGATGATGGATGATATGTTTGATCAGTTAAGAGGTGCTACCTTGTTCTCCAAGATAGATCTAAGGTTAGGTTACCACTAGATGATGATCAAGGCAGATGACATACCCAAGTCTACTTTTAGGACTTAGCATGGTCACTACAAGTTTGTGGTTATGCCATTTGGGCTAACCAACGTACCAAGAATTTTCATGGATTTGATGAATAGGGTGTTCAGGACACATCTAGATCAGTTTGTGGTGGTGTTTATTGATGACATTTTGATATACTCTAGGATAGTCAGCAACATGTGCATCTTCCATGCCTAGTGTTGACGTTGTTGAGACAACACATGTTGTATGCCAAGTTCAACACGTGTGAATTCTGGTTAACAGATGTGTCTTTTCTAGGTCATGTGATATCTTCTAAATGTGTTTATGTAGACCCAAAGAAGATTGAGTCCATGCTAGAATGGGAGCAGCCTAAGACACTGATGGAGGCTTGAAGTTTCCCAGGCTTGGTAGGCTACTATAGGAGATCCATCAAGAATTTCAGTGTCATATCATTACTCCTAACCAAGTTGATGAGGAACAATGTACCTTTTGTTTGGGATGACAAGTGTCAGCAATCTTTTTAGTTGCTAAAGGAGAAGTTGACCAATGCTCTAGTGTTAGTTCTACCAGAGCAAGTTATGCATCAAATAATGACTTGGGAGGTGTGCTGATGTAGGATAAGAATGTGATTTCTTTTGCTTCATGACAACTTAGGAAACATGAGGAGAACTACCCGAGACATGATACAAAGCTTGTAGCTGTGGTCCATGCTTTGAATATTTGGAGACACTATCTGTATGGAGAGAAGTGTCAGATCATCACCAACCACAAGAACCTTCATTATATTTTATCAAAGTAGGAGTTGAACATGCAGAGAAGGAGATGGATGGAGTTGATCAAGGATTATGATTACATGATAGACTACCATCCAGGGAAGGCAAACATGGTGGCTAATGAGTTGAATAGGAAGTCTTCTTCTTCATTATCTACTAACAGGGAACATTTATTCTCCTTGGTGTGCCATAAGCGAGACATGTTGGTTTCACTTTGCCAGATGAACGTACATTTGGAGATTTCCTTGTTAGCAAGATTGTTAGTGCAGTTGTAGGTAAAGACTACCTTGATGCAGCAGATCAAAGATCTGCTGCGGAATGATACCATGATACATAATATCAGGGTAGAGTTTGGCAATAAGAAGTATGATGGTTTTCATGAGATAGATGATGGTACAATTTGTTTTCATGGCAGGATAGTGATTCTGGATGCTAATGGTTTAAGAAAGTTGTTTCTTGAGTAAGCTCATTCCTTGATGTATGTTATGCACCCTAGAAGTACCAAGATGTACCATAATATGAAGAATCTGTATTGGTGGCCTAGTTTGAAAACATGATGTGGCAGAGTTCATTACTAAATGTCCAATTTTTCAGTAGGTCAAGGCTGAGCATCAGAAGCCTGCATGGATATCACAACCACTACCAATACCACAATGGAAATGGGATCATATTACCATGGACTTTGTGGTTGGTATTTCTACACAGCCAAAGGTCATGATTCCATATGGGTGATAGTTGACATGTTGGCTAAGTTAGCTCACTTCTTGTCAGCGAAGATGACATATACAACAGATAAGTTGGCACATTTAGATGTTGATGATATAGTTCGTTTGCATGGTATTCCAACTACCATAGTGTCTAATAGAGGTCCTCTATTTATGAGTCATTTTTGGGAATGTCTGCACACAGCCATGGGGGCACAATTGAGGTTTTAGTACAACTTTTCACCAGCAGACAGATGGTCAATTTGAGAGGACCATTCAAGCGTTGGATGATCTATTGAGAGCTTGTGTTTTGTAGTTTTTTGGCAGTTGGGATGCGCACCTGAGTGTGATAGAGTTTTCTTACAACAACAATTATCAGAGGATTATAGACACGACATTGTATTAAGCTTTGTACAAGAGATGTTGTAGTTCAGTACTTTGTTTGTATGAGACATGTGAGTATCAACTTTTGGGTCCTAAGCTAGTGCACCAAACTACAAAAAAGATCAAAGAGATACAACAATAGTTGAAGGATACCCATGATATACATCATTCTTATGATAATAACCATTGTAGATCTTTAGAGTTCCAAGTTGGAGATCATGTGTACCTTAAGATCTCTCCTCAAAAAGGTTTCCTGATGTTTGGTAAGAAAGGTAAGTTGGCTCCCAGGTTTATGGGACCATACCCTATTGTGGCATGTGTTAAAAAGGTGGCTTACAAGTTGGATCTGCCACTAAAGTTGCACAAGATGCGTGACATCTTCCATGTCCCCATGTTAAAAAAGTGTCACCCAGATACTGAGATGACATTGCAGACAATAGTGGTTGAGTTGGAGGAGGATATGTCATATGTTGAGGGTCCAGTGTTGATCCTGGATAGGAGGGTGAAGACGTTGAAGAAGAAGGATATAGTTCTAGTTAAGGTTTTGTGGCATCACTATTTTGTGGATGAAGCCACATGGGACTTAGAGGATGAGATGCATAGGCAGTACCCATCTTTGTTTTTGTAGGATTTAGGGGAAAAATCCTTATTAGGGATTTATGGTTATAAGACCCATGACCTATCTTTTCGGATGGTCTTTCTTTCTTAGCATAATAAGATGCTTAAAAACTTAATAAAACCTTGTGATGTTATTTGATGACATGTGATGAGTTTATGTTTCATGTTTAGCCCAGTTTGGATGTTTTTTGAGCTAGTTATGCTTAATGTGCTTATTTTGGACCAAATTGCAATTTACCCATTGGGGGGGGTTCTTGCAATTTTTCACATTCTTGTTGTTCCTCACATGTTTTGACATCATGCTGGAGAGATTTGTGCTATGGGGCGCCTTGTCATACCTTGGGTTGAATGTTGAAATCATATGTTAAGAATTAGGGTTTGCTTGGATGCTCTAAGTACATGGTTGACCTTGATATTTGTTTGACCGATGTGCTTTGGTTTTCATTCTCCCCAATGATCTTGTTATCTATTTTCTCTTTGATCAATGAGTTTTAATGTGTGCCCTTTGGTCTTGGATGTCGATGAGCCCATGACCCCTCTTCGGTCTCCAAGAAACCCTAGGGTTTGGCTTTAACGATCGTTGAATTTTTTATCCTCTTTGGTTGCTGAAAATCTCAGCGGTTGATGGCTTTTTTTAGACAAGATTGGTCTATGGCTTTTCTTTTTTTATCACCCTAGTTACATGTTTGAGCATGGTGCTTGCATGGATAAGATTCGGTGGACACACGACATGTTTTAGCATGAAACCTAACCTTCTTTCTATCTCTCCAACCACATGATATATATACCTATCTCCTTGCATGAAACTAAAACCTTTGCACCCTATTTCTCTCTTCTTCCCCTTAGACATCGTCCCCTTGTGCTTGGTGGTGAAGATGGAGCTCAATATTGGATGAGGTGGCTGATCCATCTTGCATGTTGAGCTAGGGTTTGGAGCAACCCTTCTTGTGATTGTTTAGTGATGTCTTTGCTCTTCTCTTTTATCTTTGTAAGTGAGATCTCTCTTCATCTTAGTTTTCCCTTACCCTACCCTTGTTATTTCTCTAATTGTTTGAACCCATGATGTTCCATGTTAATGCTTGAGTTTAGCTTGAAGAACCTCTCTTTCTTGCCTTTTCGACCTGAGGTTTTTCTCTCCTTTCTGTTTCCTTGACCTAGGGTTGTTTCTTTCTTAGAGGTGGAGCAAGATTGTTGAGAGTGGTGATCAAGCTAGGGTTTCAACCCTATTTCCTTCAAGTTTCCTTTCTATTGGAGTTGATTCATCACCTCTAAGGTGACTTATATAACTTCCTCTGTCCTCCTCGATTATTGCTTGCACTTACCCTTTATGTAAATATTCTACCCTAAAATGTGGTATCAAGTAGAAAGATGATATCTTTGGTCTAGAGTTGTGTTTACATGGTGATATTGAGTAGATACCTCTTCTTGGATGAACTCCAATCTCCCTGCACGAAGTCATTCTTTGGTGATGGAGGTTTTGATGTATGCATGTCTATGGAAATATTATTTTCTCTCTCTCATAATCTTGGTTTGTACGTTCTCTCGTGATGATTGTAATTAGGGTTTTGGGGTTGATCTTCTTCTTTTGGTTTATGCCTTAATGACTTTGATTTTGATGGAGATGACCAACCTATTTAATCCTTGTGTTTGATGAGATTTTTTGTCTCTTGATGGTTCCCAAGATGTGATATATGCGGTCAGTGAGATTTTGATGTCTTGAGGGTCACTAAGAATTGTTCTCCTTGATGGTCACTAAGTTTGGTTCCTTTTTGTGTGGTCGATGAAGTATGGTTTCATAGTGATCACCAATGTTCTACCTTCTCTTTGTTTGTTAAGGTTTCTATTTAGTCAGCAAAGTCACTTAGCTATGATGGTTGTTGAAGAGGCTAACCATGGAGGTCGTTAAAGATGGTCGACTTCAACGGTCGATGAAGGGTTGAACCCTAATATTCTTCATTCACTAACCTTACTCCATTATCAGCGGTTGATGATGTGTTTTGACCTAGTGGTCACTGAGGTGGTTAACCTCTTCGGTTGCATAGAGGGTTAACCTCAACGGTCAATGAAGGTGATGGACCTAGGTTCAACGATCGCCAACCTTGTTCAACCTTTAACGATCGATGATGTTTCTAGTCTTTATGGTCACTACATTTTTTTGAATCTATGATGATGATGTTTGACCTATTTTCTTACAAGATTGTTGGATATGACAACTTTTAGGGTTTATTTTTATTTCTGATTTGAAACCCTAATTTGGTTAGCTTATTGAACTCAACCCTAATCCAAATGAATGATGATAATGCTCAACTCCCTTATGTGATTAGTATGATGATGGAGTACTTTCTCTCTCCTAATGTTACTGAAACCCTAAATTGTTATCTTATGAACAACATAGTTCTTAAATGCAAAGCTATGCCAAACTTATGCATCACATGTATGATGATGGTATGATGAACCATGATGAGGCATGGAGAGATGATGATGTTCTTTTAAGGGAAAATGTGAATGGCCTTATGACTTTGGTCATGGTTGATTACCCTAATTGAGGTGATATCCTTTGTATGATGTGACAAGGGACTGATATCCCATGATGATATGATGATGAGTGTGGACTCATGTATGGCAGTGAAATAGTACCATGTGACGATGTGATAAGTTTTGTATATTATATGTTTTATATCATCTAAAGTTGCAATCTACCCTTATCTCTATAGAATCTTTTTAGGGGTTGTATGTAACTTGATTGATGCAATTAAAAGATACCCAAATGTCTTTAACTAATGAATTGAAATCCTAATCATGTAGTGCCATGTGCCATAGATCCATTCCAATGTCAACACTTGTTGGATGGTGAAACAAGTATTCCCTTAATGGAAACTCAGAGATCATACTGTTGAGTGTGTGAGGTGCAAGTGAACTATGTGTCCTTGACATCTTGATTCTAAAGTCTTGAGAATGGATGTGCTCATGCCTCCATAGGCAAACGACTATGATCGTATCTCAGTATATATGATGAGATTGAGGATAGTTGTGGTTGTACCTCTGATGATGGAGTTCATATACCTTGTTGATGGTTTCGTGGTCTATATACTATTGCAACCTTATTTTATGGCTCCATCTTGGGTCATATTGCATTTCAATCACATCTATACCTGTTAGATTAAATGTTATTTCACCTAATATGCATATTTGTGCAAAATGCACTTATGGACATTATTTGCATTTTTTAGGTATTTGGACCATGCTTGGATGGAAGAGAGTAAGGAGTAATCCTAGGGTTTCTCTACCCTTAGAGATGCCCAAAGTGAAGTCTAAAACTCCATCAACCTACCCTAGTGGCCAAAGATCGATTGAAGAAAAGATGTACAAGATTGAACCAAGTACAAGCTCAAAGTGTTGATGCAGAGAACAACATGGCAATGCAACACAACATGGTCGTGCTACCATGACCCAACATGGCCATGCAGCATAGAAGAGTCATGCTACCATGACCCAACATGGTTGTGTTGCATTGCACGATCATGTGGCATACAGATCAGCATGTGGCCATTCCACTCAGAACGGGCAGCAACTCCAGAGCCAAAACGATCATGGTGACCACCACGAGCGTGCTACCCTTGCCCCACCATGTCCATGGTGACCACATGACCATGATACCATCAATTCAAAACCCCACTTATTACTTTTATTTTTTCCATTTTTCACCGCGGTCATTCCACCACACCACAACCAATCTCACCCCTACCTACAACTATCATGCTTCCCAACATGGTCATGCTACATACATATTTTCCAGTACATTCCCCATTCTACCCCCACTTGTCCTAGTGCCTCCCCACCACCTATATATACATGGGTGGAGGTTGCGGGATGGGGGTTAGCTACCTTCTACCCCCTCTTAGATCCACATTTTCGTATTCCACCCATTCCACTTCACTTTCCACTTTCATTCAACTCCATTTCACCATTTCTACCACTGAAACCCTAGTTTCCTAGTGTTTTGACCTTATTCCACCATCATACCATGCCCTTGAACCTTGGAAGAAGGAGAAGGACAACCTTGCAACTACCGGAGAGGAGTATTCCATCTACACTGAGCTCCACATCTTCTTCTACCTCTTTCTCTATTCTTTTTGTATTTTACATTTCCATGAGTAGCTAGGCCCCTTAGGTGGGCTGTTTGGGGGCTCAAAATGTTACTTTGATACCATATTAGGAGAAAATGACATGTATACATTGTAGTTTTATTTGCTAATTATCATGTAATATTTCTAACTCAATCTTCATGAATAGCTTGTTGGTTTGTGCTTGAAATCACCTAGGAATTTAGGAAAATTAATTATATGTGTGAATTTTGGGATTTGCTCCTAGGTCTAGTTCATGGATCCCTATCTAGATTCCCATATTCCTACATGCTAATTGATTCTCCTAACCCTAGTTGAGAGATATAACTAGCTTGTATAGATGAATTTAGTGTGCTTAGAATGGAGGTTTCTCAAGGCTAGAATGCAGGTGATGTGAGGCCTAAAACGTCACTTCCACTCCCATTACTACCCTCATCTCCTAATCACCCTAATATCCTCTAACCTAGAAACATGGGCTTGTTTAAACTCTTAATTGAATTACACATAGAACCTTACCCAATTGAGCCTCGTAAGGGTAGCAGAAGGTGTTAGGAACTAGTGCCCCTATACACAACCTATCCTATCAATGGCCAGTTAGTTGTCTAGGGAAATTCATTAGACTCTAGCTTGTTGTTTGGTTAGGTAATCTAAATGAAAGCATAATGTTCACATGTCACCCCCAACCTAATTGATAAGTGCTTCCCCCAAAAAGTCCACATTTCCCTTTATTGCTTTAAAACCCTTATTACCTTCTTGCTTTGCTAGTGTTATCTTAGTTAGTTCTTTACTCGCTTAGTTAGCTTATTGTATTGTTCTTGCTAGTTTAGGCCTTTAATTTCTCTTTAGCCTTATTTTCTAGTTTAGTGTAGTGTAAACTTCTTCTTGGTTGCCTAGGCATAGCTTGCTCTTTTTCCTTGCTTGCCATGCTATTTCTTGCTTACTAGAACTAACTATCTTGGGTAACTTAGGTTTTGATCTTGTTTGTTTCCTTTAACTGCTTTCTTGATTCGTCATTAGTGTAATCAACAAATCACCATCAAACCCTTAAACCCTAGATTCCATAGTAGGAACCTAGCACCAAAACTAATCTAGCTCTAGTGCCCCCTTTTCTCCATGTGGATCAACCATATACTCGCCGCTTTCCTATACTATGATGCAACCCCGTGCGCTTGTGGGTGTAGTGTTTTAGTGTGAGTGAGTGTGTTGGTGTAGGTAACTTATAAATTTTGAAAGATACCCAGCGTGTTCTGATCTCGTGGGGCAGATCTGGTCAAATCTAAATTGATTAGTGTGTGCACCTCCGGAGGGATGCACCATATACCAAGGCTGACGAGGCTGTTTTGTAGTTGGACTTATATGACACTACGATTGACTCATAGTGACCGAGGGTAGATGAGATCATAGGAGTATAACTCTACTAGATCTTGTATGCAACTATTTTCAATTTAGTAGTGGATAGTTGGAGTCTGAGTAGTATACTCAAACTCCTCAGAGATTAAAAGATGTAATAGAGTTGTGTAGTATATCTATTTAGGGTTAAGCACACTTCACATTGGATGTTTACCCTTTCTTTATATACTTATGTTGTTAGCTATTTTTGATGCTGTAAATGTAGTAATTTCTCACTTGATGAACATCTTATATGTTCCTTAGAACTATCAATCATCTCTACTACTATGCCTTATCTGTTTATCTTGCTTAATCTTCTTAAACTGCTTAACTTGTTTAATTATATGTATGTTGTATTAATAATTGTTGGTTGAGAATTATATCTCTCACTAGGACATTTGTCTCACCTCGTGGGTCACCAAATCTTTTTTGGTGTTCGTCAATGTCATGGTTAGGATCATATTGTTGAGAAAGAGAAACTTGGGATCAATTGACGTAGAAGGTTGGATAGATACTAGTTGTTGTAGTAGAGTCCTAGTGTCGTCCTTGTACTCTTAGGTCTAGAAAGGGAATGTTGTAGATGATGTATAAGGATATGTGATTTTGGCAGTATGTCATGTTTGTATATGCGGATTGTACATGTACAACATGATCTTCAGTATACAGGTTGTGGCCTCAGCTACTGAACAACTATGTGAATACCTAATATGGTATGTGATATGATGCAGGTTAATGGACCTTTATGTAATATGTTTCCGCACATGTTGGTAATATGATATCAATTTTTATTTACCTACTTTTCCAGTAATGTGGATCTTTAGTTGTTGATCACGCCTTTTGTTTTGGATAATCTTGTTTGTGTGGCATTAGGCGTCACATTATTGGTTACAAGATGTTATGTAACACAAAAATTAAAATCATGTATTTAATATGGACAATTAAAATGGTTTATTGTTTTGTAATCATAACATCATTTAAAAAAAGTAATAATTATGTGGGAGTGAGTAATTGTATTCAACAATTTTTAAATAACAAATTGAAATCACGTTCTATATTTTTTCTATACATTTATTGCATGGAGATGTGAGTTAAAGTTATTTTTCTCTTATCTCCCTTTTGTAGTTTGTAAAATAAAATAGCGTGTCTTGATTTTACATGATTAAGACATTATATAATTCTGAAAGGAGTGGTACTATTCTTTCACTCTTTTCTCTCTCTTTCTTTGTGATTACAAATAGAATGTAACAAAAATTTAGTTAATGTCATTCTTTGATAAACAAATAAAATTAAATGATAATACAATCTCTCTTCTTTTTCTCTTTCCTCATACCTTTAAAATAACTCATTCAAAAGATATTGAATGATAATGAAGAAAACTCACCAAAAAGAGATAATTAGCTTGACCATAAAGTTGAACTGCAGTAATTAACAAAAGAAAAGATGTTTGACCTATTCTTATCTTTTAATACATTTATGTTGAGATATTAAAAATTTTATACCAATTGGAGGAGAAGATTCTAGACCCATAATATATATAAAAACACCTTCCCCATGTTCCTAGCATACCAAGGAAAATAAAACTAGCCTATGTTCTTACAAACCCATCCAGTCATTGCCTCCCTACTTGGTCACCAGGAATTCTATCAACCTTCAATTAGGGTGATTAGAGTTCCTTCGACCTTTTAAGAGAAGTAGGATCTCCTTTAAGGAAAACATAAGTGGTACATTCTAATTGAACATACGTATTGTCTAATTATATGTATGCATCTATGAAATATAATGAATGCTATGAAGGCATTAGCTATTATTTCACTTGTTTAAATTTGATGAATCTATATAGAATTGAATTATGTGTTTTATGGAAAATGGTCATTATATTATCTATCATGCACATTAAGAGTAAATGATAAAATATGAGAAATAGTTTTTAAGAGAATGATAATGATAAAAGCTAACTTATATAAGATCCTCACTAAAAGGCTCCTCAAAGCAAAACTAAGAGGCACTTTTATTCATAAAAGAATAATCATTTAGGAGCATAAAAGAAGAGACACTTCACTGCATAAGAGAAGAGGCACTTATTTGCAAAATTAGAGGATTCTTATATAAGTCAAGATAAAAGAAATTGATTTAAAGGTAATTGTATATTTTTTCTTTAATGTTTAATGTTTAAAATCTATTTTAAGTTTACAATTTTTCTTAAAGCTATAACATGTTCAATTCCACTTAAAAATTATTTGATGCATGGTTGGGGGTGATGCCGGCAAGTAAGGACCAATCTTAGGATGAAGAAGCTGTTTGACATGCAACGACTAGCTCAAGGATTCTTAAGGAAGAAAAGACCTGGTGGAGTGCCATCTATCAAGTTGATCCAATCTTTTAGATATCTTTCACATCATGCCTTAGTTATGTTAGCCAAGTTTGTCTAGATTTCAAGATGAACAAGTTGCATTATATGTATGAATCAATTCAAAATAATGCATGGTGTTTCATTTACCCTATTTCTCATTGATTAACATTTTGTGACATCCCCCTTGAGAATAATACTTCCGCTCAACAATGTTCATGTTTTATATTAGTGGGATGCTACAAGAACATCTTCTCTCGTCGAGACATAAATTTAAACTATCATGTTCCTATTAACTTACATTGTATAAGTGAACCTCGAGTTACATTCGAGGGGATTATAGGGAGGAAAGAATTAACTTACATGTAGAGGAAAAGTAGAGGTTCATAATGCAAACCAAACAATAGTAGGAAAAAAATCATTCAGCCAAAAACACACCTCCATAAAGGGGTTTTGGCCATAACCACACATCCATCCACCATCAAAATAAATATTTGGGCAATGGGTATTCATTGCTACAATATCATATATGTGGGCTCTGATCTCCAAAACACAAGATAAACATAGCGGAAGCGATTCGATTAACAACGGAATACGAAAATCACGAGAAATTAAAACTTTTCGAAAACGAGATCTTAAAAACCTGAAACTCCTTTATAAAAGTAAGATGTACTGTTTACATCTCTGATAAATCACTTCTCGAGTGATTATATACGTCATGATACAAAATCTCAAGATTTCAAAATTCTCAGATTAACAAACTCCTAGGACCTGAGTGTACAGAGACGACATAAGACTATTCTGACTACAAGACTAGACAGCACAATGTTTCCACCTGAAGTCACTGCTACTCCTGAAACTGCTGTTGTTGCTGCTGTCCACCTGCAGATCGGTTCCTTCGACCTCGACGTCCACCTAAAGGTAGAAATCTACGGGGTGAGACAAGTTTAAATAAATATCCCAGCGAGAGTTATAACTCTCCGCCAGAAACTTTGTTAAAAGCAATCAAAGGAATATCATGAACAGGTAATTTAGGTTACTCACAGCAGGCTTGATAACAAATACTCATCTTTATTTAAGGAATATGAAGAACACGTATACTAATGCTTGAACAGGATATTAAAAACAAGCAATGTAATATCAATCAATGTTCCTCGTAGTTCAACCTAAGCAGTTATGCTACGCGGTTGATTATGTTTTACAAACATCATTATGCCCTGCGGAGATGAGGTATTCCGCTCATGCTCCAACCGATCACTAGTAAGTTGCATCGGTATCATACTAGGTCATCGAAAGAGCCGGATTCTCATGACCCTCAACTACCTCAGTCAGAATGAGGATAAACATGCATGACATCTAGTGTCCCTACTAATATAGCTTACCAGGGTATTCTGGTACTTCACTATTAGAGTCACAGTGGCATTCTGCACTCTCTTCGCCATCGAAAGATTTCATGTTTATCTCTCATCGATGCGGTATAAAATATTCCCTTGGAAGAATAGTGTTACATCATCCCGGTATAAACATATAGTGAAGGGTTGATGGATTGAGATACATCAACATCAACTCCTACACTAGGATGTAAGGATATACACATCCATATTCCCCCACATACTCTAAAGTATGTGATCCAGGAGTTCCCTTAAGAAAACCTATTTCACCATCATTTAAATTCTGACAATGATGGATCTATGATCAGGGCTCTACATGGTATGATTAAACTTGGTTATTAGGTACATTTCAGTATTCTTTTAGCATCATACATGTTTTCAAACATTAATCATTAGCATAGCAGCTATGAAAGTAGAATACTAAATGTATGAAGTCTAACTCACATAAATTATCATTTCTCAATCGTCCAATCACAAGTCATTTGACAAGCATGACCTTGATGATATTCATGGCTCTTACAGCCTATCATTCTCATAAGATGCCACCTACTAGGCATCAACATATGTCATTATTCATAAAGCTAATAACATGCTTCCAATGAATATGAAATCATAATCCTTACCTGGATATGATCACCATCATGTATAGAAACCTGCATGGTTAATTCAACTGATAATAGTAAGCAGTTCATATCAAGAGTTGTACCCTTATATTCTTACAAGGGTTAGATTCCCTGATTTTCATCAATTAGGGTTTACTATTCACAATATATGTCATCACCCTAGAATTAGGGTTTACTATTCACCTCATGGTGAATTAATCTCATTACATCACCATGCATGAGAAACATCATCATTAAAGCCCTCAGATAAGATCAAGATTCACCAATTACCATAATTAGGGTTTCCATGATCTCTCATAAGTGGATCATACCCTAATCATGCACATTCATGTATATTGAAGGTATTTTACTTGAGTTTCCACCATAAATGGTACTTTCTCTCTCCTCTCACTAGTAGATGGTGACTACACCACTTATATTAGGTTAGGTTAAGTCCCCTTTGATCTATATAAACCAAATCACCACTATCAAGTGATTCGGGTTTAATTAGAACAAGGTATAACTCAATTAAACCTCTCAGGGGCATTTTTGGTAAATTACCCATTGATCATCCTCATGGGTCAATTTGTTAATCACTTAGTCCCTTAATATATTAAGTTACCATTATGGTTAGATTAGATCATCATTGAACCATTTACACCTTCAAGTGATTAAGTATAATCAACCTTGAAAATCTCCAATTGGTTTAGGGTTTGATCTTCAACCTTCAACCCATTTGATTCTTAAATGACCTTGAACTCGTTTAACCTCAAACGACCTAGAACCCATTTGGGCCTTAAATGAGTGTGGACCCCCTTGATCTTAAACGGGTGTGAACCCACTTGAGATCAAACGAGTGTGAACCCGTTTGAGATCAAACGGGTGTGAACCTGTTTGAGATCAAACAAGTGTGAACCTGTTTGAGATCAAACGAGTGTGAACCCGTTTGAGATCAAATGAGTGTGAACCCATTTGAGATCAAACGAGTGTAGACTCGTTTGGACTTAAACGAGTGTGAACTCGTTTGGACTCAAATGAGTGTGAACTCGTTTGGACTCAAATGAGTGTGAACTTACTTGGGTCCAAACCGCATGAACATAAAAGGTGACACATAAGTTATGTTTGAATAGGGTTTCCTATGTTGAAGCCTTTAATTGGCCAAAGACATGTTAACCACTTATAGATTGAGTCAATTAGGATGATCCTCAATCAATTGGACTCCAATTTGACCCTTAATTGAAAGCCAATTAGGGTTAAGTCTAACTCAATTAGGGTTTCCAATCGGCTAATCATCAATTCTCAACAATGTGAAACAAATTGTAATTGAACCCATCAGTTGAACTCCAATTGGGCCCAAACTTGACCCAAACGGTCTTGAGATCGTTTGGATGACCTCCAAATGGTCCTGAGACCGTTTGCCCAAAGTTTGACCAAAATCTAAGTTGATTTGATTAGGATTGAACCCTAATTAGGTCTAAAATCAGCACTTTTATCAATTCTTCAACCTATTGAAATTGGACCTACAATGGATCAATTTTCCTTAACCCTAGACCTCCAAACGGTCTTGGGGTGTCACTAAACGAGTGTGATACCGTTTGGGTGAACCCCAAACGGGTTTGAACCCGTTTGGATCCTCCAACCCGAAACTCAACAAGATCTATAATTAAAAACAGCAATTTCAACCCGATTAGGGTTAGGGTGTTGAAGTGCCTTCAACTCTCAATTGGTTAGGAATTAGATTATAATTCTTTGTAGGAAAGAAATTCAATACATTATGAACAGACCCTCAAACGGTCATACCTTGCTCAACCCTATGAAATGGTCTTGGGGTCGTTTTGATCCAAACGATCTTGCAGGATCGTTTGAGATCAAACGGGTTGAACCCGTTTGACCTTAAACGAGTTGCACCCGTTTGGACCAAAAGGGTCCAAGGTCATTTCATAAAGTGACCTAGGAATCCACGCCCATCATCCTCAACCTCTGTTCAGGTCGGTTCCTCCACCGTTTTGCTTGCAAAAGAGCAAGGAAGAAGGGAGGTAGAAGAAGAACTAATCATAGAAAACAAGAACAAAGATATGCATAACAAAGCTAAGAGTTAGAGTTATAAAACCCGCCTCAAACGTGGTTCCTAGAGCTTCCAAGCTTCCAAGCTTCAAGTGTTTAATTGCGTCTTGAGCTCCACAAGTCAGCCAAGGTCAATTCTTCAAGAAAAAGATGGGGATGGTCGGCTAGAACAAGGAACCTAAGTAAGAAAACTAGCAATTCATCCTTGTAATACGATTTCCTCCATGAATCCAAGCTAGAAGGTGGTGTTCTCTTACCTTAGAACAGGTTGGTCGTTTCCCTGAGCTCCATAGCTTTGCCTTGGTCGGTTGAGAAAGATGAGAAGTGAGGAAGTGAAGGAAAATGTTTGCTTGGTTTGGAAAGAAAGGTGCTTATATAGTTTAGGCCGATTTTCACCATAAGGACCTCTAAAGCATGTAATTCTCATCCAAGTCCCTCCTTATTTCTAAGGCACTTTCAAGCTATCAAAACTTAATCAAAGCCCATCAAAACTCAAGATCTAAGGGTAAAGAAAACCAATATTCACACTAAGGTATATATATATATATATATATATATATATATATATATATATATATATATGAAGGGTCTTCTTACTCATACTAGGTGTTTTCACTACAAAGATCATCCTTCTTATCCAATTATTTAATAGAAGTGCCCCTCTCATAATTTCTTCTCTAAATGATGTCAAGAGTCATAAAAGATATTCTAGAAAGTGTATAGCACAAGTTGCACCCCACATTTTGGGTAAATTGCACTTTACACCAAAATTAGGGTTTAAGCACAAGGATTGCTCCACAAGCTGCACCTTGGTGCCCAAACTTGGAAAATCCATCATACCTCATCATATTCCTTCATATGATGTCTCTTTATTAGAGGAACATCTTAACCTGTGTAATTTGCAAGTTAACCCCTCTAATTGGGTAATTTGCACATAGGTCCCTGTATTACCAAACAATACTACAATAATTGTTTAAAAAGGACAGAAATGAAAAATGTATGTTCCTTAGGAACTTAATTACATGCCAAAAGATAATCACAAGGATTTAATTACTTATCTTAGGCAAAACACCTAGGGTTAATTCATAACCCAGGTCAGGGATGTTACAATATATATAGGAGCATATGTGGTTTTAATAGGATATGCACTTAATAATTTTAAGTATTCACATTGTATGCAATAAATAAATGATAAAATAAAATCCTATAATATCAATTAAATTCTGATACATCATATACTGGCATGGCTCTGTTACCACTATAGGGAAATCAAATAGCACATAAGGAAGTAGGAACAACATTTTTTGCATGTATCCCAAACCAGCATATCATATTTAACAATGATGTATTTAGGAAAGAGATTTTGTGAGGTATATACCTAGTCCTGGAGCAGGTCAAGTGAAAATCCTCACAGAGTAGTGTTTGTTGATCTGACAACACTTGGAAAGCAGTCAGGGTGGCCTCTTGGTGTGACACCACAAACAATAGATGACATAGTCCTCCTATCATGTTGGAAATGGCCTCAATGTCTCTATCGTAGTTCATGTGGACCAATGAGAACTCCTCCTTACGCTTGCTTGAGCCAAGGGAAAGGAGTTTGCCTCTTTGATGTTAACTTGCTAGTGTTGACTTGTTCTCCCTTATTGTCTCTCCATTTTTCAAGTAAGACTTGCTTGAGCTCTCATGATACCGTAATTGTGAGAGAATAATGTTTGTCTACATTAGTTGTATCATCTAAAAGGCTTGACTCCCTATTTATAGGATGGTCAAGGATAATGTTTCCATTTCAACCGGGAGTCAAAGAGACACATTTTCATGATTTAATTATTATTGTAAACCTCCACTCGGTTGATTGGATCTTCTAGTCGTTCGAATGGTACTCCAGTCGATCAACTAGACTAATTCCCTATTAGCAAAATTATTGGGTTTCAATGTGATGACTAAAACACATTATTATGTTATCATCATTGCTTGACCAGTCAGTCAATTGGAGATTCTAATTGATCAATTGGTCTATTTTGACAATCCCATTGCAAATATGTCGACTTGCCTGATTGGACGTTCCAATCAATCTATTGATTATTTCCATTAGCCATGTATGTAAATCCAAGTTGGTCGATTGGACTCTCAAATCAATGGATTGGAACACTAGTCGCTCAACGGGACACTCTAGTCGGTCAATTCATTTACCAATGTTGTTTAATTTGATTACCTAAACACTTTAGTAACCAAGTTAAAACTTATTCATAATTAAAATCCTATTCTATGTGTATCCTATGTGTGTGACCCTATAGGTCCCTAATTATTCTGGAAGTTAATGGCCGTAACCAATTTTTGACATCATAAGCAATGAGCATTATCTAGCAACACATCATTGCTACTCTAGTAATTGAAAAGTTGGAGCACAACTTCAACCTAGATTTGTGATGAATGTTATTGTGATTATTCCAGTCCTTTCTCAGATATCCATATTGAACTCAAGGTATGGAAACACCATCCTCTTAATCATTCAATACATGTTCCTTGAACTAGAAAAAACTATAGAGATGTATATGAGCTCAATAGCACATATTAAATCACATGAGTATGGCCATACATTTTCTCAGTCTCACTTATCAAGTAGACATGCTATCTACTCTAGTATGAGGGACATTACCATCTACATCACTCACAACCAATCCTCATATGTCATAATGTACCCAAGCATCACATTTATAGAAACCCTTATTCAAGGTCAAAATGGATAATGTTAAAATACATCAAACAACTTGTGATGAGTGTAGTGACTTAAATCTAAGAATCACAATCACCACTATCACATTAAGATGTGATTATGAATGTTATACATGTATCACTTATCAAAATGGGTCTGACCGGTACACTACTCTCTAAGAAGTACCTATGTGTTTGGTTTGATATCACATATCATGCTAATGACATTTTGTCATTAACCAACATACATTCTAGTCTTATGTTTTATCTTTTTCTATTAGCTTCCACAATAATATTTGAATAGGGACATAACAAGAATATATATACTCTTATCATACATATGATCTCATTATTCATGTCCTCAACCTAAAGACACACGCCACCGAGCAATGTCATTCTTCAGACATCTATCATGTTAAATCATCATATCATAATTGAATAAACATCTAGATGGAATTGCATCTATTATTAATCAAATCAACTACAAGATATGCCATTACAATAATCATACAATTGGCTCTTAGGGCACACATACCAACAATAGTTGCACATCTTGGGTTTCATGGTTTCCTACATGAAATTTAGCAATTATCATTTTATTAAGACAAATAGAGGAAACATGGAAATAAATGTAGAAATGTCTACAAAGTCTGTTATAACTAGAGAAATTAAGGATACAAATAGGCATATAATATCCACACAATTAGATGCTATCAAATTGTTGATACATTATTTGACCACTATGAGCATGTCACGTATCTCACACGAGCTTTAGCCCAGACTACATGTTCCCAACACATGACCTACGTAGTTTCCTTCTTCCTAGCATTACTAGAATTAAGGATACATATGTTAATTGGGAGGGTATGGGGATGGTAAGGGGTTACCCTTACCCTTAACCTTACCCACCAAGTGTGGTATGTAAGGGTACTGATGATTCCCCACTCAACCAATTTCCTTAATCTCCCCTTACCCTGACACTCTTACGAAAAGATAAATGGGAAGGGTAGGAATTTATATGTCTTCAAGTTTTTTTGCTAAAAATAACAACAATAGCATGTCTAAAATATTTATATATTGAATTGATATATCAAGATATTCTGAAAGGGCTACGAACTTTTTAAAATGATTCCACAACATTATACACATGTCTTGTGTTGAATTAGAAACATATAATTAATACAATGGTTGTTGCATATAAAATAGTAGTACTCCTAATTTTGGTGTATGAACAAGTAAATAACCCATCAAAAGAAAAAAGATTGATGCACTAAGTATTATAATACTACAATATGTCACAAAAAAATTACTATGGAAAATACATATTCTTTGCCCTAAAAATGTTTTTGTATACATAACAATCACAAATGAAGTAGACAACATCTCCAAAAATATGTATCAAATAATAAATTAATGATTAAAAGTAGAGAAACCCACACAAAATAGTATAAAATGGTAAATAAACTATCAAAATCTCATAATATGTGTCTTTAACCTCCAAAATGGTGTTGTATATGTGACCAAATTAGCTATGTAATAAGTACATAATTATATCATGTACTGTGATGAACATGATGGCCACATAATGTTTAATATTCTTCAAACTTCAACAACACAACGACTAAATATTTAATAATTATAATAAATTTTGGTAGATATCAGGTTAGAGGGTATGTGTAATGGTTTACCCTTACCCTTAACCTCTAAGAAAGAAGGTTAGAGGGTAATGTTTATAGGTAAAGATTAATAATATACTTTACCCTTACCCTTCATCTACACGATATAAAGAGGAAACCTATTTACCCTTACATGTTGCTAGTCCTAGAGGTTGTTCTTCTTCAGTGGTGCCTATCTTGTTGCCCAGGTGTGACACCTCACGCCACACAAAAGTGATTTTACTCAAAACAAAACCACAGAAGAAGATTAACGAAAAAGTACTGGAAAAAACTAAAATTTAAACCGTTTTCATAAAACTACCAAATGGAAAGAACCTCTACATATAGGTGCTTTCATGCCTCAAAGCACTTATTGTGTGTGCCATTAGCCTATTACCAGGGAACCTATTCTAGAACATTTATACATACATCCATTACAGTTGTATACAAAAAGGGGCACACAAGCCAAACATGTATCGAAAGGACATCCAAAAAATGTCTACAAAACATCCCCAAGGACCCAAGTGTACAGGAATGACTCTAGGACTCTATCAACTAAAGACATCTTACAACACTTTCAACCATGTCATATATTACTCTCCTTATTGCTTCTCAACCTCATATATACAATCTCTATCTCTTCATGCACGTCCACCTAAAAAGGATGTGGCAAACCCACGGGGTGAGATTCCAAATCTCAGCGGGAGATATAACTCTCCACCAACTCTATTATATTCACAGATAAGATGAACCAAGCAGAAGTAAAGTTACAACTATGTAAAGTAGGTAATCATCATTATCAGGAAGAGAAATTACTGATGAATTGTGAAACATCTCAATAATTTAAAAGGTATATGATGAACAGGTATAATTCCTATCAAAAATATTGTATAAAGATAATGCAAGGCCTCATCCAATGTTTCCATATTTTGATCCTATACAATTATACTACTTGACTGATTACACATTTTATTATGCCCTTAGGATTTGAGTCATATGACCCAAATCCCACTGACCACTTGATAAGTCAAAATTAGTTCCATACAAGGTCTAATGGAAGAGTCAGAATCCATGACCTCACCACCTTGTGGTTAGTACATGAGAAAACACCGTAGAGACATATCAGTCAACTAAAACAATGACATATATTTAAACTTAGGGGTTGGTTCACACATGACCATCCACATATATAATCATAACTAGCCCACCTTGGTACATGTACGGCGCTAAAAGAACAGGTTCCTGCATGGCCATTCTAACAAGGAGTGGATCACACATGGCCATCCATGCCACAACGATATCAACTCATGCATGGTCATCTCAAACATCATGTAGTTAAGGATACAAGGAATTCCTCGACTTGTACCCCACATATTAAAAAATATGCGCTCTGAGTTAAACTCATTTCACCATTCAACAAATGTTGACACTGAATGGATCTATGTCACATGGCAATCTACAAGATTAGGTTCCACTAGATTAGTTAGATCATTTAAGTATCTTTTAGCATCAATCAAGTTACAATGTACAACCTCTAAACAAATTCTACATAATCAAGGGCATAACACATTGCCAGGACATATTAGAGCATATAAGGTGATCTCATCACATTATCACTTGATGCTTACCATTCGCCATAATTCTCATCACGAGGGCCATATATCATGGGGTAACAAACCCTACTCTCATCACTGGGAATTTCATTATGACATACAAGACAATAGGCCATCATTAGGTCATAAGACCATTCACCTCCTCGTTCAAGGATGTCAACAACACTTATGCCTCACAAAGCCCATTACACATATCATAAGAAACATAGCTCATACCTGGCTATGCTTATCAACTAGTATCACCTTCATGGTTAGAGACTTGTAACAAGAAGAACAATACATCATCATCATTATCATCTAATAAGATCCATGCCATTCACATTACATTATTAGGGTTAGGGTTTCCATTTAATCAATTAGGGTTTATAAGGTTGGATCAACAACCACCCTTTGATCATCACATCCATCATCATTATAAGGTATGTTATGAGACACAGATCATAGAAAACAACACTTCCTTACTATTCACATAATTACCCCATAGGGTGTCACTTCATAACGTATAACCCTATCATCAATATGATGCAACATAACCACCAACACATGATATCAGTTAAGGCTAGTATGTAGGTGTATCAGTTTAGCTCAGCTTAGGGGTGTATCAGTCTAGCACTGTAGGTGTGTCAGGAAACCACACTAAGGGAATGTACTGGGCAACACCTATGGAAGGGGTGTCGGCCAACACCTTCCTAGGGTGCGATGACAACTCAAGCCTATCGGGCGTCATCATGTCGGACATCACCAAAGGTATATCAGGTGTTAGGTTTAAAGTTAGACGGGCATCACCGTTTGAGAAGTATCGGGCAACATCACCAAGGGATGTTATGGCCTTCCACCTAAGCAGGGTGCCATGGTTAGCCCTCGAACTGATAAACCCTTCAAAGTATGTCCATGGCCATGACGGATAACCTCTAGAAACACATATCGGGTAGCAAGATATAACTCAAAGTCAGTTAGCAATGTGTATCGGTTGCTACACAACTCAGGTGGCAAAGACTCTCATGCAACAACACGATGTTGGGTATCAATGTTAGTCGATTTCATGTGTCTCAGTTTAGGGTACTTCTAGGTCATGATGAGATTCCCTCCAAATAGAACAATTAAAGCACCTCCTAGGACATAAAGACTACCCTAACATATCAGTTAAACACTATATCAGTTTAGGTACCTCAAAGTCATGACGGGATAGAATCTTCTCAAATCAACAACACATGATGGTTAGGTTCCATAACGGTTTAACCACCAGAAGTCAAGACAAGCTAACCTTCACAACAATAACAAGCTAAGCATGCACAAGGCATGATGATCTAAGTGTCACCAAAACGTGTCAACCTAAACCTCACCAAGTCATGATGGCCTATCTCTTAGTGTAACAGTCTATTGTACTTAGGTCATGATGACCACCCACCATAACATGTTGACCTAGTCATCTTCAACCTTAGGCCACTTGTTTCAAGCCAGGCAAGAAAGTTAACACATGGGTAGCAACTTAAGAAAGACTCCCTCTTCCATACAGATCTCAAAACCTCAAAAAAGAGCTACTATCATGCAAGAGATAATGAACCAAAGATGAAGAATGAGATATCATGTAAGGAGTGATAATAACAAAGAAGGTTTAGAATTTTATAACCCACCTCAAAGATCACCACTAAGATCCAGGCTCCAAGGTCAAGCTCCAAGCTCACGAGCTCAAGGTAGAAGAAGATCTTCCAAACTTGGTTACCACCACACCTCCAAGGAAGAAGATGGTGCCAAGGTTAAGGGGGTTCGAGGAGGAAAGAAAGATAACCAAGATCCATGGTCGAGAAGAAGAAAGAAGTAGAGAAAGAGAGCTATGAACCATGGCTTACCAAGGTAGAAGATGAAGGGAACACCACAAACTTGGGACTCATCCACCAAGCTCCAAGAGAGACTCCTATAGATTCTTAGCTTTTTAAGGTCGTCCACCAAGGAAGAGGGAAAGCAAAGATGGCCAAAATAATCCTCTTGCATGGAGAGAAAGGAGTATATATACAAGAGGGATGAGAGAGAGATCATGGAAGAGGCTTCACCACCTAAGGTGACACTTGCC
Source organism: Alisma plantago-aquatica (assembly GCA_963693085.1). Taxonomy (NCBI): domain Eukaryota; kingdom Viridiplantae; phylum Streptophyta; class Magnoliopsida; order Alismatales; family Alismataceae; genus Alisma; species Alisma plantago-aquatica. The sequence continues at coordinate 485,641,435 of OY856415.1, forward strand.
CACAAAGAAGGGCCACATGCAATACCATGCAAATGAGGTGATAAGATCTAGGTCACGTCCACTAGGCCACTTACCAAGGTCATACCCGATACCAAATCTCCACACATCCATAGACCAATAGGGTGCAACCCAAGACACCCACAAACTGATAGGGTGCAACCCAAGACACTGACAAACTGATAGGACCCAATACACCCACAAACTAATAGAGTGCAACCTAAGACACCCACAAACTAATACACAACCTTTCTAAGGCTCTCAAGCCTGAGACAACACATCTAGGTGTAAGGCACACCTCAAACATGTGTTCAAAGAACCACCAATGTTATCACCACACAACCAAGGTCCAAAGAAGTCATCCATCTCTCTCTCCTCTATATGACGCCAAGAGAGAGAAGGAACACTCTAGAGGTGGAAACCTTGCACATTAACCCTAATCTTGGGTAAATTGTAATTTGCACCAAAACTTCACCATAAAATACAAGCATCATCCAAATAAACTCAAGCAAGAAACTCCAAGCTTCAACATGCCCTAATTACATCTCAGATGATTAGAGAAAGGTGCTAATAAACATGCTTAAGCAAAACAGACAAGGTTATCCCAAAATGTGGGTCAAGGTCCTTACATGTCATAAACCCTTAACAAGGATTTCTCCCCCAAAATCCTAAGAGAAAAGAGAGGGGTACTTCCTCCTCATCTCTTCCTCGAGCTCCCACGTGGCTTCCTTAACACCATAGTGATGCCAAAGAACCTTCACAAGAACAAGATCCGTCCTCTTCAGCTTCTTCACCCTTCGATCAAGGATCAACACCAAACCTTCCACATAGGTCAGGTCCTCATCAAGCTCTACCTCCACATGCTGCAACATCAACTCTGTATCCAAATGGCACTTTCTCATAATACTCACATGAAACAATGGGTGCAATCTATGCAGCTCAGGTGGAAACTCCAACCTGTAGGACACCTTTCCAACATGTGCCATCACTGGGTAAGGTCCCAAAAACCTGGGAGCCAACTTACCCTTCTTTCAAAATCTCAAGACACCTTTCCAATGGGAGACTTTCAAATATACCTTGTCTCCCATTTGGAACTCCAAGGGTCTATGAAGATTGTATGTACATGACTTCTCTCTATCCTGTGCTGCCTTCAACTGTTGTTGGATTACCTTGATCTTCTCTGTCGTTTGTTGCACAAGCTCAGGACCAAGAAGCTGATACTCACCTGTCTAGTACCAACACAACGGTGACCTACAACGTCTCCCATACAACACCTCACAAGGTGCCATATCAATGCTACTCTGATAGCTGTTGTTGTAGACAAACTCTATCAAACTGAGATGTACATCTCAACTTCCTGAAAACTGAAGAACACATGCCCTCAACAATCCTCTAAGGTCTAAATGGTCCTTTCAGATTGACCATCTGTCTACAGGTGAAAAGCAATGCTAAACTTTAATTGCGTACCCAAAGATGTGTGCAGTCATTCCCAAAAGAGATTCGTGAAATGAGGACCTATGTCAAACATGATAGTAGCTGGAACAGCCTGTAAACACACTATCACATCCACAAAGATCTTGGAAAGCTTCTCTATCGTGAACGTTGTCCTCATGGGAAGCAAATGTGCTAACTTGGTGAACCTATCAATGATCACATAGATGGAATCATAACCTTTGGCTATCCTAGGCAGACCAACCACAAAGTCCATAGTCACATGATACCACTTCCACTGGGGTATAGGTAACGGTTGCAACGTTCCTGCATTCTTGTGATGCTTTGCTTTAACCTGTTGACATACAACACACCTTACAACGAACTCAACCACATCCTTCTTCAATCCTAGCCACCAATACATATCATTCATGTTATGATATATCTTGGTACTATCTGGGTGCATTGCATACATGGACAAATGAGCCTCTTCTAGTACCATCCTCCTTATGTCATTAGCATCAGGAACCACTATCCTTCCATGGTAATAAATTGTATCATCATCTGGCTTGTAGAAACCATCATGCTTCTCACTGCCAAACTATGATCAAATCTATTATATCACAATATCTATCTATTGTTCCCCTTGGATATGTTGTCTCAGCGTAGGCTTCACCTGTAGATGTTCCAACAAATCTGCTAGCTAGGAGACCTCCAACTTAACATTCATATGAATCAAGGAAATCAACATGTCTTTCTTGTAGCATATCAAACAACTCAATTGGGCTTTATCCAAAGGTGAAGATGATGAATTCCTATTCACAACATATGCCACGACATTCACCTTTCCTGAATGATAATCAATCATGTAGTTGTAGTCCTTGATCAATTCCATCCAATGGCATTTCTTATATTTAACTCCTGTTGTGAAAAGATGTACTTCAAGTTCTTGTGATCCATCAAGATCTGACACTTCTCCCCATACAGGTAGTGCCTCCCAATATTCAAAGCATGGACTACCACTGCTAACTCCAAATTGTGGGTTGGGTAATTCTCCTCGAGTTTCTTAATCTTTTGAAAAGCAAAAGAAACCACTTGCTTGTCATGCATCAACACGCATCCCAACCCATTACTAGACACATCACAAAAGACTATGTATCCTTTTCCTTGCTCAGGCAAGACCAGAACCGGTGCTCTTGTCAACTTCTCCTTCAACATTTGAAAAGCATGTTGGCATTTGTCATCCTAGATGAACGTCACACCCTTTTGTGTCAACCTTGTTAGGGTTATGGCGATAGCGCTGAAGTCCTTGATGAACATCCTATAATAGCTTGCCAAACCTAGAAAATTGCACACTTCTATTGGCTTCTTTGACTTCTCCCACTCTGTCATAGACTCCACTTTCTTGGGATACACACATACTCCTTCTGTAGATATAACATGCCCCAAGAAAGCTTCCTTCTTCAACCAGAACTCACACTTGCTAAACTCACACGGTCAACGCCTAACAAAGATGTTGTACATGTTGCTGACTATCACAACTATATATCAAGATGTTATCTATGAAGACCACCACAAACTAATCAAGAAATGGTCAAAACACTTTGTTCATCAAATCCATGAACGTTATTGGTGTATTGGTTAGCCCGAACAACATAACCATGAATTTGTAGTGACCATACATTGTCCTAAGTCTGACTTAGGTATGTCATCCTCCTTGATCCTGAACTGGTGATATCTTGACCTCAGGTCTATCTTTGAAAATATTGTTGCACCATGAAACTGATCAAATAGGTCATCTATCCTTGGTAAGGGATACTTATTCTTTATCGTCACCTTGTTCAACTGTTTGTAGTCTATGCACAAACTCATAGACCCATCTTTCCTCTTCACAAACAACACTAAAGCACCCCACAATGACATACTCAACCTGATGAAACCTTTATCAATCAATTCTTACAACTATCTCTTCAACTCTGCCATCTCTATTTGTGCCTTCCTGTACGATTCTAAGCTATCAGTTGCATTCCGGGGACCAAATTGATCTCAAAATCATTCTCTCGGGGTGGGAGAACACCTGGAAGCTCCTCAGAAAACACATCCTCAAACTCTCTAACAACTGACACCTCATGAATGCTAGGAATCCTTGCCTCAATATCCATCACATGTGCCAAGAATGCCTCACAACCCTATCTCAGAAGCTTCCTTGCTACCATGGAAGATACAAGACACAACGGAAGAATCTTCCTATAGATCCATGTCTCATTGCCATCCACGAACGTCATCTTTTTGGAACTACAATCCATGACCACTCTGTACTTCTCCAAGGTATCCATCCCAAGGATTACATAGAATCCATGCATGCCATGTGGTATGAGATCCACTTGAATGTTGTGTCCTATAAACAAGAGAACACAGGAAGGACACACAGTCTGCAACACTGTAGAACTGATTAATGGGGTTTCTAACAACAAGATATTCTTCTTACGACTAACTTACAAAAGACAACTACTAAGCACTTCATGAGCAATAAAAGAGTGTGTTGCACCGGGTCAACAAAAATAGATACAAAGCAAAAAGAAGACAAATCAGAATGAAATAACTCCATCTGACATGTCACTACTCGTGGGTTGACCACTACCTCCGGCAGACTCATGGTGTACAATCTAGCCATTTCCTATTGTCTCCCCCGTCCTTTGCTTCCCTAAGAAGACGATCCAGCCTGTGATGCTTGGCCACGTCCTCATCCTCCTACCTTGTTGTTTTGCTATTTCTACGAGCCCTGTTGGCTCTACCTCAATCGCTGGGTCACCTCAATGTCTTTCATAGGGAAGAACAATTTGGTATGCCCAACTAGTCCACACTTATAACATATCCTATTATCATACCAAGTCCTAGGTGGTCCTGTCATAGATTTTGATACTACTTTTTGGGCGCCTGTAGGTGGAAAACTACATCCTCTTCCTTTACTTGGTGACCATTGGGTTGAAGCATTGAACCTATGTGATGCTGGTGGTGCAAAAAACCTTGGCTTCTTAAAGCCTCCTGCCTCCTGCCCCAAGTACTATGCAACTCTCTTCTTGGTACTTGTCTCTCTCTTCTCCTTCACAGATCATTCTATCCTCCAAAAGACTCCATAAAAATGAAAAACCTCTCTTGATTCTCTAAAGCCGTTGTTGGGGCAGACAACTAAGCATTCAACCCCTTCTTAAAATGAAGAACCCGCTTGTCATTCATAGCAGCCATGTGAGGATAGAACCTCAACAACTCCATTAACCTTACCTCATACTCATTGATTGCCATTGATCCCTATCGAATCCTCTCAAACTACCTAATATTCTCATTAAGATATGTTCGCGGAAAGTATCGACTAACAAACTCGCGTCAGAACTCCTCCCAACTGACCACAACACTCGGTCTCTCCTCCTCCTCTATGGCCCACAAATGGCCAACACTCCCCTTTAGAAGGTACATTGCATGCTTCACTTTATCTGATTTGGGGATACTCAGGATCTTAAAGGCATTCTTAAGATCGTTAAGCCACAAATCCGCATCCTCTAGATCAGCCATCACAGCATACTCCACCGCCCCAATATGGCAAAGCTGCTCAAAAGTCTTCCCAGTACCCATAGATTCAGTATGAGGAATGAGTGCCCTAGGCTGAGGTGCATGAATCCTATCCGCCATATGAGTCATAGTAGCCATAAACTGCCCAATAAGGGATTGGAAGGCAGGGTTTTGAACCATGGCTGGGCCAAACTAGGGGATTTCAGGCACCCGATCTTCTCATGCATGGTTCCTTTCACCACCACCTGGTGTAGCAACACTACTCTTGGCAGCATGTTCTTTGTGTTCACTAGACATCTTTAAGCTTTCTTTTCTTCTTTCTACATAAGCAGAAGTCATTATAAGACAAACTGGAGGATACTAGAACAGACACAAACCCTAGTCTTAGGTCTCTGTAGACTCTGTGAACCTGGATCTGATACCAAATAGACTATGATTCCTCATGCCACACAAAAGTGGGATTACTCAAAACAAAACTGTGGAAGAAGATTAGCAAATAGAGTACTAGAAAACACTAAAAATTTAAACCATTTTCATAAAACTGCCAAACAGAAAGAACCTCTACATATAGGTTCTTTCATGTCTCAAAGAACTTACCGCGTGTGCCATCAACCTATTACCAGGGAACCTGTTCTGGAACATACATACATACATACATACATACATACATTACAACTGTATACAAAAAGGGGCACACAAGACAAACACATATTGGAAGCACATCCACAAAAAGTCTACAAAACATCCCCAAGGACCCGAGTGTACAGGGACGATTGTAGGTCTCTATCAATAAAAGACATCCAACAACACTTTCAACCTTGTCAGCTACTACTCTCCTTGCTACTGCACAACCTCATCTACACGATCTCTATCTCTTCATGCACGTCCACCTAAAAAGGATGTGGGAAAACCAAAGAGTGAGATTCCAAATCACAGTCGGAGATATAATTCTCCACTAACTCTATTATCATCAAAGATAAGATAAACTAAGCAACAATAAAGTGACAACTATGTAAAGCAGGTAATCATTATTATCAGGAAGAGCAATTACTGATGAATTATGAAACATCTCAACGATTTAAAAGGAATATGAAGAACATGTATAATTCCTATCAACAATATTGTATATAGATCAAGCAAGGCATCATCCAATGTTTTCATATTTTGATCCTATAAAATTATACTATTCGACTGATTACACATTTTATTATGCCTCGAGGATTTGAGTCATACCACCCAAATCCCACTGGCCACTTGATATATCAAAATTGGTGCCATACAAGGTCTAATGGAAGAGCCAGTATCCCCGACCTCACCACCTCGTGGTTAGTACATGAGAAAACACCATAGAAACATATCAGTCAACTGTAACAATGACATATAGTCAAATTTAGGGGTTGGTTTACACATGGTCATTCACATATATAATCATAACTAGCCCACCTTGGTACAGGTACGATGCTAGAAGAACAGACTCATGCATGGTCATTCTAACAAGAAGGAGTGGATCATGCATGGCCATCTATACCACAACTAGATCAACTCACACATGGTCGTCTCACACATCCTATAGTTAAGGATGCAAGGAATTATTCGACTGGTACCCCACATATTCAAAAATATGTGCTCCGAGTTATACTCATTTCACCATTCAGCAAATATTGACACTGAATGGATCTATGGCATAGGGCAAGCTATAATATTAGGTTCCACTAGATTAGTTAGACCATTTAAGTATATTTTAGCATCAATCAAGTTACAATGTACAACCTCTAAACAAATTCTATATAAACAAGGGCATAACACATTACCAGGACATGTTAGAGCATATACGATGTGATCTCATCACATTATCACTTGATGCTTGCCATTCACCATAATTCTCATCACGAGGGCCACATATCATGGGGTAACAACCCCTCCTCTCATCACGGAGAATTTCATTATCACATACAAGATAATAAGCCATCATTAGGTCATTAGACCATTCACCTCCTCTTTCAAGGATGTCAACAACACTTATGCCTCACAAGGCCCATTACACATATAATAAGCAATAAAGCTCATACATGTCTATGCTTATCAACTGGTATCACCTGCATGGTTAGAGTCTAATAATAAGAAGAACAATACATCATCATTATCATTACCATCTCATAAGATCCATGCCATTCACATTACATCATTAGGAATAGGGCTTCCATTTAATCAATTAGGGTTTACAAGGTTGGATCAACAATCACCCTTAGATCATCACATCCATCATCATTATAAGGTATGTTATTAGACAAATATCATAGAAAACAACACTTCCTTACTATTCACATAACCACCCCATAGGGTGTCACTTCATAACGTGCCCTATCATCAACATCATGCAACATAACCACCAACAGAGGATATCGATTAAGGCTATTATGTAGGTGTATCAGTTTAGCTCAGCTTGGGAGTGTATCGGTCTAGCACTACAGGTGTGTCGAGCAACAACACTAAGGGAGTGTACCATGCAACACCTATGGAGGGTGTGTCGGTCAACACCTCCCAAGGGTGTGACGACAACTCAAGCCTGTCAGGAAACACCAACCCAAAGCATGACGGGCATAACCAAGGTATATCAGGTGTTAGGTTTAAGATTAGCTGGGCATCACAATTTGAGATATATTGGGAAACATCACCAAGGGACGTGTCGGCCTCTGTCTAAGTAGGACGTCATGATTAGCCCTCGATCTGATCAACCCCTCAAAGTATGTCCATGGCCATGATGGCTAACCTCTGGCAACACATATTAGGAAGCAACGTGTCAGATAGCAATGTATATTGGTTGCAACACAACTCGGGTGGCAAAGTGTCTCATGCAGTAACACAATGTCGGGTAGTAATGTTACTTGATTGCATACATCTCGGTTTAAGGTGCTTCTAGGTCACGACGAGATGCCCTCCTAATAGAACGATTAAAGCACCTCCTAGGACATAAAGACTACTCTAACATATCAGTTAAGCACTATATCAGTTTAGGTACCTCAAAGTCATGACGGACTAGCATCTTTTTAGATCAACAACACATGATGGTTTGGTTCCATAAAGGTTTAACAACCAGAAGTTAAGACATGATAACCTTCATGGCCATAAGGACCTAAGCATGCACAAGTCATGATGATCTAAGCGTCACCAAAATGTGTCAACCTAAACCTCACCAAGTCATGATGACCTATCTCTTGGTGTAATAGTATGTTGTACTCAGGTCATGATGACCACCCACCATAACATGTCAACCTAGTCATCTTCAACCTTAGGACACTCATTTCAAGCAAGGCCAGAAAGTGTAACACATGGGCAACAACATAAGTAAGACTCCCTCTTCCAAACCGATCTCAAAACCTCCAAAAAGAACTACTATCATGCAAGAGATAATGAACCAAAGATGAAGAATGAGATACCATGTAAGGAGTGATAATAACAAAGAAGGTTTAGAGTTATATAACCCACCTCAAAGATCACCACTAAGATCCAGGATCTAAGGTCAAGCTCCAAGCTCACGAGATCAAGGTAGAAGAAGATCTTCCAAACTTAGTCACCACCACACCTCCAAGGAAGAAGATGATACTAAGGTTAAGGGGGTTTGAGGAGGAAAGAAAGATAACCAAGATCCATGGCTGAGAAGAAGAAAGAAGGAGAGAAAGAGATCTAGGAATCATGGCTTATCAAGGTAGAAGATGAAGGGAACACTACAAGCTTAGGATTCATCAACCAAGCTCCCAGAGAGACTCCTCTAGATCCTTAGCTTCTTAAGGTCATCCACCAAGGAAGAGGGAAAACAAAGATGGCCAAAAGAATCCTCTTGCATGGAGAGAAATGAGTATATATACAAGAGGGATGAGAGAGATCATGGAAGATGTGTCACCACCTAAGGAGACACTTGTCCACGAAGAAGGGCAACATGCAACACCATGAAAATGAGGTAATAAGATATAGGTCTCGTCCACTAGGTCACCTACCAAGGTCATACCTGATACCACATCTCCACACATTCACAAACTGATAGGGTGCAACCCAAGACACCCACAAACCAATAGGGTGCAACCCAAGACACCCACAAATTGATGCAGTGCAACCCAAGACCCCCACATTTTGATAGGGTGCAACCCAAGACACCCACAAACTGATACACATCCTTTCCAAGGTCTCAAGCCCGAGACATCACATCTTAGTGTAAGGCACACCTCAAACATGTGTTCAAAGCACCACCAAGGTTATCACCACACAACCAAGGTCCAAACAAGGTGCCCATCTCTCTCTCTCCTCTAGATGATGCCAAGAGAGAGAAGGAACACTCTAGAGGTGGCAAACTTACACATCATCCCTAATCCTGGGTAAATTGCAATTTGCACCAAAACTTCACCACAAAATATAAGCATCATCCAAACAAGATCAAATAAGAAACTCCAAGCTTCAACATGCCCTAATTACATATCATATGATTAGCGTAAGGTTCTAAGCAACATGATTAAGCAAAACAAACAGAGTTATCCCAAAATGTGGGTTGAGGTCCTTACACTGGGCCACCATTGTGTAAACTGAGAGCACTACCACTTTGGTTGGGTTCTCTTGGATGGTGCATCATAAAATCATCAAGAAACCCCTTCAAAACATTATAGTCACCATATCCTATGAGCTCCAAACCCAATGTAATTGGAGTTGTAATGTCAAGTTCGTATCACCAATTTCTTAATGAAATAACCTCATTTTCAGTGTCCATGGCTTCATAAAAGGCTTAAAATGAACTAAAAATGTCAAATACATGCACAAACCTCATATATGAAATTTTGAACTCGGTTTACAAACTACATAAGCCCTTTTCCTCTTAGAATAATGTGTATATCAAATACCATTGGATTGAAATCCAAAGATTGTTTTATTTCATATTCTAGGAATAAATCCCAAGTTTTCTTATTTATTACAAACCTTAAAAACATGACAAAAATCTCCTTGATTGCTTAATCATTACAAAATTTTAATCATATCTTCAAAACAACTAGGACTAAAAAATTCCTAAGGCGATTGAACATTATCTTATTAGGGCTTGTAGAAAAAAATCATCAAATACATCTCAAGATAATAGTTATATTTATATTAGAAACTTATATCAAACATTATCTAAAAATCACAATAAAATCATGAGACTCTCTATTATAATCCATAAGCATCTCATAAAAATATGGTCACGATGCCACACATGGATTTCAAGATATTAGACATTAAATATATAATTGGAATGGCATTAGTGACTTGAATCACTAAATCAGTTTGACTTTAGTTCGTGTATAATTTATTGGAACCATCAAACAAAATTTTAAACAAAAATGAAATGTCATAAAGAAGCTCTTCCACCACTTCTAATCCTAATATAAATTTGTTTGGAAATTATATTGTTTTAGCCCATATAAATTTTATCACTGTTCACACATTCTCCCAAAATTTTCAAAAGATGAGCCATACCTCCATAATAATTTTAATTTCATTATTGAACCATAAGTTTCTCCAAAAGTATATATTAAAGGCCTCACTTACATGAAAGAGCCAAAATTCCTTTAGTTAGGGATTCTAGGTCTTGTATAATCTAAATGATCTCACATTTTGATACAACTTCAAAATCACATTATAAAGCTTTCCTAAATTTACAAAACATGATGATTCATCATATGATGGTCAATTGTCTTATTGATCTTACTATACTCATTATTGCAAACAAGGTATGATCAATTATATTTTTGACCTCACTACACTCAGCATTGTAAAGAAGGCCTATAAATAGGTCATGTGCATATAGATTATATCATACATCATATATTAGATCATCCCTTTTATCGAACATCATATCTGGGGCCTGGGAAACCTAACATTTAAGATATTACTATCATCCTTCCTTGAAAGGAATTTCGTCCCCTAATTCAACTTGTCTTATTCTTAAGTGATAGTACAAACCATTCCAACTTCATACTACATTTATGCTAGGTCATATAACTTAATGACAAAGGTTTCTTGGATAAGAGTCTACCTCTTAACTCATGTCACAACATATCTTGCAACTTTGTTTGTATGTAAATACAAAGGTTCATATATATGCAAAAAGATGTGAAAGAGGTACTTGCATGGCCATAGTTCTAGTATCACATATTCTAACCAACGTCTACGGTTTACATAAAAAATTTCAAAGGTAGCATCCTAAAAAAAGATGCCAATGACATCAGAGTTACAATAATGTGTGTTCAAGATCTAATTTTTTTTCACTCTAAAGGTGGGGTTCTATGACAATGTTAAAGGCAACATCCTATAAAAATTTGTCAACAATATACCATTATTAAACACACATGGAGTGATATTTGTTCTTTCATTCATGTATACAAGGGTCTCGAATCCCAAACACCATTGGTCATGAGGATTTTCTCTATATCTAAGAGTATCCACACCCAACTAACATGTTAGGGTTGTCTATTTTTTCCTTTTCTTTTTCTTCCAAAGAAGCAAACAATGTATATATCTTTTTATAGGTAGGGATGGTATATCTATACTCTTTATTTTGCACTTTATGATAAATATAAATGTATATCTCAATTCAAAATTAGCATCTCAGTTCAGGATGATAATCCCAACTTTGATCTTACAACTATAAGGGTATACTAGTTTCTAGCTTGGAAGAGTGACTTGTATCTTTTTGTATCTATAACACAACATCCATATTTCTTCGGAGACCCCTAATGAAACCCTATTTTAGGGCTTCATCCTGTGTCTTTTTTCATGATACTCACATCTAAATATTTTAGATTACAAGTTATCCCCTCCAATATGATGTTTTATGGAAAATGCACTTATGCCTCCTTTTGTGTGTATTTTAGGGCACTTATGCATGCATTGATGCATGGGAGGGAGATGAAGAACGTCTTTGGGTTCTTACAACCCAAGAGTCAACCTTTCTCTTCCTTAAGCTTTCCTTGGATGCACAAGAGCAATTCAAAGAAAAAGGAGGCTAGATGAAGAAGATGAAGTAGAGATCAGCACCAAGAAGCCCCAAAACGGCTGTGGTACATCACCACAGTCGTGGGAATTATGCTCCAAAGGTCACAGGGAAGTTTCTCAATTAACACATGAATGACCATGGCCATGGTCATCACAATGGCCATGGTCACTGAAAACCCCATAGCTGGGCCCCCATAACGGCTGTGGCCAATGCCTTCCACCTCACCCATGGTCAGCAACACGACCGTGGCGAATTATGCATGAAGATCCCAAAAATCAATAGGGACTTGGTCCAATTTACACGTGAATGACCATGGCCGTGGCCATCAGCACGACCATGGCCCTTGAAGGCCACCTCACCCATGGTGCTCACCATGCCTGTGGCAAGCTGAAGAAACAACGACCTCAAAGCGACCTCGCCCGTGGCCTCCTCCAACATGACCGAGGTATCCCACACAACCATGGTACCCTCTACCCACCACGATCGTGGCACCCCTCCACAACTGTGGCCACATACGCACTTTCCACTTCATTTCCACTTTCCACCTTGGCCGTTCCACTACCCATGAATGTGCCATGCAACCCCCACAACGGTCGTAGCACCTCAACACAGTCGTGGTGACGACCTAAACCTACCCATTTTCACCACTATTTTTCCCACTTTGCCCCTACTTACCCTAGTGCCTCCCCACCACCTATATATACATAGGTTGCAGCCACAGAATGAGGTTTGGCTCCCCTTAGCTTCCATTACCCCCTCCACCTACTCTAAAGCATTCATTGACTCCTTCCATTCATTCAAGCCATCCATCCACCATTTCCACCTCATTTCCACCATAGAAACCTAGTTTTCTAGGTTTTCTACCATAATCCACTTGATTTCCATGCCCTTCACCCACCTTGGAGGAGGGAGGTCGTTCTACAACAGCTAAGAGGTCAAGAATAAGAAGCTACTTTGAGCTCCATGGAGTTTGTTGGTTATTTACACTAACGAGTTTCAATCATAAGAATGATCTTTTACTCAACGAGCTATATCCCGCAAGTATATGAGAGTAATTGTAGTCGAGTTTGAATACAAGGAGCATTGGTTAGTTAGGTACAAGAGTTATGATTTTCAATAATCTAGATCGTTTTATACAAGATGATAGGATTAGAACAACTAAATTATAGATTTAAAGCAAAAAAATCAGATTTAACTAGCGAAGTAAGAGTTACTAAAAGGAGTTTGGTTTTAGAATATTAAAGAATCTTGGACATTAGGATTTCACTCACACATCATAGCAATCAAGGGAACATGATAATTTAAACATACATAAGTTCTTGTTTCAAGGAAAAGTTGTGTTACACTTCACCTCCCGGCGTGAGTGCAACAATCGCAACTCAAAGTCACATTCTCGTGTGTAAATTTCATTTTTGATCACAACCTATTCCTCAACTCATTCCTCTATACTCTCACAAAGGAGGAAGAGTTGCCAAGAAGAATACCTCCATACATTCCTACTCATCTTCTCAGATCAAGCAAGAATGCAGAAAACATACACATAAAGTGGCCAACAATTCATGCAAGAAACGGATAAACTGGTACTTTCATGGTAGAAAAACAAGAAGCATAGTATTTAGTACGAAATTACTTGTTCCATACATGCTATGACATGGGAGATACTATCCCATGCCCAAGAAATGAAGAATTACTTGTCCATAACTATGCTTTGCAGATTTGTTACAGAAAATTCAGTTCTAAACATGATTTAGAGGGGAAGAGACAAAGAGATCCAAAGATTTAACCACAAGAAGAAAGAATTCCGGCTTGAGGACAAAATTCTCCTTCTTTAGCTGCTCCAAAACGGACTAGATCCTTTCCCAAGAAGCTGCTCAAAGTTGAGGAAGCTTGGCTGCACCTTGGAGAAGATAATGGAGAAGAAGAAGAGAAGAAATGGCTTCCTTTTTGCAAAGAACCACCTTCGATTCCTCCAAAATCACCCTCCCATGTTCTCTTTTAGCTATGGGATAAGAAAAAACTTTGCAAATGACCGAACCTAACTTACCCTTGCCTTCCCTCCTTGTTTTAAAATCAAATTCTGAATTTTCATATTTCTGAAACTGCCAGGTGCACGCCATGCACCTGTAGTACAATTTGTTTTAGGTTGAACTGCGCATAGTGTGTGCAATAGGTATGCACGTCGTGTGACTTTCCAGAACTTTCTTTGGCTGTTTTACACTCCGGGTGCACGCCATGCATGTGGATGCACAGTGTGTATTTGTCTTCATGTTCATTTCTAGAAACTCGCACGTCGTGCGTGTGTACCGTGCACTCTTCTGGCTGGGTGAGATAGAACCTTTCTAATATGGTGCACGCTGTGCATCTATCTTGCACGCCGTGCATTCTGCTGTTTCAGCAAAATAGAGCTCTAAAATAAATTCTTTTTGAGACATATCTACAATACAAGTTATGCGATAAGTAAAGTGACAAAAAGATGGCAAAAGTAATATGAAAAGAGGCTAAATAGTATTAGAATGAACTAAATTTGTGTGTGATAGCATTGTGAAAAGGTGATATAGAAATCACACAATAGAGTCCTATCCCCTTCTTCTCATTTCTTTTATCTTTTCTTTGAGCATGTCTAGCTAAGCCCCTAATGGTGGTCTATTTGGGGTTAAAATGTGACTTTGATACCATGTTGGGGGGAAACTTGTATTGACCATAATTTCATTCTATGATGATTACCTCTTGCTTCTATCTCATTTCCCATTATTTTACATGTGGTTTGTGCCTTAAACATAAATTGCTTGTTTTGTGATGCTTGATGACACTTAGCTTCCAGGATAAAATGGAATGTATGTGGCAATCTTAGGAATGGATCCTAGGTCCAATTAATGGATCCCTAGCTAGCCCCCTTTATTCCTATATACATATCCCTTCTTCTACAAGTGAGCGTGAGACCTAAGTAGCTAGTGTAAGTGTGATTAGTGCAATTGCCTAGAGTTTCCTAAAGGCTAGATGGCAAGTAACATGAGGTGAAACACCCTCTTCTCTACCTCCATTCTTACCCTTGGCTCTCAATTTCCCTAGTACCACTTACCCTAGAAACCTAGACTGGCCAAGTCCCATTAGAATTACACCTAGTCCTAGTTCTCCAACTAGTAGTATAGGGTATATTCTAATAGTACTTGCCTTGTTAGGTTTGGTAATCTAGATTGAAATGTGAATTTTGCATGCTATGTTGATCTTCCCCGAATTAATATCAAGTTACATTCCCAAACAGCCCACCTATCCATCATATTACTTAAAACCCAACTTTACCTTCTTTGCTTGTTAATGCTAGTGTAGTCATTTGCCTTTGATAATTCTTAGCTAATTGCCTAATTCTATATAGTTAGTTCTTGATCAAGTAGTTAGGGATCCTTTGAGCTTGCTTGTGTTAATTTGTCTAATTACTGATAACTTAGGCTCTTGCTTTTCTAATTGCTTAGCTTGCATCTTAGTTGATAACTTAGCTTGCTAATGTAGCGCAACTTATTCCTCTAGCCTAATTGCTTGCCTTGTTTAGTCTCTTAGTTCTAACTTGCTTAGAGTAATCTAGGGCTCTTGTTAAACTAGTTTCTTTCATGATCGTTCTTGCTTACGATCGTAGTGTAATAAAACAAAACCTAACTTTAAACCCTTCAACCCTAATCTCCGCTCCAGGAACATAGCTAACACAAACCTAGCTCTAGTGCCCCCTCTATCCCTGAGGATCGACCCTAATCATACCACTAGCCTATACTACAACATGACCCCGTGTGCTTGTAGGTACGTGTGATTAGTTGATCCTGTGAGTTGAACTAGATCTAAATATACACATTTTCAGAGATCCATGTGTTTTCCCTTAGGGTTGCATCTATCCACCATTAGTTGGCTAGTGTGTGGCATTGAGAAGAATCACATCAAGCTTTCTGGAACCGTTGCTGAGGATAGAGGCGCTCGGTCTAGCTAGTTAGTGTAGCTTAGCCTTTCCTACTGCCCTCACCATTTCTATTCTTTATTCTTTGTTTACTTTTTACATACTGTCATTCTAACTTGGTTGTTGTTTCTTGTTTGGGTATTGTGTAGGTGACAACTGTGCATTCATAGTACGCATTCTACTTGTACCGAATTGGTGTTATACACCCCTGAGATAGGTATAAGGAGATGCCAAAGCCACCGCAAACAACATCGAAAAATTGAGATGGGTGACCATGAAGCTGAAATACCTCATGGAGATGCTCAACCACAACCCAGCTGCCCTCTCCATGTATACTTCACCCCAGGGAAATATAATTCCCCCTTGCCACCCTTGTTGACCGAATGTCGGGTCAACAATTCTCCATTCCACCCACACTTCTTGGACTCCTTCCTACTTACTATGGGATGGAGAATGCAAACCCCTACCACCATATCGATGCCTTCCTTGAAACTTGTTCCACTTTCTGCACCCCTACTTCCACCGATGACTCTATTCGGAGGACCTCTTCCCATTCTCTCTAAAAGAAAAATGGTACATCTCCAAGCCGGAGTTGGTAACATGGAACGTGGTAAAAATGAGTTTCTCAAGAAGTTCTTCCCCATTTCCAAGCTGACCCAAATGTAAAGATGTATCACTGCCTTCTCCCAGAAAGAAAATGAACATTTCCACGAGGTGTGAGAAAGGTTCCAAAAGCTCCTACGTGACTGCCCCCATCACGAGGTACCTTTGTGGCAGCTTGTTCAAGATTTCTACACTGATCTAGTGGAGTTGAGCCAAAACAATGTTGATTTGTCATGTGGAGGCACCTTCATGGCAAAGCCACCTGAGGAATCATGGCCCTTGTTTGAGCACCTTGCTGAAAATTCTTGCGATCGAGCTTCTACTAAAGGGGAACATTATGACTAGAACTACATCCCTCCACCTCCTCCTTTAGTTCCAGCTTGGACTGCATCCAATGTCGACATGATGAAAATGATGGAGGATATGATGAATATGATGAAGAGCCAAGCTGGTGGTTATTCTAGTCAATCCACTATGGCAGTTGAAGCTGAGGAAGAAGAAGTGCATGTCTTGCATGCCTTTGGCAACCAAAACAACCAAGACTCGATGTCTAATTCCTATACTCCTGAGTAGAGGAATCATCCAAACTTCTCATGGAAACAACAAAATGAGGAGGGGCAAGGTAAGCCAAGGCAACACCAAGGGCCCAAGTACAACTCCAATTTTGAGGAGAAAGTCTTAGGAAGGTTAAGGAAACTCGATGAAGTAAAGAAAGAGGTGTCCTCTCAAGGAAAAAACATGAGCCACCTTGAACAAAGGCTTAACCAAATCTCCCTTTCACTTGCTTTCCATGAAGAGGGGAGGCTCCCATCTCAACCCATGGCCAATCCAAACAATGATGGCGGTTATGTGAGCACCACTCAAGGTACTTATGTCCCACCACAAGGCCAAGTACCCCCACTTTACCAATACCAAGGACCACCACATCCATATGATCCTCCACCTCACCAACCCCGTTATAACTACAAATATCCTCCACCTCACTCATACCACCAGCCCCTTCACAATATCACCCACATCCACCACAACAACCACAACAACCCAACCCCAACTACAATTTATCATCCAATACGTGAATCCAGCAAACTCAAGGCCACCACCCCTCAACAACCACATCCAAATCCACAAGCTTCCTCTTCCACTACCCATGAGCATGTGAAGGAAGTGACAGTTTTGAGGAGTGGTAGGACCTTGGAGTAGACACATGATACTTCTATTGATAGCACAACTAGTGATGACATGGTTGATACTGTGATCAGGGGTGTTGATACTGAGATTTAGGATGATGATACCATGATATCGAGAGTGGATACCATGATTCCAGTGATACTACTTGATGATACTATTGACTTGAGTCAGTTGGGAGCACAACTCCCTCCTTTCCCTGATGCACTTGAAGAGCCATCAACTGGAAGAAGAAAGAAGAAACATACTAAGGACATAACAGAGACCTTTAAGTAGATCCAGATCAACATTCATTTACTTGATGCAATCAAGAAAATTTCATCTTACACCAAGTTTTTGAAAGACTTATGCACGTTCAAGAAGAAGACCACCAGAAGGACACCAAGGTGGGTTAAGCTCATTGAGCAAGTGAGCTCAATTTTATAGCACATCGTACCAAGAAAGAGGAAAGATCTTGGTGCCCTTATCATCTCATGCTACATCGGAGCACATCATATAGACCGAGCTCTTCTTGACTTGGTTTCTAGTGTAAATATAATGCCTTATAATGTGTTCACTGAGCTACAAATGGGACAACTGTGCCCCACTCACTATACCTTGCACTTAGTTGATAGATCTGTGAGAACGCCTAGAGGGCGTGTTGATGATGTGTTGGTCAGACTTGATGATGAGACCTCTACATTCTTTCCGACTGATTTTATTGTCTTGGACATGGAAAAAGACTCAAGGAAAGTACCTATTATCTTGGGGAGACCCTTCTTGGCCACATCTGACATAGTGATTCATGTGAAAACTGACACCATGTATGTGACTTTCATGCACATGAAGATCCTGTTGAACATCTTCAAATCTTCTGCTAAAACCAAGGTGATAGGTGCCATAGAAGAGGATTATTATCTGATTGAGTGCCTTGATGAGATAGTGGAAGAGTGTCTACCAACGTGGATCCAAACCACCAAATAAGGTAGAGGCCTATAGCCCATTGTGGAATTTCCTGATGATGATGATGAGGAGGAGGAGGAGGATGAGGAAGAGGAGTTGGCCTTATTGGCTACAAGTGAAGACATCACATCCATTTCTGAACCATTGAAGAATTCCCTTGAAGAACCTCCAATTCTTGAACTCAAGTCACTCCTAGAAGGGTTGAAGTATGCATTCCTAGGATCCAACAACACCCTCTCGGTGATCATTTCTTCTATTCTCTCTCTAAAGTAAGAAGATGCATTGATGACAGTCGTAATGAAGAACATTCGGGTCGTTGGATGGTCCATTGCTGAATTGAGGGGTATTGACCCCTCCATTTGTGTGCATAGGATTTATCTGGAGGATGATTCTAGACCAACATGCCAAATGCAAAGGTGTTTGAACCCAAAATTGAAGGAGTTGTGACCCAAGAGGTCGTGAAATTGTTAGATGCTGGAATTATTTATCTTATTTCTGATAGCACATGGGTGAGTCCCATCCAAGTTGTAACAAAGAAGGGTGGGATCATAGTGGAAGAGAATGTTGATGGTGATATGATGCTTGTTAGCGAATAGTCTAAATGGAGGATGTGTGTAGACTATAGAAAGATCAATGAGAAGACCAAGAAGGACCACTATCCTCTTCCATTTCTTGATCATATTTTAGATAGGTTGGCAGGGCAGAGTTTCTATTGCTTTCTTGATGGATACTTCAAATATTTCTAGATTGTTGTTCATCCTACAGATCAAGAAAAGATGATGTTCATTTGCCCTAGTGGTACTTTTTCCTATAGGAGAATTCCATTTGGGTTGTGTAATGCCCCTTCCACTTTTCAGAGATGTGTGACATCCATCTTTACCGACATGCTTGATTCATCACTTGAAGTATTCATGGATGATTTTTCTATTTTTGGTAAGACCTTTGATGAGTGTCTACTCCAGTAAGACGCCATACATGAGATGCACATCAAGGTTTGCCTCATGCTATCTTGGGAAAAGATACACATCATGGTGCCTGAAGGCATCGTTTTGGGTCATCGGTTTCAAAAGACAATATTGATGTTGATAGGGCCACGGTGGGCCTCATTTCTACTCTTTTCATTCCTTCTACCATAAGACATGTCTAGTCTTTCTTGGGACATGTAGGTTTCTATCATTGTTTCATCAAGGATTTAGCAAAATCTCAAGACCTCTCTGTCATTTTCTGGAAAAGGATGTTGAATTCCACTTTGATGACAAGTGTGTTGAATCCTTCAACCACTTAAAGCACAAGCTCATTTATGCTCATATAATGCAACCCCCAGATTTCTCATTGCCATTTGAGATTATGACGGATGCATCGAACATGGCAGTGGGGGCTATACTGGGCCAAAGAGTTGGCTGGATTTTGCACGCCATCTATTATGCTAGCAAGGCTCGAGATGAAGCACAAAGGAACTACACGACTATAGAAAAAGAGTTGCTTGCGGTGATCTTTGCTCTTGATAAGTTTTTCTCATATCTTTTGCAAAACATGGTAGTGATATATATGGGCCAGGCTGAATTGAAGTATCTCATGGCAAAGAAATACTCAAAACCAAGGTTAATCCAGTGGATTCTGTTGCTTCAAGAATTTGATATTGAGATTGTAGACAAGGAGTGAGTGGAAAAAATTTTCACCGACCATCTCTCTAGAATTGAAGCACCCATTGATGATCGAGATCAAATTAAAGAAACAATGTCACATGAACAACTCTTCCTACTCTCATCCACTCAAAGGTCATGGTATAAGCATATAACTAACTTCTTAGCTAGTGGAAGGATACCAAGCACATGGACAAGGGATGAGAGCAAAAGGCTATTTGCTATGGTAAAAAATTATGTTTGGGATGATCCTCATGTTTTCAAATATTTCCCCGACCAACTCATTAGGAGATGTGTCCCGGAGATGGAGCAGCAAGAAATTCTATCTATATGCCACTCTGGAGTATGTGGAGGTCATTTCGATGGGAAACACACGGCTTCCAAGGTTCTCTAAAGTGGATTTTACTGGCCCACATTGTTCAAGGATGCTCATGATTTTTGCAAATGCTATTTGAAGTACCAAAAGGTAGGCACTATCACAAAGAGGGACATGATGACTCTATCACCCATTCTTGTGGTGTTTGATGTTTGGGGAATTGATTTTATGGGTCCGTTTCCTCCCTCCTTTGGGTATGTGTACATCTTGGTGTCTTTCGACTACATGTCAAAGTGGATTGAAACTATTGCAACTAGAATCAATTATCACAAACTGGTGTGTGATTTTGTGAAATCAAATATCTTTTGTCGATTTGGTGTGACAAGATCCATGATTAGTGATGGGGGAAGTCACTTCATCCATCATAGTTTTGAAGGTTTGCTTAAAAGACATGGAGTGAATCATCGTGTAGCTACTCCTTACCACCCCAAACGAGTGGTCAAGTTGAGTTAGCCAATCGGGAGATAAAGCTCATTCTAGAGATGATGGTGAGACCGAACCGTGAGTATTGGTCATTATGTCTTAATGAGGCTTTGTGGCCTTATATGACTGCCCGATTGGAACCACACCATTCAAGTTTGTTTATGGAAAAAGCTGTCATCTACTAGTTGAGATGCAACACAAGGAATTGTGGGCTTTGAAAGCCATAGATATGGATGGAGACACAAACGGGTTGAAAAGAAAGTTGCACCTACATGAACTTGAGGAAATGACGCATGAAGCCTATGAGTTATCCAAAAGCTACAAGGAAATAGCCAAGTTTTTTCATGAAAAGTTGATCAAGAAGAAAGATTTTGAGCCTGAGCAATGGGTGTGGTTATACAATCTAGGATGAAGTTCTTTCCCGGGAAGCTTCAGTCTAGATGGGAAGGACCTTACCTAGTCAAGAATGTTTACCCATCTGAAGCTCTTATAATATGCGAGGAAGATGGAGCAAGAGAGTTTACCGTGAATGGACAAAGATTGAAGGCAGTTGTTGAAGTTGGGTCGGATAGAGAAAATCAAAGTTTTAATACTGTGATGTTAGTTGAGGAACACCAACTTGATGAAGAGATGTGCTTTAATGCACATGATAGGGATATCTACTTCAAAGATGCTTTAAAGATTTTGTGAGGATGATCAAGTTCAAAAATCAATAAGCCCAGTTAAAGGTGTAAAATTTAGCGCTAGTGGGAGGCAACCCACCTAGGTTTGGGAACTTTTTCACCCAACCTTCACTTTTTAATACTTTTGCTTTCTTTTCCATGAAATGCACACACGCACAATTGTGCTTGATAGTTTTTGTTTGAGTTTTGATGAGATGCAGGTAACATGTTTAAGAGAGAGAGAGAGAAAGGGAAAGACATGGTTGTTTAAGTTAAAATGTGGAAAGGAACTAAAATTTTGCAAAAAACATCAAAGTTTTCAAGATTGAATTGATAAAGTACTGAAGGAAGAACCACCACAGTCGTGGTGCCTCAAAACGGGTTTGGTAATTTAATTGCAAAATCTCAAGAAAGTTACAACAACATCACCAAATTTGTGAAGGATTGGCCACGACCATGGAGTTCAAAATGACTGTGGCCCATGTTGGATAATATGGCCATGGCCACCACCAAGGCCATGGCACCATGAAGGAAAGATGGCCATGGGGACCACCACAACCGTGGTGATTTAAGTGCAAAAATTTGAAGAAGTTACAGGGTTGGAGGTGATTTTATGCATGAATGACCACGACCATGGTGACCACCACCGCTGAGGCAAGAGGAGCACACCACGACCGTGGCACCCACTACGACTATGGCGAGGGTCAATCTACAACCATCTCCACCACCCACCATGACCGTGGCACCCTCCATGACCATGTCGCCAAACCCCCACCATGATTTTTTACTTAAACCCCATGAAACACCACGACCCCTCCACATTCTAACTCATTTGCTCGACTCCCCCTTGGCTATGGCGACGTGCTCCACCTGCAACACCTCTAATCTCACATCTCCTGCCCAAATCCTCCAACAAATCAACCTCAAATCACTTTCTACACCTCTACCATCCCTCCCTCTACCATTTCCCCCCCAAAACCTCCACCAATCTAGCAACCATCTCCATTTCATTCCCCACCTCACCTACAGTCGCCCCACACAAATCATCACCAAAACCCACCAATGTTTGCCCAAAACCTTAAACCAATCCATCCTCCACCATCCAAGCAACCATCCTATCCAATTCCAACCATCACTCAACCTCCATTTCGCCACCTACACAAAAATTCGAAAATCACAGCCATACCACCACCACCAACTCCACACAATGAAGGGAATTACCAAGGTTGTGAAGAAGGGGGCTCAAAAGAGCCTTGAGGTGATCACTGGGGGCAAGTTGCACACCAAGAGAGCCTCTTCCCAAGTCTCCATGCTATCCCACACTCCCTCACCATCAAACTCCATTTCCCAATCGCTCCACCACTCGGTGTCTGTGAGTGCATCCTGCACTCGGTCATCGGATAGCCACCACATCACGAATGAGATGTATATGGTGGAGGAGGAGTCATATGAGGAGAACCTTGATGACATGATTGACGAGGTTGATCCAGAGATCACAACCCGCCAAAAGAGGGGCAAGGGGGATGTAACCCCATCTTCATCAAGACTACCACCAAGAACAATGCCAGCATGCCACTCTACCTCCTCATTGGGGGAGTGACCATAGAAGCATCTATAAGCATGGTGAAAGTTGATAATTGAAGAGCAGGATCACCCACGGCGATACCCCAAGAAATGAGTATTGCTAAATCTTGACATGAGCTTGGGGTAAAGATCCTACCAGATTGAGGAATACGATGATAAAACTGTTGAGGATGAGATGGATTCTGAGCCATAGGACACTTTGGTATACTTGGAGGCAGACAGACTAAAAGGGTTTGGCAAGGGTCCTGAGGGAATTTCATATGGCAGGGGTCAGAGGAAGATGTAGATCACACCTATTTATCCTGAGTGCATGTCAAGGAGAGTTATCTCCATAAGATATGGGTGTGAGAAGGTAATTGAAGACCTAGGAATCAAAGTAGAGGTGGAAAGGAAGCTGAAGCAAATTGATTTGTTGAAGGTGCTTTTCACATCACAAACCACATACATGGAGTTAACTGAGTAATTCTTCACCACACTAGAGAAGGTCAAGGTCAATGGGGAGGAAGCCATCAAGATTGCAATGTTAAATAAAGTACACACATCGACTGCTTCTGAACTGAACTGCATCTTTGCAAAGGATCCTGAGGAAGCCAACAAAATGAGTGATGGCTTAATTGAGAGAGAGGTTGACTTGGACTACAACAAATTCTGGTACAATTTGACAGGGACACCAGGGTACACATCTGGAAAATCAAAGACAATGTTGATCAGGAACCCCTTATTCAAATACATACAAAAGGTCCTTGCCAACATGATTGTGGGGAGGTACAATAATCAAGGCAACATTTCACAAAAAGACCTCTTGGTTTTACATGGAATACATAAGAAGCTACACATTGACCTAGGGTCACTTTTGATAGATCACATGAGGACAATCCCCTTCAAAAGTAAAACTCCATTTGTTATGGGAGGGATTGTGACCTCAATCTCTATAGCCCTAGGCTTTGATGTTAATGGTCTTAAAGAGAATGAGGGATCTCAGTTTGTCGATTTGAAGTATCTTGTTTGCTCTCAAATGATCCTGATAAAAGACAAGAGATGATATACAATGTGAAATCCATGGAATCAAGAACTTTTGAGCTACCTTATCATGCTAGCCTAGTCCTCTCTCGCACGGGGCCATCTGATTTATTATGACAAGATATATGGCAATAAGAGCAAGACAACCCCCGGGAAAACTTCAACCCCGCTACTGCACAAGAAGAAATGGCAGAATCAAATACACAACAGTAAGAAGAAGAGGGAGGAGAGAAAAGTAGACACCCATGAAGGGTGAGAAGAAGAGATGAGGCAACATCCCAACTATAGGAGCCTTTAATGAATGCATATGATATGTCATCCATCCATGCACAACTTGAAGGCATCCATAAGACATAGCAAGACATGAAACTCATTCAACAGTACATGTGGCATGACCAACATCATATGCATCAACAGGTCAACCACTTCTACCATTACCACCATGCGCAAGCAAATAGAAATCCCGAATGGGGTGAAGACTTTTGGGGTGACATTTTAGGATATCAGGAGACGTACCCTCCCCCTTAGGATGCATATTGGGGCCATTATTACCAGTTCCCTCCAACCCATCCAGGACCTCCACATCCTCAACAACACCAGTCAGAGCAGCCTGATCAGCCACAATAGGGATACCTACCCTTTGATTTGCAACACCAGCCATGATCTTCACCCTACTAGCCCTAAGCTTTAGTTTCATGCTCAGGACAACATGATTCAAAAGTTTGGTGTGGTCGGGCGGTATGCACCACCTTGTCTTTATCTCTCATTTTCTTTACCCCTATCCCACATGATTTTGGAATTTCATGGTTTCACTCTTGTTAGTATAGATTTCTTCTTATTAGCATTCATGCATACATGTAATCTAATTTCATGCATTTTTGCATAATTTTTCAAAAAATTTGCTATTTTTTCTCTTCCATGTCATGCATTGCATTACCATGTAGATTTTGGTAATTTTTGTGTGTTTTAAATAAGGATTAGCTATTTTTTCTTTGAATTCCCTAAACGTAGGTTTAGATGTGATTGATTGCAAATTGGCACTTTTTTGGCCAATTTTGCCCAAATTTAGATGTTCTTGCCTAAAACATGAATTAACTTCATCTCTAATTTTTGAACTAAAAATGTCGATCTTTGACAAATGCATGGCACATTTTTAGATTTTATTGTTATATGGTCTTAATGTTGTCTTTTTACATGTGCATCACCTCTCTCAAGTTTGTGAATATCTTGGTTGATGTAAAATCCCTGACCTGGGCTTAGGTCTAACCCTATTTGTTTTGTCTAAGTAAGTTTCTTAGAACTTTAATATAATCCTCTAAGGTGTTCTGCTATCATGTGACACACTTATGTTTCAAGTTTGGTCCTAATTGAATGTTGTTTGAGCAATGTTCCTTTGTTTTGGACCAAAGCGCAATTTACTAAAGATGAGGGGTTATATTGCAAAATTTCACATGTTGAACGTTCCTTAAGTGCTTTAGCATCATAATAGAGAGAATTATGCTAAGGGGTGGCTTGTGGAAAGCCTAAGTTCCAAGTTGGAGCTTGTTTGAATAATGTTTGTGCCTTATGTACCAGTTTTGGTGCAATTTGCAATTTACCCAAATTATGGGGTTGATGTACAACTTACAAACTCTATAGTGCCCCTACTCTCTCCTAGAATCATCTAGAGGAGAGAGAAATAAGGAGACACCTTGTTTGAATTATAATTGATTGATAATAATCTTGGTGATGGAAATACCAAGAAAGAGTTGTATGTGAAACCCTAACTTGAGTTGTATCGAGTTGTAGAGTTCATATGAGAGTGCCTATCAGCCAAGGAGCCATATTGTTACACCCCAATCTCACAATTACCATTAATCATGAGATTAGGGCATAAATTGAGGATTTAACGTAATACAAAGATCACCCTTAAATTTTTCTTTTTTTTTAACTCTTTGCTTTCTCGCATTGAATCACATAAACAAACTTTACAAGAGAATTAAACCTTAATTACTTTAATATGATCTCAAAATTAATGATACACATCCATACATTCATTCTGTTTCTCACACTTCCATGTACATACAACATGATAATCAAATGCATTCTCTCTTATTAAGGAAACAAAGATACAAACATCATTTACAACTCTCTCACATCTATACAAGGACCTAGAGTGACAGGGACCGACTAAACTTAACTATACTCAGACTTAACTCTTATGGCAGATATACTCTGATGCAGTGATATCTTCAATCCTTCCCTAAAAATTTTGTGTAGAGGGGTGAGCCTACTCGCTCAGTGAATGAGTAAAACAATAATGCAGTCTAAAGTACTGAATCAGACATTTATCATTCTTAGATAATTGAAATAAAACAAGATAGTAATTTCAAATTAAAAGACTAGATATTCAAAAACTTACTAATAACATTGAATTACATCATTAGAAATAAACAAGTTTGGAAATATAATCCTCACTATATTCAATATTTTATTTAAAGAACAACTGTTGTAAAACTGTACCCAAATCTTTCTTAACCTTTCTTACTTATAAGAAACTCTTTAAACCTATATGAACATATTTTAGCCTATGCCCTGATCATATGTAGTGTATTCTACAGATGAAGACTCATAGCGAACTACGATTTCACCGTACAATACTTAACTGACACACCCGAAAATGCTAAGCCTGACTACATCACTGGTCTGCAATAGGAAAATGGCTCTCTGGCCTCGACACACCTATTATGCCGTAAAAACTAGACTCCTCCTCTAACCTGAGCACATAGGAAGAGAGTTTAAGCCACCTATTGGCTTTACTGTACTCTAGTGCCACCAAGATCTCTGGTTGATGTTGGACACTACATTCTGTATTTTAAGGAGACTTCCACTAGACCTTCATCTCTCGTACCATCTGACCCCCATATACTAGACACTGCCAGGGTTAGGTCATTTCATCCCTATGGCGCAGACCTCTCATAGGGAATCTATGGTGTTCAGGTATCTTAAGTCTATTATTTTATTATTCTTGGAAAACTCTTACTATATTGTATCTTTTCCTTACTTATACTTGACTCTGGTATCTCTATGGTACCACGTCTATTTATTTGAAATTTATAATACAACATGTATATCATTCTAAACTTGGAAGAGCAGTATATTCAAAACACTATGATATTCTGAGTAATCATCATACTATACATACAGGCAGACTAAAATTCTTAAATAAACAGAATACATGTCAACTAGGCACTTTACGCACTAGAATCATGCAATTGAAATTCTTAATACACTGATAATACTGAACTGAATGCTTAACATATTGTTTACCCCTTTCTTAGGGCTTCGCATTACTCATGCACATATAGCACTTCTCATGTATTCAAACATATATCATGTCTACGAATATACATATTCTCCTTCAACATTTCTCACATTTATGCATGGCATCGATAACATACCTATCTAGGGCATGTCATATCTCTCCACTTGCAATAGTATAACAACATATGCATTTCATGACAAATATTTGAGTTAGAGAATCCAAATCTAATAAACAAAGCATGTATGCATATAAGATAATATTCAGATAAAATCCCACAATATCACATGAATCATTTCAATCAACCATTTACTACTAAATTAGATATGCATACTTGTAAAAGCATACTAGATTGGATTTCCATCCTTGATTACTTTCTATTCACAATATATGTATTGTGAAAATCAGAAACTCGATTTATCCATATATCAAATCAAAGAGATCAAACATGTAGAATTATATGCACTAGGAACATAAGTAAGATCATATAAGCATAAATATGAATTTCAGCTATAATGTTGTTCAAGCACCCAAATAACTTGAAAATTCAAATCTTCAGAAGATTCTCAATAAACTTATTAATTCTATAGTATTCCAGATACAGGGATACATATCCATGGCATTATATAAACATTTTCAGATCATAGTTGGAACATGAATAGAAGTATTCTATAAACTGAATTCAAGAACAGTTCTTTTCATTTATTATCATCTAGGGAGAAATCAAGAATATGAATTAAAACCATATAATTGAGTACAATTGACTAAAATATTCTTTTACCCACTCATCCTAAGATGTAAAAAAACTTAAAAATGTAACTCATCCCTGAAAATCTCGATCTCATATCAAATCCCTAGCAATTCACCCGATTCTTCTTCCTTTCAACTCAGAAACCCTAAAAATGAGGGATTATGAAGAAAGAGTGAGAAAAGGGGAAACTTTGACACCATTTCAGATCAAATAAAAGGAGGTATGGAATCTTGACATGTGAGAGAAGATTCACCATGAAAGGCTATGCAAAGAAGCTAAACTTACTTGATTTCATCATATCTTGGATAGAGAAACCCTAGATCAGCAATTCCACCACTTTCTCCTCTCAAACCCTAACTCTCCCTCTCTCTCTAGGATTTCGTTTCTCTAGATTGAATCATGAACTATGAGAGCTCCTTGTGTATTAGGTTGACCATATAGAGCAATTGAGCTGCTTGGGTCAATTGCACATTGACCCCTCACTATACTTTCTCTTATTTTAGCTAAATTTTCTGTCAAAAATATTATTGTAATTCATCTAATGATAAGGTATAAATGCATCCAAAAATTATGAAAATTTTACTTGTTGTATAAAATTGAGTTTAAAATCTGCAGTTAAAATTTCAGATCATTTGGAGCTACCAATAAATAAATAAAAATAAAACACTCACTGCTAAAAAGCACTCTATCAACATTTTGGTCGAAGTATAGTTTGACCGAGAACCACATTCAAAGAATACTCAAATATTCTGAATTTTTTCTCCAATATACATGATTGAGTTATCCATATCATATCCAAAATTCAATTAAATAAAAAAATTGTAGAAAATATGAAAAATCATTTACCACACTACTATCCTGATCAAATTCCATATTCATGTACTATCAAAACCCTAATTTTTGCCGATTAGGGTTTACATTTCTCAAACCCTAATTCTTCAAACTAAAATCATAGTTAGAGTTTCTTCTTAGGTTTGAAACATCACAATTGAGTTACTATCATTAATCATTACTAAACAATGTTCAATCTAATCAAGCATGTAATCATTCAGGTAAACCCTAGTTTACCAATTAAGCACAAATGTGGTCATTACAATTCTCACCCCCTTAAAAAGTTTCATCCCCGAAGCATAAATATGCAAAAAAAGTATATTCAAAGTTTATTTTAAGCTTCTGAAATCTTACATGTCATTACATTCTTGTATTTTATACTTGAATGTTGTTTTCAACGTTAAGTCCTTTATTTCTTTTCTAATCACAACATGTTTAAATAGTTCTCAACGATAACAAACAAATTCTCTATGCCACAATCAATCATAGAGTAGATAGAGAAGCAACCATTTCAATATTTTCATACTCTTGAGGTGTTACCTCAACATTGATAATCCGATCCAACCATCTCAATTCATACGGCTCAAAATGTACTATTGTTTTATATTACCTCTGAGTGACAAAAGAGAGTTCACCATGTTCTTTTGAATTTTACTATTGTGCTACTCAAATAGCAAAACAGTCTTGAGTTGTAAGATTAGATTCAACAATAATTGAGCAATACTACTCACGGCATCCCCATTACATCATGGATGCATAAGGTGAAGCATTACCATCACATTCCATATTATTCTCAAGTATAAACCCACACATAATTCAAGGTGTAACCATCAGGTTATAGCATACTAGGATTTCAACAATAGTAACAAAGTACTCCATGATTGTATTAGTCATTCAAGGACTATTCATACCCAATTAACATCACTTAGTTATATTAAAGCTAGGTATAACAAGCTATACCTCATTAGGGTTACATATCAATACAATATGGTTATCATCCCTTCTATTCATATGAGTGAATAGGTAAGACTACCTTATTCAGGGTAACCCTTCATTTGTTCCATCATTATTCAACCCATATCACCATACCACAATTGTACAATACTAAGATGGATTACTAGTATAAATGAATACAACTATCAGACACCTTTAATTAACATATTGCTTGCACATGTACACTGAAATCATACGAAGAACCAATTTACATCCCTTAATATACCTTCAACAAATTATACTTCTAAAAACAAATTCACATATCACTAAAAGCCATTGTTTTCTCTTATCTCTCTCCTCAGCCACTACTACTTACTTTTTGCTACTTATCCTTCTGATTTTAATCATGTAGATTAAACATTCCTAAAATTAAAACATTCAAGGTGCAAATAGATTATTCATCATATTTTCTATCACTGCAAGAATTTATCTCATGTCGCACTTCACTCATATTGTATTTCTCCTTTTGTTAAAAACACACTTGTTACATTTCAAATTTATATCTCACTCTTTACTCTGAATCATTTCCATATTGTTTATCTACCTTTCAGATTAGCTACCTTTAAACCCTGGATTACTATCAGTTCTAGTTTACTTCTCATAGTGCAAATCTCATGATCTTGTTTTATAGAGATGCCAGTATTCAAGGTCAAATCACTAGCGACATCCCTTGAACTACTACAACTCTAAACATTCTAGGGTTTGGTCCTTATCAGTAGCATGATGTTATTGTGATGTGACTTTGCTCCCTTATATTTGAAATTCAAACTTTAGATCTCACAAGTTTTACTAAAGTCTTCTTTATCTTATCGATTGAATTTCCTTTCTCTTACTTGGCCATTCAGATAGATTACATTCTCAATTACCCTGATAGGGTTTCATCATCATATTGTATGTCATTATTACATTCACTAGATGTCTCTACCATGGTGGTTATGCATCATATATGATTCATTTTCTTATCACTTCATTCCCACATTGCTCTTATTAAGAAAGATATGAAAGAGAAGATGATTTTGAGACTTAGAATTCTTAACTTCAAACATTCAATAATATATTTCTCATATGTAGGTTTAATTAATTATCAACAAGGATACTTGACTAATTAGCACTTTCTTGAATCTTACAACCTCTTTCTTTTATAATATACATTACTCCATTATGTTTCAAACCCTTCTTTACTTTCCATAATCCCCTTACCGTATACTACTATTCTACATGTCATCTTTAACTTCTAGTTTTCTCTTATGATCATGTTGCTTCTTTTATGTGTATGATCAAGTATACCATGTTGCATATATTTCCTTTTATCCTTCTACTAATGTGAAGTTGAAATTCTAAATCAATAATCTCACTACTAGTTTCAAATCATGTTTAATACATTACATATTATTCATTTTAAATCAAACGTCTCATGCATGGGTGAAACATAGTTTCTCTTTCAATCAAGTTTTTCCTTCCTAAATATAGTCTACCTTTGTATGACTTATTCATTTATTTAGCTAAACTTTTGTTCTTCTTTTAGAAACTAGTTTGTTGTTCTATAGAGACTTAGAATCCAAAGGCAGTAAGAATGAATGTATTACACTTATTAATAAAGGTATACATTCCATGCTCTCAATTATATCATAACCTTCATTCCTTAATCAAGATCATTATTTCCAACATTTCTCTTTGTTTCAACTAAGTTTCTTATCCTAGTTTTATGATTTACATGCTCATCTAGTTCTCTTCACTTTAACTCTTCTAAAGACTCTTCACTTCTATGTACTTATTGTATACTTAGCTCTTTTCTTCTATTTTTCCTTTGCTTTGGAGTACATAAAAACATTGTACTCAGTTATATAATCCATTCCTCATGATTGATTCTTACTATCTTGGCCTCTTACATACTTTTCTCATATCTTTTCCATATTCCATATTTAGAGTTCATAAAATACTAATAATTAAACTTAATCTGAACCTTATGTCGTGTTCCTTTATTCCCAATTAAGGGTTTCTTATATGAGGCCCCAAAGTTGGATCTCAGATATCAGTTCCAACTGATTCTTAGTTATCCCAGTCTTTCCCTTATACTTCAAAATCTTAGAGTATATACATTCATACTAGAATTTGGATCTAATCTATCCAGAATTTACTCTTGTTATGTTACTAATAGGAGTCATTAGATCCCACTAATGCATCCTGCCAGCCAGACCAGGCCGAACTTGAGGTCCTGAAGCCAAGAGCTACTCAGGATTACTCAACTCCTATTCATATCAAATGTGTGGAAGAAAACTTATCCACTTAGGAAAGCTCATTCAAAGATCATTTCTAATCTACTTGATACAAAGAATGTAATCAATAAATGCTACAACTGCATAGTGTACAACAAATCTTAAAGACCCATATATTTTAAAATACTGAATATCTGAATTCAAACATATAAGAGTTTTTCTATTCATCTCCAATAAAACAACAATATGAAATGAAAGTTCTATCTCATTTTATATTTATGCTCTTAATTCATGTTACTTATCTTGTTTCTAACCCTAGTATTTCTAGGGTTCCTCTCTAAACCATCCTTCCACTGTATACCTGGTTAGGGTATACATGAAAGAATAGACATAATACCTCAATACTGGTTGATCCAAGTACTCAGATACCGGGCCAGGATATCCAAATACTCAAATCCCCAGAGCTAACATCATAACATCTCCTATCTGCCATACTTATGACTCTAACTTACTAACTTAATGGTCCCTAACAACTCAAACTAAGATCTGATACCAAGTTGTTACACCCCGATCTCACTATTACCATTAATCATGAGATTAGGGCATACATTGAGGATTTAACGTAATACAAAGATCACCCTTAACTTTTACTTCTTTTTCAAACTCTTTGTTTTCTCGCATTAAATCACATAAACAAACTTTACAAGAGAATTAAACCTTGATTACTCTAATATGATCTGGACATTAATGATACACATCCATACATTCATTCAGTTTCTCACACTTCCATGTACATACGAAATGATAATCAAATGCATTCTCTCTTATTAAGGAAACAAAAATACAAATATCATTTACAACTCTCTCACATCTATACAAGGACCTAGTGTGACATGGACCGACTGAACTTAACTATACTCAGACTTAACTCTTGTGGCAGATTTACTCTGATGCAATGCTATCTTCAATCCCCGTGGT
This sequence comes from Alisma plantago-aquatica, assembly GCA_963693085.1. Classification (NCBI taxonomy): domain Eukaryota; kingdom Viridiplantae; phylum Streptophyta; class Magnoliopsida; order Alismatales; family Alismataceae; genus Alisma; species Alisma plantago-aquatica. Next base: position 485,674,893 of record OY856415.1, read on the forward strand.
TTCCCTAAAAATTTTGAGTAGAGGGGTGAGCCAACTCACTTAGTGAATGAGTAGAACAATAATGCAGTCTAAAGTACTGAATCAGACATTTATCATTCTTGGATAATTGAAATAAAACAAGATAGTAATTTCAAATTAAAAGACTAGATATTCAAAAACTTACTAATTACATTGAAGCCTACATCATTAGAAATAAACAAGTATGGAAATATAATCCTCACTATATTCAATATTACATTTAAAGAACAACTACTATAAAACTGTAACCGAATCTTTCTTAACCTTTCTTACTTATGAGAAACTCCTTAAACCTATATGAACATATTTTAGCTTATGCCCTGATCATATGAAGTGTACTCTACATATGAAGACTTGTAGAGAACTATGATCTCACCGTACAAGACTTAGCTAACACACCCAGGAATGCTAAGCCTGGCTACGTCGCCGGTCTGCAACATGAAAATGGCTCTCTGGCCTCAGCACACCTATTATGTCGTAAAAACTAGACTCCTCCTCTAACCTGAGCACACAGGCGGAGAGTCAAGCCATCTATTCGCTTTACTATACTCTAGTGCCACCAGGATCTCTGGTTGATGTTGGACACTACATTCTGTATTTTAAGGAGACTTCCACTAGGGCTTCATCCCCCGTATACTGGACACTGCCAGGGTTAGGTCGTTTAATCCCTATGGCGCATGCCTCTCATAGGGAATCTACGGTGTTGAGGGCTCTTAAGTCTATTATTTTATTATTCTTGGAAAGTTCTTACTATATTGTATCTTTTCCTTATACTTGACTCTGGTATCTCTATGGTACCGTGTCTATTTATTTGAAATTTATAATACATGTATATTAGTCTAAACTTGGCAGAGCAGTATATTCAAAATACTATGATATTCTAAGTAATCATCATACTATACATACATGCATACTAAAATTCTTAAATAAACAGAATACATGTCAAATTGGCACTTTATGCACTAGAATCATGCAATTGAACTTCTTAATACAGTGATAATACTGAACTGATTGCTTAACATATTGTTTACCCCTTTCTTAGGGTTTCTCCTTACTCATGCACATATATCACTTCTCATGTATTCAAACATCTATCATGTCTACTAATATAAATATTCTCATTCAACATTTCTCACATTTATGCATGGCATCGATAACATACCTATCTAGGGAATGTCATATCTCCCACTTGCAATAGCATAACAACATATGCATTTCATGACAAATATTTGAGTTAGAGAATTCGAATCTCATAAACAAAGCATGTATTCATATAAGATAATATTCATATAAAATCCCACAATATCACATGAATCATTTCAATCAGCCATTTACTATTAAATTAGATATGTATACTTGTAAAAACATACTAGATTGGGTTTTCATCCTTGATTACTTGCTATTCACAGGATATGTATTGTGAAAATCAGAAACTCTATTTGTCCATATATCAAATCAAAGAGATCAAACATGTAGAATTATATGCACTAGGAACATAAGTAAGATCATATAAGCATAAATCCAAATTTTAGCTATAATGTTGTTCAAGCACCCGAATAACTTGAAAATTTAGATCTTTAGAACATTCTCAATAAACTTATTAATTCTGTAGTATTCAAGATACATGGATATCTATATCCATGTCATCATATAAACATTTTCAGATCATAGTTGGAACATGAATTGAAGTATTTTATAAACTCAATTCAAGAACAGTTCTTTTCATTTATTGTCATCTAGGGAGAAATCGAGAATATGAATTAAAACCATCCAATTGAGTACAATTGACTGAAATATTCTTTTACCCACTCACCCTAAGTTGTAAAATAGCTTAAAAACACAGCTCATCCTTGAAAATCTTGATCTCATATCAAATCCCTAGCAATTCATCTGATTCTTCTTCCTTTCAACTCAGAAACCCTGAAAATGATGGATTATGAAGAAAGAGTGAGAAAAGGGGAAATTTTGACACCATTTCAGATCAAATCAAAGGAGGTATGTAATATTGACATGTGAGAGAAGATTCACCATGAAAGTCTATGCAAAGAAGCTAAACTTACTTGAATTCATTATATCTCGGATAGAGAAACCCTAGATCAGCAATTCCACCACTTTCTCCTCTCAAACCCTAACTCTCCCTCTCTCTCTAGGATTTTATTTCTCTGGATTGAATCAAGAATTATGAGAGCTCCTTGTGTGTAAGGTTGACCATATAGAGAAATTGAGCTACTTGGGTCAATTGCACATTGACCCCTCACTATACTTTCTCTGATTTCAGCTAAATTTTCTATCATAAAAATATTACTGTAATTCATCTACTGATAAGGTCTAAACACATCCAAAAATTATGAATTGAGTTTTGGATCTCCAATTAAAATTTCAGACCATTTGGAGTTACCAATAAATAATTAAAAATAAAACACTACAATGCTGAAAAGCACTCTATCAGCATTTTGGTTGAAGTATAGTTTGACCGAGAACCACATTCAAACAACACTCAAATATGTTGAAATTTTTCTCCAATATGCATGATTGAGTTATCCATATCATATCCAAAATTCAATTAAATACAAAGTTTGTAGAAAATATGAACAATCATTTACCACACTACTATCCTGATCAAATTCCATATTCATGTACTATCAAAACCCTATTTTTTGCCGATTAGGGTTTACATTTCTCAAACCCTAATTCTTCACACTAAAATTATAGTTAGAGTTTCTTCTTAGGTTTGAAACATCACAATTGATCTACTATCATTGATCAAGTCTAAACGATGTTCAATCTAATCAAGCATGTAATCATTCAGGTAAACCCTAGTTTACCAATTAAGCACAAATGTGGTCATTACACATAGGGGGAGTCTGAAATCGGTTTTTGAACTATTTACCTTGACCATGATGGGGAAAGAACCTCAAGGAGGTGAGATGTATCATTTTACAACTTCCTTAGAAAAGTTATATCAGTTTGCACATTTGTGAGATAAAGATGAGATATCTTATCCAAAGAGATAAGTAATGGCTGAGATATTATCTCTAGATTATCTTGAAGTGTTTTTCATGTCAAGATAAATATTAGTGCATGAAAGGACAAGTGGAAACCATGCATGGACATGTGGCACCTAGTATCTTAAAATGATGACACCTCATATACACACTTTTTCATGAACCTCAAGTATATATACCACTCCTTTCACCTATTAGTGGAATTTTTTGAATCTTACCACCCTCTTGCTCTAAGATATCATGCATCGAATCTTAGTATCATGCATAGAAAGAGGAGTATCACACATAGAGCTTTGTTATCAGCCATAGCAAGGTGATATCGTCCATAGCAAAGTGATATCCACCAAGTGAAGTGATATCGACCAAGTGAGGGATATCGGCCACAAAGTGGTGATGAATCGTGCATAGTGCTAAGGAGCTCAAGTCTTGGACCTTTTATAAGATCAAATTCAACCTTGGGAACATGAAGCTTTGTATCTTGGAGCTTTGAAGTTTCTCTTGAGGTGGGTTATATAACTTGAACCCAACTATGTTATTATTCACCTTCAATATTGTTGAACTTGTTGGTCTATTTTCAATTTTGAATTCCTTTGATTAATTGATGTTCCTTTGAATTCCAAAAGTATCTTAGGACTTTTGTTCATGATCTATAACAATACGAACAAGAGTCTAGAGGATGATGATGATAAATCATCATGGAACAACCCGATATTGGGTTGAAGTACCTCTAACCCGACATGGTAAGGTGAATAAACTCCTAGCAAAATACAATGAGGATGCATATACTTTATACAAGATATGATAATGGAGAATACACCTTGTGCATCATATGGTGTCAAGCATACACCATGTGCAATATATGAGATCAAGTATATACCTTATGCATGACATGGAGTCAAGCATATGTTCCAAACCGATATAGCAAACCATATAGGATAAGTAACCTGACATGTTGACATGAACACACCATAAACACGATATGGTGAGGAGTGTATACCTCATGGGTGATATGAGTAAAACATATAAACACCATGAGAATGATATGTAGTCAAGTATTCACCTCCTACACGATATAGTGTTAGGATTATACCCTAACCCGACATGGGTTGAAACCCTAGATGGTGATATGAAACCTGAGATAAAACCTAAGATGATGGGTAACTCAATATAGAGATGAGTAATACCTCGTGAATGATATGAGGGGTACCTCATGAATGATATGAGTGATACCTATATGCACCTTGTGCATTATATGAGGTTAAGTCCATACCTCATGCACGATATGGTGCCAATTGTACACTTTAACTAATATAGTGTTGAAACTCTAGATGATGGAATGAATCCCGACACACCCTATCGTTTTGTGTAAAGGATTGTTGTGAAATATCTCAACCAAATATCTAGCTTGTCATTCAATTATATGATAAGAACTAATTCCTTTGAAGGTATGAAAATATATGAGCATAAGGGTCTAACCCGATATGCTAATCCGATATAGTAATCCGACATGGTAACCCGATATGATGAGGTGAATGTCCTACTAAAATGATACCATGATGAAGCACATATCCTACGCATGACATGGGGATGAAGTGCACACCTTCTAACCCGATATGGTGTCAAGTATACCTCTTATACCCGATATGAGGTCAAGCATTCAGCTCATACCCGATATGAAGCCAAGTATCTCTAGCTTGAGATGATAAAATCTAAATGATAGCCAACCCGATATGGGTACACTTTATGGTATTAGGGGATACACCCTAAAAACGATATGGTGATGAGGAAACACAGCCCTAAACACGATATGGTGATGAGGCAACACCACATGCCTGATATAAATGCACGATATAGTGTTGAGGTTACACCTCAAGCCGATATGAAAGTATAATATGGTGTCAAGTACACACCTTTATACCCAATATGATGCAAGCATCTCAATTCAATGTAACTGATGGATTAACACATGAATTGTGTTATGTAAAGTAATACATCATGGCATAAAGAGTTTAATGCAGTGTGTTAAGTGTAGGCCAATGTACCTTGAGAGAAGGATTGAGCCAAAGTATGATGCAATCAACATCATAATGAGGATAAGAGAGAAACTTTTATATATGTGATAATCATGTTAATAAGCATACATTGGTACTCCTAAAATGAGTGGAGTGTGAATTAGGGTTTGATTCTTGATAATATGATCGTGAATCCTTAATTTGTTAATAAGGGGAAAACCCTAACCTTAATGAAGGGTGTTGGTATGCATTAAAAACCCTAGTCGATTAGATTGAGAAATCCTAACCGTAATCGTGGTAAGGATGTGTTTCTATTATATCGCATAGTGATGATGTGAATTTAAAACCCTATTCGGTTAAAATAAGCAATCCTAACCCTAATAATGGGAAGGATGTATTTCTCTTGACTTGCATGGTGATGACATATACTGCTAGTGTTTTTATCCTGAAGTACAAACCATTTAGGAATCATAAGACGATGAGCATAGCCAGGTATGAGCTATGATGTTTTATATTATATAGATGTAAATGAGCCTTGTGAGCCATGTTAAATATCTGTACAACAAGTATAATGTTTATATAGTATGTTATCTTAAAAAGATAGTTGTTGCCTAGTGAGAGGTGACAAGATGTTTAATGGGCCTTTTAAGCTATGTGAAATACTTGTACAACAAGTGCGATGAATACCTTGGTCTGAGGACCTAGAGGTAACAGTTACCTGTTACAGAGGTAACAATGTCAGTGATGATCTAAGGGTTTGAATACTCAAATCCAGCAATCATGATGATGATGATGATGTTAAGGGATAAGAATTCCTAGCTATGTGATAAGGAACTGAGATCCCAAGTGTTATGCATTCAAAGTATTCCAAAGATTATAAAATTACTACACCTTTCTTTATATCATCTGTTATAATTCATGTTTGAAACTTGGTTGATGCTAAAAGATAATGTAATGTACCTAATTAATCAAGTGGAATCTCATCATGTAGTTTCCCTGACCATAGATCCATTCAGTGTCAGAAATTGCTGATGGTGAAATGAGTTTAACTCAGAGAGCATATTTTTGAATATGCGGGGGTGAAGGACAAAATATATCCATACGTCCGATGAAGAATTGATGTCGCACCTTCCTTATTTATCTCGGGATGATGTGAATCTCCTAAACAAATGAGGAATTGATGTGTAAATTCATCTCCATTCTATGTGTATCAGGATTGAAGTATGAAATCTCCTGACCAGGTGAGGAATTGATGTATGAGTGGTCTTCTCTCGAAGAGAGTACAAGTTACGACTGTAACTCTATAGTGAAGATGCCGCTATACCCCGACATGCTATTTGCAGTTGACACAAGATGTCCTACCAGTAGCTGATACAAGATGTCCTGCTAGTCTCGTATTGATCGAGACAGGTGAGGTCTTGATAGTCGGCTCTGCCATTGACCTTGTATGGTACCGATTTGAACTTAGTAGTGGTCGGTTGGAGTATGAACGGTATACTTCATCTCCTCAGGGCATAAGTGTGATTGTAATATGTAATCAGTCATGTAGCATATTTGCTTAAGGATCGAATACAAAAGACATTGGTTGATGTACACTTCCTTTATACATATTAAATTGGATAGATGTTATACATGTTTCTTTATATTCCTTGTAAAGTGAATAGATGATTTATTGTTCTACCATAGATATATGCATTATTTTAAGAGAAGAGATTACTATGTTATGCTTATAACATTGATTAATCCTGCTTGCTAATATAAAAGAACCTCTGCTCAGTTTTATACTACTTACTAATGATAATAATATTGTTGGCGGAGAGTTATATCTCTCCCAGGGACAATTGTCTCACCCCGTGGGATCCATAATTTTTAGGTGGATGTGCACGAGGAGGTAGAGACCATTCTGTAGAGGGAGAACAACAATAGTTGGGGCAACAGTAACAACTCAGGTTGAGTGTACTGTCTGTCGTGTCTTGTAGATAGAAGTCCTATGTATCGTCTCTGTACTCTCAGGTCCTTGGAGTCAGTACATCATGGTTTTATGAACGATCTGAGATTTAGGTTTGTATGCCTCGAGGTTTTATGTTGCTTTAGTATATGTTTTGACAAAGCAACTGTAATATGTTAACCTCAAGATGAGATGGTACAAAGTATGTACAATGTGAATCCTATTGTATATAAAGTTTTGGTTCTTTCAATAAAAGTTTCTTGGAAGAGGATCTCTTTGCAAAATGGTTTTAATTTTTAGTGATTTTGTTAATCCGCTACTTATGATTATTCCACAATTATTACTGGTGATGGCTTGATTTGATGTCGGGTCTTCACAGTTGAATTGTGAATTGAGCAAGCTATGAACTCTTAGAGCCTATGGAATCGTACGAAATAAATGTGAATCTCATGTTGTTAAATCATGTGGTGTGATATCATTTGATGAAGTTTTGGATTAGTTTTCATGTAGGAGATTTTATGTTGAGGACTACACTAATAACCCCTCTTTCACCCAACTCTTCTTTCACCATCTTCATACCTCTCCGCCTCATGAAAGGATTCCTTAGTGCACATATTTAGTCTTGACCACCTCCAAAAGCTTGGGGTGGCCATATCTACATCTCCCCACTTCACTGTATCCACCATATGACCTACCTACACCAAGGGCAAAAGAAAAGAAAAGAAGAAAAGAGAAAAGCAAAAAGAAAATAAAAGATGCTCCTGTTTAAGAGCATCTAAATAAAGAAAAGATGAGTGTGCAAAACCACTCAAATCTCTTACCGCAGTCATTTCCTCCTTTTTCATACACATTGAGCTAGAAACATTCAAATATAGCTCACTTTACCATTTTTCTACATATATGTGGGTCATTTGGTGTGGGTTTAGACATAATATGGAATGCATGTAAGTGAAACAACACCCCTAGTCATCATTGATTAATGCCAACATGAAACAGTTTACCCGGAATTGCATGAAGGACATATGGAAAGCTTGTGTATTCTATTCTCTATATTTGAAGTTTGTATTCCCAATGCTCTTTTCATGATTGGTTTGTGAAACTGGAGAGGAGAGAGGTGGAACACATGCACTTAGTCACTTCTATGACCATTTAGTCAATAATTTTCTACTACAATACATCCTATCATTCTTATTTAATTGAAAGAAATTGAGGAGAGAGATTAAGTTGGAGCATACTTGAGGACAAGTATGTTTTAAATTTAGGGTGGTGATGCAGCCCTATTTTAGGTCTTAATCCTGTGTTTTTTTGCATGATAATCACATCTGAAAAGTTTTGATTACAATTTATCCCCTACAACATGATCTTTATGGAAAATGCACTTATGCCTCCTTTTGTGTGTATTTCAGGGCACTTATGCATGCATTGATGCATGGGAGAGAGATGAAGAATGTCTTTGCAACCCAAGAGTGGACCTATCTCTTCCCTGAGCTTTCCTTTGATGCACAAGAGAAATTCAAAGCAAAATGAGGCTAGATGAAGAAGATGAAGTAGAGATCAACACCAAGAAGCCCCAAAATGGCTGTGGTACATCACCACGATCGTGGGAATTATGCCCCAAAAATAATAGGGTAGTTGCTTAATTAACACATGAATGACCACGACTATGGTCATCACAATGGCCATGGTCATTGAAGACCCCAAGGTTGTGGCCACAGCCTTCCACCTAGCCCATGGTCAACAACACAACCGTGGCGAATTATGCGTGAAGATCCCAAAAATCAACAAGGACTTGGTCCAATTTACACGTGAATGACCATGGTCATTGCCATCAACACAACTATGGCCCTTGAAGGCCACCTCACCCATGGTGCTCACCATACCCATGGCAAGATGAAGACACAATGACCTCGAAGCGACCTCGCCCGTTGCCTCCTCCTCCAACATGGCCGTGGTATCCCACATGACCATGGTACCCTCCACCCACCATGACCGTGGCACCCTACCACAACCGTGGCCACATACACACTTACCACTTCATTTCCACTTTCCACCTCATCCATTCCACTGCCCACGATCGTGCCATGCAACCCCCACCACGACTGTACCACCTCAACATGACCATGGTGACCACATAAACCTACCCATTTTCACCATCGTTTTTCCCAATTTGACACTACTTACCCTAGTGCCTCCCCACCACCTATATATACATAGGGGGAGGCCACAACATGAGGGTTATCTCCCCTTAGATTCCATTACTCCCCTCCATCTACTCTAGAGCATTCATTTCCTCCTTCCTTGCATTCAAGCCATTTGTCCACCATTTCCACCTCATTTCCACCATAGATACCAAGTTTTCTAGGTTTTCTACCATAATCCCCTTCATTTCCATGCTCTTCACCCACCTTGTAGGAGGGAGTTCATTTTATAATATCTAGGAGGTGAAGAAAAAGAAGCTACTTTGAGCTCTATGGAGTATTATCCCCTTCTTCTCATTTCTTTTATCTTTTCTTTAAGCATGTCTATCTAAGCCCCTAGTGGTGGGCTGTTTGGGGTTAAAATGTGACTTTGATACCATGTTGAGGGAAAATAACTTGTATTGAACATAACTTCATTATATGATGATTACCTCTTATTTCTATCTCATTTCCCATTATTTTGCATGTGGTTTGTGCCTTAAACATAAATTGCTTATTTTGTTATGCTTGATGACACTTAGCTTCCAGGAGAAAATGGAATGTATGTGGCAATCATAGGAATGGCTCCTAGGTCCAATTAGTAGATACCTATCTAGCTCCCTTTGTTCCTATATACATCTCCCTTCTTCTATAAGTGAGTGTGAGATCTAAGTAGCTAGTGTAAGTGTGATTAGTACAATTGCCTAGAGTTTCCTAAAGGCTAGATGGCAAGTAACATGAGGTGAAACACCCTCATATCTACTCCCATTCCTACCCTTGGCTATCAATTGCCCTAATAACACTTACCCTAGAAACCTAGACTTGCCAAGTCCCATTAGAATTACACCTAGTCCTAGTTCTCGGACTAGTAGGGTATATTCTAATAACACTTGCCTTATTGTTTGGTTTGGTAATCTAGATTGAAATGTGAATTTTTCATGCTATGTTGATCATCCCCCAACTAATATCAAGTTACATTCCCAAATGACCCACCTATCCAACATATTGCTTAAAACCCACCTTTGCCTTCTTAGCTTGTTAATGTTGGTGTAGTCAATTGCCTTTGAAAATTCTTAGCTAATTGCCTAATTCTATATAGTTAGTTCTTTCTCAATTAGTTAGGGCTCCTTTGATCTTGCTTGTGTTATTTTGGCTAATTAGTGATAACTTAGTCTCTTTCTTGTCTAATTACTTAGCTTGCATCTTAGTTGATAACGTCGCTTGCTAGTGTAGTGTAAATTCTTGCTCTAGCCTAATCGTTTTCCTTGCTTAGTCTCTTAGTTCTAACTTTCTTAGAGTAATATAGGGCTCTTGTTAACCTAGTTTCTTTCTTGCTCTTTCTTGGTTGCAATCATAGTGTAATCAAATAAAACCCAACTTTAAACCCTTCAACCCTAATCTCCACTCTAGGAACATAGCTAATACAAACCTAGATCTAGTGCCCCTTCTATCCCTGAGGATTGACCCTAATCTTACCACTATCCTATACTACAGCACGACCCTATACGCTTGCGGGTACGTGTGATTAATTGAGCCTGTGAGTTGGACTAGGTCCACATATATAAATTTTGAGAGATCTGTGTGTTTTCCCTTAGTGTTGCATCTAGCCACCTTTAGTTGGCTAGTGTGTGGCCTTGAGAAGAATCGCACCAACCCATATCACATCATATTTACCATGAGATAAAATCCATGAATTATCTATGTGAATCTCACCGATAAGAAAATCCCTCATCGCAAATTTATTATTTCATGTTTGATCTCACAAGCACCTTTTTTATCCCTTTAAGGTCATGTTACTTTATCTGGAGTCTAATCAAAGCAAGACATGACTTTATTGTCTTAGGTTTTCTACCCATGATCATATATATAGCCCAAGTCACTTTGGTATAACCACCTCATTCCCAATAGGAAACCATTAACTTGAGCATGAGGCTAATCAGCCACCTCCTTTGAGATCTTCGGGTTTTCCTCACCTAGATAAAAGGTTGATCATCCACATACTTTCATAATTCTCCTTTCTATATGTATGGTGTTATGTAACATCTCACTCTTTAATGCCTTATACTTCTTTTGAATTCCAAACATATTTGAATTCCTAACCAATGTTTAGTAGGTGCATTATAGCATCATGAAACTTCATATATGTGGTAAAATAATGTTGATGAGTAGGCCCAATTTTTTAGTTTTTAGCGTATAGTGAGAGTGGCTGAATTTAATTGGGTTTTTAAGTATTGTAAAATAGTTACCTATTAAATTGAACAAGAAATAGAAAGATAGAAATATGGATGCTAATTGAAATTTTCTAGATTTAGATATGGCTGTGGACAAAATTTGGAAATTAGTAAAGTTTGTTCAATAAGGTGATCTAATTTATAGGATGTTTCATAACTGAGGAAACTATAAGATGTTTCACCTGAGGTGGTTGGATCCTTAAGGACCTTCTTATGATAAATCAAATGTGAGGGAAGGTTTATAATGGCTTGTTGACGTCTAAGGTTTTCAAGGGTTTCTTTTGTGGGTCGAAGTAAATAATTGTCATATATGGTAGAAAAATGTTTGAATATGCATGGATAATGTAAAATTAATTAAATAATAAAGATGATAAGGGTGTTGGTGTTGGACAAGAAAGAGTTTAAATTTATCCTAAACTCATATCAACATTTAACCCAATTGATCATCATCCTCAGATGTGCCAAATAAGGAGTTCTATTTGTTTTGGGCTAATATACAGATTCTAGATATATTGCCTTTGAGTGATAAAAATACCATTGGTTGTAGTGTTTGAGGGTGATGAACCCTTCCATACTTGCATGCTTAACCTTGATGAACAAAGGTAGTTGACACTGTAACGTTTCCTAGTAGTGCAACAACCATATGGGCCTTTAGACCATGGTTTCCTTCTCATCTAACCCTTAAGGTCGTAGAGTTCTGTTGAGGCTTATTGTATCCACCTCAACCCAATAGGAGGGAAGGAGAAGACACAAATGACACCATTTGTCATGGAACCTTTGATGATTCCTCTCAGAGGTGTCATCGAATAGGATGTCCAAGCACAAGAGGTGTAGGGGTGAGTCTGGGGCCTTTCAAGGTTTGTAACACCCCAGTGATGGTTTTGGCCATGGCATGCTTTCGTGGAGATCTAAGGCAGTGAAAAGGAGGGGTTTTGTAACACCCATATTTTCATAACACATGAGCGGAAGCTATATTTTTTTTCTTCATCTGGGAGTGTCACAAACATGATAATCATTTCAATAAAAGCAAATGAAACACTTCGCATTGAGTAAAACTGATTCATACATAGTCCTTGATAAAAGAAAAACTACAACTCATCTAATATACTCTGGTAACAAGACTATGCATAAAAAGAGATGTCTAAACTCTGGACCGTCTCGGTAGATGGCACCCCACTAGGCAAGCTTGGAAATTCCTACACCTTTACTTGTTCCTGTAATCCTCAGCCGCTCCAACACCTACGGACATCACGTCCCCAGCCATGCATTGGGAAATATAACACTCGTTAGAGTAAGTGGCATGAGTATTATGAAATATACATTGCTAAAGAGCTGAAATTGGGTATTATAAACATGAACTAACATCAAACTGTGAGTAAACTGAAACATAAAATATCCTATTTCTCAACTTGAATCTTTATCTTTCTACCTTATCTTATTCTGGGGACATGTACCCTGGTACATGGATCTCAAGACCTACACAAAAGTGCTTGGGTCATACTTATCTTATCTGATATCCTCTCATCATACTCATGGATGAGATTATGGGTATGCTCTAAACTAAGGTATCTTTTACTTACGATTTTTGTCTGATTGTGGCCACCATTATACAATAAGTCCTCCTGAATTGGCGTATCTACGCCCTGAATTGGTACCAAGGTACCCTGAAATGGCACTACATGCCCTGAATGACACCGAGGTGTCTCTGAATTGGCGTGGCTACGCCCTGAATTGGTGTTGCAACACCTCTGAATTGGAGTAACACTCCTCTGAATTGGCAACAGATGCCTCTGAATCGTCCCGGGACTATTGAATGAGGACTTATCATATAATGTTTATGTGAAGGTTTCAACTTACTTATCTTAAGTCTAAACTTACTTAATTCTTAATCTGAACTGAAGCTGAATACTGATAGCTTTACTGAATACTAAATCTAAACTTATCTTATATTAAAACTGAACACTGAAAACTGAACTTATCTGAAACTGATTACTGAGTACTAAGCATGTACTGAATTCTAAATCTGAATCTGAATCTGAATCTTTTATTCTTAAGTGATAAACTTAATCTAGAACTGAATGTGAATATGTGTGACGATCCGACCACAAATCAAATCATCACCAGTAAATAATTGTGGAATAACCATAATCAGCGGGCTAACAAAAATCACTAAAAATTAAAACTATTTGCAAAGAGATCCATTTCTAGGAAACTCTTAAGAAGAGAACCAAAGTACTGCATACATTATGGTTCACACTGTACATACCATGTACCGTCTCATCTCGAAGAATATATACAATAGTTGCTTTTCCAAACTATACATGAGCAAACATAAAACCTCGAGGCATGCAAGCCAAAATCTTAGATCGTTCATAAAACTGCTAAGTACTGACTCCAAGGACCTGAGAGTACAGAGACGACACATAGGACTCATATCTACATGACATGACAGATAGTAACTCAACCTGAAATGTTACTACTGCCCCTGATGTTGTTGTCCTCCCTCTGTTGTATGGTTCCTACCTCCTCGTCCGCGTCCACCTAAAAATTTGGATCCCACGGGGGTGAGAGAATTGTAATTGTCCCAGCGGGAGATATAACTCTCCGCCGACCATATTATTATCACAGTTAAATAGTATAAAACTGAGCAGAGGATTCATTTACATTAATTAACAAGATTCAAACACAGTTTAAGCAGAGTAGAGCAATATCATCTTCTGAAGCATTGCAGCTATATATGATAAAGCAGTAAATCATCTATTCATTTTAACAAGGAATATGAAGAACATGTATAACATTTAGCCATTTGAAATATATAAAAGAAATGTATCATCAGCCAATAATTTCCGTATTCAATCCTTAGGCAATTATGCTACATGGCTGATTACATTTTACAATCACACTTATGCCCTGAGGAGATGAGGTATACCGCTCATACTCCAACCGACCACTACGAAGTCGAAATCGGTACCATACATAGGTCAATGGAAGAGCCGGACTCCATGACCTCCCACATCTCGGTCAGTGCGAGACCACAAGAAGGACTATGTCAACTGCTTATCGTAGCTATCCAGGGTATACTGGCAACTTGCTACAGAGTTACAGCGTCAGCTACCTCTCTTCGAAATCAAGAGATTTTATGTTTATCTCCACATCATCTGACATTCATCATCGGAATCAAGAGATTTTATGTTTATCTCCACATCATCCGGCATTCATCATCATCGGAAGATTCGTGATACATCCATCCCGACCTTTGTAATGAAGGATTGAGAGATCTCATGTTTATCTCACGTCAATCCCTTCATTAGGGCGTAAGGTATTTGCACCCATCACCCCCACATATTCAACAATATGCGTTCATCAGGAGATCCCGTAGGAAAACCTGTTTCACCATCACCAGCTACTGACGATGATGGATCTATGGCCAGGGCTCTACATGATGAAATTCCACTTGATTAATTAAGTACATTACCATATTATTTTAGCATCAGTCAAGTTTTCAAACAGGAATTATTATGACTAATGCTACAAAGAGAGGTGTAATACATCTATCAAGTGATTTTCAAAACTTTATATAACCTTTAGGATCTCAATCCCTTATTTCATTACCGGGAATTCTTATCCCTCAACAATATCATCATCTTGATTACTAAATCTGGGTATTTAAAACCCTTAGTTCATCTTTGAATACTATTACCACTTATCAGGTAACTAACACCTCTTAGTCATCTGACCAAAGTATACATGATACAAGCATCTCACATGGCTCACAAGGCCCATTAAATATTTCCAACAAATAAAACATCATAGCTCATACCTGGCTATGCTCATAATCTCATGATACCTGCATGGTTAGTATACATGATAACAACCATATTAAATACATATCAGCACCATGCAATATAAGAGCAATACCCCTATTCCCTCATTTGGGTTAGGGTTTCCCCTTTCTTTATCGATTAGGGTTTCACATTCCATTTCCCTAAATTAGGATTAGGGTTTCTCTTCTTTATCAATTAGGGTTTTAGGATCACAATATCAAGGATCAAACTCTAATTCATTCTCTACAAATATTAAAAACATCATTATATGTACATTACATGTTTAGTTCACAAATATGAGTTTCTCACTCATCCTCTATAGGATGTTGATTACTCCAACTTTATTAAGTTGACATAACCTTTCCTTCATGATACCTAAGCCTACTCAATCATTAAACTCCATTCTTCCTAATGTATAACTTGATATAAAACATTCCATGTTTTTCTCCATCAGGTACATTGCAATTTAAGATACTTCCACATCATATTGTTTTAGAGGTGTATGCCTACTTGCTTAGCCCATATAGGGCATAGAGGTGCTTGGTTGCTTGCTTATGGCCGATACCACCATTGAGGTGTATGTCTACTTGCTTATGGCCGATACCACCATTGAGGTGTGTGTCTACTTGCTTATGGCCGATACCACCATTGAGGTGTGTGTCTACTTGCTTATGGCCGATACCACCATTTATCATGGTTAGGTGGCAGGCTAGACAACTGGTTGAACCTCTAATTATCAACCTATTGCACAAACCAAGGCACACACTAACGATTTCCTAATAGGCTAGAGCTATTTTTCCATATCGGGTTGGAGGTGCATGTATGTGTGCTCCTGCACGATATGGATGATGTCATCATCATCAACCTTAAGATCCTTGTCCTTACTGTTCTAAGTCATGGAAAATAGTCCCATGAAGCTTTTAGAACTCAAAGGAACAACAATTATCCAAGAGAACTCGAAATTTCAAGTAATTCAACAAGTATGACAAAATTGAAGGTGCATAATAATATAATTGGGTTTAAGTTATATAACCCACCTCAAGAACAACTTCAAAGCTCCAAGCTCCAAAGATTCACGTTCCTAAGGTTGAAGATAGACTTCACAACTCCTCTATATGCAAAGAATCATCATATATGAGCAATTGGTGAAGAAGAAAGAAAAGAAGATCAAAACCCTAAAATCAGGCTTCAATCCAAGGTTGAAGATGATTGTTTCCTCACCTTAGGGTTAAGTATGAGGTCCTACTTGCTCCTTATCACCTTTGCACGATACCCTAGTGTCCTTGCACGATATGCCAACCCTCATGGGCGATATGGAACTCACTTGCACGATATGGCACTCAACACTTCACCCTATTGGCCGATATCACCTTATATGGCCAATTTCACCTACTTGGCCCATGTGCTATTGCAATGGACGATATCCAAGGGCATATGAACGATATCCTTTCACTTCTGCACGATACAAGAATTATATGCACGATACTCTAAGGTTGGAGGGTGGTAAGGGTCGAAATATTTCACTAAGGGGTGAAACTAGGGGTATATATACTTGTTGCACATGAATAAAGGTAAAAATGAGGTGTCAACATTTTGAGCTAGTAGGTGCCACGTGTCATGCATGGGTGACACGTGTACATGCATGCATAATCATTTATCTTGACGTGCAAAACAGTTGAGGATCATTTGGAGATAATGATTTTGCCATTACATATCCTTTTGAATAAGATATATTGATTAATTCATCACTTTATGCACAACCCATCACAACATTATTAAGGAAGTTGTAGCACGACACAACTCACCTCATTGAGGTGCTTTGCACGATATGGCCTTTGCCAAGAGTTCATAGAACGATATGGGACACCTCCTTGGGCCCCATGGCCGATAGGCTTTCATATATAAGCTTTTCAACTTGATAAAACTCAAGTTAGAGCCTCATTTTCAGCCCCTTTTCTTGGTCATTTTATCACCAAGATTTCCATTTCTTATAATTGATTTAAACATGGTGTTCCCTTCTTTCTCTCTACTCTCCATGATACTAGGAGGGAGTAGGAACACTCTAGAGGTGGTAATTTGTATATTAACCCCACATTTTGGGTAAATTGCAATTTGTACCAAAACGGGTGTACAATGCACTAACATTATTCAAACAAGCTACAACTTGAAATTTAGGCTTTCCACAAGCCATACATTAGCATCATTCTCTCTCATAGGATGCTAAAACATATGAGGTACATTCAACATGTGACATTTTGCAATATAACCCCTCAATTTGGGTAAATTGCACTATATGCCCAAACTTTCATATAGTGCACAAACAGTTTGCAAATAAGCTCAAACTTGAAATTTAAACTCTACAAGAGTCTTAATTACTTTTCAAAAGATTAAAACAAGTTTGTAAATAACTTACTTAAGAAAAACTTCTAGGGTTAGGCCATAACCCAGGTCAGGGATGTTACAATATGGATCTCAATTACTTCATAATTGAGATTGGCTCTAAAACCATTATCATGTATCTTTATTCATAATCTGGCTACTCACACAAGGAGTAGTCTAAGTATGAATATAAATCTAATATCCATATTATCTAGATATTCCTTAATCTAATACTTCAATCTGATAGGAATACTATAGCTATTTTTGATACTAAATATATGACAACTAAGCCTACAGGCTTAGGGAAAGGATCTGAACTAAATATGAAAATATGAAGTATATGTGAGTTCTCAAATATCAAACATCTAAAAGAGTGTGATTTCTGACAAGGTAACTCAAAATCTATAAAATCTCAATAAGTTATCTCAGTACATTCATATGAACTTAAGTCTTAAATCTTAAAGTAGAAATCATATAGAGTCTCAACATGCAACTCAATCATGACTTAATGTCTCATAATCATAAACTCATGTTATAATATATTCTAAACCCAATAGTATATTTATCTTGGAAATTGGGCCATGGTCTAGCATGTACCACACCCATATTCTCACATAATGCTTAACTTTTAAACATCAACCTTATTAAGGAATCTATTTCACTTCTTAATTTCTTAGATCGCAACATATATAAGAAACCTTGATGACATGTTCCTATTTGAAATCTCAATACATGGTTACATCTATATTTAAGAGATATGATTGAACTATATTTTCTTATCCTTCTTATGAACTTAACTTCATGATATAGAATCATTCCATAACACATCACTACTTAAGATATTAAGCATATGAAATTCTACAATCATAAGCACATAAAATCATTCTTACATATTTAACTTAGAATGTAGGACATGAATGTCTTACCTAAGAAGCATGTAAATGTACTTGATTTGATAAACATAAATACTCATGGGCATGAACCACTTACCTCTTGTGCTGATGATGTCCTTAACTTAGTCTTGATTTCTTGTTCCAAATCTTAATCACCTGGATATAATCAAAGTTTTGTAAGTCCAAGTACATTTTCCCTCTTTCTATTCCTAAATCTCAAAACCCCATCTTCCTAACTATATATACCAAGTTAGGGTTCTTAATTAGACTAAACATAATTTTAATCTAAAATCACCATAAAATCTTGGCGTTGAAATAAAATAAAACCCATACTATATAATAAATATTATCTTTATACTCAAATAAGACATAAACCGTCTTATGCACTAATATGAACATATAGATCATATAAGAAGAAAATCTCAAACATAGGCATACAAACTAATATTACTTGACTCTATTATGAAATCAAATTAAAATAACATTTAGATAAATAGTATCAGGCTTAATTAGGCATATATACCACTTATTGTCTCAAGATAACTATTTATTATTCTTTCATAATGGCTACTCATCTAAAACTAAATACTAATATAATAACACAAGAAACTTCATCAAATCTATAGAAAAGTATTCATATAATATAGAAATGATCATGTATTAAAATATAAGGTCATACAAAAATCATATCATGGGTGAAATACCCAAAATACCCTTATTAGGGTTTACATTAAAAACCTCACTAAAACTTAATATATGAAAGATCAAGATCTGAATTAATGTTAAACATATCAAAATACACATTCAGTAAAATTTGTATGAATTTTAAAGGCATTTACTATTTTTAATTGGCAAAACATCAAAATCATACAGTTTTGTCTACCCAAAATATAATAAATAGATGACATCAAAATCATACTCTGGAACTATTTTTATAGGATAGCACACTCGAAGAGCTTTCCATAGGTACCTTGTTTGTCCCAAACCGAGATCTGTAGCTCAAGATATGAATTTTAGAAACTTACCAAACTTTAGCCAACCTCAGCCATCAAGATCTGATCCGACGGTTGAGGGGAATAAGCACCAGCTTCCCAGATCTGGGCGGCGTCTTCTTCATCCGATAAAAAGGGGGTTTCTCCCCTGTTTCTTCTGCAGTTCCCCTATTCATGCCGCACCCCCAGCTGGAGCATCTTCAAAGTCGGCTCCGAGCGTGATGCAGCGCACATCAAAGCTCCTCATCACTCCGACAGCACTGGAAGGATGATTGGGACCCCGTCTTCCTCCTCTAGCGGGACGCAACACAGGCGTGATGCTCCCTGTTCCTCCGTAAAAACAGAGTGTAGCGCTGCCTACTCTCCAGCATCAAGTCTGGCAATCCAAGGTCGAACCAGCGACTACGGTTGAGCAAGTCGCCACTGAGCCTCTCCCTAGAGCTGAGGCGCGTAGAGAACTGGTCCCCAATCTCGATTCAACTAGGCTTCGACTGGGGATCTTGTCTCCCACACCTCCTGCACTGAGAACAGGGCATCCTCCCAAGTTGTTTGGTGACCTGTTGATTCCTCGACGATGTAGCTTTCTCGGAGGATGGCTCCTGACCTCGACACATCCTCGTCCTCACTGGTTTTGGCCGCTGGGGCTTGCGCCAATAGGCGCCCTTGGTGGTTCAGTCCTCTGAAAGTCATGGCGGCCCAGACGCCGTCAGACTCTTCTTCCTCCCCTTCTTCTCTATGATTTCTGCCTTTGTCTCTTTGTTCCTTTGAAAACCCTAAGGATCGCCCTCCTTTGCGGCGTCAAGGTCCAATACTTTTATAGTCCCTTGCTTCTTATTCTCGCAATGAGACCAGATTTAGTCTGGACTCTAATCACTTCCCTACTTCAGAATAACAGAGAGTCGCAAGACCTCTCCCTGATACCGCGTTATTCAAAGAACTAACACATCTCAATTGAACCGAAGGTCTGGTCATGAACCATAGGTTCATCCCTTCTATCCTTGGTTCGTTGTTTAAAAGGGCATTTAATTGATACATTTCTTACATAATTTCTATAGACTACTCTTCAATTTGGATAAGTCCCAAAATTGACCAACACCTTGTATGTCTATCTTGTTTTTGCACAAAATTATCACAACCTAATTCACTAACTGGGGTACACCATTATAGTGTGTGTGATTTCACATGTACCATTATTCAAATCGACAAATTGAATCACCAAAACCATCTCACCTCTAATATGTCATTGAGAACATTTAATGAATCCTAAATTTCATTGCTACATACATTGGAAAGCCAAACTTAGAAAAATCCTAAGGTTCTCTTAGGTGTGTTATGTAATACATTGATAGTAAGATTGTCCTCAAAATAGAAAAACCTCATTATGACCATATTAATCAACCTTAAATTTTCATATGATGTTTCTGGCATCTATCATGATCAATTTACTAAAAGGGCCCTGGGTTCTAGATATGCATAACTGGACTCTAATACATGATAAAATATGTAAAACTTGACCCACTTGTCTTGATCTCACATAACTAGATTTTTTTGTAATACTTACATTCACAAAAATACTGAACAAAAATTTGGGATGTTACAATTCTACCCCCCTTAAATAAATTTCGTCCTCGAAATTTCTCTAGGCTACTACCCACCTTATGGTTTTGCTTACCTCTTTATTTATGTTCAAACTTTGGCATGAAAAGAGATATGTTATGTATTTCACTAAAATATTTAGGCGAGCATTATCTATTACCTTGGTCTAATTCTCAACTCATACTTAGGGTTTGTGAAACTAAACTTGGATTTATACTTAGGGCATCCATCTCAACTTTCTAACATTAGTTGTACATGACTGTCAAATCTAAGGTCCTTCAGGAAACTCCTACATTCCTAGATATGTGGTGATCAGGCACATACCTAGAGATGTGGGTTCCTGAGATGCTATCTCTCACTCACCCACTGATACATGTGTCCCATACCACATGGACCAGTAATAAACGAGAGATGCATAAAAGGTCTACTGCTTAAGACATCCCTCTTCAATCCTCAATTGGCTGGCCATAACCATTGAGAATGAAGAGGTTATCTCATTAGCTAGGTTTAGGTTGCTACTTTAGATCTAAACTAGGTTGACTTCTGCCTCTAAGATATCTATCTATTCTGAGCTTAAGCCTCTTAATCACTCTAGGTTATGGTATTCTTCTTTTGGAATCTATCCCTAAACCTTGATCTTACCTCTCCACTCTAGGGTGACTATGAGAATCATGTTTGCCTAGTGGCCATTTACCAAATTGCTCTGATACCATATTGTAACACCCCGATTTTCATAACACATGAGCGGAAGCTATTTTTTTTTTTCTTCATCTGGGAGTGTCACAAACATGATAATCATTGCAATAAAAAAAATGAAACACTTTGCATTCAGTAAAGCTGATTCATACATAGTCCTTGATAAAAGAAAAACTACAACTCATCTAATATACTCTGGTAACAAGACTATGCATAAAAAGAGATGTCTAAACTCTGGACCGTCTCGGTAGATGGCACCCCACTAGGTAAGCTTGGAAATTCCTACACCTTTACTTGTTCCTGTAATCCTCAGCCGCTCCAAAACCTACGGACATCACGTCCCCAGCCATGCATTGGGAAATATAACAGTCGTTAGAGTAAGTGGCATGAGTATTATGAAATATACATTGCTAAAGAGCTGAAATTGGGTATTATAAACATGAAATAACATCAAACTGTGAGTAAACTAAAACATAAAATATCCTATTTCTCAACTTGAATCTTTATCTTTCTACCTTATCTTATTCTGGGGACATGTACCCTGGTACATGGATCTCAAGACCTACACAAAAGTGCTTGGGTCATACTTATATTATCTGATATCCTCTCATCATACTCATGGATGAGATTATGGGTATGCTCTAAACTAAGGTATCTTTTACTTACAATTTTTATCTGACTGTGGCCACCATTATACAATAAGTCCTCCTGAATTGGCGTATCTACGCCCTGAATTGGTACCAAGGTACCCTGAAATGGCACTACATGCCCTGAAAGACACCGAGGTGTCTCTGAATTGGCGTGGCTACGCCCTGAATTGGTGTCGCAACACCTCTGAGTTGGAGTAACACTCCTCTGAATTGGTAACAGATGCCTCTGAATCGTCCCGGGACTACTGAATGAGGACTTATCATATAATGTTTATGTGAAGGTTTCAACTTATTTATCTTAAGTCTAAACTTACTTAATTCTTAATCTGAACTGAAGCTGAATACTGATAGCTTTACTGAATACTAAATCTGAACTTATCTTATATTAAAACTGAACACTGAAAACTAAACTTATCTGAAACTGATTACAGAGTACTAAGCATGTACTGAATTCTAAATCTGAATCTGAATCTGAATCTTTTATTCTTAAGTGATAAACTTAATCTAGAACTGAATGTGAATATGGATCTCAATTACTTCATAATTGAGATTGGCTCTAAAACCATTATCATGTATCTTTATTCATAATCTGGCTACTCACACAAGGAGTAGTCTAAGTCTGAATATAAATCTAATATCCATATTATCTAGATATTCCTTAATCTAATACTTCAATATGATAGGAATACTATAGCTATTTTTGATAAGAAATATATGACAACTAAGCCTACAGGCTTAGGGAAAGGATCTGAACTAAATATGAAAATATGAAGTATATGAGAGTTCTCAAGTACCAAACATCTAAAAGAGTGTGATTTCTGACAAGGTAACTCAAAATCTATAAAATATCAATAAGTCATCTCAGTACATTCATATGAACTTAAGTCTTAAATCTTAAAGTAGAAATCATATAGAGTCTCAACATGCAACTCAATCATGACTTAATGTCTCATAATCATAAACTCATGTTATAATATATTCTAAACCCAATAGTATATTTATCTTGGAAATTGGGCCATGGTCTTCCATTTACCACACCCATATTCTCACATAATGCTTAACTTTTAAACATCAACCTTATTAAGGAATCTATTTCACTTCTTAATTTCTTAGATCGTTACATATATAAGAAACATTGATGACATGTTCCTATTTGAAATCTCAATACATGGTTACATCTATATTTAAGAGATATGATAGAACTATATTTTCTTATCCTTCTTATGAACTTAACTTCATGATCTAGAATCATTCCATGACACATCACTACTTAATATATTGAGCATATGAAATTCTACAATCATAAGCACATAAAATCATTCTTACATATTTAACTTAGAATCTAGGACATGAATGTCTTACCTAAGAAGCATGTAAATGTACTTGATTTGATAAACATAAATACTCATGGGAATGAACCACTTACCTCTTGTGCTGATGATGTCCTTAACTTAGTCTTTATTTCTTGTTCCAAATGTTAATCACCTGGATATAATCAAAGTTTTATAAGTCCAAGTACATGTTCCCTCTTTCTATTCCTAAATCTCAAAACCCCATCTTCCTAACTATATATACCAAGTTAGGGTTCTTAATTAGACTAAACATAATTTTAATCTAAAATCACCATAAAATCTTGGCGTTGAAATAAAATAAAACCCATACTATATAATAAATATTATCTTTATACTCAAATAAGACATAAACCATCTTATGCACTAATATGAACATATAGATCATATAAGAAGAAAATCTCAAACATAGGCATACAAACTAATATTACTTGACTCTATTATGAAATCAAATTAAAATAACATTTAGATAAATAGTATCAGGCTTAATTAGGCATATATACCACTTATTGTCTCAAGATAATCATTTATTATTCTTTCATAATGGCTACTCATCTAAAACTAAATACTAATATTATAACACAAGAAACTTCATCAAATCAATAGAAAAGTATTCATATAATATAGAAATTATCATGTATCAAAATATCAGGTCATACAAAAATCATATCATGGGTGAAATACCCAAAATACCCTTATTAGGGTTTACATTAAAAACCTCACTAAAACTTCATATATGAAAGATCAAGATCTGAATTAATGTTAAACATATCAAAATACACATTCAGTAAAATTTGTATGAATTTTAAAGGCATTTACTATTTTTAATTGGAAAAACATCAAAATCATATAGTTTTGTCTACCCAGAATTTAATAAATAGAAGATATAAAAATCATACTCTGGAACTATTTTTATAGGATAGCACACTCGAAGAGCTTTCCATAGGTACCTTGTTTGTCCCAAACCGAGATCTGTAGCTCAAGATATGAATTTTAGAAACTTACCAAACTTTAGCCAATCTCAGCCATCAAGATCTGATCCGACGGTTGAGGGGAATAAGCGCCAGCTTCCCAGATCTGGGCGGCGTCTTCTTCATCCGATAAAAAGGGGGTTTCTCCCCTGTTTCTTCTGCAGTTCCCCTATTCATGCCGCACCCCCAGCTGGAGCATCTTCAAAGTCGGCTCTGAGCGCGATGCAGCGCACATCGAAGCTCCTCATCACTCCGGCGGCACATGAAGGATGATTGGGACCCCGTCTTCCTCCTCTAGCGGGGCGCAACACGGGCGTGATGCCCCCTGTTCCTCCGTAAAAATAGAGTGCAGCGCCGCCTATTCTCCAACATCAAGTCCGGCAATCCAAGGTCGAACCAGCGACCACGGTTGAGCAAGTCGCCACTGAGCCTCTCCCTAGAGCTGAGGCGCGTAGAGGACTGGTCCCCAATCTCGATTCAACTAGGCTTCGACTGGGGATCTTGCCTCCCACACCTCCTGCACTGAGAACAGGGCATCCGCCCAAGTTGTTTGGTGATCTGTTGATTCCTCGATGGTGTAGCTTGCTCGGAGGATGGCTCCTCACCTCGGCACATCCTCGTCCTCACTGGTTTTGGCCGCTGGGCTTGCGCCAATAGGCGCCCTTGGTGGTTCAGTCCTCTGAAAGTCATGGCGGCCCAGGCGCCGTCAGGCTCTTCTTCCTCCCCTTCTTCTCTATGATTTCTGCCTTTGTTTCTTTGTTCCATTGAAAACCCTAAGGATCGCCCTCCTTTGCGGCGTCAAGGTCCGATACTTTTATAGGCCCTTGCTTCTTATTCTTACAATGAGACCAGATTTAGTCTGGACTCTAATCACTTCCCTATTTCGGAATAACAGAGAGTCGCAAGACCTCTCCCTGATACCGCGTTATTCAAAGAACTAATACATCTCAATTGAACCGAAGGTCTGGTCATGAACCATAGGTTCATCCCTTCATATCCTTGGTTCGTTGTTTAAAAGGGCATTTAATTGATATATTTCTTACATAATTTCTATAGACTACTCTTCAATTTGGATAAGTCCCAAAATTGACCAACACCTCGTATGTCTATCTTGTTTTTGCACAAAATTATCACAATCGAATTCACTAACTGGGGTACACCATAATAGTGTGTGTGATTTCACATGTACCATTATTCAGATCGACAAATTGAATCACCAAAACCATCTCACCTCTAATATGTCATTGAGAACATTTAATGAATCCTAAATTTCATTGCTACATACATTGGAACGCCAAACTTAGCAAAATCCTAAGGTTCTCTTAGGTGTGTTATGTAATCCATTGATAGTTAGATTGTCCTCAAAATAGAAAAACCTCATTATGACCATATTAATCAACCTTAAATTGTCATATGATCTTTCTAGCATCCATCATGATCAATTTACTAAAAGGGCCTTGGGTTCTAGATATGCATAACTGGACTCTAATACACGATAAAATATGTAAAACTTGACCCACTTGTCTTGATCTCACATAACTAGATTTTTTTGTAATACTTCCATTCACAATAATACTGAACAAAAATTTGGGATGTTACAATTCTACCCCCCCTTAATAAATTTCATCCTCGAAATTTCTCTAGGCTACTACCCACCTTATGGTTTTGCTTACCTCTTTATTTATGTTCAAACTTTGGCATGAAAAGAGATATGTTATGTATTTCACTAAAATATTTAGGTGAGCATTATCTATTACCTTGGTCTACTTCTCAACTCATACTTAGGGTTTGTGAAACTAAACTTGGATTTATACTTAGGGCATCCATATCAACTTTCTAACATTACTTTTACATGACTGTCAAATCTAAGGTCCTTCAGGAAACTCCTACATTCCTAGATATGTGGTGATCAGGCACATACCTAGAGATGTGGGTTCCTGAGATGCTATCTCTCACTCACCCACTGATACATGTGTCCCATACCACATGGACCAATAATAAACGAGAGATGCATAAAAGGTCTACTGCTTAAGACATCCCTCTTCGATCCTCAATTGGCTGGCCATAACCATTGAGAATGAAGAGGTTATCTCATTAGCTAGGTTTAGGTTGCTACTTTAGATCTAAACTAGGTTGACTTCTGCCTCTAAGATATCTATCTATTATGAACTTAAGCCTCTTAATCACTCTAGGTTATGGTATTCTTCTTTTGGAATCTATCCCTAAACCTTGATCTTACCTCTCCACTCTAGGGTGACTATGAGAATCATGTTTGCCTAGTGGCCATTTACCAAATTGCTCTGATACCATATTGTAACACCCCGATTTTCATAACACATGAGCGGAAGCTATATTTTTTTTTCTTCATCTGGGAGTGTCACAAACATGATAATCATTGCAATAAAAGCAAATGAAACACTTTGCATAGAGTAAAACTGATTCATACATAGTCCTTGATAAAAGAAAAACTACAACTCATCTAATATACTCTGGTAACAAGACTATGCAGAAAAAGAGATGTCTAAACTCTGGACCGTCTCGGTAGATGGCACCCCACTAGGCAAGCTTGGAAATTCCTACACCTTTACTTGTTCCTGTAATCCTCAGCCGCTCCAAAACCTGCGGACATCACGTCCCCAACCATGCATTGGGAAATATAACAGTTGTTAGAGTAAGTGGCATGAGTATTATGAAATATACATTGCTAAAGAGCTGAAATTGGGTATTATAAACATGAACTAACATCAAACTGTGAGTAAACTGAAACATAAAATATCCTATTTCTCAACTTGAATCTTTATCTTTCTACCTTATCTTATTCTGGGGACATGTACCCTAGTACATGGATCTCAAGACCTACACAAAAGTGCTTGGGTCATACTTATATTATCTGATATCCTCTCATCATACTCATGGATGAGATTATGGGTATGCTCTAAACTAAGGTATCTTTTACTTACGATTTTTATCTGACTGTGGCCACCATTATACAATAAGTCCTCCTGAATTGGCGTATCTACGCCCTGAATTGGTACCAAGGTACCCTGAAATGGCACTACATGCCCTGAATGATACCGAGGTGTCTCTGAATTGGCGTGGCTACGCCCTGAATTGGTGCTGCAACACCTCTGAATTGGAGTAACACTCCTCTGAATTGGCAACAGATGCCTCTGAATCGTCCCAGGACTACTGAATGAGGACTTATCATATAATGTTTATGTGAAGGTTTCAACTTATTTATCTTAAGTCTAAACTTACTTAATTCTTAATCTGAACTGAAGCTGAATACTGATAGCTTTACTGAATACTAAATCTGAACTTATCTTATATTAAAACTGAACACTGAAAACTAAACTTATCTGAAACTGATTACTGAGTACTAAGCATGTACTGAACTCTAAATCTGAATCTAAATCTGAATCTTTTATTCTTAAGTGATAAACTTAATCTAGAACTGAATGTGAATATGGATCTCAATTACTTCATAATTGAGATTGGCTCTAAAACCATTATCATGTATCTTTATTCATAATCTGGCTACTCACACAAGGAGTAGTCTAATTCTGAATATAAATCTAATATCCATATTATCTAGATATTCCTCAATCTAATACTTCAATCTGATAGGAATATTATAGCTATTTTTGATACTAAATATATGACAACTAAGCCTACAGGCTTAGGGAAAGGATCTGAACTAAATATGAAAATATGAATTATATGAGAGTTCTCAAGTATCAAACATCTAAAAGAGTGTGATTTCTGACAAGGTAACTCAAAATCTATAAAATCTCAATAAGTCATCTTAGTACATTCATATGAACTTAAGTCTTAAATCTTAAAGTAGAAATCATATAGAGTTTCAACATGCAACTCAATCATGACTTAATGTCTCATAATCATAAACTCGTGTTATAATATATTCTAAACCCAATAGTATATTTATCTTGGAAATTGGGCCATGGTCTACCATGTACCACACCCATATTCTCACATAATGCTTAACTTTTAAACATCAACCTTATTAAGGAATCTATTTCACTTCTTAATTTCTTAGATCGCTACATATATAAGAAACCTTGATGACATGTTCCTATTTGAAATCTCAATACATGGTTACATCTATATTTAAGAGATATGATAGAACTATATTTTCTTATCCTTCTTATGAACTTAACTTCATGATCTAGAATCATTCCATGACACATCACTACTTAAGATATTGAGCATATGAAATTCTACAATCATAAGCACATAAAATCATTCTTACATATTTAACTTAGAATGTAGGACATGAATGTCTAACCTAAGAAGCATGTAAATGTACTTGATTTGATAAACATAAATACTCATGGGCATGAACCACTTACCTCTTGTGCTGATGATGTCCTTAACTTAGTCTTGATTTCTTGTTCCAAATGTTAATCACCTGGATATAATCAAAGTTTTATAAGTCAAAGTACATGTTCCCTCTTTCTATTCCTAAATCTCAAAACCCCATCTTCCTAACTATATATACCAAGTCAGGGTTCTTAATTAGACTAAACATAATTTTAATCTAAAATCACCATAAAATCTTGGCGTTGAAATAAAACAAAACCCATACTATATAATAAATATTATCTTTATACTCAAATAAGACATAAACCGTCTTATGCACTAATATGAACATATAGATCATATAAGAAGAAAATCTCAAACATAGGCATACAAACTAATATTACTTGACTCTATTATGAAATCAAATTAAAATAACATTTAGATAAATAGTATCAGGCTTAATTAGGCATATATACCACTTATTGTCTCAAGATAATCATTTATTATTCTTTCATAATGGCTACTCATCTAAAACTAAATACTAATATAATAAAACAAGAAACTTCATAAAATCTATAGAAAAGTATTCATATAATATAGAAATGATCATGTATTAAAATATCAGGTCATACAAAAATCATATCATGGGTGAAATACCCAAAATACCCTTATTAGGGTTTACATTAAAAACCTCACTAAAACTTCATATATGAAAGATCAAGATCTGAATTAATGTTAAACATATCAAAATACACATTCAGTAAAATTTGTATGAATTTTAAAGGTATTTACTATTTTTAATTGGCAAAACATCAAAATCATATAGTTTTGTCTACCCAGAATATAATAAATAGAAGACATCAAAATCATACTCCAGAACTATTTTTATAGGATAGCACACTCGAAGAGCTTTCCATAGGTACCTTGTTTGTCCCAAACCGAGATCTGTAGCTCAAGATATGAATTTTAGAAACTTACCAAACTTTAGCCAATCTCAGCCATCAAGATTTAATCCGACGGTTGAGGGGAATAAGCGCCAGCTTCCCAGATCTGGGCGACATCTTTCTTCATCCGATAAAAAGGGGGTTTCTCCCCTGTTTCTTCTGCAGTTCCCCTATTCATGCCGCACTCCCAGCTGGAGCATCTTCAAAGTCAGCTCCGAGCGCGATGCAGCGCACATCGAAGCTCCTCATCACTCCGGCGGCCCTGGAAGGATGATTGGGACCTCATCTTCCTCCTCTAGTGGGGCGCAACACGGGCGTGCTGCCCCCTGTTCCTCCGTAAAAATAGAGTGCAGCGCTGCCTACTCTCCAACATCAAGTCTGGCAATCCAAGGTCAAACCAGTGACCACGGTTGAGCAAGTCACCACTGAGCCTCTCCCTAGAGTTGAGGCGCGTAGAGGACTGGTCCCCAATCTCGATTCAACTAGGCTTCGACTGGGGATCTTGCCTCCCACACCTCCTGCGCTAAGAACAGGGCATCCACCCAAGTTGTTTGGTGATCTGTTGATTCCTCGATGGTGTAGCTTGCTCAGAGGATGGTCCTCACCTCGGCACATCCTCGTCCTCACTGGTTTTGGCCGCTGGGCTTGCGCCAAGAGGCACCCTTGGTGGTTCAGTCCTCTAAAAGTCATGGCGGCCCAGGCACCGTCAGGCTCTTCTTCCTCCCCTTCTTCTCTATGATTTCTTCCTTTGTCTTTGTTCCGTTGAAAACCCTAAGGATCGCCCTCCTTTGCGGCGTCAAGGTCTGATACTTTTATAGGCCCTTACTTCTTATTCTCGTAATGAGACCAGATTTAGTCTGGACTCTAATCACTTCCCTATTTCGGAATAACAAAGAGTCGCAAGACCTCTCCCTGATACCGCGTTATTCAAAGAACTAACACATCTCAATTGAGCGGAAGGTCTGGTCATGAACCATAGGTTCATCCCTTCATATCCTTGGTTCGTTGTTTAAAAGAGCATTTAATTGATATATTTCTTACATAATTTCTATAGACTACTCTTCAATTTGGATAAGTCCCAAAATTGACCAACACCTCGTATGTCTATCTTGTTTTTGCACAAAATTATCACAACCTAATTCACTAACTGGGGTACACCATTATAGTGTGTGTGATTTCACATGTACCATTATTCAGATCGACAAATTGAATCACCAAAACCATCTCACCTCTAATATGTCATTGAGAACATTTAATGAATCCTAAATTTCATTGCTACATACATTGGAAAGCCAAACTTAGCAAAATCCTAAGGTTCTCTTAGGTGTGTTATGTAATCCATTGATAGTTAGATTGTCCTCAAAATAGAAAAACCTCATTATGACCATATTAATCAACCTTAAATTTTCATATGATCTTTCTAGCATCCATCATGATCAATTTACTAAAAGGGCCTTGGGTTCTAGATATGCATAACTGAACTCTAATACACGATAAAATATGTAAAACTTGACCCACTTGTCTTGATCTCACATAACTAGATTTTTTGTAATACTTCCATTCACAATAATACTGAACAAAAATTTGGGATGTTACAGGTTTACTCATGTAACTGGCAAACCTTAAACCAAAGACCATGTTGTCAAGGTGATACAAGCGTTAGCAGAGCCTAAACCGTTGTTTCCTGGCAACAAGAAGGTTCTTCAATGGCAATCAATAGGTTGCTTATATGTTTTTGGTGGATATGAAGGCATTGGGTGTCGTCGTATGTACATGATATAATATGGAGGGAATATGATACAAGTTAGTGGAACTGAGTGGGTGGTGTGATTATATTTCAATTATGCCTAGATTAGCCATGTTCAACTATCATCTAGACAGATAGTATTGTCGGTGACGGGGCGCTCTTGTGTTTGGTTTTACCCAGGCACACAGACATAGCACGATGAAGATTCCTAAGACCCTAAAAGAAAGGACAAGAGGAAATTGGATATACAGACATGCATATAAATGGATCCTTATAGAGGGCCCACAAAGAAAAAAAGACATAACTCTTTTATGAAAATTATAGAAAACCACATCGTCTTGCAAAAATCACAAATTTTAGTAGGAGACTTAGAAAAATCATACCAGACATGGAATATTAAAACCTTGATCCATATAATGGAAAACCAAGAATTCTATTTTGAAGATTTTATTTATCTGATGTTATAGAATAAGTGATACATGATGTTAAATTTATGGACTATAGTGATAGATAGCATATGTGTACAAATAAGGCTTGTATCATGTCATTCTAGCTCCTTCATGATGTATAATTCATCTAATCTCCTTTATTGAAATAATGGTGCCTCATTCCTTAATTTAATGAAAGAAACCTATTTAGGGCTATATTTTGTGTATTCCTATGAAATAACATGATGAAGAAGATAAAAATGTGTAAAGACTGAAACAAGATTATTCCATGCAAGTATGTCATCTCAAATATATATGTATATATATAATAATTGTTACATATTCATGACCCTTTCGCATCTAGAATGGGAAGGGAAACCCAGCTTGACCTAGGAGGTATCCATTTTGGGTTTAAGTGTTGTTCATGAAATGCTCATTATCTCTTTAGGAATTAAGTTATAGACATGAGGATTCAAGTACCAATATTAGAATTCTATAATGAAGGTAAGTGGGCCAAGCCAACTGAATTTTATCTTTGAATCATGTTTGGACGGTTGGTCTAAATTATCAGATTCAATATGTTCCTTTTGATGTAGTAGTACACTAGTTTCAAACTTCTGAGTTCTTATATTATGATAAATTCAATATGAAATTTCCTTTTTAGTACTCTTATCATGCATGCATAAATATAAAGAGTTCATGTTTAGATACTAAGAGTTATAAGATTTACATTCTCATCACAAAGTATTTAAGTACAACATCTACATAGAGATATGTTTTCTAGAAGAATACATGTTTATAATTAGATTCAAACATAGATTTAAACTACATAATTAGTTTCATATTTAAAGACATGAGACACAAATTTATAGATAAGATATAGAGTTTTAAATATAAGACATTCAAATTTTAAGATAAGAAATTCAAAAGTTAGAAAGTAATATGAAATTTAAGACTTTGACGATAAACATAATAGAATAAGTCCTCACCAAAGAGTCTTGAGGTGGTTCAGAGGACACTATGGGTGTCATGAAGGGCATGTTGTGTGAACGAAGCATGTGTTCCACCATAAAGGATACTTTAATGTCAACAGGTGCAGATTATGTCAACAAAGTTTGTGTTGAACCATACTGGACACTTCTGTGTTATAGAAGAGGAATTGTTGTATAATGGTGGCTAAGAAAACTAAAAGACATAAATAAAAGATAAGTGGATTCATTATATGTTTACAACTTTCATATCTTAGTTCAATTTTCAGTCATAGTATATTCATGTCTTCTTATTAGAAATTCAATGCCACTTACTCTGAGCATGTATCCTTTCTTTTGTGCAGGGATAGGAACAAGACATATGCATGCATTGAGCTTCAGAAATGCAAGATAAAATTTGCATTTATAGATCAAGAAATATTTCTTGGTGGGGCACCATCTACACAATCTAAGAGCTTATGTCACAAATGGTGACTTTTTTATCATGTAATAGATATCTTCTGTACAACTAGTTATCTATAGTTTACTTACTAAAAATAAATGATAATATTCTTTCATAATAGTTTGTGATGGTTTTTGTCTATTATTGTTGTTAGTTATTTCATGGCTGTGGCACTCCCAAGTTAAAAGAATTAGCTTCTACTATTGTGATATGAATATTGTGGTATTACCATAATTACATTATGGTATCAAAGTGATAATTTAGATAACCACCAGGAAAAATTTTCACATTCTCACAAGTTTCACCTATTAAATGTTTTTTAAGACTAAGATTGTCGAATGAGTACTAGAAGTATGTTTCTTGTTAAGATTGAGAAGTAGGTTACTCTATTTCTAAGTTTCAAACATTATGAGTGATTGAGAATGTAGTATATCCTATTCATAGCTTTTATGTATCTTTTCAAGAAGTCATGTAAGAATAAAGAAGATATGATGCAAACTTAGTGAGTTGGGATTGAGGATAGTAGAATGATGAATGTGTGAGGAAGTTCACATAAAATTTCTTAGGGATAATCTCTCATCTTCCATACATGGATTTTACTCATTTTTAGAACTCATGATTTCATTTTTCTTTAGTGTTGATTTTGGCTAAATTTGTGATATTTTTTTTTGTATCCGTTGAGATTCACAACCAATTTAAAATAACATAATATTTTCCTACAAGTACTATATTATAAATGTGTTTGAGTTGCTAAGATTTTTGACTTCTTAAGCACTTTTGAAGCAAGACAAAAGTAATGTTTTGTCACGATTTAATGTTTTAAAAACTGAATTTATTACATATGTAATGCATGAGAAAAAGAGGGATAAGTAGCTTTAGGTTTTAGTGTCTAGTCTATTTATAATGGGTTCTGAGTGTAGAACCCTTAACTCACAACATGTCCTCTTTCTTTCTCAATGTATACTGTATTGGACACAGATGAATTGGGAACATTGGAGTAGGAGATGCATGATAGTTTTGTGCTACTCTTCTTTTTTTGGTGCTTGTGGTATGGGTACTATTACCAAGGGAAGTTGGAGAGTAGTATAAAGAGATCTATCATCTCTAGTTGCATATAGTTGTGAGTATGAGTCAGGAGATTCCATAAAAAGTTAATGTTAGGAGCCTTTGCATGTTGTTACATTAAACCTAATGGTACAAGAACTACATAAAATTCCATAAACCATGGTTGGAATTGGATTATGACATGTAGGGTAGAATGATGGTTTTAGACTAATGACTCGCATGGAAATACCCCCAATTTTGTAATAAAAAGACTCCATAGGTGTACATGTTTATTTAGAAATTCTCACTCTATATCTTATAGAAAGGGGGTGAGGAATGTTAAGAATTAAGTAACTCATGATATTCAGAATCCAATCATTTTTTTTGGAAATTTAGGGATATGTTGTATATAGAAATGAATCACGATTTTCCTAAGGGCTTATTAATAAATGGGATGTAAAAGTTTTGCATTTATTACTATTTTGATGAACTTGCATAACTTATGAAGCCCAACCTCAAAAGAAAGGATATTTGTTTTTCTTGAAGAAGAATATACAAATATGATGGTGTATACAAATTTGTTTTGTGTATAGGATTATAATTTTTCATGTGTTTGTTACAAATATGAGAAGTGAAAGTAGTCGAGTAAATGAGTCTAGTTTACTGGTGATTCATGGTTTTATGGTAGGATAGTAACCACAAGTACTTTCAGTTTTCCTATCCTAAGCACTTCAATGAGATGGGAAAAGTTAGTAAGAATAATATACAAAAATGTTATGTGGAGAAATCACCTTAGTTGAGTCATCAATTTCAACCTAAAATATCATGATAATGATAATGAACCATGAAACAATAGTCAATGCTTGTTTTAAGCTTAGAAGGAAAAATCATTACTAGTAACTTTAAAACTTCAACTATTGCAGTTTATGCACAAGCCTAACCCCATATATGTCATATTTGATCTATTTTAGTGTACTTTGTTATATTATGGAAAAAATATAAGAATACCCTATACAGGGGAAATCCAAAAGCCAAGAGGACATCCGATTACTACAATTAGGGACAATGGACTTCTATGATAGTTGTTGCACATAACTTGAATATTACTTGTGACTTGATGATCATAGTTTCAAATTAATAAAACCTTTCAATGTAACACACATATGTCCATGCATAATTTTGAAATAATTAGTATGCTTAAAAACTGAAAATCTGTGTTTTACTAATAAGACATCAACACTAGGTTGATTAGTCAGTCCTTTCAAGCTATACAACAAAGATGAGAATTTAGAGTATATAATGCATAACCACGAACCTTTATTCTTGTTATAATTGGAGACATACAAATAACTTGGTAAGAGATGATAAGAGTACTAATAAATTATATTATCACAACCCTAAGGTGAGTTTCTCAGTTAAGTATGTGTTCATTTTAATCAAAATTTGAGGAATTTTTTTATAAGGTGGGTAGAATTGAAATGTCCTAGACTTTAAGGCCTTATAGTTATTTGGAAGTCCAAACATATTTAAAATCCTAACCAAGTTTCATTTA
This sequence comes from Alisma plantago-aquatica, assembly GCA_963693085.1. Taxonomy (NCBI): domain Eukaryota; kingdom Viridiplantae; phylum Streptophyta; class Magnoliopsida; order Alismatales; family Alismataceae; genus Alisma; species Alisma plantago-aquatica. The sequence continues at coordinate 485,711,100 of OY856415.1, forward strand.
GGAGCATTATAACATCTTGAAACTTCATATATGGAGTAAAGTGGTGTGGACGATTTAGTCCAATTTTTTTTGGTTTTGAGCCTAGTTCGAGCGCAATTGAAGTTACTTGGGTTATTAAGTCTACTAAGATAATAATAAATTGTGTTGAAAAAGAAATATCAAGATGGAAATCTAGATGATAATTAAATTCCTCAAGACACAGATATGGATGTGGACAAAGTTTAGAAATAAGTAAAGTTTTTCCAATAAGGTGATATGTTTTATGTGATATTTCATATTTGAGGTAATCATAAGATGTTTCACGTGAGGTAGGTGGATCCTCAAGGACCTAATTATGATAATTGAATCAAATTTTAGAGAAGGTTTGTAATGGTAAGTTGATGCCTATGGTTTTCAAGGGTTGTTTTGGAGGGTTGAAGTAGATAATATTCATATTTAGTAGGACAATGTTTGAAACATCTAAAGAATGTAAGATCAATTAAATAATAAAGAAGATAAGGGTGTTGGTGTAGTAAAAAGAAGATCTTAGATTTATCCCAAACTCATATCACAATATAACCCAATTGATCATCATCCTCACATGCGCCAAATGGGGAAGGAGTTTTATTAGTTTTGGGTCAGCACACATATTCTAGATTTGTTGTCTTTAGGTAATATTAATAACTTCATTGGTAGTGTTTGAGGGTGATGAAACCTTCCATACTTTCATGCTTAATCTCTATGAATGAAGTTAGTTTATCTTGTATAAAAACATATATGTTAGTGTCCTTAATTTGATTCAAAAATCACTATAAGTCACATGTATTTCTTTTACTATGCCTTTAAATAAATAAATGATGAGACAATGGCTTGGAAAATTAAATAAATTACCATTAGAAATATTTGAAATTTTAATTATGAATTACATGAAATTTATATTTAGAATATTTTTGAGTTTTGTAAGAAAAACACAAGACCCACCCTTATGGTAAAAGTTGCAATGGAAAGAAATATTAAAAGAATGAATACTTATATACATAAAGTTAACAATAAGGTACAAATTGTTGGTATTTATCCATGTTATAATTATCATGTTAGTCAGAACTGTTTCTATATATATGAATTTTAAGTGCAAAAAGGTATCATGAAATGTGTTGGTTTCCATTTCATGGCTTGAAGTCAACAAAAAAATATAATGATCCAATCTATTTAATAGGGTAGGCACAACAAGGCTGATGCTAAATAGCAGGCTCAAACTATGAGTTTATGATTTCATTTAAAGTGCACATATTATATTTCCACTATATAACATTATACAAGGGTGAGAAGTTAAAGGTAAGGAAGGAGAGAGAAAATACAAAAAATATCAAATAAATACACAATAGACACAAATATTCCAATTATGCATCTTAATAAACTAAATCTAAGTAATGAAAGAGATCCCCAATATAAACTTAACAATTCTAAATAATACAATATTCATTGTAAATATCCATTTGTCTTTCTATTTGCATTTATTTTGTGCAAAAAATACAATTGTGGTTTTTTTGTACTTATATAAAACAAATATGTCTATCTCTAACATCTGGAAAGTTATGCAAACTATATAATCAATTTTTTTTTACCCATTGAAAGACAATGATATGAAATTGTGAGATTAAATGGATAGATCATCAAATCTTTGATATCTTTATTATTTGTGGTGCATGTAATGGGAATAAGTCACAAACATTTGATTGGGTCTATATATGTGTGGATAGAGAATATTAACACTATGAGGTTGTTGCGTCATAAGGACTTCCAAAATTTTGGTTCAATAGACAAGGTAGTTAGGGAGATAGATAGAGAGGGAGAGATATTGCACTAAATTAAAATTTGTATTCATTCGAGTTCTTTTGGAAAAGAATAGATAGAAGGAACTACCATAACGATGTTGGAAAAAAGTGAGTAATTAACATATTTATGCCGGAAGGTGCCTTAGAAAGTCCAGACAGACTAGGAGCTTACACTACAAAAGGAGAAAAAAAAGGGAGTCAGTCTAGAACTCTATATGTAAGATTTTGAGTCATTGCATCATGATTGGATATATTTTCAAGTTTGAAACAAAACTAGCAAGTGTTAATTCAATACATAAAGCTACTTTTCATATAATAGTATAAAATATAGAGAGTTTTTAATATAAGTGATTGTCTATCATTGATTTAGACAACATAATAATAAATAGACATTGAATGACAAGTGTTAATGAAGACATATATAGAATGCATCTGGTTGGTTGACTTTGTTTTAAACAACATATTATAGTTACTGTTGAAAAATAATTTATGAATTAAGAGAGATGAGAATGTGCTAATGGTATGTCGTTTCAACCGAGGAGAGAGTTTGCGAATGCATTTACAATGAGACTTTTAATTTCATAAAGAGAGAGAAGAGTTCATGTGACTAAAAATTGAGAGAGAGAGAGGGAATAATAGATAAGAGAGATGGGAGAAGTTTAAGCAATCTAATTAATGGGAAGATATTAAAGGGACAACGTTAGTAGGATGCAAAGGGAATGTGTGCTTCAAAGAGAGAGAGAAAAGAAATCCTAGAGGTATAATGTTTTAGAATAGAAAGATAAAATAGAAAACTTGGGATGAGAGAGACTTAACGACAAACTAACAATTTAAAATGTTATAATCTTATTGAGTAGAACTTTATTGTAAATACAAAAATGACATATATCTAATTCCTCAATCTATCTTTACGGTAGTATCAGTAAAATAAATTCATTTACAATCGCATAGACAAGATAAATGATTGAATTTTTGTCAATCATGTCAAAAAGAAAATAAATAATAAAAATGCACAATATTGGTGGAAGAATGATGTAATATTATAGACTAATTTATAGTATTGAGTTGAAACTCAAAAGGAGGACAAATATAATATATTAATAAAGTAACTACTATCAAATCCAACATTATCTATCAAAAAATATATTAGTTTCTTAATAACTGAGTCCCTTTAGGCTTATCAAATGTGTCACACACGAATACCATTCAAACTGTTCACCCAACTTGCTCCTTGAACTCAAACACATAATTTTTTGATCCAACTAATAAGATAAAAACAACATTGGGTATAAATATCACACGTACAATATAATATCTTGCCTTTATTATACATATTGTCATCATTATCAAGAACAAAAATAAGACAAATTTTTACGCTGAAAAGAGAATGTGGAGACATAAGTTGAATGAAATTTCAGGATATAGGTCACATAAGGTAGAGTCATGAATGTTTGATCCATTAGAGTTTAATGAAGAGAATACCTCTTTGAAATAAGTTAACAAAGTTACGTGATGAAACTATCCCTTCATCCTTCTTCAATTCCATAGCTTGTTGATTTGGCATCGTTAATCACCATTGCACTTTAAGTATGCTTATTATTCTACTTTTGGGTCAGTTTTTTTTTCATACTAGCATCTTAGGTTCTTAGCAAGTGTTGAGTCACGAAATAGAGATGTTAGTGTCAAACACATGAACCAGTTCCTCATTTATGTGACCAAGAGAGAGGATCCACAAGGGCGATATAACATAAGAAACACAATGAACCTATAATTATTGGATGTTGATGACCATTACTTGCAATTAAAACTTTCCTTATCAAGGGAGCATTCTGAAAAAAGGAGGTAGATAAGTAGTCATGGTTGGTCGTCATCATACCAAGGGGATGACTAATGCCATCACCGCTTGTTGTCACCTCAAACTGTATTTATTCACAATCATTCCTCACTGTATTTCCAGACTCAGTAGAATCGAATAGTGTCTGGTGATAATGGTAATTTCTTCACACGAGTCGTTGGGTGCTGTAACTACAGATGTATAAAAGAAATGAAGTTCAAAGAAGAAAAAAAGTAAAATGTGAGAGAAAATAAGTGAAAGAAAAATAAGAGTTAAGAGGGTGGTCACGATGCAATCTATTGGCACTAAAAAACATAAAGGTCATGATAGTGGTTGTGCAAGGAAAGAAGATAAGTTGGAAGAATAAGTTTTGAAGGAAAAGAAAACCAGATATAAGTGTGATGGTTATTGGAATGCATGCGCCGTTCATAGTTTCTAGAAAACAATAATCAATGTGAGTTGAAGCTAAATACCACGGTTGTTAGTGGGTTATATAGAATGTGTCAAATAAGAAAAGAATAGAGGAGTTAAAGATTTTGCAGTTGAAGGAGAAAAGGATCGTGGATGGTGCATGTAGAGGCTTTGTAATGCAGGGCATAGTAGACATTTTAGAGGCCCCAGGGCAAAGATAGAAAATGGGCCCTCTGTATACTCTTATTTAATAAATTTAAATAAACACAAGTTTAGTCTTAATTGTCAAAACTGTCATATAAAAAAATAGAATATATTCTTATAAATCAAACTAAAAAGAACGTAAAAATTAAATATAGATATTTCCTTATCAACCTTCACTCATCATATAAAATGACTTCTTTGACCCTTTCTAGATTCAAAATCTTAAATAACAGTGTCAACATCGATATTTCCCAACATATCCTTCTCAATGCATAACATTGTCAAACTGTTCAAAATAGATGATCTAAGGTAGTTTTTTGAAACTTTAGCTTGGAAAAACTCCGCTCTGCAGACGCTATGGAATTGTCAACAAAATACGATAAGAAATTGAAATATGAGGGAAACAATCTGCATCTTTCACAAATTCAAGAACTTTAATAGCTGACTTTTGCTCTGCTGGCAAACTCACATGCAGTTCTCATGCTCTTTGAGTCTCTCACTAACATGTTTCCAGTCTTTGAACCCATTATGAGCTAGTGTACTTTTATTGTTCTCAGACTTGAACAACTTACAACAAAAATAATAAATTTTATCAACATGTTTTAAGTAAACTAGCCACATCCTATCACGAGTCTCTCCATTGCTCAATTTTTTAGAATAATAAGCATATGAGAAGTGCCTCTTATTGTCATCTAAAGGAAACACAAGATTTGGTTCTCTTTTAGTACCTTTTTTAACTAAAATATCCCTAACTTTGTTGCCAATATTATCCCAATTTCAGGGATCATAAATATCAAAAGGAGGGAGAAGTTGTTCAACACCATCTAAGCTGTCAACCTCATCAACATTTTCATTTCCAATTACATTTTCGGCTACTATAGTAACATAATCATCATCATTCACTTTTTCATTAGATTGATCAAGATTATCAACATCTTCAGAAGTTCATGAGATAATGGAAATAAATTTATCAAGTGCACCTTTATGAGTAGCTAGAAATTACTCATCTTCCTTCTTCTTTCTTCTTTTCTCACTTCCAGATAGATATTTTTTTAGAGGCATGTTGAGTAAACCACACTGCCAAACATAGTAGACAACCAAAGTAAAAGATTAATGATGAGTTTATTGTGTCATTTTAAAAATTCATGTAGTATCATTGCAACATCATTGTTTAAAAAAGAAAACACATGACAAGAATAGCAACTAAAATATATATTTTTAGTTGGTTTGGACATTTCCAAACACAAAATAGAAATATGTTGAAGTGAATATGAGAACAAAACCTTTATTTTCAAACTGTAGCACATTCCGATTAATTAATTTCAATACACATGGCGGCAAGAGACAGACTAGTAGAATGTGATATTTAAAACTAACTCACAACCTAGTAACCAAGTACATTACAATTATTAATCAATAATTTTGTATATTGTGGCTCCTATTGGTTTGTTGTAACTAGAGTTTTTAAGGAAGTTATTTTTTTCTAGAACTGAAGTCCAGTTCCTAAAAATTGAGTTCAAACGACCAGTTTAATAATTGAGTTTTTAACAGAAGTTTCTCTATCTAGTTCATTCTCCACATTCTTGTTTCTTATATACATTTCTATCTTATTTTCTAGAAGAAACACATTCAATATAACAAACATAGAATACTATGTTGCCTCTAGATTTGCACTGTCGTGTACAAATAGATTGTTCAATGTCAGTAGATGTTCAATAATTGTCGTATTAGTTTAATCCATCTAAAAACTACTTCAAGTCACCTGGATGCATATGTGATAGATTTTAGAACTGTGAAGGAGTCTTTATCAATTATACATTCAAAAGAAGGCTGGCAAAATAATTCGTATACAACGGCAATAAGTTATGAAAGATAATAGCAATTATCGCCGAGTAAGAATGCATGTGAGTCGGCAACTAGGGTAAGAATGAGAGAAGAGATTTTTAGTCCACTTACAGCAAACTAATCGGGGTCTTAGCCAACAAAGTCTACAATGCAAGAAGCCAAGATCAAGCCAGAATTATATATAACACCTGAACCTCCGCTGCCAATTCTGGATTGTCCGGTATGGATGATCTTTCAGGGGAAAGAGTAGGGACCCTTCTCGGTTCTCGCCCTGCGCCTGTGATTGCCGACGAAAAGTTTGGCGATGGTTGTACTAACATGGCAGCAAGAGGCGTCATGGTCCTCGTAGATGTCTGCGGAGCAGGAGCAGCGGAGTCTGCAGACAAGGAGAATAGGAGGTGACGAACGTGCACGACGGTAAAAGGCGTTGTGGACTTCTGCGGAGGAGCAGTGATGCCGCTACAGTAGAGTGCGCCGAACGTGAACAAGTAGAACGAATGGGAGCGGAGAGCATAACTGACGAATGGTTAGCAGAAGTCACAAACGGTACAAATTGGGATTTCGGAATAGTAGGAGATGTTAAAAAAAATAAAATTATAGGCATCCCTCTTTGTTGGGCACCTGGCCGTCGCCCAAGTTAGCCCCCCCAATGGGCCGACCCTGTTGTAATGAATAGTTCAAAAGAAGAAAAAATATGATTAACAAAACATGATTGTGGTCTCGGGAGGTTGTTTTCTGGGCATGGTCAGTGATAGAACACAAAAGACAAAGAGAGAGTGGGGTCTAGGGAATTTCTTTTCGTTTATGGATGATGGGATAACAATGAATGATATGTGGAGAAGGTTAGAGAAAGTTCAGGAACTATTTGGAGTTATAAGAAAAATGAGATGGTGAGAGAAGTCACATGAGAGGTACAGATGTGGAGTGGAGGCTGAGAAAACATGTGAGAGAAAAAATTGTTAAAATAGGGAAAAAGATGAGAAATAGTATGAGAAGAAAGTGAGTGAATGAGAAAGTAATATTTTAAAATATCGTATGATCGGAAGAGAGTACAAAACACCATATTCCATAATAATTTTAAAAACTCATTTTATAGTGTGTGTGTGTGTGTGTATATATATATATATATATATATATATATATATATATATATATAGAGAGAGAGAGAGAGAGAGAGAGAATCAGTCTAGAATACACTCGATTGTATAGATTGCATGAATATACTCAACTGTGTTAGCATATCAAGACTATTTTTTGCAAATTGTAAACTATTGATTTTTACCGTCATACTATAACTAGGCTACATACAAATTTTGAGCCCATTTGGATGAGTGTAAGTCACTCATCCAAGGGAAACAAAATTGACGCATGAAATTTATTTGAAATACATAATTGTTGCGGTCTTTATAACACAATCTATAAATATCCAAATGTGTTCAAATTTTGCATATGAGCTATCACTACTACAGAAATAGCATTCAATGTTGCTTTTCTGGGCGTCGGTTATTAAGGAAAACCGACACCTATAATATTAAACGTCGGTTATTTATGCAAACCGACGTCTATATTCGAAGACCAGCCAGACACAGGTACCGCTTTGTATTCAGCGTCGGCTGGTTATAACAGACCGACGCCTAAAATCGCCCGCGAAATCCAATTTTCGAGCAAAAACATTTTAGGTCACCTACAACGTCGGTTTTTTAACTATTCACCGACACCTATTGAAAATGAAAATTTGCGCGAAAAGTCCCACTTTCAGTGTCGGTTATCCTTCGATAACCGACGCTGATAATGGTTCCCGCCAAATAATTTAGGGTAAAGGTTGTCTAGTTGGGCTTCTCCGGCCGTCAGTTGCTTCTGCCCGCCGCCCGCCCCTCTGCTTCTTTGCCTGCTCACCGCCACTGTTGCCGCCGCTCGCCGCCGCGCTTTTCACGCTAGCTCTAGGTAGCGCTACCTCTGTGCTTCCTTCTCCCTAGCTATTTACCAACATGCAAGCACGGCCCTGGCTGTGTTGGTCTACCACGGCCGTGCTGTCCAGTACGGCCGTGGTAGGCCAACACAGCCACGGCCGTGCTTGCTGTTGGTAAGGATATGAACAAATTTTTATGTAATGCTTTATGTAAATCCTAGGATATGAACAAATTTTTTGCTTGCATATATTTGTGCTTCTAATCCTAATGTTTGACTTAATTCAGTAAATTTTGATGCATGTTGAAATAAGATTTAAACTTGTCAATTCTAGCATCCTAATTTGATTTGATTAAACCTAACATTGATGAAACACTAACATCAATTGTGATGAAACCCTAACATTAATTGTGATGAAACCCTAACATGTACATATCTATTATTGTGTTTGTTGTCCTAGAAACCCGTCCAAGATTTACTCATTAGGAGTAAATCTTGGATAGTACCCGGTTTGGGACTGTTCTTGAACACCTAATCTCACTTAGGATGTAAGTGTATAATGTGTATTGGGTTTTCGAGAAAATTTCAGTAGCATTTCCCCGTTTGTTCTCTAAGTACATATGTACTTAGAGAACAGTAGGGAAATGCTGCCGAAATTTTCTTGAAAACCCAATACACATTATACACTTACTAGTGAGATTAGGTGTTCAAGGATGGGATAGGTGGTACACATTTATTATATATAAGAATGACATCACATGTGTTTGTTGGCCTAGAAACCCGTCCAAGATTTACTCATTAGGAGTAAATCTTGGATAGTCCCCGGTTTGGGACTGTTCTTGAACACCTAATCTCACTTAGGATATAAGTGTATAATGTATATTGGGTTTTTAAGAAAATTTCGGTAGCATTTCCCCGTTTGTTCTCTAAGTACATATGTACTTAGAGAACAGCGGGGAAATGTTGCCGAAATTTTCTTGAAAACCCAATACACATTATACACTTACTAGTGAGATTAGGTGTTCAAGGATGGGATAGGTGGTACACATTTATTATATATAAGAATGACATCACATGTGTTTGTTGGCCTAGAAAGTGAACAATCATTGTTCTTTATATTACTTGTACATTGGTATAAATTAGAATGAACAATCACTAAATTATATATTGTTTGTATGGAGTCTGGCTTCATTGTAGATAGTAGGAGTAAATCTTGGATAGGATGTAAGTGTATACCCTAATCTTGTCCTAATATATACTTGTTTTCTCTTTGATCATAGAACGGATAGATCATGGATGTCCATTCGCAATCGCTGCACCCCAGAGTTTATATCTGGTCTTGATCAGTTTGTTAGATTTGTCGAGGAACATAGGTTAAAACCTACAGATAGGTTCTACTATCCATGTAGGAATTGCGGTAACAACTTGAAAGTCAACACTGGTGAGGAAATTAAAATTCATGTCATGTGCAACGGGATTGTACAAGGCTATACAGAATGGCACTGGCATGGAGAGATTTCAAACTCTGATAGCAGTGTTTGGGTGGAAGAAGAAATTGCCTCCGATGACGTAGATGTGAACGAACCAGTTCCAGTAGACATCGTTGATGCGATGTTGGATAGTTGTAGGGTAGAGCACACTGATCCACCTCCTATATTTAGAAACATTGTGCATGATGCTGAGATATCGTTATACACAGGCTGTGCTAAGTTTACGAAGCTTAGCGCTGTGTTGAGATTGTATAAGTTGAAAGCTAACAATAGATGGAGCAACAAAAGCTTCACTGAATTGTTGACTTTGTTGAAAGAAATGCTTCCTGAAGGAAACGAGCTGCCAATCTCAACATACCAGGTAAAGAAAATGTTGTGCCCAATGGGAATGGAGGCCAAGAAGATACACGCATTCCCGAATGATTGTGTATTATTTCAAAAGGACTATGTAGATTTGAAAGATTGTCCAAAATGTGGTGCGTCACGGTATAAATTGACGACTTCGGGGGAGTCCAAAACTGGTTCTCCTACCAAGGTGGTGTGGTATCTACCTATAATATCACGGTTTCAACGCTTGTTTGCAAATCCAAAAGATACGAAGAATTTGAGGTGGCATGTTGATGTTAAGAAAAATAATGATGGGATCCTACGACATGCATTTGATTCCCCACAGTGGAAGAAGATTGATCTATTGTACCCCAAATTTGGTGAAGAAGATAGGAATCTAAGATTTGGGCTTTGTACAGATGGGATGAATCCGTACGGGACATTGAGCAGTCAACATAGCACTTGGGGTAATAACACTCCTGTTAATGACCAGAATATTGAGGAGGGCAAAGGAATTTTGGGATCATGGGTGAAAGTAATCAGTAGTGAGCAGTTGGAACAAGCTCACTTGTATATTTTACACAACATGGACGAAGTGAGTGTTTATATTGAGGAATATACCAATTTCATCAAGAGACAACATCCTCGAGCAAGTTCAATGTGGCTTGTTAGAGAGCATAATAAGACTTTTACTAAGTGGTTTGAAGATAAAGTCTTACATCAACTATCTCAAACACCAAATGATATTACAGAAACTATCAAATGCCTCGCCTTTAAACCAAAACCGAATGTTATGTCTTATGAAGGGTTTGACATTAATGGGTTCACATATTACACAAAGCGCCAAGATGATTAGAGTGTCATCCAAAACAGTGGGGTCACTCTTCAAGCGTCGACTATGTATTTTATAAGTGCAAAGGAAAAGAATCCACGTGAAGCTAAAATGTCATATTACGGTGTCATTGAAGACATATGGGAGTTTGATTACATAGATTTCAGAATTCCACTCTTTAAATGTAATTGGGTTGATAACACCAAAGGAGTTATAGTGGATGAATTGGGTTTCACTTTGGTGAACTTTGAAAAGTTTGGCGAGAAGGGTGAACCATTCATATTGGCATCATAGGAGAAACAAATATTCTATATCGATGATCCTACAAATGATAAATGGTCGGTTGTTCTTCATGGTAAAAGACAGTTCATTGAAGATCCTATAGATGAAGAAGAGTACTATGATAAGTATGATGACTCCAGTTCATTCTCAGTTGGGTTGCCAACTCCACAAAATATTGAAGCTAATGATGACTTATATGTGCGCGGAGATCACAATGAAGGATTGTTAATTGATAAAAGATCACAATTTTAGAGACATGTATGTTTATACAAATGCTAAATGTTTGCCTTTTTCTAGTTAATACAAATGCTAAATGTTTGCCTTTTTCTAGTTAATACAAATGCTAAATGTTTGCCTTTTTCTAGTTAATACAAATGCTAAATGTTTGCCTTTTTCTAGTTAATACAAATGCTAAATGTTTGCCTTTTTAATGAAATTTTCAGATGGCTGACCATGATGAGCATGATGTCCATGATGAGCATGAAGTCCATGATGAGCATGCTGTCCATGACGAGCATGGCGAGGATACCAATGTAAGTTCTAAAAACATATCCTGTATTTCTATAAAATTCATTATCTTCTAGTTATGTCATATATCCTATATTTCTATATTGGGCTAATTCAGTGTGTTTATTTTTGTCAAATTTAAGGTTGATGATGCACATGTACCCACTGAAGCACTGGAGCAATTTGATGTGCAGCACCAAACACTTAACAAGAAAAGGGGCATCACTCTATTGAAGAAGTTAATAGCGCTGAGTGGCAGTGGATCCAAATTGGTTGTTGAGTTTGATAATGGAGGAAATGCAATTAGAGTGAACCGCAATAATTTTGTAAACTATCTTGGGTGTGTCACTCGAAGCCATTGTGGTGTTAAGTATGATAATTGGCATAAAGTTCCTCAGGCAAAGAAATACTTGATATGGAAGGATTTATGCGTGAGTTATTATTATTTGCAATTCTATTATGTAGATTACAAATTATATTATTTGCAATTCTATTTTTGGATACTAGTTAATAAGAATTCTATTTTACAGAATCTGTTTGCATTGGATGAGAAGCTACATCGTAAAAGTGTGATGCAACGCACTGGAAAGATGCTTAGGAACTATAGGACAAATCTGAACAGAGAATACATAAAAGATGGTGATAAGAAGAAGAAGTCAGCCCTTGAGCAGTGGAACTTCTTGGACAAAGAAGATTGGGACAATTTTTTTGCTTCAAGAAAATATGAAGAATTCAAGGTATTAGGCGTCACTCCCAATTCAATTAATATACACTGTATTCACCTATTCAAGATTAACATCATACTAACTAGGCCCTCAGTGACGCGCAAAAAGCAAGGCGTGCACTGAATGTGCAAGACCACACTATGGGTCCAAAGGGCTATGCAAGCGTTTGCTAAAGACTACAGGCGGAGTCTGCGGCTACTCAGGAGTCTGCCACACCCATGCCTCGCCATGATATCTGGATAGCTGGGAGGCAAAACAAAAAGGGTGAAATAAAGAAGCCCGTAACTACTGAGGCGGATGCGAAAATGGTAAAATACAACTCTTAGAGCAATCGTTTGAATATTGATTATTTGTGGTGTTAACTTACCAATTTCTGTTGATGGTGATTAGCGGGAGCTGCACGAGCAGAGGAAATAAGGCACATTCATCCCTCATGGCACAAGGGATGAATTGACAGTTGCTCTGGGTAACCCAGAGCATCCTGGACGTGTTAGGGGTGCAGGCGCTGGTGTGGGCATCAAAGCATTCTTTGGGCCATCCCAGCGCAAACCCAGAGTGGGACTTTCACAAGAAGAGGTAATCTATTCTTTTTTTAGAATGTTACTGCAAAAGGGAATTCAATAATAAGAAGCTAATGTTTCTTTTATCCATGTATAGGAGAATAAGAGAGTCGAGGATATAGTTGCTAAGAAGGTCAATGATATAGAGGTCAAGGAAGAAATAGTGCGGTGACATGCATCTCAGGCTTCCAATCAGCCTATGGCGACCCACTCTTCTCCTGATGCACAGACTGTGAGTAATCCTGGAGACCCATCGCCTAGCACGTCTCCTGTAAGTATTGTTTATGACATTGTAGCTAGTCTTTTCAAGATGATATGTTTTCAAGATGATATGTATATATGTATAACATTCTTTACGTAAATTTGTAGGCATTGAAGCCATGTCGCTTAAGAATGCAAGACTATGTTGTTGCAGAGGCGCGGGCTTACCCGTCCCTTCCTGGGGCAACGTTTCATGGGACTCCAATGCCGCAGGGCTACGTTCGTGTGAGCTCGATATGTGTATTACCCGATTGGAGGGAAGCTGCATTGCCATATTCCCACCCAGATATTGATACACTTGGTGAGGCAGAAGGCGGGGTGATATTGTGGCCCAAAGCAGATGTCGTCTATACTACTGAAATTGTAAGATAAATTTACATTACTTTCGATTGTCAATGTGTATATATGAGGTCAACTGATCTGAAATTATAAATACAGGTTAAAAAGAAGACACCTGAAGCACTTAGGCCTCCACCTCCACTTCCTGCATTACCAAGTTGGGTTCCAACTGACCTAAAATACCCGTTAGGTCCTGCTTGTAGGGGAATGGCATGTTGGCTACGGGCACATAATATACATTGCCCTATAGTTGTTTCTTTACACTACGAAAAATATGGTCTTTAACTACAAAAAAAAATTGTAGCGAAAACCCCAAAATTTGTAGCTAAAAGCTTTGGCTACATTTATCCTTACATTTATAATATATAGCTAATACCTGTGTAGCTAATTGTTTAGGCTACATTTTTTCAAGTTGTAGTTAGTTATTCCTCTCACTACAAATTCATATGTAACCCTAATTGTAGGTAAAAATGTCCTTACACATAAACATGTAGTTTCAATTGTAGCCAAATGTATGACTACAATTCAATTTGTACCTATGATATGTAGGGAGAGATGGCATTGGTTACAATTTGTATTTGTAGTTCATGTATAGAAAAAATTAGCACTTGCTACACATGTAATTATAGCTAGTGTGTAGTGAAAGACACCATGTACTATACATACATATGTAGTGAGAGACATTATGTATCCAGTCAGTCGCTTCCCAATATAGAGTGGTTTTCAATAAGAAAATAGATGAATGTTATTCAAGATCGAGTTGTGCTTACAATGTCACCAATGATACTTTTATTTATATTTGAACAATGAGTACACATGGGGAGGACATTAACCTGGCCCCTGTTTTACAATATGCATGGAAAAAAGACACATGTATACAATATTTTCTTCTGACTACATCTATCCACTGCAGACTACAAAGCACAATATAAAGAGGGCTCATCTCCCTTAGTTCCTCCACCTAATTCACAGTGAGTTTAACAACCCTATGAATCTCAGCTTTAGTGGTGACTCTTCCAATCCCAAACATGATAGGGGTATGTGCCATGTCCTCATCAACTCCCAGAGCTCGAGTTGCAGCCTTTCCTGTTGGCAACTCATGTAGAGGTTCATGTATGGTTAGTTTTGGTTGGTGAATCTCCTGGATCAGAACATATTGACATTTCTTCTCATAATCTATACGTTCTGTACTTGTCTGTTGTGGATCTCAAGCGCCATCAAGTTGATGGTAGCATCCACTTTGTGCGAACCACCATGGATACCTACAAAGAAACATACAAGTTTTGAGATATAGCTCACAAAAGAAACAAGCAAACATAGTTTCTCCTACTCATAACTTACATATTCCATAAGCTTTCTTCTCCCAGTGCATTTAAGAATAAGCTCCTGCCTATACATGATGACCTCTATAGCACATAAAAATGTAGTTAAGGATTGACATTGCTGGAAAAAAAGTGACAAAAGCATTAAGAGGACTCAAAATACCTCGATGAGAATTTGAAAGATCCAAATTATCCCAAGTAACCGTGATAGAATCTATACAAAAAGAAGTCGAGTACCCACATCATGCAGAACCAAATAGAATGTAACTCAACGCCTCTTAGAATATTTCACCAAGCATCAACAACTCTGTGAACATGTATTATATTAGCTTTTGAAATACTGAACAGATCAACACCGT
The DNA here is from genome assembly GCA_963693085.1 of Alisma plantago-aquatica. Taxonomy (NCBI): domain Eukaryota; kingdom Viridiplantae; phylum Streptophyta; class Magnoliopsida; order Alismatales; family Alismataceae; genus Alisma; species Alisma plantago-aquatica. The sequence continues at coordinate 485,726,120 of OY856415.1, forward strand.
GTAGGTACTATCGATGGGGATGTCGATACCACTGAGTTGAATTTTGACTTCTTTTGGATCGGAAAGAAGACTCCACAGGTATTGCCTCATGGAATTTGCTGCCTCCGCCTGGTACAACGATAACTCGTGTCTGTTCTTCATTGAACCTCAGCGTGTCACAGGGACTTGTACCCACTGCCACGCTACTACCGGACTTGTTGTGTCCAGTCTCGCTTCTCTTGATGATACGGCACAGAGCAAAACCACCCTGCCATTGAATTACAAAACAATCAAGAGTAAGTTTCTAAGGTGGTAGAGTGACAAACTAACAAACGAAGCTACAAACAAAACAAAATATGACGCGTTTTTATCAGAAGCTACAAAGAACAGCATCAGTATGCACAGAGTCTCACCACGAAAGTTATGATGCCATGGGCGAGCTCCTCGCAGAGGCGGTACTCATGCATCACCCAGTCCGTGCGGTCCCCTGCAGGAGCTCTCCCTTTGTAAAACACAAGAGTCTTCCGGAGGCCGACTACGGATGACGCCTCACAGACGACCTTGCGGTCCTTACCGGTGGCTTTCCAGTACCCTGCGGCGGTGGCTCTGTTGGTGCGAGAGCCATTTGGATACTTCTTGTCCCTTGGGCAGAAGAAGAACCACTCCAGGTCCCTTTTCGGCAGGAAGGATTTCTCTGCAGAACAACAACAAGAATCACTTTATTTGCCATTGATAGATGATTACTTTACGGTAAGACTAATAAGAGTTATTATCATATACATTCTGTCTATTCTGATGGAAGACCCACCTGGCAACTCCCATGGATCAAACTTGTACAGATCGATGACTGGTATCACCTCCAGCTCGATCTTATCCCCGGCTACTTTCTTCTTAAGGTAGTAGCCCACTAGCTCTTCATCTGTGGGGTGGAACCGGAAACCTGGCGGCAATGAAGCTCCAGATGCAATGAAGCTAGCTTTTCCCAAAGGCAACTAAGAAAAGCCTACAACAGTAGATAAATATTTACAAATTTAAATAAGTCACATGGTTTTAAGTACTAACATATTTTAAATAACTCACGTTATAGTCATCAATGTTTTTTCTCAGATGAGATCAGGAAAATGATGCACCATTTTGAGAACTGTGCAGAACTCTCCTATATACTCAAAACAGCCTAGAAAAGTCTGTCCTACTACTGAAATAGAACTCATATATACTCAAAAGGTTGGGAAGATATTATCGGTATTTTGTAAAGTAGATTGTCATTATACTATTTTAGAAAGAGACCATACATTCTTTTGGAGCATCTACCTAATAGTGGGGTAACTACCTCCTATACATTCCAGGTACTTACACGGGTATTGTTGTGAGACATTTTCTGTTTCATAATGTCAGCAAAAAACAAAATTTCTTTTATTAGTTAGTAATTCAGGCAGTATAACGTATAATTTGTCACTCAACAAACAAAAACAGACACTTGCAAGTTACAACCAAGGAAAATCCTTTTTCGTTTAACAAATCAATCAAATGAGTTTTGAGATGTGAAAGTTAAAGCTTATGTAGATGCTTGCGGCATTATCAGGCTTGTTTTATAAGATACTGAAAAGAGTACATTGCTTTGGAACTGTGTTACTGCAAAATGCTTGCATAAAATCATCAGCATAGTCCAAATTTATTGAAAATAAGCATTAAAATGTAGAAAACACCTTATATGTACCTAAATGATCCTTGAAAATTGTTGAACTTGATGATGCAGAAATTCTTCTTCCCAATATTATCATGCCACCATAAGTTTCAGGCTTAAATGCATCATCACTACAATTCTTTATTTCAACAACAATGCTTGCATAACTGCAAAGAAATTCAAGACTAACAACTGACAGGAGTCTATGTAATCCATTAACTATTCCGTTTGCAGAGGATGAAATTGCAAAACTATGTGAAGGCACAACATATGCTTACTATTATATAATGAATCAGATAGTTGAATTTCATGCTTAATTGTTTGTGTATGTGGTAGTGATGGTACTGCGTGTTGTGTATCTGTGTCTGTGTGTGATGGCGGTAGTGGTGGTGTTTGGTGTGTGTGTGGGTGGGTGGGTGGGTGGGGGGGTGCTCGGTTTCTAGTGTCGCATAAGAGGAAAATGATTATGATAGTTTGTTAGACACAAATCCAAGCCTCTCTGTTTTTTTCTTCACTCGTTGCTCAAAATGATTCCGGGGAAGGTCACAAAAAGTTCAATTGTCAGTTGTTGTTGGCGCACTATCTGTTTGTTTACCAAATTATAATTAACAGATCGTTGATAGAATCTGTTTGTGTAAAAGACTTTCACGTGTTATATAAATATCTGTTGGCCTTAGATTTAGGCATTTTTCTTCCTGTAATCACAAGAAAATCAAATTTTGTTCCTTGTATGTACTTAAGATCCACAGGTTATTTCTAGGGAAGCAATTCACCGACTAATTGTTTCAATTTGATTCCTCCTGCCTAATTTGAGATATTCTCTAAATCCTCTGTTATGCATACCCATAGATGTTATTAGACTTGTACCAGTTTGCCTCCACATGTATCTTGGACGATGGCTCCAACCTAACAACTTTAAACAACAAATTGGCATGCTAATCTTTCTCTCATTTGGCTATCATTACCCCGGTTCTACTTCTTAAGTGGTTTGGAATCTTGGGAATAATATAATGGATCCTCCCCATCATTCTTCCTATAATATACCATTGTGATAAAGTATGCCAAAGAAAAGAGAGGGCAGTCTCATCACAGATTCAACAATATTCAAATGTAATATGGCGTATCTGAAAAAACCCTGGCAGACGGGTGTTGGTTTTAGTACTGTCAATAACTTCAGAGTTCATACAGAGACACATAGTGGAGATTGCTCAGTTGTGGAGTGACGCTAGACTGCATGTCTTGGACAAAACCGGATTTAGGAAGGTCACAAGCACGGAAGGCACTTGAATTGAGATGGGAGAAAAAACATCAAACCTGCAGCCAGTCTTGATGAAGTCCTTCAGTACGGATGCTCGTTGAGTGTCCTTCGCTCGGCATCCGAATGCTACGCAAAGCACGGTCAATATAGCGCTCTTACCACCTAAAAACAACACAGATCAAAGGATAGCAGAATTCCGAAAACAAAATCATAAGTGTCGGAATGAAGATAGAGCGTTACTTCCGTTCTGCCCGATAATGAAATTAACATGATCACCAAGCTTGATTTCTAGGTTCGAATGACACATGAAGTTTTGCTGTCGAATCGTGGATATAGTTTCGGCTTGGATCTGTGGGCGCTCCATGGGAGCTGCGTCCTGTGTAGAGGAAATCTCACAACTTACAATTACATAGGAGAGATCTGACTTCCAATTACATCTTAGTGAGAAAGTGGCCCATAATGAAGTTGAACAGGGAAGGAGAATCCATGCAGTCCGTCAATCCCTGGTATTTAAACGGTTTAGGCACCAACAAATTATGGTTACACAACATACTGAAACAGAGCCAGAAAGAAACAACAATAGTGGGTTTCTCTTATTTCTAGTCATATTTTATCTATACATCCGTATATTATGGAAAATATTAGATATCCCTGCATCTTAATCAGGCATTGTGACTCCTAGTATAAACTATAGTGTTTGATTCTTGCACTTTAGGACCCTAACATTCAGTATTAAGAGATAAAAGTAGCCATTCATATTGGAAAGTCAATGTTACAAAAGGCCTGCAGCGTCCACCATGGCAGTGTTACCTTCAGAACCTAAGCCAACAAACGAAACATCATAGCCCAAGACAGCCTACATCCATCACAGAAGCTTGACCATCACTCCAAGAGTGAGAGGGGAGCAGCAACAAAAAGCTACCTCAATAGAACAGAGCACGCAAGTGTGTGAAGACAAGATCAGAAGTGATTATATGAGGAGTGGTGGCTGCTGATGACAACAGCAAGAAGACACCTTTATATGGATTGGCTATCCAACATAGGTCAACGAATCCTTACTATGTGAGCAACATTAATTGTGGAGGAAAAAAGTTAGGAGGTGAAATACCAGAAGACAATAACAGATGAATACCTTTTGAAGAAGGGAAAAGTGAATCCATGCCAATCCATCATGGTTGAGACTAAGGTGAAATAACTTAGTTTGGGATTAGTTCTGAATGTACTAGTCTGGTAGAATATTGACATGGTCAATTTGACCTGATGCTTCAGTAGGTCTTTTTCATTCTGTATTTATTGTCATTTATCTGAGAAGAGAGTTGAACTTCATAGATCTAGGAATAACCTATAAGCTGTTAGTAATCTATGCAGTATTACTTTGGTTCATTGGGATGTAATTACTTGGTCTGTTTGTGAAAGTATTAATCCTAATTATATATCTTTTACTGTCACGACCTGCTTCATTTTCCATATGCTAATGTTGGACGTTTTTGTGTGCCAGAACAACCTTTCTAATTGGTCCCAAGCGACAAGTGGTTATGATGCTTGACCCTGTTCGCATATATGCCACGGCTATCTATATTGGTAGTCTCATTATTGCACTTTTTTGTGCCCTTTATGTAAGTAGCTAATATTGAGACATTCCTGAGTTGGTGTATGCACTGGTCTTATCATAGGACTGTAAGTTTCTGATATAATTTAACTTACCAGATTCACAACAAGCTCTTAACACTTTTGGCTGTCATTTTGGAATTTGGATCGTTTTTCTCTTAAAATGGTTCTAACTATATATCATATTGATATGGTTCCCTCTAATGAAGGTGCAGATATCTTTAGGGACTCAATTATAAGCTTGACAGGCCATGTTGACACTGAGGATAAATCAATAGGAACAAAATGAATTCTGATGAAAAATTCAAAAGTATTTTGTTGGGTAGGTAACACGTCCAGGTCTTCCATTCCTTGGCTTAAGAGGAGATATAGTAAACCCACCACCTAAACAATAGCAGAACACAAACAAAAAATCATTTGAATTGAAAATCCATAACAACAAGCTAAAAATAAACGCAGAGGAAAGAAAATATACTCTCAATATGAGCTCTCACAAATCCAGGCTGTGTACCACATTCCACATGTTCCCTTGACCTAAACAGAACAACTGTTGAAACGACATCACAATGTGTTAGTGAAGCAATAGGAAAGAACAAAAATAGCAGACATCTCAATACTAACCATAGCTTCCATCATCATTGCGACGCCAGTAGCGCACATAGCAAAGATCTCGAGGCCAAACAAACCTAAGTATAATGTGTTACGAAGTTTGGCTAATGATGCAGGATGAAATACCGAAGTATTATCAATAAACCACACAATAATATGCTATTGATTATCATGTACCAGCTTCTTAGCTAAGACCTAACTATTGCATGCATCTAGGTAATAGCACAATACAATGCTGAAAGGTGGCTCTTCATATACAGTGCTTTGTTAGATTGGTGAATAAACCCACTGATCTAGTACAGACACCACGTTTATGCACTTATGAATGTAGAGGTAACGATCGCATAGTCATTAGGCTTTTTGTTTGACATTTCATTTTGCTTTTATTTGGGCTTTTGTAAAGCCATATAATTTGACTTAGAAAGTACTTTCTAAGTCAATCTTTTGTATAACTGAAATTTTTATGCTTCAATTGCCAAATATAACAGAAAAGGGGTACTTTAACAGTCAATAAAGCATGAAATGAAATATGTAATTGAGAAGAACCCTGGTACAGGTGATCCATTCTCAGAACATCAAATCAGATGCAAAAATCATCTCAAGCAAACATTTTTCCAAACATAAAAAGGAAAGATTCTATAGAAAACCTACCATCATCATATAATTTAATTGGGCGTGCAACACAGAGAAATGCACACACTAATTTGGAGTAATGTAATCGACTAAGACAAAGTTATAATAGGAAGCGGCAGACCTACATTAAGTTGGAGGGAGTATGCAAACAGGAAAACATAATAACTAATTGGACTTGATTGACCTATATTAAACTTAAGTCTGACATGCAGCAATCTAAGTTAAATAATTAATCTTATAGTAAATGCCAAATACAACACACACAAATACTGTATAAAAAAACCACTATATGGATATCTATGAGTTACCATTCATGCCAAAAATGCATGGCACTATGAATTGTCATTCTTCACACTAGGTGCAAATAAGAATCTCATCACTGAATACATAAGAATTGAGTATAAATTAAATGGGTTAAGAACCCAATCACTGAATACACAAACCATAACCATCAGGTTGACGACAAAGACAAATCAAAATAGGGTGATCATAGAATACACAAACCATAAAACCAAGATCCTTGCAATCAAAAAGTGCCAGCCACATATCTTCTAGAAACAGTAGAAAATTTGAATGCTACACAGATGAAGAAGTAAGAAGGTTGGCAGAATATCTTCATAAGCAACCAATTGAGCATCAAGCATGACAGAAGTAACTTCTTAAAAAGACCAACTAAATAAGATTTTTTCCTTTCAATTTAAAATCAGGACAATGAAATAATGAATGGTACTACAATATGTGTGACATTCACATTTATTTAAAATCAACTTAATATAATAAAGAATGGCTGACTTCTATTTTTACAGAATCCTATCAATTCACATGATATGTGAATCTCTATATTGATCAAATGACTGCTACTCTTGGTTTCCACGTCTTCAAATGGTTCACCTACAATGATGAAGAAATAACTAAGAAGTGCACTTCTATTATTGAGAGTAATTTATAAAATGTTACCTGACAATGAGTAATTTCTTTGGCCAAGCTATCACTGTCCCAATTACATCCTCAATGACTTGGTGTTGACCAAAAGGCCTAATCAACTGCTCACAGTAATGGAAACGGCAGCAAATGAGGACCCCAACAGTGCTCCTCCTACGACATAAGTTGGACTTGTAGAAGTAACGTGTCCTCGTGCTACAATTGAATTCCCATCCTCAAAACTTAACAAGGAAACAACCTTTAAATTTATAAAGATTGTGTCAAACATTGTTTATACCTAAAAATCAGATTGAAAAAATTAATCAATAAAATAACTTGTCCTTCGGTAATGGGTGTTTCACTACTCGATTGATTTGGTCTGGGTAGTCTTTCATTGGTGGTCATTGTGATATTCTACAAAATAAATAGTTTACTATAAGAAAATTAATTTTATTATGTAATCACATTATAAGAATTTGAAGATTTACCTCGTTCGGCTGAAACGAAGCACTCATGTTAGAATTTCTCAGCATCATAGCTTCAAGATTTTCAAAATTTTTCTTCATTTCTAACAACTCCTTTTGTTGAGCCTCGTATATCTGGGTATGAGCATCAACAACCAGTTCTAAGTGTGTGATTTTATTTTCATATACATTATGAGACACATGAATCGCATGTTTCACAGGAATCTTCTTTGGGCCCAAAATATGATCAAATATCTCATCTTCATCGAGATTTTCATCATTACTTGCAAGTGCCGCATTCATCTTGTCCTACATACAATATTAATGAGAATATTTTCATTAAATAAAAAATAAATTTGTTAAATGGTTGCTTACAATCAATTCTGCAGATTTTACATCCACAGCAGTACCATCCTTCTTCAAATGGGTGGCCTTAAACAAGTCTAATCTGCTAACATTGCCACCGTTTTTCTTCTCTTGTAACTGTTTGTAACAGTAGCAGCATATATGAGCATAGTAGTAAGAAAGTGTAATGCAGATTTCAACCAGAAGATAACTCACATTAGCCTTCACACAAGCATACAGCGTTGATCCCGATGTATGTCTTGTCGTTACGAACTTTCTGCTCATAACGTTTTTAGCACTCCTTAACTACATACAATGCATTATAATATAATTATATGCAATATACACTCTTAAATTCTACAAAATTAAGGAATAAATTGTTTTACCTTTCCATCGTTAGAATCCCAAAAATTCACAAGAAATTTCCATTGATCAGGATCAACACGGGAGGGGCAATCATTAAGTCGGTCAGATTTTTCTTTGTGCCGCATGTAGTGGTTTTTTTTAATATCCGCTGTGACGTCCCCGGATTTTCTAAAACTTAATCTGATGTGTGACATCCAAATTGAAACCCTCACCTCAACGAGAATCTCAATTTAAACGCCCCACACTAGGCTAAGAATAAGAAAATCAAGGGAGTCAGAAGGAAACACAGTAGCACATGTACATGAACAATAATAAAACCATACACACATGTTCACCATTCAACATATAATTACAACATGAATTGTTACAACATTTGATATTACATATTGAATAGCAAACTATACATATACATGTACTACAACTAAACTACAGGATCTTAAGACAACAGGTCCACCTGTACATCAGCTCGCCACACAACTCTCACTATCCTGGATCTTCAAGAGCATAACCACAACCTAAACAAAAGATTACATGCGGTACACGTCAGCATAATATTTTATGAATATTGTACTGAGTACGCCTACGTGTCTTTTATTTACCTCTCATCATATCTTGGCAATAAGATAAAACTAATACTTGGCAGTAACAGAAGAATATAAGAAAAGCATATACTTGTACGAGGATATTCATTAACAAAAGAGAACACATATTTTAAGCTTATTTCCCATTATATACCAAGGCCTTTATGATCACTACCAAATAGTTAGATCATTTGTACAAGGTGACCACTACCAAAGATTTAGGTCAGACCACTACCAAAGAGTTAGGTCATATGTACAATGTGACCACTACCAAAGAGTTAGGTCACTTCCAAGCACACTGCCAAAGAGTTAGTGCTTTCATATAATGGAACAGATATATTATGTTTCAAGTGTCCATAACCATAAGTACAGAGAATCATACAACATATCGTACAAGAATAATCATTTCATCCAATATCATATGCCAAGTATTCTACTATGCATATAACACAACATATTGTATAAATAGGCCAAGTAAGAGGTAATGGCGTACCTTCCAAAGAGACATTCTAATCATCATATTCCTGATGTCATCTATATCTTTGGTTAAACCTGATTAAGATAAGATCACATATCACTATTAGGTTCTCATCATCATACTTCTCATCTTAACCCTAATCGTATCCATTTTAGGGTTTTCTTAACTCATTATGATATTCTCATTATTACTTGCATTCTTGTCTAAGAATTATCATACTGATTTCATTTTCCAGATTGGGGTTCATTATCTGAACATTAGGTTCCATATCATTAATGTGCACATATTAGCCCTAGGTTGCATCATTAACCAAGATTATGGTTTCATAACATGTATTAATGGCCATCTTCATATAACTTGAATTATATGCATCTAACTGATATCTGATTTTCATATCATCTTTAGATTACTGATATGAACTTACTTTGTAACTTCCATCATTTATTGAGCATGCCTATATTTATTACATTTTATTTACGGTTATCAGCCCTAATTAGCCATATTAATCAAATTACACGATTTTGTGCATCAACGTGACCATAACTAACATCCTATGCACTGTAAACATGATTATAGACTTACTGACCTTTTTCCACAATTTTAGGTCTTTGTTTATTATTTATTATGCATGAAAAGACCATTTTACATCTTACATGATTACTCTGATATTAGTTCGTCAAAAGCCTAATATTATGCTTTCATTGTGTTCTACTCATTTTTTTGAGAATTTTGGTATATTATACTTATTTTTCTGAGCATCGAGCTAATTACTACGATTTAATGAAGAACTGCAGATTTCTGGGAATATTACCTTATTCGGCCAATGGCATGTTGCCACATGTTCTGTGAGAGGTGCGGCTCATCTCATGAGCTTGGTGCTGAGCCGGCCGGTCTGACCTGGGCCACCTAGGTTTGGTCTGGGTTCGGTCCAAAGCAACAGACCGGACCTCCTTTCTTTCCTTTCTTTCTCTGTCCCACGACGCTTGCGTGCGTCGTCTACTGGAACAACGGGCGCCGCTGGGGCTAGGGCTCTACGGAGCTCCTCTCTCCTTCTCAAGGTCCATCATGGCCAACAGCTTTGGCCCTTCCTCTTCTAAGCCTCTGACTCTCTCTCTCCCTCCCTTGCTTGAGTCCGCAACAGGACTCTCTACCCCCACGGCGCAGCCGCCGCGGGCTGTTCTTGGCGTGTATAGGCGCCGCCACCTGGGTGAAGATCTTCAGCAGCGGTCGGCCGCCTAAGCTCCACCCTCATCTCTCTGCTGCGCTCTGGCTCTCTTCTGATTTGTCGAACCCGCCGCCAAGCTTGTCCGCGGTTCTCGATCCCAGCCTACGCCGTCGATGCAAGGTCACTATCGTTGTCCTTATGACCTTGGTGCTGGCAGGCGCTGCTGCGTGAGGGAGGAATCCAGCAAGCAGTTGGTCACGAGATCCTCCAACTCGGCCTCTGGTAATACCGCCTTCACTTCGGGGTGCCTTTCTCCTGACTTCACGCGTGAGGTCGATGATGATTGGTTATCCAAGGGAGCCTGGACCTAATCTGTATGCCCCCCCTTCAATGCGATCTACACAATTGGGTGGGCTGCCTGATCTCTAGTTATAGCTAACCCTCGCTCCCCTCTTCTGCCGATGTGCCTCTACGCCTAGATTTCCAGAACAAGCCTTACCGGTCACACCCATGGAGGCCGGCTTCCTTTCTCCTACCCGCCACCTGCGACTTGTGGTGGAAGAACTAGGAGGACAGGGAGGTGAACTTCATCTGTAGAAGACAAAGGAGAAGCTGGGGGGTATAGTTGTTCTTATCTTGCGTCCCACTTCTTTGCTTCCTCTACTGTGACCTCTTCTCCCAACCGTCCTCTTATCCCACTCCTCAACGCACGTCAAGGATTCTAGACAACGTGGGAGCTATTGTTCTAAAGCGCAGACTGTAACTGCTGTGAGGGAACAAATATTTAGCCATCCAATGTATCCAGAACTGAAATCCAACCCTCACGTCTGAACTAGTTACATGAAGCAACCCAGTCAAATGCTAGAAAAGGGTCACGCGTCCCATTTAAACCAATTAGCCACGTGACATATTAATCTATGCTCTTGATTACAACTTAGACATACATAAAAACCAAACCTAGTGCTACATCGTAATATATTGCTTATTTTGTTTAACTCCAAAACCATGTACCCCTTTGTAGGAATATTCAGATAGCACTGAATTTGGGACAAAGATTCCTCATCACTCAAGTTACATCCGATCCAAAAGTCCTTTAAAACCTCTAATATTGTAATTATCTTCATAAGCACATGTAATAGGGCAAAATGACATCATCCTCATCACAAGACACTTAGAAACCTCAAAGTAAGTCAAACTCACGAGATTCACTTGTCTTATTAGATGTTTAGAGAATCCAAAAGTCCACTCCATCACATCCTACACATCTTAAGAGAAATTTCGTCCTCAAAATTAAGTCAAAAACCAGTCTTTCAGATCATATACATCTTAAAAGAAATTTCGTCCTCGAAATTAAGCCATCATCTTACTTCAAAGAACAACCAAAAGGTCTTCATCCATAACTGCGACATTATTCTAGGTGCAATATTCCCATAAACATCATGTCCAAAACATATATGTACCACTCCTAGGAGGCTATTAAAGCATCTAGGGGAGACTACCCCTTTAAAAGGGTTTAGAGACTCATGTTAGATCATGACGTACCTCATATATTATGGTTTCTTTCTTATCTTTACCCATGCATTCGGGTTGCCACATCATATTAATATTTTCTAGAGGTGTTAGCCATGTTAGCCTGTTATATCAAGGTGTCTCAACCTTTATGTTGTGCTAACTATCAAACTATATTCCATCTTTGTTAAGCACCGAGATTAATACCTCGTGTAACATGTTTCATTCATATGATCTTATTTCATTACTCATAATAAATTGCAACATTTACAAGTGATTTCATCACAAGATTAGTCAATAGTATCACATTATCATCACTATTCATGTATATGGTTAACCATTATTATATTGATATCTATTAAACCATCTCTAGGTTTTTATCATATCGTGTATATGTATCACATCTTAAAATTAGATCATATCCTTACATATATTGTATCATAGTTGTGCTAAACAAACTTATATGAGTTTCTCTTTAAACATATATCAAAACTTCATCTAGTCCAACTGAGGTTCTCCTGACCCATATCATAAGGGTAGTGTCATGCTCAGTCTCTCTGAGCTAACTCAACTCTATGAGTATCTCATAAGCACATACTTTATCTTTTCTCTCTTAGCTTAGGGTTCTCAGATTACCTCATTGGCACTAGTGATCAACTTCACAAACTCTAGCCACATAAGCACAAACCAAAACATGTTATGACATACTCTTCATAGATCTCTAACCATGAAACATCTTACCAAAATCTCTCTTATATACACCACTAGATTCCTATGTGGGAAACCACCAACCCGAGCATGAGGCTTCACAGAAATTAACATAGCTACCTCCTCCAGGGTCTTGGGCTCTCTCCCTCACCCAGATGGTAGGCACTCATATTCATGTTCACATGTGCACATATATAACCAGCCTCTCTCTGTCTCTAGGGTTTGGCCTTCCCAAGGACATCTAGGGTTCAACAAGACTATAGGAATCATGCATAAAGCTACTCAACTCAATCACTCAGGAGTAGTCTAGTTTAGGACATATCATATCACATATCTCATATTTCTCATATCGTGGAGTCTAGGTTCTCTGACCTTCTCCCTGTGGGTCTCGCTCTCTCTTGAGCTAACCCTAAAACTGGTCCTAACACTAGAGGTCCTCCTTTGTAAAAGAGCTTGAGGCTCCTGCTGACTCACAACCTAGTCTTAACTTGAGACATATCTTATCTCATAGAAGCCTATTCACTTGCATCGTCAGAACTTATCTCAAAACCTCAAAACTAAACTTATGTCCTCAAAGTCAAACAAAGATTATCACAAACTATCTTATGTCTTCTATATAAGACTTACATCATATCATCAAAACTTATATCATATATTCCATCTATCATAATATATCAAACAAGGCTCTAGACATCTAATCTAGAACTACTCTCTCTTCTAGACTGATGTCATTCTCTTTCACTTAGGTTACATGATCACCTCCTACTCGTACATGTGTGGGGACACATTTTTGTAATACATATACATAATAAAATATTATATAGTTTTTCTCCGATAAAACAAGCGTCAGAGAAAACTATCAAGGTTCGATCTGATTGGAATCAAAAACCAAATCCTGAATACGAGTGTCCCACACATAGTAGAGAGTACAGTGCCATGAAAACTAGTGAAAAGGGTGAGAAAAAGGGGTAGACTAGTGTAGCTACTCTAGACAACATGCGCCATATGTCTAGGGTTTCTCTTCCCTTGATGCACGTCATTTCCAAATAGTGCAACGTCCCATACCGCTACACTACAAGGAAAGAACGACATCTAAGGACTTGCCATACAACAAGCACTAGTCTAGACCTAGTTCTCAGACATCTAGGTGCTAACCTAGAGGCTAGGTCAGATCTAGTCTCTAAAAGACGACTAATCTAACCCTAAAGATTATTAAGTTCAAGGTTTTCTGGTTTTGAGTTGCATAACGAGCAAATGTCAGGCTTTGCTATTGTTCATGCTCTGATACCACCTGTGACGTCCCCGGATTTTCTAAAACTTAATCTGATGTGTGACATCCAAATTGAAACCCTCACCTCAGTGAGAATCCCAATTTAAACGCCCCACACTAGGCTAAGAAGAAGAAAATCAAGGGAGTCAGAAGGAAACACAGTAGCACATGTACATGAACAATAATAAAACCATACACACATGTTTACCATTCAACATATAATTACAACATGAATTGTTACAACATTTGATATTACATATTGAATAGCAAACTATACATATACATGTACTACAACTAAACTACATGATCTTAAGACAAAAGGTCCACCTGTACATCAGCTCGCCACACACCTCTCACTATCCTGGATCTTCAAGAGCATAACCACAACCTAAACAAAAGATTACATGCGGTACACGTCAGCACAATAATTCATGAATATTGTACTGAGTACGCCTACATGTCTTTTATTTACCTCTCATCATATATTGGCAATAAGATAAAACTAATACTTGGCAGTAACAGAAGAATATAAGAAAAGCATATACTTGCACAAGGATATTCATTAACAAAAGAGAACACATATTTTAAGCTTATTTCCCATTATATACCAAGGCCTTTATGATCACTACCAAAGAGTTAGATCATTTGTACAAGGTGACCACTACCAAAGAGTTAGGTCAGACCACTACCAAAGAGTTAGGTCATATGTACAATGTGACCACTACCAAAGAGTTAGGTCACTTCCAAGCACACTGCCAAAGAGTTAGTGCTTTCATATAATGGAACATATATATTATGTTTCAAGTGTCCATAACCATAAGTACAGAGAATCATACAACATATCGTACAAGAATAATCATTTCATCCAATATCATATGCCAAGTATTCTACTATGCATATAACATAACATATTGTATAAATAGGCCAAGTAAGAGGTAATGGCGTACCTTCCAAAGAGACATTCTAATCATCATATTCCTGATGTCATCTATATCTTTGGTTAAACCTGATTAAGAAAAGATCACATTTCACTATTAGGTTCTCGTCATCATACTTCTCATCTTAACCCTAATCGTATCCATTTTAGGGTTTTCTTAACTCATTATGATATTATCATTATTACTTGCATTCTTGTCTAAGAATTATCATACTGATTTCATTTTCCAGATTGGGGTTCATTATCTGAACATTAGGTTCCATATCATTAATGTGCACATATTAGCCCTAGGTTGCATCATTAACCAAGATTATGGTTTCATAACATGTATTAATGGCCATCTTCATATAACTTGAATTATATGCATCTAACTGGTATCTGATTTTCATATCATCTTTAGATTACTGATATGAACTTACTTTGTAACTTCCATCATTTATTGAGTATGCCTATATTTATTACATTTTATTTACGGTTATCAGCCCTAATTAGCCATATTAATCAAATTACATGATTTTGTGCATCAACATGACCATAACTGACATCCTATGCACTGTAAACATGATTATAGACTTACTGACCTTTTTCCACAATTTTAGGTCTTTGTTTATTATTTATTATGCATGAAAAGACCATTTTACATCTTACATGATTACTCTGATATTAGTTTGTCAAAAGCCTAATATTATGCTTTCATTGTGTTCTACTCATTTTTCTGAGAATTTTGGTATATTATACTTATTTTTCTGAGCATCAAGCTAATTACTACGATTTAATGAAGAACTACAGATTTTTGGGAATATTACCTTATTCGGCCAATGGCGTGTTGCCACGTGTCCTGTGAGAGGTGCGGCTCATCTCATGAGCTTGGTGCTGAGCCGGCCGGTCTGACCTGGGCCACCTAGGTTTGGTCTGGGTTCGGTCCAAAGCAACAGACCGGACCTCCTTTCTTCCTTTCTTTCTCTGTCCCACGACGCTTGTGTGCGTCGTCTACTGGAACAACGGGCGCCACTGGGGCTAGGGCTCTACGGAGCTCCTCTCTCCTTCTCAAGGTCCATCATGGCCAACAGCTTTGGCCCTTCCTCCTCTAAGCCTATGACTCTCTCTCTCCCTCCCGTGCTTGAGTTCGCAACAGGACTCTCTACCCCCACGGCGCAGCCGCCGCGGGCTATTCTTGGCGTGTATAGGCGCCGCCACCTGGGTGAAGATCTTCAGCAGCGGTCGGCCGCCTAAGCTCCACCCTCATCTCTCTGCTGCGCTCTGGCTCTCTTCTGATTTGTCGAACCCGCCGCCAAGCTTGTCCGCGGTTCTCGATCCCAGCCTACGCCGTCGATGAAAGGTCACCATCGTTGTCCTTATGACCTTGGTGCTGGCAGGCGCTGCTGTGTGAGGGAGGAATCAAGCAAGCAGTTGGTCATGAGATCCTCCAACTCGGCCTCTGGTAATACCGCCTTCACTTCGGGGTGCCTTTCTCCTGACTTCACGCGTGAGGTCGATGATGATTGGTTATCCAAGGGAGCCTGGACCTAATCTGTATGCCCCCCTTCAATGCGATCTACACAATTGGGCGGGCTGTCTGATCTCTAGTTATAGCTAACCCTCGCTCCCCTCTTCTGCCGATGTGCCTCTACGCCTAGATTTCCAGAACAAGCCTTACCGGTCACACCCATGGAGGCCGGCTTCCTTTCTCCTACCCGCCACCTGCGACTTGTGGTGGAAGAACTAGGAGGACAGGGAGGTGAACTTCATCTGGAGAAGAAAAAGGAGAAGCTAGGGGGTACGGTTGTTCTTATCTTGCATCCCACTTCTTTGCTTCCTCTACTGTGACCTCTTCTCTCAACCGTCCTCTTATCCCACTCCTCAACGCACGTCAAGGATTCTAGACAACGTGGGAGCTATTGTTCTAAAGCGCAGACTGTAACTGCTGTGAGGGAACAAATATTTAGCCATCCAATGTATCCAGAACTGAAATCCAACCCTAACGTCTGAACTAGTTACATGAAGAAACCCAGTCAAATGCTAGAAATGGGTCACGCGTCCCATTTAAACCAATTAGCCACGTGACATATTAATCTATTCTCTTGATTACAACTTAGACATACATAAAAACCAAACCTAGTGCTACATCGTAATATATTGCTTATTTTGTTTAACTCCAAAACCATGTACCCCTTTGTAGGAATATTCAGATAGCACTGAATTTGGGACAAAGATTCCTCATCACTCAAGTTACATCCGATCCAAAAGTCCTTTAAAACCTCTAATCTTGTAATTATCTTCATCCTCATCACAAGACACTTAGAAATCTCAAAGTAAGTCAAACTCATGAGATTCACTTGTCTTATTAGATGTTTAGAGAATCCAAAAGTCCACTCCATCACATCCGCTTTGAAGTTTCTCCAACAATCCCTCACTGTTCGCAAAACTGAATTCTTCCCCTTTATGTCGATAACAAACTTGGTCTGTAACAAAAGAATAATTTTTAAATAAAAAATTCACAACATTGTATTATATCTCTAAGACTAGAATTACCTCCACATAATTCCATATAGAGGTTTTGTTTTCCACAGGTACTTGTCGCCAATGAAGATAGTTTAATGGTGCAAGATCAGAATTTCTAGCAACAGTTCCCAAAAAGGAAGACATGTCATTCTGATGTGGTCCTATTGGATCTCCATTCTCATCCAAAGTAATTGGCAGCTTTTTATCCCCTGTCTTACCCCATAATCAGATACACTTAGAATAGCCCCTTGTTTTTTTTATTTGTAGCTCCCCCTACAAAATCATGAATATGATGCAAGCATTTACAAGGATATACATATTATACACATATAATTAAGTATTAGTTTGTGAAAAATATAATGCATCTTCGTATCTAAATTTTCTTACCTTCACTTTGCCCAGGATCAAAAGTAGGAGACTCAGCAACAGAATGTTGATCATTATCTAATTTATCAATTTCAACCTCTTGATTGTTACTGACATCATTTACCAAACGTTGCATACTTGCTTTTACAGGCACTCCTTGATGACTTTTTTTTTCTAAGTGTCTTTTAGAATGATTTTCTTCTCTAGTATTATTTGAGTTTTCCACCACATGACTTTTACCAACAACACCAACTCCATCATTTGACACAGAAGATTTTTTTTCTTTTGCAAGGTTCAAAGAAGAACTTCTGTTGTTATTTGCAGCTGATCCCGCCACGATTTTACTATTTCTAAGTCCTGCTTTTGCATTTGAACACCCCCAATCAGCATTTATCGAGCCAAGATACCCTCCTTTTGGTCTTTTGGAAGTACCTGCAACTAAAATGATGATATGAGCGGTTCTAAGCAAGATATTCAATGATGTAATTTTTTATTTTACCTGTCATACTCCCGTGAGTTAATCCTTCATTGCAGACATCATCAGTAAGTGGAGACAATAGCTGACTGCGTCTTTTCATTCTCCTAAATAGACAATTGATATCAAAAATATTCAATTACAAACTGAAATCATGGCATACATTCTCTAATTGTGTTCCTAAAATAAAATTAAAAATTTCAATAATATTTTAATTTTGTTGATGAAGCCGACATCCAACAAGCAAACTCATTAAGCAGATTAACCCAAATATATAATTATGTAAAAGAATAAATGATCATTTTATAAATAAAGGGATAACATGAGTGTTTCCAGTAATTGACCCAACTAATAAAATAAAAAGAGTTACATAAGATCAATGATGGGGATCATGACCCTCTTCATAAAAGGTCACACCCTCCATGTCTTCTCTGACTAAATTAACGTCATCACAAACGTCACTTAAGATATCTTCCAAATCACTTAGAGATTTATCTTCTGACAAGAAGGTTCCATCCATGAAATTATCATGAAGCTTCTCCTCCATGTCATAAGTATCACGAGGTGTAGTGTGCACAACAAAGCTCCAATTTTTTTGACTTATGTCTTTCACATAAAACACTTGTTGTGCTTGGGAGGCCAATGTAAATGGATGATCAGTTACATCAATATGTTTTAAATTGACCATTGTGAAGTCATTTTCAGATTTTTTGATGCCTCTGTTTACATTGACCCAGTCACATTTGAACAATACAACTTTGAGTTGCTCGTAATAACTGATCTCGAAAACGTCCCTTAACACCCCGTAGTACGTAACCTGACCCGTTAGAGGATTTTTGTCCTTGGAGCTGGCAAAACTTTTGGTCTGAGCATTCACCATAATTCCACTATTTTGTGTTTTCCTCCCGCATTCTCGATCCTTGGTGCAAAATCTATAACCATTTGTTACATATCCCGCATATTGCATCGTCATTTGTTGCGGTCCTCGAGCCAACACCAAAAGGTTTGGTGACACAGTTGTCGACTTTGCCTTCTCCTCAATCTGAAAATATTATGAATTTTATTATTTATATAATTTTGTTATTTTTCTAATGGAAATAACTTATTTAAACTTACATGTTTCTTAAACCATTCATTGAAACTGTTCATATGAAGATTACTGATTTCCCATTGTCGTGCACGTGGATTGATTTTCTTCAAGTATCAGATGTGCTCCCTGCTAACAAACACTTGTGACACACCTAGACGTAAATATGAAAGTACATTGTGAAAAGTAAACAACGATCTTACTTCACGTATGGATCAACTGCATCACAGTTTGCCAAAATATATTGATGTGCAGCTTTGAGCATTGTGCTATCAAGCATAATAGGAGTCTTCTTTCCTAGACGACGCCCTTTATGAAAGAATATAGACCACTCTTCATCATTATTCATATCTTCACCTTCCACATCATTTCTAGACAATTTAGTGAACCTTGTCTCAACTCCTGAGAGATATCTCGAACAAAATGTTAAGCATTCATCGGCCAAGTAACTTCTGCTATAGAAGCTTCTACAGCAGCTTTATTTCACACATATCTTTTTAAAGTTTGCAAGTGTCTACATTAATAAGAAATAAAACTCTCTAAGAACATCACATACAATCGGATGCAAAGTCTGAATAAATTTAATTGTTAGAAAGATTACCTCTCCACGGGGTACATCCAACGATAGAATATCGGTCCGGCTATCTTCGCTTCTCGTGGAAGATGAATGACCACATGCTCCATCACATCAAAGAATGATGGTGGGAGAATCTTCTCTAGGTTACAAAGAGTCACTGCTATTCTGGATTCCAACTTCTCAAAAGTATTTGGATTTATGACTTTAGAGCATAAGTCTTTAAAAAAATTGGACAACTCAATTACAACAGATCTAACATTTTTGTTGGGCAACGCTACTTGTAAAGCTAATGGGAGGAACTGTTGCATCAATACATGATAATCATGACTCTTCAATGCCATCAACTTTTTTTCTTTGACGCGTGCATTTCTAGCTATATTAGAAGAATACCCATCAGGAACTCGAGCAGACTTCAACAGCTTACAAAATAATTCTTTTTCCTCCTTCTTCAAAGTAAAACATGAAGGTGGGATGATATTTTTATTTCCATCCTTGATAATGTGAAGTGTATGCCTTATGCCCATCTCTTCGAGGTCATATCGAGATGTTTCAGTGTCCTTTGATTTCTCCATTCCTAGCAGTGTGTGAATCAAACTCTCACATACATTCTTTTCTATGTGCATCACGTCAAGATTATGACGTATAAGGTTATATTTCCAGTATGGCAGCTCAAAAAATATACTTCGCTTTCTCCAGTTGTACGGTAAATTATCTACATCTCTAGTTTGATCTAGAACTTGACTTCCAGACAACATCTTAGGAGCACTTCTAAATTCTTCTTTTCCGTCAAATGATGAAGCATCTTTACAAAATTTATGATCCGTTGGGAGGAACCTCCTGTGACCCATGAAACATGATTTCTTACTATATGGTAGTCTCCATGAGCACGCGTCTTCGTTGCAGAAAGGACATGCAAGATACCCACTAGTTTGCCAACCAGATAGATAACCATATGCAGGAAAGTCGCTTATCATCCATAGTAAGGCAGCATGCAACTTGAAAACTTCTTTACGATCAGCATCATAAGTATCTGCGCCAGCTTCCCACAGTTCTTTTAACTCCTCAATCAACTATTACAGGTAGACATCTATGTCCATTCCCGGTTGAGATGGACCAGGAATAATCATCGACAGGATAAAATTGGGAGACTTCATGCACAACCATGGTGGCAAGTTGTACGGAATCAATACGATGGGACAAATACTATATGATAGACTCATGAGGCCAAAGGGATTAAAACCATCAGAAGTTAATCCAAGGCGAACATTGTGAGAATCAGAAGCAAACTCAGCATGCATATTATCAAACGTCTTCCATGCTGGAGAATCTGCTGGATGTCGTAGAATCCCATCCTTGGTACGACTTTCATCGTGCCACCGCATTAGGGGTGAAAGTTTCGAACACATGAACAATCTCTTCAACCTAGGAGTCAAGGGAAAGTAGTGCATGACTTTATAAGGAACTCTTTTCTTGTTCATATGAATGTTTTCTACACCAGCTTCGTCAATTTTGATTTCTTTATATCTAGAAGCACTACATTTCGGACATGAAGTCTTATCTGCAAAATCCTTTCGATACAAAATGCAGTTATTTTTGCAAGCATCGATTTTATCATAGTCAAGTCCAAGGTCCCTGATTATTTTCCTGAATTCATAATAAGAGTCGGGCAACGTCTCACCCTCTGGAAGCAATTCCTTCAAAAGCTCAAGCAGCTCAGAAAATGACTTATTACTCCAATTATTGACACATTTTATGTGAAACAACCTCACAACGATGTACAATTTAGAGTACTTATTACTTCCAGGGTACAATTCATATGCAGCAATCTCTAACAGTTTGTAAAATTGCTCAGCTTCTGCATCATCAACAAATACAAATCGATGGTCGTTGTCTTCCATATTCTCTCCTTCCTGTGATACACCATACGCATCATGCAACATGTCTCTCATGTCATCTTTGGACGTGTCATTTTGTATTTGTGAATCCTCAGAGCTATCAAATGAACCCTCACTGTGAAAAATCCAATTTGTGTAGGTGGTCAAGAATCCATTCCATAACAAGTGTTCAGTTGCGACTTGTCGGTTCTGCCTATGCACATTTAAGCACTGCTTACAAGGACATAAGATAGTCCCATCCCTGCTGGATTTTGAAAATGCATGCTCTATAAATTTAACCACCCCAAGTAAATTTGTTATGCTTGTTCTGTGTTCCTCATGGATCCAACTTTTATCTATCATGACTACCTATAACAATTAAGAAAAAAAAGGATAAGAATACAAAGTATTAAAAATCGTTACATAACTTAGTTTCATAACTAAAGGCTCCTATATAAACTGTTCATTAAGATGTTTTGTAACTCTGCCCTATTGTAGATTCCCATCAGTCATGTAGTTTCTGGTCATTGATCATTTGAAGTACAAAAATTCTACAATTTAAATGAAATTCTCAATACTTTTGTCATGGTAATAGTCAATTGTAACCCAACCAAAAGTCCCATATAATCCTAGTATACAACTCAAACACATATATGACATGTGTGGCTCCTTTTGTTTAGAAACAATACAACACAAAAACAAAATCATCAGAATATAGTAAATACCAAATATGCTCTACATAGCATACATAATTTTAATGCTCTATAATCTAGTCGTCATACGAAATTATGTGAAGTATATGTATCTTGGTCCATACTATTTTTCCATTCCCAGTAGTTTTTCCATAACTCTCCCTGGTTCATGGGCCCTTTGAACTAGCAAAATGTTGATTGTCATATTCAGTTTTCTGTTTCAATTTTGACATCATCGTAACTCACCAATATATTCTAGGTGTTTACGACATTGCTTGAAAATTGCTTCACTCTTCTCCTCTCGAATACCAACCCACATCCCTTATTCTAGCTCCAGACTTCATGGACTGCCAACACCTTACTTCATAGACTGCCGAAGAAGGGGCAATGTAAGGATTAAGCAAAGAAAAATCAAATGCAGAGAGGAGAAAGACGCGGTGGGCGCAACTAGCTCAGGAAGACCCCTCCCCAAATTCATGTTTTTATGATTTCTCATACCCACCAAATCACATACAAAATGCAAACATAGGACTCACTCCCCATTCTGGAACCCCCATGCCCTATTGCCGATAATGTGAAGAAAAATGACTAGTTCGGATGCATAATGAATTCAATTAAGGGGCAGTTTGGTAGGGTGTAATTGTAGTTCTTAACATTCAATTGGCTATTTTTCAGTTGTATTTTTTATTTGAGTAGTTGTGTTGGTGCTAATTCATTGATTTGTAGTTACATCCGTCTTCACTTTTCGCCCCAAAATCAGTGAGTTGGTGATGCGCCTCTTTCAGGTGCAGTCGGGTGCAGAGCGACCTTCCTGTCATTTTGACGGTGCTTTCCTTCTATGCTACCTTTTATTTCTGGTAATGACAATCACGGACCACACGACACCAGTCGAAGATACCTGTTGTGGTAGATTTTACTGAGACCACCAGTTAGTGTGTGAATTAATTCACGTACCAAATGAATGGGAGCATAAACATGGAGTTTATTACGCATCCTACCAAATAGAAACATAGCAGTTTGAAACATAGGATTATGTTTGATCCGTTCTTAAATTCTTCGAACTACACCAGAGCACATCATACCAAACAGGGCCTAACTGCAGCCGACAACACCCAACCAAATAAAATTTTGATCTGAAAATTGGACATTTAATTGTAATGAATTGCAGCTACCTCCTACTAAACAACCCCTAATCGAAACCAAACAAGCGTAGTGGATAGGCTATGCTACTCAGATTAGTTGGGTCTTTTTAAAAATAGTAATAAGTTGAATATTTTAGATACCTTGCAGTGGAGAGGCTCGGCTCAGGGGAAGTAGTAGCTCCCTAATTAGTATAGTTGCTGTAAATGAACAGATTTGAGATTCCTACTATTAAGACTTGCTAATATTTAGTGTCCATAGTGAGATATAAAATCAAGAAGCCCCAAACCACCCTTCTAAATTGTTTATAGTTTCCTAATAAGCACTTGATTTTGAAGATATGTCCTGTAAAATTTCCATAGATGTATATTTATTGCACCATATCAATTTGAATTAATGAAACTGCCTCTATGGTCAGTTGATTAAAACTTCAATCTTCTTAGAAGACAACCGCCTCTATGGCTTCCCTTTTGTAGAAAGTACTAGTGCCCTTACAAATCAGGTGTTCATTTCATATAGCATGGTGGTGGTGGTGGTTTGCAGTAAAAGGATATGTTGTTCTTACCAATGGCGGAGCCACATAAAGGCCATGTGAGGCCTGTGCCTCACCCACCTTTTCAGATGAAAACGAATTAGGCAGTTAGAAGGAAGTTTTAATAGCTAAGGGCTTATTTGGTTTTAAGTAGTTGCAACTAGCACCGTGAATTGTAAGACATGCAAATGAAAATAGGAAATGGAACACAACGTCACTTGTTTGGTACTAAACAGCTGGTTTTCAGTCCTTTCGTTCAGTAATGGCCTGGATGGGGTTAGATTTTGAATCAGGACATCACGGTGTGGTTACCACCACGCACACAGCCACATAGAACTAAAGTAGGACACCTGATCGTGGAGTTGTAAAACATGTGCAGTTGCTACTCACGTTGCTGCAACTGCTTGAAACCAAACGGGCCCTAATACTCATTTGTCGAGCGATCCTACTGCTGAAAACTATGCTGAATGTAGGCGGGAAATTGGGGGAGCCGTTGTGTCGAAGACGAACCTTGCTTCGCGTGGTTGGGTCGGAGGCTGGGAGGCGGTCGTCCATCGAAAAGTGAAGTCCGTCTGCTGGGTGGGGGGGTCGATGGAGGCGCTCGACTGTTGGGCTGCGCGCTCGGCTACTCGGTTGCTTGGCGACTGGGCTGCTTGGCTGCTGGGCTCCGATCGACGGATGGACTCGGAGCAGCGGCATACGGGGAGGGAGTCGGCGATCGGGAAGCACGAACGAGACTCCTTACTTCATGTGCCAGGGAGTCGGCGATGGAGGCGCTCGGCTGCTGGGCTGCGCGCTTGACTGCTTGGCGGCTGGGCTGCTTGGCTGCTGGGCTACGATCGGCGGCTGGGCTAGGAGCAGCGGCGTCCGGGGAGGGAGTCGGCGATCGGGAAGTGCGAACGGGACTCCTTGCTTTGTGTGCCATGGTCACACGGCCGGACTGGATATGCTCAAACCGTTTCACGGGCATTTACGGGGGAGATATGGAAAGAGTGCGGGATTTTTTCCCCTTTAGTCTCTGGCCTTTTGTTACATTTTTTTTATACAATTAAAACAAGTAAAAATTTGTAGCTACATCTTATTTATTGAGGTGGCTACAATTATTTAAGTTACACAATTAAATTTTATAAGTAAAAATAGCTCTCGCTACACATAAATTAAATGTAACTTACACAATCGTAGCTAAATCATCTTTTTTTTGTAGTGTTAGAAGCAGATTATGCAGGTCAATCATACGATAGCTCTTTATTTATACAAGATATTATTGAGCTCTTTATGTATGATTGGTTGAATACATCAATGATAGAGACATGGATAAGGTGAGATCTTGTTTATACATCCATATACCTTGTGTAAGATCTGATGATCTGGTTTCTTATATATTAATGCATACATAATATATGTTTTGCAGCTACTTAGTCGAAGATCAATGCAAACAATTTGCATTTGATCATGTGGGATTTTTGATTCCATCATTGATTAGTATGGTAGCTAAAGACCCCGATAGTGTTCAACAATATTGTATAGATGCTTTTACAATTTTCGGTCAGCAAAAGAAGACGATAATGTTGGTATGTATGCCCTGAGAGCCAATCATGGGATGATTGGTGGGATACATTAAGATTGATTTGATAAACATCAAAGGCAAGCTTCCAATTCTTTCTGGTTCAGTCATATGAGATAGTGATAGAACAGATTGAATGTCTAGAGAATGACAGTACTCAATGACGTATGCCTTCAGGTTCATGACCTAAACGATGAGATCATACGGATGCTAAGAGTTTGTACATTCTTGTTATGTCCCTAGTCGGATGTCATTGTGGAAGGTAAATAGACAGCAATGACACACAGGGCTAGATTGTGGTGTTGGTTGATGACAGAATATCATTAGTCATGATATAGAGATATCAAACCAAACATATAGGTACTTGTTAGAGAACAAGTGTACCGGACAGACCCACCGTGAGTTTGACACATGGAACCATGAGATGGTAGTCACAGTCAGTACTCACAGTGATGGTGGTGAGTGTGATTCTTAGACCTGAAATTACTACACTCAACACATGTCATTGGGCACACTTTGACATCATCAAACGCAGCCCTGAAACATGGGTTGTTATAAAGGTGATGATTGGGTGGCTTTGACACATGGGGCTTTTGAGGGGTGAGTGATAGATATGGGATTTGTCCCTCCTAAGGGAGTTTGATATCCAAGGCCACTTGATGAGTAGGATTGAGATAGGCATGCGCACGCATGTGTGAATCAGTATGTGATATTGATGTCATACATATCTCCTTCAATCTACTCTGAGATCAAGAAAGTGAATGAACGTTGACAGGATGACTGTTCCATGCCTTGAGTTCATTCGGGATATCAGTGACAAAGGAATTATACATTCACTGTAACATCATTCATGGATTGTAGGATGAAAGTTGTTCTCCAACTTTCTACTTTCACTTGGGTAGCACTGATGTGTGACTAGGCACCGCTCTTTGCTTGTGAAGTCATAAGTGTTATGGACTTTCACTGCCAACGTGAAATGGACCTGTAGGGTCACACACATAGGATTTAACCTGGAAGAGGAGTTTTGTCCACAAGCAATGTTTAGATTGATTACTAAAGGAGTTTAGTAGTTCAATTAAACACTCAATCAGTCGATAGCTCAATATCATATGGTTCAAGGTGTTGGACGCATTGATTGGAGTATCGGATTGATTGAAATCACAATTGACTGATTTTGCCCAACCTGTGCTCCCAACCGATCGGCTCATGTGATGAACCGGTCAGCTGAGGTGCAGAACCGGTCGGCTGGAGTGTCCAGGCCGATCGGCTCATGCCCAGGTTGAAACGACCGGTTCAAGAGTTGAACCGATCGGCTCAACTGGTGCAACCGACCAGTTGGGAAAGTCATGTCGGCAAGAATTTTCCTTTGGTTTCAAATTTCCCAATTCGATTGGGAATAACATTGGTATTCGATACCAATTGAGAACGAAACAAGGAAAGTCTTTTTGAGCCGGATTAGGACCATGAACCGATCGGTTCAGGGAACCAACCGATCGGTTGGAGTGCCCCAAACGATCGGCTCAGGTCCAACCGATCGGCTCAATGGCCGAACCGATCGGTTCAGTTGTGAACCGATCATTTCAAGTTGCGAACCGGTTGCTTTTTGTGGAAAATTCTCGAACCCTTCTACTCCTGCTTTTAGTCCCGTATTGCCGGGCACAGAGAACCCTGTCCCATGACCCGCCTATATATATAGGGGTATTGGGGGCTTCTCAAAGTATAACTCAATGCAAGCCGGTTGCTTTGCGAAGTTGTCGTTCTCTCTGGTTTTGGTAACCGTGAGAGAGCCCGAGCAAGTGCTTCCCGCAAAGGGAGGTGCAGCAAGGGAAAGACAACTGCAGTTGCAACTGGTAGCAGGAGAGTGTGTTGGCGACTAGTACGTCAACAGGAGGGTGCGACTCCTTCCACTTCCTTGTGGGACAAGGAGAGTGGAGTTCCAGGTGGTCCGTGTGGACTACTACAGAGGCGGGGGGACACTGCCGCTTAGGAGGACAATTGTCATCTGACAGTCTGGTAGGAGGAGGAGTCGTCAGTCCCAGTGTGACCAGGAGCTGCACAGACACCGTCCAAGACCGGAGTTGAAGACCGCGCATTGCGCGAGGTATTGTCACCGAGCAAGCCTCGGGACAAGGTATGATTCCACAAACCATCCTTTCCTATTATATAGACGTTGACGCGTTTCCTCGGTATGGGTTTGGGGAGAAAATTTTTTATTTCCGCTGCCTTCTCTGTCTCCCCTAAAACCCAACAGATAATAATAGCTCCATTCAATGTCAAGTAAGTTTACTTTATTTATAATTTGGACTTAAGAAAATTCCATTTTTATTGTGCATTTTGAGTTATTAATTTTTAACTTTTTTACCTATAGCGCTAGACATTGGGAGTTACTAGTTATTGTCCCTGGGACATTTACTGTTTATTATCTAGATCTTGCGGGAAGTACATTGAATACTAAAATTGGACACACATTGAGAATGTCATTATTCTGGTGAGAAATATTTCATTTTTATATCCATTAACATATGTTATTACATTACTATTTAATTATGCAATTTACTGTGTTACATTAACATGTAGGGGTTTAGATGCATTCAAAACTGCTGGAGGAAATGTCCCAAGGAGAAAGAACCAGCCAATAATTTGGGAGAACGTAAAAGTAAGTTCCCGACTCCAATGTATATATTATTTATGTGAACTGTGCTTAGTTGTATTTTTTTATATTTTGTATGTTTCAATTTATAGTGCGCTACACAAGACAACGGCTGGGCATGCACATACTATGTGATGCGATTTATGCAGATGATTATCCGACATGCCGCATTGGATATTAATAGCATACATGAGGTATTATATATAGTCTCATTAGTTAGTATGAAATATATCAATCTTATTTTTATATTATTACTTATATATATACATCATTCTCTTTGCAGGTGTTTAAAATTGACCACACTATAGGTAAAAGCTTAAAAATTGTACATGCTCCATATACGATGGAAGCATTAAATGAAGTAAGAGAAGAATGGGCAAAAGCCATACAAGCAGTGGCGATTGTAAGATAGAATTGGGATGCTGATAGCGATGCTGAATGATATTTTATAAATGAATATTTCTGAATGTTTATACATGTCTGAATGTTTCTACATGTATTTGAATGTTTCTACATGTGTGCATGTGAGAATTGAATTGATGTCTGAATGTATCTACTTGTGTGAAAAAATATTTGTTGATTTTGTAGGTTTGTGGCCTGTTTGTAGGCTGATATCAATGGATGTCGTAAACCTGCAGTTCATAAAACTGAACTGTAGGTTCTCATCCTGCTGACCAGCCACAGCAGGCCTGCAAACTGATAAAAAAAATATTAAAGTATAGGCATCGGTTATTTATAGAACACCGTCATCAAAGGCCTACAACGTCGGTTATTGGATAAAAACTGACGCCTAATATGACAAACAACCCGACTGTGCAGGAAAGCACGGCCGTGGTGGAAAAGGCATCGCATATTCGTATAAAACCGATGCCTATAGTACTAAACACGACCGTGCAGCGAAGCACGGCCGTGTCGTCTGGGAGTATGGCGTCGGTTGTTCAGTTGTTAACCGACGCAGAAAGTGTCCTAGGCGGTGCTCTTTTTTGTGGCGCGAACCCTATAGACGTCGGCCAACTATATATAATCGACGCCTATATATGATATAGGCATCGATTAGAAAACTGACGCCGAAGAGTTCGACCTTTAGCGGCGCCCACATAGGCATCGCTTGAAAACCGTCGCCAAAGGGGGTTAAATAACCGACGCCAAAGGCGTGTTCTGTAGTAGTGTATTCACAAGATGTTTAAGAAGCCCAACGGATTAGATTTAAAAAAAATATTACATCATGAAAACTACTTGAGTGTATTTTGCTTTGAATACACTCGAGTGTATTCCTCACTCTCTCTCTCTCTCTGTATATATATATATATATATATATATATATATATATATATATACATAAAGAGAGAGAGAGAGTTAGGATAGAATACACTCAAGTGTATTCGGAGAAGAATACACTCAAGTAGTTTTTCATGATGCAATGTTTATTTCAAAAATCTAATCCTTTGATCTTCTTAAAAATCTTGGGAATAGCTCATACACAAAATTTGAGCACATTTGGACATTTATAGGTCATGTTATAAAGACTACAATAATTATGTATTTCAAATTAGTTTCGCGCGTCAATTTTGTTACCCTTGGATGAGTGACTTACACTCATCCAAATGAGCTCAAAATTTGTATGTAGCCTAGTTATAGTATGACGGTAAAAATCAATAGTTTACAATTTGTAAAAAAAATCTTGATATATAAACACACTTGAGTGTATTTGTGTGATCTGTACACTCGAGTATATTCTAGCATGACTATATATAGACACACACACACAAATATATATATATATATATATATATATATATATATATAGTGAAAATGTGCTTTAAAATTAAACAAAGTCGTATGACATTTACAAAGGTGACAAGTAACGACACATGTGATTGAGGCCACATATACACTTGATAGATGAGACTGGAGGGATGCAGGATGAAGATCAATGGTTTATATTTTGCAAAAAATAGTCTTGATATGCAAACACACTTGAGTGTATTCGTGTGATCTGTACACTCGAGTATATTCTAGCCTGACTATATATATATATATATATATATATATATATATATATATATATTAAAAATGTACAATAAGACATACGACATTTACAGAGGTGACAAGTAATGACACATGTGATTGAGGCCACATATACACTTGATAGATGAGACTGGAGGGATGTAGGACATTTTTTCTTAGGATCTTTAGATCAAGCACATAATCAACTTTTAGATGGTTACCATCATCGCACTTGAGGACTTGAACATGAGTCCCTCAAAGAAGACCTCAATCCCCCTCAACCATGTCATACAATAGTCACCAAGTCATCGACCATCAAACTCCCCTCATAAACAAGGAAGCAACAAGAGCACACACCTGGATAAAAAAAGGAGGACCAAGAAGGACATATGGGAAGCATTACATGTTAAAAAAAAAGGTCCTATTCAATATGGCCCACAATAAATAATTACATTTAATAAGAGGGTTTTTACTAAAGGGATGTGTCTGTTGGGGTTGGTTACCATAACCAACGTGTCTCTTCATGATGTATGGAGAGAATAAAATATATTCTATATAAGGAGTGGTCCTCTCTCTAGGGATTCTGTGTCGTAACCGAATCCCATATCCCAAAGAATCTAGGAGAGAGAAACCAACTCCTGACTTCTTGTCTTCTCAAAGATGTACGCTTCGTTTCGGACGCCTGTCGCTTCCTCTCAAGAACGAATGTCGTTGCCTCCTGTATCATCTATGCCATTGTGGTCATTGTGCCATGGATGTATCAATGAATTCGACCAGAATGAAGAATTTGGAAACGGTGTATCCTAATATGAAGACCTGATAACTATCAATACCCATGGATTTTCATTGTCAGAGGTCATGAGATTCATACTCACAATGTCTATGGCGAGTAGATGCAATGGGATTTTTTCTTTTTCTTTCGTGTGTTCTTTAATATCTTTCATGTCCACCATCTTTTGGCTATGAGTGTGGATGTCAATCCTCGTCGCTAACACCAACATGGTTTAATGCTTGTACGGTTACGTTATGAAAGACCTTTTACTGCAATAACTCAACATTAAAGCAAAACATTTCATAATGTGTTGGTGTATAGTAATATGCTCTCAATTTTTACGATAATAACTCGACACTACTTACAGTAATGTGCTCTCAGTTGTTCATGGATGGTTTACTATAATAACTCGACATTGCTTACAGTAATGTGCTCTTAATTGTTTATTTATATATGCATCTACGACACTAGTAGTTCTTACAGTAAGGTGCAAAAAACTTATTCCTTAATGGTGACCTATAAGTACATGCGATCCATGTTTTTCTGTGGAAAACTTTAATTTCAAACTTTGATTCTCGTGTAACTGTAGTGTTGATGGCATATTGTTTTCTGTCTAGCGGTGCAAAAAATTAATATCAGTAAATGAAACAATATTTTACGTTAACAATAAATACAGAAGCATGGTCACCGAGATTTGTAGGTTTATTATTCTATATGTGTGAACATGTACATGTGTCATGTTTATATGTACAACATGAATAAAGTTTCCATAAATTTGTATGATATTTTACATGGAAAACAACAATACAAGTAGATATGATTATGGAAAAAGAAGACATGTACGACTTTTTATACATCATGTATATTGCATATTGCATGCTACATAGATGTGATATGCGTATGTTCTCATTAAAAAAAAGGGTCACATCATGTATGACTTAAGTTATAATGATACCACCCAAAGGTGGATCTTTTGATACATGATTAGCATGATACAAATTTGCATATGTTTTTAAAATAGTAACATGTATTACCCAAAGGTGAAAAGTTTTACTACTTTAATGCATATGCACTGTTGATATTTTCAAGTAATTTGGCCCACATATTTCTAATTTCATTTTGTGTCACATATTTATCCAAAGGTAATGATGTGATGACTATTGGAATTAGTACATAAAAGTAAATTAAAGTAGACCTCATATTTACTTTTACATTCAAAGTTGTGCCTTGTTTGTTTCTATTTTTAACACAAAGTCTTTACTATTGCAGTCATTTCCTCATCGTTCTGTAGTGAAAATAACAATATTCCAAATCTCAATGGTTCAAACTTTAATGAATGGAAAGAAAAGGTCATGTTTATATTAGGGTGTATGGACTTAAACTTAGCTTTCCGAGTGGAAAAATCACAACCACTTACAGAGGAAAGTACTACTACTGAAAAAATCAATTATGATAAGTGGGAACGTTCTAATAGGCTTAGTTTGTTACTTATGCAAGCACATGTGGGAAAGCATATTAGATGATCTATTCCCACTTCGGAATTGGCAAAAGATTTTCTAAAGGCAGTAGAGGAACAATATGTTTCTTCCAGTAACTCTAAGGCCAGTACCTTAATGTCTAAGATGTGCTCTATGAAGTACAATGGTTCGTGTGGGATCTGTGAACACATCATAAAAATGAGAGACATTGTTGTACAACTCAATGAGATGGAGTTATCTATCTCTGATGCATTTCTTGTTCATTTTATTTTACCCTCCTTGCCTAGTCAGTATGGATCATTCAAAGTCTCTTACAATACACAAAAAGAAAAATGATCAATAAACGACTTATTGGCCATGTGTTTTCAAGAAGAAGAGAGATTCAAGAATGAAGGGGTGCCTACTGCACATTTAAGCACCCATGACAAGCATAGCTGTAAGGGTAAAGGAAAAATGAAAGGAACTGCTCCTATCTCAGGTGGAGTGTCCAAGCCAGGTGATGGCAAGGTCAGGGGAAGTAAGGCTAACATGAAATGCTTCTTCTGCCGTAAGAAAGGATATGCTAAAAAGGAGTGCTTCAAGTACAAGAAATGGTTGGAAAAGAAAGGTATAATGTCTCTTATTTCATATGAATGTCATCTTTCAAATGTTCCTTTATATAGCTGGTGGCTTGAGTCTGGTGCTACTGTGCATATTTCCAGCACATTGCAGGGATTTCTGAATCAAAGGAAACCAACAGAGTGTGAAAAGGTCATCTATTCTGGAAATAAATTGGGCTCTCACGTAAAGGTCGTTGGCACATGCAGATGAATCCTTGATAATGGAAAGTTGCTGGACTTAGAAAATACTTTTTATGTACCAATGTATAGTAAAAATTTAGTCTTTGTTTCAAGATTAGATAAATTAAACTATAGTTTCATTCTTCAAAGTGGACAACTATCATTGTATAAAAACTCTAGTTTAGTTGGTACTTGTGTTTTAATAAATGATCTCTATCAAGTTCAATTAAGCACTCATTTTGAGCAATCATTTATAGTACATCATAATATTATTGGAAATAAGCACATTACTAGATGAAAAGTCATCACTTCTTTGGCACCGAAGGTTGGGTCATATTTCTAAAGAAAGAATTCAAAGATTAGTAAAGGAGGAAATTTTAGGACCCTTGGACTTTACTAATTTTGGAACATGTGTTGAATGCATAAAGGTTAAGAAAACTAACACTTCTAAAAAGGGTGCAAAGAGAAGTAATAGAACATTAGAAATAATACACACGGATATTAGTGGACCATTCCCACCTTGTTTTACAGGGGAAAAATATTTTACAACCTTTATTGATGACTATTCACGATATATGTTTCTCTACCTATTAAATGACAAAAGTGAGATTTTTCAAGTCTTTAAGAACTTTATAGTTGAAGTGGAGAAACAATTAGGTAAGGTGATTAAGATAGTCAGATCTGATAGAGGAGGCGAATATTATGGAAGGTTCACTGAGATGGGACAAAGAAAGGGACTATTTGCACATTTCCTTCAAGAAGAGGGTATTGTACCTCAATATACAATGCCAGGCATGCCAATTCAAAATGGTGTAGCTGAAAGAAGGAATCAAACATTAAAGGAAATGGTTCATGCAATGCTTTGTAATTCATCCCTTCCTTCTTCAATGTGGAGTGAGGCTTTAAAAACGGAAATGCATGTATTAAACAAGGTTCCTAGTAAGTCTGTCCAGAAAACCCCATATGAATTATGGACAGGAAGAAAACCATCCTTGAACTATATGCACATATGGGGATGTCGTGCAAAAGTTAGAATTTACAATCCACATGAGAAGGCCTTTGACCCAAGAACCACTAGTGGCTTCTTTATTGGTTATCTAGAAAGATCAAAGGGATATAGGTTTTATTGTCCATCTCACCCACGAAAGATAGTCGAGAGTGGTAAGGTTAAATTCTTGGAGGATCATCAAATCAGTGGGAAAGATCTACTTCAAAACATATCTTTTGATGAAATGCAGGATAATTCAGTCGCACCTGCACCTAGTCAAACTTGTATAAGCTATCCAATAATTATTCCTATGAATAATTGTCAAGTGGATGAGCCAATAGAAGTATATCATGTTCCTAGTCAGGTTGTCAATGAACAAATTGATAATATTCATGATGAAGGACAACCTGAAGAGCCTACAGAAAATGTAGAGCCCAATGCTGAATTAAGAAGGTCCACAAGATCAAGGAGGTCTACCATTCTGTTTGATTATGTTGTATACCTTTAAGAGCCAAACATGGACGTTGAAGATATTGATCCCTTATCTTTTTCACAAGTAATGGATTGTGAAAATTCCTCTAAGTGGTTTAATGCCATAAAGGAGGAACTAGCATCCATGGATAAAAATCAAGTATGGGACCTTGTACCTTTGCCAGAGAATATTAAACCTATTGGTTGTAAATGGGTCTTTAAGACCAAAAGGAACTCAAATGGTGAAATTGAGAAGTACAAGGCTAGATTAGTTGTGAAGGGTTTCACACAAAAGGAAGGCATTGATTATAAAGAGACCTTTTCTCCAGTCTCATCAAAGGACTCCTTTAGGGTAATCATGGCCTTAGTGGCTCATTTTGATCTTGAGCTACATCAAATGGATGTGAAAATGAAATTTTTGAATGGGGATTTATCTGAAGAAGTCTATATGGACCAACTAGAAGGTTTCATTGATAATAGTAGAAGTCATATGGTTTGCAAATTAAAGAAATCAATTTATGGACTTAAACAAGCATCTCGACAATGGTATATAAAGTTAAACACCATTATATCAACTTTTGGGTTAAAGCCAAATGTTGTTGATCGGTGTACATACCTCAAGGTCAGTGGGAATAAGTTCATAATATTGATTCTTTATGTGGATGCCATTCTACTAGCAAGTAATAACCTTGCTATGTTAAATGAAACTAAAGAATTTCTTTCCTCTAAATTTGAGATGAAAGATATGGGAGAAGCTGCATATGTACTCGACATGGAGATACATCGAGACCGAGCTAAGAGCATACTCGATATATCCCAGAAAGCTTACATATCTCAAGTTTTAGAGAAGTATGGAATGTAAAAATTGTTCACCTGGACCTGCACCTATAGTTAAAGGAGATAAGTTTAACTCTAAGAAGTGTCCTAGTAGTGATATAGAAAGGAATGAAATGAGGAAAATACCATACACATATGCAGTTGGGAGCCTACAATATCTCCAAATATGCACCCGATCGGACATTGTTGTTTCTATTGGAATGATTGGTCATTACCAAAGTAACCCCGACATGGACTATTGGAGAGCTGTGAAGAAGGTGATGCGCTATCTGCAAGGAATAAAGGATTACATGCTTACATATAGAAGGACAAACCACCTTGAGATTACGAGATATTCAGATGTAGATTTTGCAGGATGTCTAGATAGTAGGAAGTCTACAACATGCTATGTTTTTCTATTAGTCGGTGGTGCAATATCATGGAGAAGTATTAAGCAAAAGACTACGACTTCATCTACCATGGAAGATGAACTTATAGCTTGCCATGAAACATCATCACATGCAATACGACTTAAGAATATGATAGAAGATCTTAAAGTTGTGGATACAATTCATAATACAATACAAATATACTTTGATAATGAAGCTACAGTCACTTTTGGTAATAATGATAAGAGCACCACTGCATGCAGACATCTAGACATAAAGCTCTATGTTGTTAATGAGCGAGTTGACAACAAGATGATAGTGATTGATTACATTGGTACACAATATATGATTTCAGATCCCCTTACAAAAGGGATAGCTCCAGGGTTGTTTACATCTCATGTAAAGAATATGAGTCTGAGAAAGTCATTTGATGTGTAACGATTTATGTGATTTGACATTGTAATATTTAATGTGTGATCACATATTTTTGACTCATTATTTTTATTTCAATACTAGTTATAACAGAATGTCTATTTTGACATAAAGTTGGAACAAGAAATAGGTTTTGAGGTCAACCTATTTATAAATTTAATATCACTACATATATGAGTTTTGATATTGTGGTGTGTAGAAGGAAGTAATCATTTATTGATTATCAACTGCTATGACTCGTATCTTCTTCACATATATGGAAGTACTTATGTTGAGCATCATAGGAAAATTGTTAAATGTTATAGCCATGGAATTTTGGGCCAAGTGGGAAAATGTTAAAAAAAAGGTCCTATTTAGTATGGCCCAAAATAAATAATTACATTTAATAAGAGGTTTTTTCCTAAAGGGATGTGTCTGTTGGGGTTGGGGTTGGTTCCCATAACCAACGTGTCTCTTCATGATGGATGGAGATAATAAAAGATATTCTATATAAGGAGTGGTCCTCTCTCCATGGATTCTATGTTGTAACAGAATCCATCTCCTGGAGAATCTAGAAGGAGAGAGAAACTGACTCATGACTTCTTGTCTTCTCAAAGGCGTTGTTGGTATGTATGCCCTGAGAGCCAATCATGGGATGATTGGTGGGATACATTAAGATTGATTTGATAAACATCAAAGGCAAGCTTCCAATTCTTTCTGGTTCAGTCATATGAGATAGTGATAGAACATATTGAATGTCTAGAGAATGGCAGTACTCAATGACATATGCCTTCAGGTTCAGGACCTAAATGATGAGATCATACGGATGCTAAGAGTTTGTACATTCTTGTTATGTCCCTAGTCGAATGTCATTATGGAAGGTAGATAGACAACAATGACACACAAGACTAGATTGTGGTGTTGGTTGATTACAGAATCTCATTAGTCATGATATAGAGATATCAAACCAAACACATAGGTACTTGTTAGAGAACAAGTGTACCGGACAGACCCACCGTGAGTTTGACACATGGAACCATGACATGGTAGTAACAGTCAGTACTCACAGTGATGGTGGTGAGTGTGATTCTTTGACCTGAAATCACTACACTCAACACATGTCGTAGGGCACACTTTGACATCATCAAACGCAGTCCTGAAACATGGGTTGTTATAAAGGTGATGATTGGGTGGCTTTGACACATGGGGCTTTTGAGGGGTGAGTGATAGATATGGGATTTGTCCCTCCTGAGGGAGTTTGATATCCAAGGCCACTTTATGAGTAGGATTGAAATAGGTGTGCGCACACATGCGTGAATCAGTATGTGATATTGATGTCATACATATCTCTTCCAATCTACTCTGAGATCAAGAAAGTGAATGAATGTTGACAAGATGACTGTTCCATGCCTCGAATTCATTCAGGATATCAGTGACAAAGGAATTATACATTCGTTGTAACACCATTCACGGATTGTAGGAGTGAAAGTTGTTCTCCAACTTTCTACTTTCACTTGGGTAGCACTGATGTGTGACTAGGCACCGCTCTTTGCTTGTGAAGTCATAAGTGTTATGGACTTTCACTGCCAATGTGAAATGGACCTATAGGGTCACACACATAGGATTTAACCTGGAAGAGGAGTTTTGTCCACAAACAATGTTTAGATTGATTACTAAAGGAGTTTAGTAGTTCAATTAAAAACTCAATTAATTGATAGCTCAATATCATAATGTTCAAGGTGTTGAACACATTGATTGGAGTATCGGATTGATTGAAACCGCAATTGACTGATTCTGCACAATCTGCACTACCAATCGATCGGCTCAGTTTGGTGAATCGATCGGCTCATGTTGTGAGTCGATCGGCTCATTATCAGGGTGAAACAATAGCTTCAAGTGTTGAAACGATCGATTCAACTGGTGCAACCGAGCAAGTTGGGAAAGTAGGATTGGTGAGAATTTTCCTTTTGTTTCACTTGCCCAATTTGATTGCAACAAGGATTGATATTTGATACCAATTAGAAACAAAAGATGGAAAGTCAATCGAGAACTGATCAGGACCACAAACTGATCGGTTCACATGTGAACCGATCGGCTCATGGGTCCCAACCGATAGGTTGAGGTGTCAACCGACTGGTTCAGGTCCCCAACTGACCGTTTCAGTTGTGAAACGATTGGTTCAGGTTGCGAGTTGATTGTTTTGTGGAAAATCTTGAACCCTTCTACTCCTGCTTTTAGTCCAGCATTGCCCAGGATGGAGAACCCTGTCCCATGACGCTCCTATATATATAGGAGTATTAGGGGCTTCTCAAAGTACAACTCAGTGCAACCAGTTGCTCTGTGAAGTTGTCGTTCTCTCTAGTTTTGGTAATCGAGAGAGAGCCCGAGCAAGTGCTACCCGATAAGGGAGGCACAACAATGGAAAGAAAACTGCAGAAAGCAATTGGTGGCAGGAGAGTGTGTTGGTGACTAGTACGCTGATAGGAGGGTGTGACTCCTTCCAATTCCTTGTGGGACAAGGAGATTGGAGTTCTAGGTGGTCTGTGTGGACTACTTCAGAGGCGGGAGGTTTCTTCCACCTAGGAGGACAACTGCCAATCCCGACAGTCCCGGTGAGACCATGAGTCGTCAGTCCCGGTGCGTCCGGGAGCTGTACAGACACCATCCAAGACCGGAGGTGAAGACCATGCAAGCCGCGAGGTATTGTCGCCGAGCAAGCCTCGGGAAAAGGTATGATTCCACAAACCATCCTTTCCTATTGTATAGCTGTTGACGCGTTTCCTTGTTCTGGGTTTGGGGAGGAGAATTTTTTTTTGTTTCTGCTTCCTTCTCTGCCTCCCCTAAAACCCTACAGTGGTATCAGAGCCACGTCAACTGCTCTATACTTTAGGAATATCGATATGATCAATTTTGGTTTGTCGCGTTTAGTTATTGCATACGATGCGAATAAAATTGGCTTTATGTATGTCCAATCCTAAATCCACAAATCCCAAATTACATGTATGATATGTATTATTAAAGCACTCGATACACATTGCCCTTAAACGAGTTTTGTGGTGGATGTATACTATGGTTATGGCCAATAATCCCTATCTGTGTATGGTTGTATGTGGTTTCTTGCATCTCGGTCTGCGCACCGATCTTCCTTCTCCTATTCCTGATGTAACTCAAAATAATTCGAGATTTCTTTCCTACCTTTGCTCCCCTCGAATGTAACTCGAGGTTTCTCTTTTTACAATGTAAAATAGGATAGATTTTATTTCCTGTTATGTCAAAGAACGGAGGACATTGAGACGACAGCTGAAACGATCGGTTCAAGGCGTGAACCGATCGGTTGACGTTCCAGACGATCGGTTCAAGGAGTGAGCCGATCGGTTGATGACCGGTTCGAGGAGAGAGACAAGCGGGTGGCGGCCATGATAAGATGCACGACGACCAGGCGAACCGATTGGTTGGAGGAGCCAACCGATCGGCTGGTGGCACCCAGACGACCGGGCCAAAACGAGCAAGTCATTCATGTGATGAGTTGATCTACTCAGAAGGAAAAGCACAAAGTTCATCTTATACAGGTTTCATGTGATGTAGACCTAGATGATCGTGATTCCTCTTGGCTCAAGGAATCACACTAGGATGGCCATAATCATCACTTTTATCGTTTTACATGTTTTCTGTGGGATATAGCATGTATATGATACGTACTATGTATTGTGGTGATTGGATATGTATATGAATATAAAACCAAATCCCTCATTAAATATTAATTTTTAGATGCCTTCCAAATGCGACACACGTGAAAAGCTTGATCGACCAAGTGTGGGCATGCCCTAGCGTGGTGCACCGTCTATCTCGTGGAAGCGTGAAGGATGGATATGTGGGTCTGCCCTAGCAGGGTGTATATTCATCGTGTTTGCTTTGGGTCGGACTTAACAAGGTGACCTAGATAGGATCTAGCACATTAAGGCATGGAGATGATCATGGCAAGGAGTTGCATATGACATCTTATCAAGAGTTGCATATGATGCAATTGGCAAGAGTTGCCTACCTGAGAGATCTATGTTGTGGGTGACAGCCCTAGCTGGTGCATGACTTAGAGGATTTCAGGATCTTGCCCACTAGGAGGTTGTACGGTGCAATCTTCTGAATTGATGGTGGGGGCTATCAATGTGAATTAAAATAGTGGGAGTGATAATTAATTAAAGGCCTATTTATATCGTCAACTTTTCAAATCAATCAAATAAGTCAAAATGAGTTTTTGGACTAAAATTGCATATTTCCTTTTGTAGTACAGATGACAACAAACAACAATCACTTTTCTTTGCGATCGGTCCTTGAAAAGGACAAATTAAATGGGAATTTTTTCACGACTGGTTAGGACATTGAGAAGTGTTCTCAATCGTAGAGTGAAAGCTCTAAGTCCGAATTATACCAGAACCAGATGAACTCGATCCCACCATATCAATGGCTAAAAGTATGCTTATGGAAGCATACCGAGGAAGACATTGATGAGGAGTGCTTGATGTTGTGTTCTCTAAACTATGAGTTGTAGAGACAACATGAGGCATTGTCCTAGTATGTCATGACAGAAGGAGATCCAGTAAGGTATTCACACACTCAATGTGATTGGGTATGTGGAAAACCTAACTACGAAGGATTCCCTCTGAGCTAAGAGTTGGCTATTGGTATGATACTGCAAATGTTGCGAGAATCATACAATTCATGATAAGCTACATCATGAACAACTTTGACAAGCATTGACAGAGTTGTTGGACATGTTGATGATAGTAGAGGCAAAGATGAAGAAAGACAAACCCTAATCTTTGATGAGATCAAGGAAAGGTAAGTCTTAAGGGCAAGGGCAAGGGAAAAGCAAAGAAGTGTTCTGATGCTAGCCAGCAGCCCAAGTCGTCTTCAACCTCAAGGCACATGGGGAAAGGGTGTATGAGGGAATTACCCTCTATATCTGGAAGAACAAAAAAAGATGAAGGAGGGGATGGAGATCTCCGCCTAAGGTATCATAAAATGAACCGCTTCTTTATCTGAGGTATATGATACCAAGATGTGGATATGTCATATATGATATGCAATATCCAGAAAGAAGTGATGGGCTTTGTGAAACGACCAAGAAAGGAGTACCCATCATTGGATCAAGTGTTGCTTCCATAGATAGGAGTACCTTTCAATTTATTTCAGCCTAAAGGGAATGAAATAGAGTTGAGAACTGCTATTTCATATTTTCCAATAGATAGAAACACTTTATTTTTGCATATTTTATGACAATGATGGCAATCAATAAAGAGATGTTTCAATTTCTAAAGATATGATCTTTGTGGCAATGCCTTGTTTATCTTGTGGTATTTGATATGCATAAGATAAAATGATACCTAAAAGTTATAGATAACTCAAACAATCAAATTAGCATCAATCATGAGAAATTCATTCCTAGTTTCCATGTGATGGATAAATCTGGACTCTTTTGGTTAGAGAACCAGTAAGAGACATGAATATCTTGGACATGATTAATCAATCTTTACTAAAGGTAATGGTAGAATGATTATCCTATTAGGTATGATACATGTGATGTATTTGCATACCTATTGGAACAAATGCTAATA
This sequence comes from Alisma plantago-aquatica, assembly GCA_963693085.1. NCBI lineage: Eukaryota > Viridiplantae > Streptophyta > Magnoliopsida > Alismatales > Alismataceae > Alisma > Alisma plantago-aquatica. The sequence continues at coordinate 485,767,817 of OY856415.1, forward strand.
CTTCAAATGGTGTTTAGAGAAATACCAATATGAATATCTTGAAGTGTTCAAGATTATCATAGATGAAGTACAAATTTGGTAAAGTGTTAATTCTTGATGAGATCAATGAATGAAATACTTGGACCAAATGTTTGAGATCCTTATGAGTGATTATGATAGTGTATCATAGTGAACTCATGATTAAGGCATGGTGATGTCTAAATCAAGAAGGAATAATACTCTAAGGAGTTAGAGAATGATTATCAAATAATTGAATTCTTCTTAATAAAAGAATACCCCACACTAATAAAAGAAATTAAGAATCACAAGGGTTGTGAGTTCTTATATCCTTAACAGATACACCTCAATTATCTATGTGATGAGTTTGTTCATGTGATGAGTCAACTATCTAGATGAATATGAGGAACCAAATTTTGAGTTATGGTTTATGACCATTACATCCTAAATGACATCCATGTGAACCATAAGGTATGACCTTGATGGTAGCACCCATTGGCTGAAATCCATAAGTACAAATGAATCTTAAAGGTTAAGATACATGGATAACATTTTGAGAAGGATGATGCTTGTTGATTGCAACTTAATGACTAAGACATTTGGCATATGGATACTAAAACCGCATTCCTATGAGGAATAAAATTAGGATGTGCACGTGACACAACCTATAAGGTTTATGAATCCACTAATGCAAATGAAGTCTATAAGTTACAATGGACTAATCAATGTGATTGATTGAGTACAAGCAACTCAGAATTGGATCCTTACTCTGATGATATGGTCAAAGGGTTTGACTGATATGTCAAAGATAAGGAAGGGATATGTGATTTAGTGGGAGCGTGTTCACATTCCACATGTTGATGTGAAATGGAAATGTTCTAGAATGGAAATCCAAATGTGGAAATTATCTTTAAGGAAAATAGAGATGTTTCCTATGTGATAGGAATAGAGATCTATAGAGATAGTTCTCGAAAACCTCTTGACCTGAAAAGAAAAACATACATTGGAAATGTGTACTAAAGGGTTCAGTGTGCACAGATTTAGTGGGAGAAAACTTGTCCATGTTACATGGAGTTAGTATCCCAAGGATAAGTGTCCAATTCTTATGAAGAATGGGAACACTAAGAACAGATATGGATCTATCATGTATGTAATCATCCCATTATCTTGCATGTATCGACATGGCAAGAACAAAATGCATTCATCATGTTGTATGTAGGACATGGCAATATGATATGCTCATCCTGATAACTGGTATGTGAGACATGATGAGTGGATGTCTGTCTATTTCCAGTAAGGGTTATTGGAATACCATGAGAATTTGATAAGTACTTGAGAAGTACTACTTCTATGGAGATAAGGAAGAGTTCAATGCAAAGAGTTACATTGATGCGAACTTTCGAAAGGACAGAAAAATTAATCGCAAAAAAAAATATATATATAGGATATATAAAAGTGAAAGTTTGTTGATAATTGGAAGTGTTCCAATAAAACCATTTAAAAGGGAAATGTCGAGTATCTATGTGTTACAGAACAACAGTGGATACTATATGGATATTGAAGTTCATGAGATGAACTTGTAGATATTCTGGTCATTGATGACAAGTATGGAATCCTTGATCATACAATGTGGCTAAAGGTTAGCAAAGGAATACTAGATCACATATTACGGAAACTCCATCTCATATGTGTGACGTACAGTGAAGAGATGTGAGACATGCAATTTATACTGACTTTGGCAAGGTGTTGCCATTACTCACTATGTTCGCACTAGACCACAGTAACATGTGGGACATGTTTGAAGATCACTATGAATATGATTCAATGGTGATTGGCTCACAGTGCAAGTGGGAGTCTGTTGGTATGTATGCCCTGAGAGCCAATCATGAGATGATTGGTGGGATACATTAAGATTGATTTGATAAACATCAAAGGCAAGCTTCCAATTCTTTCTGGTTCAGTCATATGAGATAGTGATAGAACATATTGAATGTCTAGAGAATGACAGTACTCAATGACGTATGCCTTTAGGTTCAGGACCTGAACGATGAGATCATATGGATGCTAAGAGTTTGTACATTCTTGTTATGTCCCTAGTTGGATGTCATTGTGGAAGGTAGATAGACAGCAATGACACACAAGACTAGATTGTGATGTTGGTTGATGAAAGAATCTCATTAGTCATGATATAAAGATATCAAACCAAACACATATGTACTTGTTAGAGAACAAGTGTACCGGACAGACCCACCGTAAGTTTGACACATGGAACCATGACATGGTAGTCACAGTCAGTACTCACAATGATGGTGGTGAGTGTGATTCTTTGACCTGAAATCAATACACTCAACACATGTCGTTGGGCACACTTTGACATCATCAAATGCAGTCCTGAAACATGGGTTGTTATAAAGGTGATGATTGGGTGGCTTTGACACATGGGGCTTTTGAGGGGTGAGTGATAGATATGGGATTTTTCCCTCCTGAGGGAGTTTGATATCCAAGGCCACTTGATGAGTAGGATTGAAATAGGCGTGCGCATGCATGTGTGAATCAGTATGTGATATTGATGTCATACATATCTCTTCCAATCTACTCTGAGATCAAGAAAGTGAATGAATGTTGACTGGATGACTGTTCCATGCCTTGAGTTCATTCGGGATATCAGTTACAAAGGAATTATACATTCGCTGTAACACCATTCACGGATTGTAGGATTGAAAGTTGTTCTCCAACTTTCTACTTTCACTTGGGTAGCACTGATGTGTGACTAGGCACCGCTCTTTGCTTGTGAAGTCATAAGTGTTATGGACTTTCACTGCCAATGTGAAATGGACCTACAGGGTCACACACATAGTATTTAACCTGGAAGAGGAGTTTTGTCCACAAACAATGTTTAGATTGATTACTAAAGGAGTTTAGTAGTTCAATTAAACACTCAATTAATTGATAGCTCAATATCATAATGTTCAAGGTGTTGCACACATTGATTGGAGTATCGGATTGATTGAAACCGCAATTGACTAATTCTGCACAATCTCCACTCCCAACCGATCGACTCATGAGATGAACCGACCGGCTCACTTTGGTGAATCGATCGGCTCAGGTTGTGAGTCGATCGGCTCATGATCAGGGTGAAACGATTGCTTCAAGTATTGAAACGATCGATTCAACTGGTGCAACCGAGAAAGCCGTAAAGTAGGATTGGTGAATATTTTCCTTTCTTTTCACTTGCCCAATTTGATTGGAACAAGGATTGGTATTCGATACCAATTAGAAACAAAAGATGGAAAGTCAATCGGGAACTGATCAGGACCACAAACTGATCGGTTCACATGTGAACCGACCGACTCATGGGTCCCAACCGATCGGTTGAGGTGTCAACCGACCGGTTCAGGTCCCCAACCAACCGTTTCAGTTGTGAAATGATCGGTTCAGGTTGCGAGTTGATTGTTTTTGTGGAAAATCTCAAACCCTTCTACTCCTGTTTTTAGTCCCGCATTGCCCCGGATGGAGAACACTGTCCCATGACCCTCCTATATATATAGGGGTATTGGGGGCTTTTCAAAGTACAACTCAGTGCAACCAGTTTCTTTGTGAAGTTGTCATTCTCTCTGGTTTTGGTAACCGAGAGAGAGCCCGAGCAAGTGCTACCCGATAAGGGAGGCACAACAAGGGAAAGATAACTGGAGAAAGCAATTGGTGGCAGGAGAGTGTGTTGGCGACTAGTACGCTGACAGGAGGGTGCGACTCCTTACAATTCCTTGTGGGACAAGGAGATTGGAGTTCCAGGTGGTCCGTATGGACTACTTCAGAGGCGGGAGGTTTATGTCGCTCAGGAGGACAACTATCAATCCTGACAGTCCCAGTGAGACCAGGAGTCGTCAGTCCCGGTGCGACCAGGAGCTGCACAGACACCGTCCAAGACCGGAGGTGAAGACCGTGCAAGCCGCGAGGTATTTTCACCGAGCAAGCCTCGTGACAAGGTATGATTCCACAAACCATCCTTTCCTATTGTATAGACGTTGACGCGTTTCTTTGTTCTGGGTTTGGGGAGGAGAAATTTTTTTTGTTTCCGCTGCCTTCTCTGCCTCCCCTAAAACCCTACAGGCGTACACTCCATTTTGGATGCCTCTGGCTTCCGCTCAAGACCTAACATCCCTGCCTCTGGTATCATCTACTCCATTGTGGTCATACCGCCATGGATGTACCAACGAATTTGGGTGTGTTATGTCTATCATTACAGAGATCACATTAAAGGAAAACACCCAAGATCATCAAACCCCAGTAAGATCGGGCACATATCCATGGCCACATCCATAAACTAGATGCCACCCAGTTGAGCAAGCAGACTCTCCAGAGCAACCTATCAGCCCCAACTCGATCCTTACCAAAATTAAAACAAAAAATAAAGGAAAGAAATAGAGGATCCCATCCGTAGCAGTTCCAGAAGCTCCGTCAGACCAGGAAAAGAGGCAAGCACGAAGAGCAAAAGCACAAGGCCAAAGCAACATAGACACAATGGGGAGATGAACCCATTAAGCCCATCACAGCTAGCACTGAACACCTCCTTGATGTGCAGGACACGAAAAAAAGCTCCTCCAACCAAATATGTGTTGATTGCCGCGGGGGTGGGGAGGGGAGGGAGAGACAAGAGAGGGCCCACGGGGAGAAGGGGATGATCGTACTAGCCATCGCCCCTCTCCCCCAAGCCACTACGAAATTCTAGATCGCCGGGTCTGTTGCCCGAGCGGAAAGCACAAAACTTATTATTGCTTCTTCCTAATATGTGTGTGTGCAATTTGTTTTTATCGATGAAACAGGCATTTGAAAACCACCATTCTCCTAGTGAAAAATTGAAACCAAAACTGAGTTATTCACACACATTGGAGGACTATTTCTACGAGACTGATAAAAATAGTAGCCACTAGATATAGACTACATTAGCTTCTCTAATCCAATTCCTAGAAATCCTATGTCCCATAATATAGAATGTTGAAGAAAGGAATAGGAAAAACTTCAAGCACTATCCTACATCCAGTGTTCGTACATCTAGGTTCTAACATGATGTTAAGTCAAATTTAGTTTCTAAGAGACAACTCATTAATTTTTTATGATTCTATGTAACATTTTCATATTTGTGTTGTGAACTAAAAACTTGTTATGTATAACTATTTTTTATGTTTTTATACCACCTGTAATGAGCCCAGGATGCACCCTCTAAGGGTTTGAACTCTTGGGCCATTTTCTTGCTATATCAGATGCTCTTTAGAGTGTGAAAGTAAAAAACATTTATTTTACACATGTACAATCTTGGTGCAAACACAACAATAACATCATGAACAATAAAATATTTATTAAATGAAGATTTACAATATGGTACGATTACAAAGTGATATTTACAACAAAATTATACATGTGCTAACTAGAATGATCTTCAATAGGTAAGAAATATATATCATCTTCATCTTCACATTAATTCTATGTTCTGAACCTAAAATTGTAAAACAAGTACATACCATAAAAAGTGCGCTCAATATGTGGGCATAAAAACTGGTGTAGTAAAGTAATATGCTTTGCATTTAGGAGTATGTTATATTTTTTAGAGCACAACTCACACTTATATCTTTATTTTGTGTACTTCATCTTTTAGTTTACGTATTTAGTTGCACTATATTACTGGGGTGGAACCATACCCAAGATCATATCATATTAGCCATGTTAGCTTGGAGCTAACAAGCAAAGTTATTCCTCAACTGACTTCTACTTGAGGGTGGTATGAGTTTTATATCCCCATGGTATTACTCCTCAAGTACATAGAATAAACTTATATCATTATGGTCTTGATTGGTAAATATCAGTGATGCTATGTACTATATAAACATATCAAACCCATATACATTCAATTGAAAGAAGTAAATATACGCCATATTTTTCATAATCAAATATTTCATCCAATCAAGAGAAATCATGCATACAATCTAACTAGATCACACATATATCAAGAGTATATTTAACCATTACCTAATTTAGAACCCTACAATAACCTCTTGGATCCAACAAGATTTTGATCGACTCCAAGAATAGAAAATGTTACCACAAATGTATCAGAACATTATTAGCTTGACTAAGGTCTAGTTAAGTTTGTAGTATGATTAGGTCAAACCAAACTCATCCCATGTTCAAGGTCAAATACTGGTCATATAAATTATAATAAGATCAACATACCTAGAACATCATCTAGTATCAATTAGATCAACCTTATTTCTAAGTTAGGATTTTAAATTATGTAAGGACATAAGATCAATTATATAAATTACATTCACAATTTATTGACCATACCACAAAGTTGTTGCTTACATTCTCCTTAAGATCTTATTATCCTAAACAATAATCAATTTGCATGATAAGATTGAGAAACATCAACATTATTGATTTTCATTTCAGCATTAGATACACATACATATGGAATGTAGTGACACATCATATATATGGAAAACATCTTTATATAAAACATCCAACTAGGTATTACATTAATGACATCTCAATAATTTCGTGGTGTAACACAATATAGGTATAAAACACTACCAATCAAAACTCCCATTTTCCATCATTGAATATCAATTCATAATGACATAGTTATATAAAAAAATCAATACATTTTCTAAATAGAATCAAACTCTATCAAAATCATAGATCAACTTATATTAACATAATATTCGAATTTCAATAGATTCCATAGTCATTATCCTTGTAAAAAGACAATAATATCCCTATGGTAATTTCCACATAAAACACTATCAAAACATGATAAAACCTAGATCATACTTTACAGTAAGATAGATATTGACATAGTAGATATCATACAAGTTTGATCATCATCGATATTTTTTTTCCTTTTTGGTATCCAAATTTTCAAAGTCATGTAGTTTTCACTGATTGAACCATATTATTTATCAAACTCAAAACCAAACTTTGAATTTATTGTTATTAGATTACATAGAACATAAGCATTCCATAAGTATTTTGCATTCCCAAATTGGCCTAGAAACATTAGGAGACAATTCTTATTTGAAGATACCTTATGAAGAAGGGTTATGTCCATTGATATAAGATCTGACCATCTCGAGTGTGCATTTCTTCCTTACAAGATCCGACCCATCTTACACATGACATGCTCATATCTCCTTCATCCTTGTGGTGTAGCCACTATGACTCCTTTTCGGTGGCCTAAAAGTCACTGTCTAAGCCACTGTTGTTCATACCAAGAGCATTGTCGTCTTTGGCAGATCTCTTTTGGATGGTGTGGCCAAGAACCCCAAGAAACCCCTTAAAAACACCATAGAAATCATCTCCGGTGAGCTCCAAACCCAACATTATTAGAGTTGCAATGTTAGGCTCATCTCCCCCATTCCTTGATGATACTCACTTGGTAAAAGACTTAAAAATAAACTAAAAATGTTAATATATAAGACAAACCTCATATAAAAATAATCTTATTTTATTTGAGGACTATCTAAGTCTTTTTCTTATTAACACAACATTTATCTCAACTATCATTTGATCTTAGATCCAATGACTATTATAATTTACATTCTATGAATAAATCTCGAGTTTCCTTATTATTGAGTATCTTCAAAACACGATAAATCTCTCCTCGGTTATTCTAACATCACAATACTTTAACCATATCATAAAAAATACTAGGCACAAAAATATGCAAAGACACCTCACAATAATATTAGTATTTATTAGGAATGGCTGGAAAAAAATCTTCCAAAGACGCCTCAAAATAATATTAGTATTTATTTTAAAACTTATATCAAATGCTACCCATAAATCTTCATAAAGTCATTAGACTCTCTATTATTATCCAAAGATATTTTTTAATAATCTCATAATGATGTTGTATATGAATGTTGACATATTAAGCATTTATCATAACAATAAAATGATATAAATGACTTGTGTCATTCAATCAATTCAACTATAATTCTTGTATAAATTATATTAACCATCAAAAGATGTCTAATTAGTTTGAACACTAAAAGAAACATTAATATCATAAAATTAACTCTACTAATAATTTTATTTAGAGGTAAATTCATTTGTTCATCCATTAAATTATACTTAAAAAATTTATAGTTTTAGCCCTTATGAATTTAATTAGTATTCAAACATTAAATGGAAATTCTCAAAATAAGACATAGCTCCAAAATAATGTCAATGTCATTATTAAACCATTCCTTCCTCCGAGAACATATATTGAAAACTTCACTTAGGTGAAAGGCAATGCCCTTACCTAGGGATCCAAGGGCTAGGAATATCCAAATGATCTCAAACTTTGATATTTCCTTAACATTATTTTTACAAAGCTTCCCAAATATGGAATAAGGTATTTCACCGTTGTGTGGTCGATTGTATTTTTTGAACTCATTGTACTTATTATTGCAAATAAATCCTTGAACTAGGTCATATGCATATAACATATATCATCTATCATATATTGAATAATCCCTTATACAAAATGTCACATCTACGGTACAAGAAATTTATCCCACCATGGGCAGAAAATGGAGGAGATGTGGGGCATAGAAAAACTAGACTACTGTAACAATCCTAATTTTGTGTTTTATGAAATCAAACACTCAGTTGAGGCATAATTAAATCCAAGAGGCTTAATAAAAAATCATGAATATCTTTGTGGTCACAACAAATATTCTTGAGATGTGTTTGATATAATTATAAGGTTATTAAAGAATTTATTATAAGAGCAAAGGTTGGAATTATGGTCTCAACCTTAGAAAGGAGATCCTTTGTTTGATGAGGAAGCCATGGCCATTTTTCTTAATTGAAGTTTTATTCTATAAGATATGAGGGTTTGAAGCTCTAAATTTTAATTTAATTAGTATGAGCTATCTTAGGAACACATAGCTTAAGATCATATAGTTTGTAACATTTTGATGTCACATTGTCCCCATCATCAACCTTTACACCAGATCATACAAAGTAGAGGCATGGGTAGAAACCAAGTCTTCCCATTAAATACCCTTGGATATTGAGCCTGACCCTTTTCTTTTTCCTATTATCCCTTTCTCTTCGATGATATGAAAGCTAATAATGACCCCTTGTGCATGGTGTGAGATGACATGTGTTTCCAGTTTGACACCCCTCTACCATCAGTTGTCCTCCAAATGCTTAGAAGTAACAAAGGTTTAGATGAGGGAGGGGCTATGATGGCCTGATGAAGGGAATTAGATAGATGAAAGTGATCTCTAGTGGCTGATGAAGCTAGTATGCAAAACAACCCAAGTAGGGTATGTTGGTAAGGTATGCCCGTACAACCAATCATATGATGATTTACATGACATAATTATCTAAAAGGATTTTATTAATAATACCATATATATAAGGCAAGATTTAAATTGATTTGTTTCACTTAGTTATGAGATAATGAGGATATAGAGAGAATGTCTAGAGAATTATATTACTCAATGTCATATGTTGTCAAGTTCCTATCCTTTTGATGAGATCATACATATGTTAAGAGTAAATATACATATTCTCATTATGTCCATGATCAGTTGTTATTGTGGAAGGTTGATAGACAACAATAACACATAAGATTAGAGTGTGAGTTGGTTGATGATTAAATCTCATTAGTCATGATATGGCAATATCAAACCAAGTTGTTATAACCCCATTTTTCTAAACCATCAATGAGATTTGTAAATCTCCTTTTAAAAGATAAATGAAATCAATGGTTTATTTATTGGTTTGATTTGAATGGTTTTTGTTCATAATTGCCTTGCTTGATTTCTTTGTGGGCTTTATTGGCTATTGAGCCCAATTATAATAAAAAGAAAGAGAAAAGAAAAAGAAATTTAATTGGATAAAGGAATAAATAAGAAAATAGATAAAATAATAATAAAGGTGCTAAAGAATATTCCCAAGATGGAATTTTGAACCATTAAGGTTCCTTGAGGTTCAAGGAACTCATGATAATAATATAATGTCAAGGGAAAAAGAAAATATGTGGATATTATATATATATATTTAAGTGATGACTTGCAACTAAAGAAAAGGACCCAATTTCTTTATATAATAAGCCCAAATTTGGCATGATGATAGATTAAATCATTAATGAGATTCTCTTAAATTTGAAATAAAAAGGAGTTACGAATTAAGAGTTATGGCTTTTTCAAATTATCCTCAAATATATGATTTATCTTGAAAATAGGAATATGATTTCCTTTTTGGTTGATCGCGTGAGATGAGAGTCGTTGGATTTTGATCTAATGATTGCCGCTCATCGTCCAGTTCCACAGGAACTCAGACTCTAGCCGAGTTACAAAGGGATTCTTTCCCCTCAATTTCCTCGTGATCCTAAGCATGTGCAAGGCCATTTTTGTTTCCTTTGGTTTCAGGAGAGAAGTCCAAAGAGAATCATCCCTACTTGGTAGGCGTTTGGTCGATGATTGGGGAAGTTCCCAATTCACCCGAACCCTGCCTTCGACCCTATATATAGGGGAGTCTGAGAGGGGGAACCAACACATTTTCTTACTGACTTAAACTCTATGGCAGATCGAGAGGAGTGCTCTCGTGCTCTCGATTTCTCCTTCTACCCTAACCTGGACCACTGTCTTCCTAGAAAACCTCGTCGAAGTCTGGCGAATAAGGGAAGGTTGTGGCGTAGTTGTGGCGAGCAATTGAAGGCCTCATCAAGTTCGGTGGAGGAAGGCAAAGCTTTTTGGATCTTCGCCGTACTCACAGGTGGTTGGGATATCTTAGAGTCAACCACGAGGTTGACCATCGGAACAGCGGAGAGGAGTCGTGAGGTTGAAGAAGAACCCTCGCGAAATTACCAGTGTGCCCATCGTCTCCTTCTGTCAAGGTAAGGGCAAAACGGTCCTTCACAACTTAAATCAAAGTTAGGCATGTGGACCCTAGTCCTTTGGATCCTGCATTGTCCAGCGAACCATGGATCAAGCGATCACTGATTTTCTAGAGTTATCAAATAAATTAGAAAAATGATTTTTCTTGCAAAAATCATATCTTTTGCTAGAAAACTCAGATGGAAAAAGTTTATATATGAAAGTTGCATAGAAAATACAAGGAACAAGATAAAAATGGTTTGGTAACCTATTTCTATCTCGTTTTGCAAAAGTATATTAATTTGATAGAAAATGTATTGAAAGTGTAGTTAAAAACCCTAATTGAGTATAAAGGATGAATATTTAAGGTTTAATTGGTTAATTTGAGAAGTATTAACCTGTTGAATATTAAAGTAGAGTTTCAATCCGTTTTACATAAAAAGTTGACTAATTTAGGATTTTAACCTCTATATGAAGGATAATACCTATAGAAACCCTAATTTAGGGTAAAAGAAGAGAAAAACTTTGTTTAATTCAATTTAGGGAAATATAATCCTAAATAATGATCCTAAGTCTAATAGGAGTATTAAGATGAGAAATTTAAGATTTTTATGTAGTTTTGTTGAATTAGTGTTCATAATACTAAAAGTGGAGGCAAAACCCTAATTTCAAAGGAAACCCTAAAATTGGAATTGAAATCCTAAGAAGCAAGATGAGTTTAAATCAATCTGGATAAAAGGAAGTTTGTATATTTATTTCAGGATTTCTATGCATATTTGCTTGCTTGGTTGGGTTTTCTCTACTTAGTTGATTCTGTCTCCAAATATGCAATCACAGGTATGTGGTTACGCTTATAAATATCCTGAATTAGTTTTTTGAGGATTCCAAAGTTTCATCGGTGACTTGAATTAAATTGTTGGATGAATTTAATTCATGCAAACTATAATATGGATATGACTATCACCTAAGATATATGTCGAGTAGCTCATATCCTAGTCCCCTCTGTAGCTTGATTGACCTAGTACATGGCTACCTATGGGGTAGGTCCATCATGTCATTGGATAACTTAGTACATGGCTACCAATGGAGTAGTACCATCAAGTCACCATGAGTCAGGGATTGGGCTACCTTTGGGTAGGGCCATGTGACTCCACAACCCTAAGTAATGGCTACCTATGAGGTAGGACCATGGGGTAAGGATCTACCATATGAGAGAGGTAGTATTTAAGTCCACTGTAGGGACAACACAAAGATAGGGGATAGGTACCGATTGAGTAGTACTACTTAAGACGTAACCTTGGTTGTTAAATGATATTTGATTGATTACATTATTACAATAGTTGCACAATTTTTGTATTCCCCCACATACCAGTATAATCCGTTATACTGACCGACGTTTTGTTTGTCGGCGATTTAGGTACAAAATCCCAAAAGGACAAATAGTAAATTGGCATATTGTGAATACATGAATTAAAGTGAAAGGAGGATTAGTTAGAATAGTTTCCGTATGTGGATAGAAGTTTAGAAATCCAAGTTTTTCAAAAGGTATGCAAAATTTTATTACAACTTTTCAGTATAGTCTGGTAGAATTTGATAATTATTATTGATTATTTATCGAACCTTTGATCCAGAAATTGGGATAACAACTCTGACCTCTTGTTCTCCCTTAATTGGGGGCTATCGGGAAGTGGGGTCATTGCATTTGGTATTAGAGCATAGGTTCCTCATTTAGTCTTTAATAATTATTAAATTTTACAAATTCCATAGACCCAAGGGAGTTATTAGAGGATTTTCTGAAAGATAGAGGTGTCTAGAAAAGGATCACGTTTGGGGGCTGGCTATATTTTCCTCCGCACCGCTAGTCGGAATACAAGGACTCCCGGATTTGTGTGACTACCTGGCCAATGTTTTAGGATTTGACTCGAAATAAGATACCTTTAGGACTCTCTCATTTTGTTCATCCCTTCTCAACTCAAATTCTATTAAGGATTTTAAGGATTAGGATTTTCTCTCTCTTCCTCACCCTCTTGAGGTATGGGTAAGTATGTTAAGGATTAAGGAATCCTCCATCAAATTAATAAAAGATATGTAATAAGATGTCATCGACATAAGTATAATTAGCTTAAAGGTATAGAATAAAAGGTCTATTTGTATGCTTATGCAGATGGCGCGCGTGAAGACCGTGGCTATCCCGGATGCCACCAATGGTGGTGGACCTTCATGCAAGGGAAAAGTATCTTCCGAGAAGAGCAAGAGGAACCATGGTGGTGAATCCTCAAAGAAGAGGAAGAGACCTGAAGAAAATACACATGAGGTCCCCAACCCTGACCCGATACCCTTCAGCAACCTTGATCAAGAGGAGGAACAGGGGTACGAGGAGCAACATGTGTACAAGGAGGCCAAGATGGGAGAGGACCAAGGTGGTGGTCCAAAACCAACCATGGTGGTTCACACCCCTGACGCTTTGTGGATGGAGCAACAGAAGAGGCTAACGGAGGCCATTAGAGCTTTGGCCCTCCAAGACATAGCTAGAGGTGAGAATGGTGAGCCACTTCCTATTCATCCTTGAATGGGAGCCACTATCTTGGACTTCGTTAAGCTGAACATCGAGAAGTTCTGGGGAGAGGATAAGTCTGAAGTGGTCGAAAAGGCAAAGGCTTGGATGCTTGCAGTCGAGAATGGATTCAGCATGCTTGAGGTACAACCAAGTAGGAAGGTCCTATTTGCTACTCACCTCCTGGAAGGAGCAGCCAAGATATGGTGGGATACACACATCATAGGTCGAGATTTGGCTGATGAACCGATGGCGTGGGCCAACTTCAAGATGATCTTCACCGCCAGATTCATACATGTCTCAACCAAGAAAGAAAAGTAAAGGGAGTTCACCAACATGACTCAGAGAAACTCATCTGTGGCAGACTTTGGGCGCAAGTTTCGAATCTTAGAATGTTTTGGGCATATTATGGATGAGGAAAGAAGGGTGGACCACTTCATAGAGCGTCTTCACGCTGCCATCAAGCCCCATATGATGGAAAGTAGACCTAAAACCTTCACCGAAGCTTACAACACCGCCCTAGACATGGAGAGGACAGTGATTCCTGCTCAAAATCCACCCAAGGGATATTTGGGTTTCACTAAAGGAACCCAAGGCCAGAAGAGCAATCACAAGAAAGGTCATGGGCATAACCATACCAAGGGAAGACATGGAGGAAAAGGAAAACCCCATCAAGACAATAACCGACCTCAATGCCACACCTATGCGAAGTGGCATATCGGTGAGTGCCGCTACAAGAAGAAGGTCTGCTACCGTTGTCAACAAGAGGGACATCTCCAAGCTGCTTGCCCCCTGCCAGATCCAAGAGTACCAGGACCAGTAGCAGCCCCACCAATAGCAGCCCCACCTATGGAAGCCCCACCTATAGCTGTCGCCCCACCTGCTGGAGAAAGAAGACAAGCTCGAGTGTTTGCTATTGACAATGAGGAGGCTCAAGCAAATGCTAATCGGTTAATCGAGGGTAATAACCCTTAGAGTTTTCTTTTATGTTTTAAGATAAGCATGTAGTGGTCTAATGTATGGTGAAAACAATGTAGGCATGCTTGAATTCATGGGACATAATATAAAAGCTTTGTTTGATTCTGGATCTACTAATACTTTCATTTCAAGAAATCTCACAACTATGCTTTGTTCGGATATCAAGGAATTAGGGTATGTCTTAGATGTTACAACCCCGAGTGATTGAATCTTTACATCTCTTTTGAAAACTCTGGTGATACCTGTGAAATATCGAGATCATGAGTTTCCTACGGACTTTATCCTTCTTGATATGAATGACTTTGATGTAATCATTGGTATGGATTGGCTTTATACTTATAGGGCCAATATTGACTGTAGTGAAAGAAAGTAATCATTAAGAAACCAAGTCACCCACCTTTCATCGTTAGAGGTAGGAAAGATTTCACCACAACTTGTATGTGTTGGCCTTGAAGGCAGAACATATGATGAGTAAAGGGTGTCAAGCTCTCCTAGAAGTAGTTACCGAGCCAGAATCCAATGTGCAACCCTTAGAAGAGATAGAAGTAGTCAGGAGCTATGCATATGTTTTCCCAGATGATCTACTTGGGATTCCTCCTGGGAGAGAAGTAGATTTTTCCATAGAGCTAGCTCCCAGGACAAACCCTATTTCCCGAGCACCTTATAGGATGGCCCCTGCTGAGTTGCTCGAGTTGAAGAAACAATTGCAGGAATTGCTAGACAAGGGTTTTATCTGCCCTAGCACATCACGATGGGGAGCACCAATTCTTTTTGTAAAGAAAAAGGATGGATCGCTCTGAATGTGCATAGACTATTGGATGATCAATCAGGCTACCATTAAGAACAAATACTCTTTACCCTAGATAGATGACTTGTTTGACCAGCCAAAGTCTGCTCGAGTCTTTTATAAGATTTACTTGAGATCAGGTTACCACCAGTTGAGAGTCAAGAATGAGGACATCCTGAAAACCACATTTAGGACACGATATGGACACTATGATTTTGTGGTTATGCCTTTTGGGTTGTCCAATGCACCTAGTATTTTCATGAATCTCATGAACAGTGTGTTTCAACCCTTCCTTGACTCATTTGTCATAGTGTTCATAGATGACATACTGGTTTATTCAGATGACTTAGATCAACACTGAGACCACCTAAGTAGAGTCCTTGATATCTTAAGAAAGCAGAAGTTCTACGAGAAATTCTCCAAATGTGAGTTTTGGATAGATCGAGTCATGTTCCTTGGAGACATCATCTCAGGAGGAACAATCACCGTAGATCCAGCTAAAGTGTCGACAGTTTGAGATTGGCCTGCACCAAAGAACCCCTTCGAGATTCGAAGCTTCTTGGGGTTAGCAGGTTACTATCAGAGCTTCATCGCGAATTTCTCAAAGACCGCCTTGCCTTTGACCGTGTTGACATGGAAGGATGTGAAGTTCGTGTGGACCAATGAGTGTGAGGCTCATTTCTAGGAGCTAAAGGAGAAGCTGACCACTACACCAGTTTTGACTCTACCTTCTGGTAATGAGGGTTTCATGATATTCACCGATGCTTCCAAGATGGGACTTGGCTATGTGTTGGAACAAAATTGGCATGTGGTTGCATATGCCTCTTGAAAACTCAAGCCCAATGAGGTGAATTACCCGACGCATGACCTAGAGCTGGCTTCCATCATCCATGCCTTGAAGATTTGGTAGCATTATCTGTATGGTGCTACTTTTGAGATCCTCACTGATCATAAGAGCTTGAAGTACCTCCTGACCCAGAAAGACTTAAACCTACGACAGCGACGATGGATGGAGTACGTGATGGATTACGACTTCACCATCACCTATCATCGTCATAGCTAACACTTTAAGTCAGAAATAGCTCAGATGTGCAACTATTTTGTCCAGTTGGTGGAAGAGTTTAGAAGAGCTAGTAGAGTGGACTCCACAACTATTAGAGGATCGAGTTCGTTTGGCCAACATCCAGATATAGTCAGAATTGTTGAGTGAAATCATAGCATCATAGTTGGCTAGCATGGAACATGACAAGATGAAGGGCTTGATGAAGAAGCCACAAACCCGTCTTTCATTGGGAATAGACAGAGGGATCAAATTCAAGAATCGAATATGGGTTCCTAAAGATTTACCATTGAAGGAACGTATCCTATAAGAGGCTCATGGTTCCAAGTACATGGTGCACCCGGGAACTACCAAGATGTTTAAGGATATGCAGAGGTTTTTCTGGTGGCCAGGAATGAAGAGAGACATTGCAACATATGTGGCCAGCTGTCTTACGTGCCAAATGGTGAAGGATGAACACCAATGACCCGATGGACTTTTACAGTCTATAGAAATTCCAGAGTGGAAATGGGAGTAGATCACCGTGGATTTCGTGGTGGGTCTACCCCGGACCAAGAGAGGTAATGATGTGATATGGGTAGTGGTAGATTGCCTTACGAAGTCAGCACACTTCTTTTCCCTAAAGACCACTTCCAAGGTGTCAGACTTAGCTGAGCTATATATCAGAGAGATAGTGCATTTTCATGGCATACCCAGTTCCATCATCTCCGATAGAGACCCAAAGTTTAGTTCTAAGTTGTGGAAGCAAGTTCAAGAGGAACTTGGTACAAGTTGAAGTTCAGTACCGCTTACCACCCCCAGATAGATGGTCAATCAGAAAGGAAAATCCATACCTTAGAGGATCTGTTGAGAGCTTGTGTGCTCAATTGGGGTGGATCATGGGAGCAATACTTACCTTTATTTGAGTTTGGCTACAATAACAACTACCAAGCTAGTATTGGGATGCCTCCGTATGAAGCTCTTTATGGGAGACTGTGTCGGTCACCACTTCACTGGGATGATGTTGGTGAAAGGACCCTATTGAGGTCAGATGAACTCGAAGTGTATACTGATAAAGTCACTTTGATCAGGCAAAGGCTAAAGAGAGCCCATGATTGACAAAAGTCATATGATGATGCGAGGCAGACTGATGTGCATTTCACTGTGGGAGAACATGTTTTTCTAAAAATCTGACCGCTACGAGCTATATCTAAGAACAAGGGAAAGTGGAGTCCCCGATACGTGGGTCTATTTGAGGTGTTAGAACGGATTGGTGAAGTCGCATATCATTTGGCATTACCCCCTCAATATAGTATGATGCATGATGCGTTTCACGTGTCCAATATGAAGCTTTATGTGCAAGATACGAGCCATGTGTTGAGCATTGAACCCATTGAGCTTCAAGGGAAGCTAACTTATCCTGAGTTACCTTTGTGAATTCTAGATACCAAGGTGAAAGAGCTCATAAATAAGAATATAGAGATGGTAAAGGTTCTTTGGAAGCACCATGGAGAGGTTGAAGCCACATGGGAGCTGAAGACAGACATGGAAAAAGCATATCTTGATTTGTTTGTTTGATTTTTGAATTTTGAGGGCAAAATTACTATAAGGAGGGGAGGATGTTATAACCCCATTTTTCTAAACCATGTAATGAGATTTGTAAATCTCCTTTTAAAAGATAAATGAAACCAATGGTTGATTTATTGGTTTGATTTGAATGGTTTTCATTCATAATAGTCTTGCTTGATTTCTTTGTGGGCTTTATTAGCTATTGAGCCCAATTATAAGAAAAAGAAGGAGAAAAGAAAAAGAAATTTAATTGGATAAAGGAATAAATAAGAAAATAGATAAAAGAAGAATAAAGGTGCTAAAGAATATTCCCAAGATGGAATTTCGAACCATTAAGGTTCCTTGAGGTTCGAGGAACTTAGGATAATAATATAATGGCAAGGGAAAGAGAAAATATGTGGAATATATATATATATATTTAAGTGATGACTTGCAACTAAAGAAAAGTACCTGATTTCTTTAGATAATAAGCCCAAATTTGTCATGATGAAAGATTAAATCATTAATGAGATTCCCTTAAAATTTGAGATAAAAAGGAGTTACGAATTAAGAGTTAAGGAATTTTCAAATTATCCTCAAATATATGATTTATCTTGAAAATAGGAATATGATTTCCTTTTTGGTTGATCGCGTGAGATGAGAGTCGTTGGATTTTGATCCAACAATTTCCGCTCATCGTCTAGTTCCACAGGAACTCGGACTCTAGCTGAGTTACAAAGGTATTCTTTCCCCTCATTTTCCTCATGATCCTGAGCATTTGCAAGGCCATTTTTGTTTCCTTTGGATCCAGGAGAGAAGTCTGAAGAGAATCATCCCTACTTTGTAGGGGTTTGGTTGACGATTGGGGAAGTTCCCAATTCACCTGAACCCTGCCTTCAACCCTATATATAGGGGAGGGTGAGAGGGGGAACCAACACACTTTCTTGCTGACTTAAACTCCACGACGGATCGAGAGGAGTGCTCTCAATTTCTCCTTGTACCCTAACCTGCACCACCGTCTTCCTAGCAAACCTCGCCGAAGTCCGACGAATAAGGGAAGGTCATGGTGTAGTTGTAGCGAGCAATTGAAGGCCTCGTCAAGTTCAGTGGAGGAAGGCAGAGCTTTTTGGATCTTTGCCACACTCGTAGGTGGTTGGGATCTCAGATTCAACCATGAGGTTGACCATCGGAACAATGGAGAGGAGTCGCGGGGTTGAAGAAGAAACCCCATGAAATTACCAACGTGCCCCCTCGTCTCCTTCTGTCAAGGTAAGGGAAAAATGGTCCTTCGCAACTTAAATCGAAATTAGGCTCGTGAACCTTGGACCATTGGATCCTGTGTGGTCCGGCGAACCATGGATCAAGCGGTCACCGATTTTCTAGAGTTATCGAATAAATCAGAAAAATGATTTTTCTTGCAAAAATCATATCTTTTGCTAGAAAACTCTGATGGAAAAAGTTTATATATCAAAGATGATTAGAAAAATAAAAGGAAAAATTTAAAAATGGTTTGGTAACCTGTTTCTATCTAATTTTGCAAAAGTATATTAATTTGATTGAAAATGTATTAAAAGTGTAGTTAAAAACCCTAATTGAGTGTCAAGGATGAATCTTTAAGGTTTAATTGGTTATTTTGAGAAGTAGAGTTTCAATCGATTTTACATAAAAAGTTGACTAATTTAGGGTTTAAATCTATGTATGAAGGATAATACCTATACAAACCCTAATTTAGGGTAAAAGAAGAGAAAAACTTTGTTTAATTCAATTTAGGCAAATATAATCCTAAATAATGATCCTAAGTCTGATAGGAGTATTAAGATGAGATATTTAAGGTTTTTATGTAGTTTTTTTGAATTAGAGTTCATAATACTAAAAGTGGAGGTAAAACCCTAATTTCAAAGGAAACCCTAAAATTGGAATAGAAATCCTAAGAAGCAAGATGAGTTTGGATAAATCTTAATAAAAGGAAGTTTGTATATTTATTTTAGGATTTATGTGCATATTTGATTGCTTGATTGGGTTTCCTCTACTTAGTTGATTCTGTCTCCAAATCTGCAATCACATGTATGTGGTTACGCTTATGAATATCCTGATTAGTTTTCTGAGGATTTCTGAAGTTTCATCGGTGACTTGAATTAAACTATTGGATGAATTTAATTCATGCAAACTATAATGTGGATATGACTATCACCTAAGATATATGCCTACTAGCTCAGATCCTAGTCCCCTCGGTAGCTTGATTGACCTAGTACATGGCTACCTATGGGGTAGGTCCATCAGGTCATTGGATGACTTAGTACATGGATACAAATGGGGTAGGTCCATCAAGTCACCATGAGTCAGGGATTGGGCTACCTTTGGGTAGGGCCATGTGTTGGGTTTTGTGGAGAAAACATGCGCGGCAGAAGTGATAAAATCCACATACCCAAAACAGGATCTCATCGATAACAGCGTATTCGGAAACAGGTTTGCGGGATATACCTTATCACGGAGCAAGTCCGGCGATGTCCCACTGCACGACGGTGCAACGCTGCTTGTCAAACATGGACGGATCTTCTCTCCCGTTCGCTGTCGCAGGTTGATCCGGCGATGCTCCTTTGCGGCGGTGACATACGATGCTCGCAGCACATACATGTGGTCGTCGACGTCCTCCGAACGCAGGCGTGAAGGCGTCTGCGTCTCTACTTCGTCCACGCGGATGGATGGAACTCCACGTCGCGCTTCTCAAGTCGGCGGGAAGGAGCGTGTCTCTGTGGCAGCGTGCTAGCAGCGCGTTTCTCTCCTTTCTCTCCTAAGGACGTCGACGGATAGGTTTACGTGTGTGAGCGTAAACTGAAAAACCTATATCTATCTTATATAGATATCGGCCGTCAATCCTCCTTTAAACAGGATACGAAGGGAAATAGGGTTTTCTGAACCCATCGGTAAACAGAAACGTTGCGTTAATTAAAACGCTCGTGGATTAATTAGAATATTACGGAATTCATTAATTAACCAAATAATCACATTAATTGATTAATTAATATCCGACTCCATGCAATCGCTTGGGATGGCTCTATAGGCATACATATACCAACAGACTCCCACTTGCACTTAGAGCCAATCACTCCAATATTATTCTAGTCCATTACATAAACATTTTAGTAATCAATGTGATTCGGAGCAATTCCAATCAAATCCACAATTATACTCCTATTCCAATACATCCTATGCGTGTGACCCGGTAGGCTCCAAATTACGTTGGCAGTGATATCCATAATCATATTATGATTTCACAAACAATGATTGGTATCTAGCAAGACTTCATTGCTACCCAAGTAATTGGAGAAGTTGGAGAACAACTTGACCTATCATTCATGACTGGTGTTACAGTGATTGTATAGTTCCTTTGTCGCTGATATCCAGATTGAACTCGAGTCATGGAATTGTTATCCTTTTCAACGTTCAATCCATGTTCCTTGAACTAGAGCAGACTGTCTGAGATATATGTAATCTCAATATCACATATTGATTCACATCAGCATGGCCATGCATTTCTCAGTCTCGCTTATCAAGTGGCCAGAATATCAAACTCCCGTAGGAAGGACAAATTCCATCTACATCACTCACAGTCATCCCCATTGTGTCACAGTGCACCCAAGCACCATCTTTATGGCAATTCTTATTCAGGACCACGGTGGATGATGTCAAAGTACACCGAATGACATGTGATAAGTGTAGTGACTTCAGGTCTAAGAACCACAATCACCACCATCATTATGAGATGTGACTCTAACTACCAATCATGGTATCCATGTGTCACTCTCAAGGTGGGTCTATCCGATACACTGTTCTCTAACAAGTATCTATGTATTTGGTTTGATATCTCCATATCATGGATAATGAGATTCTTCCATCAACCAACATACATTCTAATCTTATGTGTTATTGATGTCTATGGATATTTCCATAATAACAACCGATTAGGGACAAAACAAGAATACATACTCTTAGCATACATATGATCTCACTATTCAGGTCATCAACCCAAAGACATATGTCGTTGAGTATATTATTCTATAGACATCTATAAGTTTTATGGTCATCTCACAATATAAAACACAAACATATAGATTGGAAACTTGCCTTTATTGATATGATCAATGTAGTATTACAAATCGTTTACATATTATCCCATTACAATCATCGAATGATAGTCTCTATGGGCATACATACCAACAGATTCCCTCTTACACTTATACCCAATCACTCATGAATCTCAATCCAAGTGATCGAACATGTTCGTCATGTTTCTGCTGTGAAAGTGCTTTTGTGAGCGGGTCAGCCACATTGCTTTCTGTAGGTACTCTGCAAATCTTCACATCTCCTTGTTGTACGATCTCTCGTATGAGATGGAACCGCCGTAGAATATGTTTGGAACATTGGTGTGATCTTGGTTCTTTAGCTTGTGCAATTGCTCCATTGTTGTCGCAAAACAACTCAATTGCATCACCAGCGCTTGGAACCACTCCAAGTTCAGAAATGAACTTCTTGATCCACACAGCTTCCTTTGCAGCATTAGATGCGGCAATATATTTGGCCTCTATTGTAGAATCCGCAACCGTCTCTTGCTTGGAACTTTTCCAGCTCACATCTCCGTTGTTCAGGCAAAACACAAATCCAGATTGCGATCTGTAGTCATCTTTGTCAGTTTGGAAGCTAGAATCGGTGTAACCCTTTACCACGAGCTCTTCCTCACCACCGTATACCAAGAATTGATCCTTAGTTCTTCTCAAGTACTTTAGGATGTTCTTTACGGCTGTCCAGTGACATTCACCTGGATCTGACTGATACCGGCTCGTCATGCTCAAAGCATACGACACATCAGGACGAGTACATAACATTGCGTACATGATAGATCCAATTGCTGATGCATATGGAATCTTACTCATGTGTGCTCGTTCATCACATGAACTAGGACACTGGGCTTTAGAGATTGTAACCCCATGGGACATGGGCAAGTTACCTCTCTTATAACCCTCCATGCTAAACCTCTTTAGCACCTTGTCAATGTATGTGCTCTGGCTTAGGCCTAGAAGCCTTCTAGATCTATCTCTATAGATCTTAATCCCAAGTATATAGGATGCTTCGCCTAAATCCTTCATAGAGAAAGTCTTCCCTAGCCAACCTCTTACTGTCTAAAGAGTAGGGATGTCATTTCCCATCAATAGTATGTCATCCACATACAATATGAGAAATACGACTGTGCTCCCACTAACCCTTTTGTAAACACAAGGTTCATCTTCATTTTGACTAAAGCCAAACTTTAACTACTTCATCAAAACGTAGATTCCAGCTCCGAGATGCTTGCTTCAATCCATAGACTGACCTTTGTAGCTTACATACTTTATTGGCTTCCTTTGGATTGATAAAACCCTCAGGTTGTGTCATGTACACATCCTCGAGTAAATTCCCATTAAGGAATGCTGTTTTAACATCCATCTGCCAAATCTCATAGTCATGATAAGATGCAATGGCAAGCATGATTCTGATGGATTTAACCATGGCAACTGGTGAGAAGGTCTCGGCATAATCAACACCTTGAATTTGACGGAATCCTTTAGCAACCAATCTACCTTTATAGGTTTGAAAATTTCCATCCATGTCAGTCTTCTTCTTAAAGACCCACTTGCACCCTATGGGTCTTACCCCTTCGGGTGGATCCACCAAGGTCCATACCTTGTTGGTGTACATGGATTCCATCTCAGATCTCATGGCATCGAGCCATTTCTCAGATTCTGGTCCCTTAGTAGCTTCTAGATAGGAAGTTGGCTCATCTGCTATGCCCAATTCATCACTATCTTGAGTCACGAGAAATCCAAATCTCTCAGGCTCAAGTCATGTCCTACTAGATCTACGAGGTTCCTGTGTTACATTTGGAACTTGAAATTCCACAACAACTTGCGAGTCTTCATGTTCCTTATGTACCTCCTCAGGTTCTCTGCTTTCTTGTTGGTCTCGAACTTCTTCGAGCTCTACATTCCTCCCACTAATTCCTTTGGAAATAAATTCCTTTTCAAGAAATATAGCAGTCCTAGCAACAAACACTTTGTTGTCAGTTGGTGTGTAGAAGTAGTATCCCCGAGTTTCCTTGGGGTATCCAACAAAATAGCATTTTTCCGATTTGGGTCCAAGCTTTTCAGGAAATTGTTTCCTAACATAAGCTTCACATCCCCAAATCTTTAACATAGACAAATTGGGACGATTTCCATTCCATATCTCACATGGTGTCTTTTGAACCGATTTGGAAGGTACACGGTTAAGTGTAAACACTGCAGTTTCAAGAGCATATCCCCAGAACGATATTGGAAGTTTGGCTGAACTCATCATTGATCGTACCATGTCTAATAATGTACGATTCCTTGTTTCTGACACACCATTATGTTGTGGTGTACCAGGTGGAGTCCATTGTGATACAATACCACGGTCTCTCAGAAGGTCCTCAAACTCTTGGCTTAAGTATTCGCCACCTCGATCTGAACGGAGTGCTTTAATACTCTTACCAAGTTGCTTCTCTACTTCATTCATGAAAGTCTTGAACATTTCAAGAGTTTCTGACTTGTGTTTCATAAGATATACATAGCCATACCTATTGAGGTCATCAGTGAAGGTAATGAAGTATTGATAGCCTCCTCTAGCATTTGATCTAAAAGGTCCACATACATCAGTATGTATGAGCCCTAGCAGATCACTGGCTCTCTCACTGTGTCCAGTGAAAGGAGTTTTGGTCATCTTCCCTAATAAACATGCCTCACATGTCTCTAATGATTCAAAATCAAAAGAGTCTAGATAACCATCCTTATGGAGTCTAGATATGCGCTTCTCGTTTATGTGCCCAAGACGACAATGCCATAAGAAGGTTTTGTTTGAGTTGTCAAGTTTTAACCTTTTAGTATTTACATTATATATGCTAGTCTCAAGTTCTAACAAGTAGATACCATAAGACATAGGGGCATTGCCATAAAAGATCTCATCTTTAGATATAGAAATAATTCCATTCTTAATGTGAAATTCAAATCCACTCTTGTCCATACAAGATACATAAATAATATTTCTATTAATGGTAGGTACATAATAGCAATTCTCTAATTCTATTACAATGCCCGTAGGCAAAGATAAACTAATAACTCCAACTGCGGTGGCAGCAACTCTTGCTCCATTAGCAACCCGCAGCTCGACTTGGCCCTTTCGTAAAGGCTTACTTCTTATCAGATCCTGCATATTAGAACATATGTGAGATCCACATCCGGTATCCAGTACCCATGATGAAGAAGTATTTAAGTTTATCTCAATAACGTATATACCTGAAGTGGAGATCTCTATCCCCTGCTTCTTCTTCCTCAGTTCCTCCAGGTAGAGATGATAGTTTCTTTTCCAATGTCCAGGCTGGTGACAATGGTGACAACTGCCTTCTTTGGAGATCCCACCTTTAGCTTTGAGCGCGGATGACTTTGGCTTTTGCCCGGCTTTAGAACTTTTCTTAGCCTTGCCTTTGCCTTTTGACTTTCCCTTTGTCTTGCTGATCATCATCACAGACTTGGGCTTGTCTTTCTTCATCTGTGCTTCAGCTGTCCTCAACATGCCCAACAATTCTGACAATGACTTGTCAAAATTGTTCATGTTGTAGTTCATGACAAAATGATTATATGATTCAAGCAACGATTATAGAATCACATCAGTGGCCAACTCTTGACCTAGGGGAAATCCCAGCTTGGATAGGCTTTCCACGTACCCAATCAAGGTGAGTATATGGGTGCCAACTGAGTCTCCCTCTTTCATCTTGCTTTTGAACAACGCCTTTGAGACATCATATCTCTCATGTCTTGCTTGATGTTGATACATGTTCTTGAGATGTGTTACCATCTCCATGACATTCATGTTCTCATGTTGCTCTTGCAACTCATAGTTCATTGAGCACAACATTAGGCACTTGACATCCACGGCATCATCAAGGTGCTTCTTGTAAGCATCCTTTTCAGCCTTGGGCGCATTTACGGCGGGCTCCTCTGGCTCTGGTGTTTCAAGGACATAGAGCTTACACTCATGTGTGAGAACAATTATCAATGTCCTAAACCAGTTTTAAAAGTTGGTTCCGGTAAGTTTGTCCTTCTCAAGGACCGATCGCAACGAGAACGTGTGAGTGTTGTTTGCCATTTGATTGCTACAAAAGAAAAATTTGCATTTAGTCCAAAACATTTTGACTTGTAAAGATTTGATAAATGAGATTAATTAGGCCTTTAATTAATTACACTCCCACTATTTTATTCAAATTTATAGCCCTCACTATCAACTCGGAAGATTGCAATGCACAACCTTCTAGTGAGCTAAGACCCAAAATAATTGGATCAATGCCCAGCCAACGCTGGCGTCAAAGACCAAATACTAAGGTAGGAAACTTTTGCCAATTGCATCATATGCAACTCTTGGATAGATGATCATGCACAACTCCTTGCCATGATGCATCTGTGTGCCTCTAGGTACTTGATCCTATCAAGGTTCCCTAGTTAAGACCAACCCATAAGCCAACACGATGAGTGTGCACCCTGCGGAGGCAGACCCACACACCCACCTTCACACTTCCACGAGATAGACAGTGTACCACGCGGAGGCGTGCCCACACATAGTCAATCAAGCTTTTCATGTGTGTTGCTTTATGGAAGGCAACTAAAACTTAATATTATTAATTGAGGGGTTTTATTAATACATATACATATCCAAACACCACATACTTATAGTACGTATCATATACTACTATATCCACAACCACAAACGATAGACATGCAATCACAAACACAAATACATCGGTTATGGCCATACTATTGTAATCCTTTGGAGCAACAAAGGATTACGGTCCACCTATGGTCTTATGCATCTCATGCAACACCTGTGAATCAACCTGTAAGCACGTAATGATCAACATTACAATGAACAACTTCATGGATGCTTCGTGAGGTTGGAACTTCAAGTTGCTTATTGGAATGGGATCTTCTTGTTGCTTCTCCTTGGACGCTCCTTGGAGTTGGATCTTCAGGTTGCTTCTTGGAATTAGATCTTCATGGTGCTTCTCCATGGACACTCCTTGGAGTTGGATCTTCAAAGGGCCTCCTTACATCAAGTGTACAAAAACTAAAACTAATCCTATCTCTATTACATCATGTGAGTACAAATATAAAAAGAAAGAATTAATTACACTTTGAAATAAGAGATGAGGCTCGGCATGCTAGCCGAATACTTTATACAAAGGATCCATATGTAACCATTATACATCCATAGAATTCACGAACAAACATATCCACAAGATCGACATCAACATTCATTCACAACATTCACAAAAGGGGATACTTGGCCATAACCGTGTATGCATTCACCACATAAAACATATTTTAAAGGCGACGTGTATGCTATCATAGGTATATCTACATATACGTATATACATATTTCAAATTGCAGTACTTTTAATGCGGGACATTCCCCATTAAATGAATTTTTGACTCCCACGCAGACAATGCGGGGTACACAGGGGCAGCGCCCCTGTGCAGAGCCCCTGAAAGGTCTACGAAATTTTACTTCCGTGCACTTAGGAAAATCACTATTTTCCATAGTCGAACCCGTCCAAAACGTCAAAAACAATAGCCTGCGGCATATGTGGAATTAGGTTTAGATTTGCACATTAACATGTTTAATTCGCACCGTATGCAACATAAAATAGTATACAGCGATTCGATCATATCAAAACGAATCCAAATACGCTGTAGATCGACGTTGCTCTGATACCACTGTTGGGTTTTGTGGAGAAAACATGCGCGGCGGAAGCGATAAAATCCACGTACCCAAAACAGGATCTCATAGATAACAGCGTATTCAGAAACAGGTTTGCGGGATATACCTTATCGCGGAGCAAGTCCGGCGATGTCCCACTGCACGACGGTGCAACGCTGCTTGTCAAACACGGACGGATCTTCTCTCCCGTTCGCTGTCGCAGGTTGATCCGGCGATGCTCCTTTGCGAAGGTGACGTACGTTGCTCGCAACACATACAAGTGGTCGTCGACGTCCTCCGAACGCAGGCGTCAAGGCGTCTGTGTCTCTACTTCGTCCACGCGGATGGACGGAACTCCACGACGCACTTCTCAAGCCGGCGGGAAGGAGCGTGTCTCTGCGGCGGCGTGCTAGCGGCACGTTGCTCTCCTTTCTCTCCTAAGGACGGCGACGGCTAGGTTTACGTGCATGAGCGTAAACTGAAAAACCTATATCTATCTTATATAGATATCGGCCGTCAATCCTCCTTTAAATAGGATACGAAGGGAAATAGGGTTTCCTGAACCTATCGGTAAACAGAAACGTTGCGTTAATTAAAACGCTCGTGGATTAATTAGAATATTCCGAAATTCATTAATTAACCAAATAATCACACTAATTGATTAATTAATATCCGACTCCATGCAATTGCTTGGGATGGCTCTACGAGCATACATATACCAACACCATGCGACTCCACAACCCTAAGTAATGGCTACCTGTGAGGTAGGACCATGGGGGTAAGGATCTACAATATGAGAGAGGTATTGTCCAAGTCCACTATAGGGATAGAACGGAGATGGGGGATAGGTATGGATTGAGTAGTACTGCTTAAGACGTAACCTTGGTTGCTAAATGATATTTGATTGATTACATTGTTACAATAGTTGCACAATTTTTGTATTCCCCAACATACCAGTATAATCCGTTATACTGATCGACATTTTGTTTGTTGGTGATTTAGGTACAAAATCCCAAAAGGAAAAATAGTAAATTGGCATGTTGTGAATACATGAATTAAAGTGCAAGGAGGATTAGTTCAAATAGTTTCTGTATGTGGATAGAAGTTTAGAAATCCAAGTTTTTCAAAAGGTATGCAAAATTTTATTACAACTTTTCAGTATAGTCTGGTAGAATTTGATAATTATTATTGATTATTTGTTGAACCTTTGATCCTAAAATTGGGATAACGGCTTTGACCTCTTGGTCTCCCTTCATTGGGGGTTACCGGGAGGCGGGGTTGTTACACAAGCACAGAGATACATGTTAGAGAACAGTGTATCAGACAGACCCACCATGAGAGTGATATATGGTTTTGTGGTCACAATCATCTCTCATAGTGAATGTGGTGATTGTGATTCTTAGACCTAAAATCACTGCACTCATCACATGTCGTTGGGAACGCTTTGACATCATCAAACGAAATTATGAAATATGGGTTGTTATAACGGTTATGATTGGGTGACTTTGACACATGAGGATAGACTGTAAGTGATAGATATGGGATTTGTCCCTCCTACTAGAGTATGATATCTTGGCCACTTGATTAGAGAGACTGAGAAACGCATACACATGCACATGTGAATCAATATATGATATTGAGGTCACATTATCACAGACAATATGCTCTTGGTTCAAGAAACATGGATTGAACATTAAGAGGATGACCAACCATGCCTCGAGTTCATCTTGGATATCAGAGACAAAGGAATTATACAATCATTACAACACCTTACACAAATTGTAGGTTGAAGTTGTTCTCCAACTTTTCATTTCACTTGGATAGCACTGATGTGTGACTAGACACCATTCTTTGCTTGTGATGTCATAAGCTAGTTATATACATTCACTACCATCGTGACATAGGACCTATAGGGTAACACACATAGGAACTCATCTAGAGGAGGAGTTTGATCTTGAATGAAAAATGGATTGATTACTAAAGTGTTTAGGTATTCAATTCACACAAATGATTGCTTGATTGGTTGACCAAGTCTTCCAAATGACCATCTCACTGATTGAGAAAGTCGTTTGGGTAGCTAGACGGGCGTCTCATGTAGTTGAAATGGCCGTTTGGGGGTCAGGTTGATGAAATATTGATTTGGCTTAGTTCTACCTTTGAACTGACTGATTCAATATAATTGAATTGACCAGCTCAACTCAACTCACCAGTCAGCCGTCTGGGTGAGTGAGACGGGCATCTCACTTGGGTGAGATGGCGTAGTTGGGTTGAACAAACATTTGATATGCTTCCCAAATAGTTTCAATTGTTCTTTACTTGAGGAACAAGGAAATTAATATGAGATATTAATTGGATCCAAAATAGCCAAAACATTTCAGATTAGGAACTGGAAAACAGTCATTTGGCAATGCAAGATGATCGTATCACACACCATACAACCATCTATGTGTGTGAAATGAATGTTTTCGCTGTTGCAGGTTGTGAAAATTTAAGATCTTTCGGTTCTTTCCACTCTCTCACCTTTATCCCATATCAGATAGCAACTAGGAACCTTGATCTAGCCTCTTCTACATATAGAGGGGTACTGGGGGCTTCCTAGAGCACAACACATCACAAATAGCTGAGAATCAGTTCTTCTAACAACTATTGTCCTCTCTGGTTGTGGTAACCAAGAGAGCCTGGGAAAGTCCTGTGACGACTCGACCTCAAATCAAGCCATCACCAGTAATAATTGCATAATAACCATAAGCAGCGGATTAACGGAAATCACTAAAAATTAAACCATTCTATAAAGAGATCCATTTCCAGGAAACTCTTAAAGAAAGAACCAAACTTTATATACATCATGGTTCACATTGTACATACATTGTACCATCTCATCTCAAAGATAACATTTAACAGTTTCTTTGTCAAAGCCTATATATAAGCAACATAAAACCCTCGAGGAAATCAAGACAAAATCTCAGATCATTCATGAAACCATGACGTACTAAATCCAAGGACCTGAGAGTACAGAGACAACACATATGACTTCTATCTACAAGACACGACAGACAGTACACTCAACCTGAGCTGTTACTAGTCCTACCTAAAAAGGAAGGATAGCCAATGAGAGAGAAGAACTGAGTAGTTGTCTTTGTGGGAGAGTAGGTTTGTGACTAGTACACCAATGGGGAAGTCAACTCCTTCCTGACCGTTCTTGGTGAAACAGGAGTTCTAGTTGGTGTGTGTGGACTACTCTAGAGGAAGGAGTCCTTTAGATGCTGCTCAGAGAACAAAGTCAACATGCAGTCTGTGGGAGTCACTGCAAAGGTTGTGTAGATGTTGTTCGTGGTGAAGACTAGGAATTACACAACCACCATCCAACATCAACTTATAAGTAGTTGCAAAGAAGAATTTTTTGTTTCTAGACTTGCTCCAAGACCAGGTAAAGTTTTGCTAAAATCATCCCTCCTATTTCATAGTATTTGACATGATCTTACTATTATGGGGATACACATAGATAATTTTTTTCTTTCCTCTTCTATACTCTATGTCCGTATTTTCCAACAGTGGTATCAGACTCAGGTCAATTTACTATATTTTAGGATAATCAATATGATAGAATTTTGGTTTTATCATTTATTTATGTCATACGATGCAAATATATAAACTGCTGTCATATGCATATCTAATCAAAGATCACATAATCCCAATATATATATATATATATATATGCAATTTACATGCGCCGCCCTAAAAGCAGTTTTGATGGTAGATGTGTAGCATAGTTATGGCCTAAACCCTAAATCTATGTGTGGTTGGATGGTTTGGTTTTTATTTATCTCGGTCTGCGTACCAAGCTTCTACCTCCCTCTTCCCAAAGTAAAGTTAATGCTTTCCTTTCTTTGCTCCCCTCGAATGTAACTCGAGGTTTCCCTTATTCAAAGTAATAATGTAGTAATAGGATAGTTTATTTTTTTGCAACAACGTTGAAGATGTTTATCGTCGGTTGAGACGACCAGTTTTTGAGATGAGCCAACCATCTGAAGAACAAGATGATGGAACCAAATGACTGCCTGGTGGACCCAACCAATCATCTGGAAGGAGTCTAGACATCAGATGGATAGGAGGTCAAACGACTGTCCCTCGAGGCCCAACTGACCATTTGAAAGGAGTCCAAACATTAGTCGGATAGGAGGACCAATTGACCGGCCAAGAGGCAAGATGACCGATTCAAGGGTTGAACTGATCTACCCAGATTGGAAAGCACATATCTACATCAACCGCAGGTTCATACATGTGATGTGATGATTGACCTAGATGCTTGTAATTCCTTGTGTCTCTAAGGAATTACAAGTAGACATGACTATAACCATCATTTTTTTGTTTTATATTACATGTTTATATTGTGGGATATAACATGAATATGATACGTACTATATATGTGGTGATTGATATATATATATATATATATATATATATATATATATATATATATATATATATCAATCAAACATATTACATCCAAGATTCTTTCCAATAGAAATACACATGAAAAACTTGTTTGACCAAGCGTAGGTTATGCCAAAGCATGGTGTGCCGTCTACCTCGTGGAAGTATGATGGTAGGAATGCAGGTGGTGCCAAAGTGGGGTGCATTATTATTATATCAGCTATTGGGTTGGGCTTAACTGCTGATTCTCAGAGAGTTTGGGCCCATAATCATGCATATGATTATGGTAAAGAGTTGTACATGTCATCTATCCAAGAATTTCATATGATGCAATTGGCATGATTGCCTACCTTCATGATTGATTATGGACGGTGGTGTAGGTCGGGTAATAATTGAATCATTTTGGATCTTGGCTCATCAGAAAATTATTCGCTGTAGAAATTGATACTTAGGGTTGTCAATTTGGATAAAATAATGAGAATGGTAATTAATTAAGTAGCTAATTATTATCACCCAAATTTTAATCAAATCAAATCAAATAAAAAATTTGAGTTTTTGAAAAAATTGTAAATTCTTTTGTAGAATCAAATGGCCACACCAAAAAATCACTTTTCTTTGTGATCGGTCCTTGAGAAGGACAAACTTGTTGGGAACAACTTCCACGACTGGTTCAGGATGCTAAGAATTGTTCTCATGCAGGAGCGCAAGCTCTATGTCCTAGAAATGCCAGAACTAGATGAACTAGCTCAAAATGATCCAAGGGCTGACAAGGATGCTTATAAGAAGCATACTGAAGATGTCGTTGATGTCAAGTGTCTGATGCTTTGTTCAATGAACCATGAATTGCAAAGGCAACATGAGAACATCAGGTGATTGAGATGGTCACACATTTCAAGAACATGTATGAAGATCAAGCAAGACAAGAGAGGTTCATTGTATCCAAGGAACTATTCAAATGTCACATGGCAAAAGGAGATCTAGTAGGTCCTCATGTGCTCAAGATGATTGGGTATGTGGAGAACCTAACCAGACTGGGATTCCCCTTGGGCCAAGAGTTGGCCTCTGATGTGATTCTGTAGTCTCTACCAGAGTCATATAGTCAGTTTTTCATGAACTACAACATGAATGACTTTGACAATCTGTTGATAGAGTTGTTGGGCATGTTGAGAACAGCTGAGACACAGATGAAGAAAGACAAACCCAAGTCTGTGATGATGATCAACAAGACAAAGGGGGAGCCTAAAGGCAAAGGCAAAGCTAAGAAAGCTTCTAAAGCTAGCCAGAAGCCCAAGTCTTCAGATCTCAAGGCAAAAGGTGGAGTAAATAAACAAAGAGGCGATTGTCACCATCTTGGACATTGGAAGAGAAAATTGCCCCCTCTACTTAGAGGAACTAAAGGAGAAGAAGGATGACACTGAAGCATCCAATTCAGGTATAAACACTACAAGATAAATTTGATTACTTCTTAAAATTTGGTATATGATACCAGATACCAGATACATATCTGACATACTAATGTGCAGGATCTGACAAGAAGTAAGACCTTCATGGAAGGACAAAGATGGACAAGGCAGAGAAAATGTTGTGGAAGCTAGAGTTTGCATTTAAAATTTATCTTATCACAATGGGCATGTAATAGAGTTATTAGAATTGTTATTTCATAATGCCATAAGAAACAATTTACTTTAGAGCATCTTGTATGATAAGGATGATATGTCAATAAAGTATGAGATTATTGTCTCAAAAATATATGATCTTGTATGGAATTGGCCCGAAAGTATCTTGCGATATTTATACAAAATGATCCAAAGATGAAGCTTACAATGTTTATACCAAATGGATTATAATTGACAACTCAAGACTATCATTAGCATAAGTCATCTTGTATGTACACATAAGAAATGCATACCTAGATTACATATTGATGTTGATCTAGACTCCCTCGATTGGTGAACCTAAGGCAACATGAAAACTCTTACTTACACAAAATTTGACATGACGTTCTTCACTAGATGTAGTGGGAGGATAAGTCTTCCATTAGACCTCATACATATGATGCATGAAGATCTTATGGAATGAATTCTATAGATAAATAACTAATACTTCATTTTGATTTACTAGTAACATGATGATATGTACAAAATGAAATGAAAGCATTAATCTCTTGAAAATGTTCAAGGAGATTGTAAATGAATTATACCATTGATGAAAGTATTAAGATATTTTGATATGATCAAATGTTGAAATACTTTATAAAAATACCTTGGGTACCTTCAGGAATGAACTGTATTAATGTATCACAAGGCAATCTGTCTTAACATGATGGTGTGTCAGAATGAAGGATTTATACCATGATGGGTCATGATATAATTATCAATTAATCTAATCTTCTTATCCACATAATTATATACATAACACTAAATCATGTACTAAATGAATGGTTTATAAAGACATCATATGTGATGTGATTTGGGAATGTCCCAATACATCGAAGGGATTGAAACCTACATTGAGAGAGTTGTTTCTTGAATAAGGTTTATCCATAAACCATGATTGTTGAAGATTACAATTAATACCAATCCAATACAAAAGTGTTTTTTTTAAAAGACAATTGAGTTCCTAAAGAATCAGTGGGAGTAGAAGTAATACTCAAAATGTTTGAGGTCAACAAAGATGTATAATGAGAACAATGAGAATCACAAGTTGTTGTGGAATCTCATGTTCATCATATAACACAAAATAAAATAGTTCTAGTAAAACACATATGAGATTGGAGGATTTTGAATCCAACGATTCAGATGGGTTGGTCATACAGGATGAGCCAACTAGTTAACTAGAAGCTATATCTGAGTTATATGGGATCTATGTAAGCTAATAAGGTAGAAATTTTGACAGTGCCACCTCAAGGGGTAATACCCATAAGGTGCAATAGGGTCTTATGATCAAGACCTACATGGATAACATAAAAGGACAAATTGGTTGAATAAATCAAGTTCAAATTGTTGAACATGATAGGAATTCATTTACCAATTGTCATGCTTGTTGTTGTAGTTAGAATGGACTTAGATATTTTGCATATGAATATGGAAACCAGTTTCCTTAAGGGAATACATCATAGGATGTTTATGTGACACAACCTAAAGGGTTTTATAACTTCAAGATTTCAAATGAAGTCTATAAACTACAAAGTTCAATCTGGGATTGAAACAAGAAAATAAAAAATGGGATCTTTTGACTTGATATGAAGGTCAAAGAGTTTGACTTAAGTCAATACAAAAGATTAAATATGTGTTTACAAAAAATTTAGTGGGAGCATATATGAATATTCCACATATAATGAGGAATAACATCTCAATATTGTGAATATTGAGAACTGGCAATAAAAACACCTTCAATAATGAAAGATTAAGTGAAACATCTTATGAGATAAGGATCAATACATATGAGATAGTTCTTGAAAGTTTCACAATGGAAGTTTAAGCACGCACAATATCACTGTGTTGAAAGAGTTCAACACAAAAGAATTCAATGAGGGAGAATTCGGATTGGTCTCTCACAAACCTTATATTCCAATTCTTATAAAGAATGGAAATTTCATGAATAAGATTCCATGGGCCAGCCCAACAATGGATCTATCATGAATGTATAAATGTACTTATCCCATATAATGTTGTATGTATTAGACATGACAAGATGATATAAATTCCAATTAGGGTTATTGGAAAGTCATTAAAGATCTCCATTAGTACTTGAGAAGTGACTAAGGATAGATTGCTAAGTAATGGTGATAGCAATATGAAGAGAGTTAGATGTAAAAAGGTACGTCGATGCAAGCTTCCATAAATGACAAAAGTGATCACAAATTAAAATATGTTTTGATTCAAAAAGAATAAGTGATGATTAGTTGGAAAGGTTCCGAACTAATAGCCGTTAATGCTAGTTTACAATTGAAGCTGAGTATACTTGTGTTACGAACATAGAGTGATACTATATGGATCTAGTAGTTCATACGATGAATTTATAGATGTTCCGACTATTGATGACTCAGTAGTGATATTGTGACAACAACGGAGCTACTTGTTAGACAAGGAACATTAGATACCATATTATACAGTAGTTTCATCTTAGAGCGAAGAGATAAGAAACATGTAATATAGTGACTATAAGCAAAGTGTTGCTAACCTAGGAAATCAGCACTAGCACAGTAAAAGCATGTTGACATGTTTAGATCACTAAGGATGAGATCTGTTGGTGATTGGATCTAAGTGCAAGTGGGAGTCTATTGGTAAGGTATGCCCATAGAGACAATCATATGATGATTGACATGTCATAATTACCTAAAAGGATTTCATTAATAATACCAAATATATAAAAGGCAATCTTCCAATGCATTTGTTTCACTCAGTTATGAGATAATGAGGATACAAAGTGAATGTCTAGAGAATTATATTACTCAATGACATATGTTGTCAAGTTCCTATCCTTGCAATGAGATCATACAGATGATAATAGTTTATATACATATTCTCATTATGTCCATGATCGATTGTTATTGTGGAAGGTTGATATAAAACAATAACAAATAATATCAGAGTGTGAGTTGGTTGATGACTAAATCTCATTAGTCATGATATGGAAATATCAAACCAAGCACACAGATACATGTTAGAGAATAGTGTATCAGATAAGCTCACCTTGAGAGTGACACGTGGTTTTTTGGTCACAATCATCTCTCATAGTGAAGATGGTGATTGTGATTCTTAGACCTAAAATCACTGTACTTGTCATATGTCGTTGGGTATGCTTTGACATCAGAAAACGCAGTCCTGAAACATGGGTTCTTATAACGGTGATGATTGGGTGACTTTGACACATGGGGATAGACTTTAAGTGATAGATATGGGATTTGTCCCTCTTACTGTAGTATGATATCCTGGCCACTTGATTAGAGAGACTGAGAAACACATGTGCATGTATATGTGAATCAATATATGATATTGAGGTCATATTATCTCAGTCAGGCTAATCTTGGTTCAATAAACATAGATTAAACATTGAGAGGATGACCAACCATGCCTCAAGTTCATCCTGGATACCAAAGACAAAGGAATTATACAATCATTGCAACACCTTACACTGATTGTAGGTTGAAGTTTTTCTCCAACTTTTCATTTCACATGGGTAACACTGATGTGTGACTAGGCACCACTCTTTACTTGTGATGTCATAAGTTAGTTATGGACATTCAATGCCAACATGACATGGTACCTATAGGGTCACACACATAGGCACTCATATAAAAGAGGACTTTGATCTTGAATGGCGATTGGATTGATTACTAAAGTGTTTAGGTATTCAATTCACATAACTGATTGTTCCATTAACTAACCAGGTCTACTACCATCTCACTAATTGAGACGACCATTTGGGTAGCCATACGAGCGTCTCATGTAGTTAAAATGGCCATTTCAGGGTTAGGTTGATCGAAGATCGATTTGGCTTAGTTTTTCCTGTGAACCATCTGGTTCAATATGATTGAACTGACTGGTTCAAGCCAACTCACCAAACGACTGTCTGGCTGAGTGAGGCGGGCTTCTCACTTGGGTGAGACAACCTGGTTTGGTCAAATGAAAGTTCAGGATGTTTCCCAAATAGTTTCGATTGTTCTTTACTTGATGAACAAGGAAATAAATATGAGATATTAATTGGATTTGAAATAGCCCAATTTGTTTCATATTGGGAACTGCTAAATGACCTTTCGATACTGTGTGACGGTCATCTCATGCACGAGATGACCTTCTGGGTGTGCAAAATGATTGTGTTTGTTGTTGTAGGTTGTGAAAATTCAAGATCCTCCAGTTCTTTCCACTCTGACACCTTTATCCCGTATCGGATAACAACTGAGAACCTTGACCCTGGCCTCTGCTATATATAGAGGGGTACTTAGGGCTTCCCAGAGAACAAGACAATACAGACAACTGAGAATCAGTTCCTATGAAAACTGTTGTCCTCTCTAGTTGTGGTAACCAAGAGATCTCGGGCAAGTCCTACCTAAAAAGGAGGTATAGCCAACGGGAGAGAAGAACTGAGAAGTTGTCTTTGTGGGAGAGGAGGTTGGTGACTAGTACACCAACAGGGAGGACAACTCCTTCATATCCATGCTTGGTGAATGACAAGAGTTCTAGTTGGTCTGTGTGGACTACTCTAGAGGCAGGACTTGGCTACTACTCAAAGAGTGAAGTCAACATGCAGTCTGTGGGAGTCGTTGTAGAGGTTGCACAGACGTTGTTCTTGGTAAAGACCAGCAATTGCACAACCATCGTCCAAGAGAAACTTATCACCAGTTGCAAAGAAGCAAGTTTTATTGCTAGACTTTCTCCAGGACCAGGGATAACTTGCTAAAACCATCCTTCCTGTTTCATAGTATTTGATGCGATCTTGTTGTCATGGGAATACATATAGACAAATTTTTATTTCTGCTGCTATACTCTATGCCCGTATTTCCCAACATGGAAAGCACCTTGGAGGTTTCCGATCAAGAGTTGGTGAAGTCAGAGGTGGCACTCTAGGGATTTATGTCTCATCCTAAAGGACTCTTCAGGTTCATAGGGTTCCAAGAGTTGGTCCTATGCTCCAAGAATCTCTATATATGTAGGAGTAAAGATATGGTTCCTCCCCCTTTCTACACTATTTCCAGGGTGCCATCTTAACGTTGGAGCTTTTTGAGAGGAGATGAACCCCAAATATTTATCATCCCAATATCTAAGCCCATCATGAAGGTCATGGAGGGGAGTTGGTGTGTTGAGGATCTGTTGCTCCTGCACCCTTTCCCTTTGGAGAAAATTGCACGACAATGTTTTTGCATCAGGCTCGCACAAGTCAAAGTGTAGACAGAGAGACAAGGGAAGGGAAGTGGGTAAGAGGATCACTCCCTATGCAGACCCTCCATGAGATCAGTCTAGGACTTCGTGTAACTTTCAACAGGGCTTCAAGGATATGGGCCACACAATGGCATATCTGATGACTCACATTACTCAACAAAAGTTAAATGAAATTCAAATATTCACAAATACATGGAACCTTTGATAATTGCTTAAAAATAGCTACTTTGGCCAAATAAGATCCAAAATATACCTAGAACTCAAAAAATGCCTAGTTTTAGATGAAAATCTTAGATTTTACTTTTGATGCTCATTTACATAATGGTTTTAAATTTGTAAAACAATGAATGGTTTAGGCTGCATTAAATGATATAAATAACATATTGTTGATATAAATCCTAAAAAGTCATATTAAAACCCTAAAGGTTTTGGAACATGCTTGTAAACTCTAATTCGATTAATAGTGAATGTTTTGGGCCCTTTTTTTAAGATGCAATTTATTACTCTAACTCTCATTTTAATGCTACAAAATTAGACCACATGCTTATAATTATTTCCTAATCACTACAAAAATGCCATTCATGTTTTTATGATAAGTTGAAGGTAAGAAATGTAAAATCCCAAGTTTGAACACGATAAACCTAATATGAAGTGCTATAAATATCTCATTAATCGACCAATCATGCAATATTCAATGTTAACACCACATTAGTATTCTAAATAGTTATGGAACTTTGAGACCAGAGTGATGCATCTAATGCATGTTATATGATGAAGGCCCCTGATGTGACATGAAAATCTAATCTTTGTATCATATCTAACACTAGGGTTAATTGATATTAATAATATTCACAGTAATAGTAATAAACTATAATAGAGAATTAATAATTTTAATTGTAAGATTATAAGATAATAACTAATGAACTAACTAACCCTAAAATGGAACTCTCCAGGGTTAGTGATGAGAAGATAATGCATGCATGTTTGTTATTATTCATGTGATGTCTATGATCCAGATGGTCAAGGATATGTTAAGAAACATATGAGCTAGGTATGGGCATTAATAATTGTATGACTATGACTTTCTTGCTTGAAATGTGATATGTATGTATGCTTATTTACTTGCTAAAATTTCATCGTGTATATTGTAATACTGTACTCAATGTTTTCCTTGTTGAATTTGTAACTCGAACACGTAATATAGATTTCCATTATACAAACCATGTGCACCTGTCTATAGTCTTGGATAATGACACAAGGCTGGACATCTTACTTGAGTTGTCATGATATGTTGGACCATATTGATAT
Source organism: Alisma plantago-aquatica (assembly GCA_963693085.1). Taxonomy (NCBI): domain Eukaryota; kingdom Viridiplantae; phylum Streptophyta; class Magnoliopsida; order Alismatales; family Alismataceae; genus Alisma; species Alisma plantago-aquatica. The sequence goes on from OY856415.1 coordinate 485,808,015, forward strand.
AGCGGTTAGGTCCTGGTGATGGCCTTGAGCTCCCTTAAGAATAGGATTAGCTAATTTTGACTCAATGATGGATTCTTGCTTTTCTAAATTATTGACTCATTTATTTCTTGTTCGTTTCTTTATGCATATCTTTTCAAATTATGCAAACCTTACATGTATGTATATTTCTGCTCTATACTCAGCACCTTGTGCGTTGCCCCTCTTATTTCATGTATGTTTTAGGTTCAGAGTTAGCATGGGAGTTGATGGCTTGTGAGAATACATTCAAGTATACTTGTTGTGAGATCATATCTAGTATCCATGAGCATACTTGTATAAATTCACTTTCAATATGTATTTGAATCTTGTAATAAGGAATGTTTTTATTTATTATACTTGTTGAATGTTGGGATTATGTTGGTGCCTTTATCTTGTTATTCTTTCATGTATGCTAAGATTTTATTTCCACATTCACACTTTGATAATACCATGCTAGGGACCAACACAAAGGTCCTATCAACATTGACTTTTTAGTCATTTGGAGTTAGGATCTAGGTAATACATGGTTCTGTGACAGATGCTACCAGATCCTGAAAAATAACTACACCAAACATTGCTCGCATGGAAAACCAATTAATTCAAATCTTTCATTTCAACCAAGAAACTCAATAAGTTGGACTTTATGGACTAAGTTGACTAGCCGCTAGGTTAGAACCTGGATTTTCTAGAACTAGATGTACACTTGTATAAATTTTTAAACCCTTTCTTTTCTCATCTTTCTTCCCTATCGTATGGTTTATAGGTTTATCAGAGTGAGAAAAGGGAGACCTTTATAACCCTAACACTATATTCACATCATGTTCTTAGGGTTTCTACACAAGCATACACCATGTTCTTACTAGTCCTCTAGGTGTCATGATACTAGACTTCCTAATGAGTTGATAACTTGTTTTGGTTTTGGTATTGTTCGAATAGAGTATGATGGTTTACATCACCTTTTTCAACATTGGACAAAACCTATTTCAAATAAGTATATGTTCACATGAAAAATGTTAAGACACGCAAAAAGGCAATGAGTATCCATGTAATCTAAGAGAAATATATGTAACATCAGTCTAGATGAGAGTGTCAAGACGGTAGTTATAGTCTCTAGAGTTCTCTAGAGATATGATATAAGTTAGGCTAGTAGTATCCTATATGAATTAAAATGATGATGATATGATGATGAAGATGACGATGATGATGATGATGATGATACTGATGATGATTACGATGATGGTGATTTTGATGTTGATCTCAATGATGATGATATGAGTCTATTTCAAGATGACCTAAGTTTGTTTCCATAATGGTCAAGTATGTTTGAATGATGTGAGAGACCATGCTACTCTAGCTAATATAACACCATGTATAGTATATGTGGCTTGTTTGATGTGCTACACATAGGTAGTTGGTCGCCATGCTTGCTTGTGCCTAGTTTCGTATGTGTTACAATATGATTAGTGAGATTTGGTTCAATACCAACATGTGGCTCAAGCTCTTTACAAAGGAGTACCTCTAGAATGAGACTTACAAAGAGGATGAACTCTTGATGTGGATAAACACAACATGTGAGAAGGCCAGAGTACCTAACCTACAAAATATGTGAAATGTTGAAATATACACATGATATAATACATATTGATGAGTCCCTAGATAGGCTAGTTATAAGTATATAATTATAGTACCCTAGTGTGTGTCTCCCTTGATAATGTTAAATCATATATTTCCTACGAAAAGATATGGCACTAGAGGAAGAGTCATTTGAATATATGTCTATTTTCCATCTAGGTGAGGGAGGCGTCCCAAAACCCTAGATGATGTATATGATGTGTGATCTCCATGATGAGCTTCATACTTGGGTTATTATTTCTAGGTGAAGGAATCTAGTGGTTGCTTTTTTTATGAGAGAATGGGTCAAATTTTGATATGGGTATATTTATGCAGTTAAAATGTCTAACATTGACATATATAGGTCTAATCTTGAATGGCTCGAGCTTATAAATCTCATTTTAGCTACTAGTGAGATTCTTATGAAATGTCGATGTTGATAATAATTTTGTTCATCAAATGATATATGATACATGAAAGAATTCTCACTAGAGTTATATACTTGATATGTGTGTTAATCCACTCTTACAAGCTTGACCTAATATTAATCCATGCCTTGAATAAGATGTAGAAGTTTGAAATTATGGCCTTGATATGATAATGTCATTGAGATCTTATTTTGAATAATCATGATGAATATATTCTTATTTTACAGACTAGTAAAAGTGATGAACATAATTTCTGATCATTGCTATCACCCTGGGAGAAAATAAACCACACTTGTAATCTAGCCCAAATAGTAAAATACAAGTGTGATGATAATCATAAATAAAAATATGATAACAAATTTGTTCTTTTGAGTAATTAATAATGTCAATCATGATATCCCACATCAAATTTACATATATAGTTTTAAACCAAAATGTTAAAAGGATGTCACGATTATGCACAGAGACATCAACTAATATTGCAATCTATATGATTCAGGATGGGTACACCCTCAATGTTTTATCAAACCCTGAGATGACAATGTAGGAATGCATATCATAGATATGGATTCCCTAGAACCTAGAAGTGGTGGCATAAGAATAGTATAAAAACAAACTATGTTATTTCATCTTTAGTACAATATTATTTGAATATCAAGGAAATATTTTATATAAGGTGGGGGTGGAAGTGATGATCTAGGTTTTGATTTTATGAAGTCAAACATTCAATTGAGGAATTAATAAATCCAAGAGTCTTAATAACAATTCATGATTTGCTTTATGTTCATAAGAAATATGCTTGGATGTGATTGATCAAGATTTGATGATTAAGCATATTCAATTCAAGATTTATACAACTAACTATAAGGTTATCGAAAGAAATTGATTATATGAGCAAAGGATAGAATTATGGTCTCAAACTTGGAAAGGAAATAATTTGTTTGATGTATAATACATGGTTAAAATTTCTTTTGAATTGGAGTTTTCGTGAAAAAGATATGAAACTTTGAAGATTTAAAATTTCATTCAATGAATATGAACTATCTCAAAAGATCATACAGTTTGTAACATGTTGTCCCTATCGTCGACCCCTACTATTAGATTAGATGGAGTAGAGACATGGGTAGATTCAAAATCTTCTCACCAACTACCCTTAGATACCGAGTCCTTTCCTTTTATTTTTCATGTTGCCTCTTTCTCTTCGGTGGGAAGAGAGATACCAATGACCCCTTACGCATGGTGTGGGACAGTCTGTGTCTCCTTGCGCATGGTGTGGGATAGTCTGTGTCTCCAGTTTGACCAACTCCACCGTCAGTTGTTCACCACAACATCTGGAAGTAACCAAGGTGGAAATGGGGGAGAGGTCACTAGGGAATGATGAAGGGAGTTAGATTGATGAAAGTGATCTCTAGTGGATGATGAAGCCGGTATGCAAACCAATTTGAGAGGGCAAAGCACCTTGGAGGTTGTGGATCAAATGATGGTGAAGTCAGAGGAGGCACTCCAAGGATCTATGCATCAACCTAAAGGACTCTTCAGGTTTGTAGGGTTCCTAGAATTGGTCTGATGCTCTAAGAAACTCTAGATCACCATCGTTAAGCTTCCATCTTCATCGTTGAAGATTTTGGTGAGGAGCTAGCCCTCTAGCCTTTACCATTCCTATCCATAAGACCACCAATAAGTTCATGGAGGGGAGTTGGTATGATGATGGCTCACAGTTGTCACGCCCTTCCTCACCAAAGAAAATCTCACAACGACATATGTGCATCAGGCTCATACAAGTCAAAGAATATATAGAAAGACAAGGGTAAGGCAGTGGCTAAGCGGATTCCTTGTGTAGACCCTCCAAGTGATCAATCCAAGATTGGGTGAACCTTTCAGTAGGGCTTCTATGACCCGAGCTTCCCAATGGAATATCTAGCAGCCTACTTTACTCAACAAAAGGTAAATGAAACTCAAGTCTTCACAAATATATGGAACCTTTGATAATGGCTTAAAAATAACAAGTTTGATCAAATAAGGCCCAAAATATATACTTGAACTCGAAAAAAATGTCTAGTTTCATCTAAAAATCTTAGATTTTAACTTTTGACACTCGTTTACACAATGGTTTTAAATTTACAAGACAATGAATTGTTTAAGATGCATTAAATGATATATATAGTGTATGTTCGACATAAATTCTGAAAAATTCATATTTGAACTCCAAATGCTTTTCAAATATACTTGTAAACTGTAATTTATTAATAATTAATGTTTTGGGATCTTTTGTATTAAAATGAAATTATTTACTTTACTCATTTTAATGCTAAGAAATTGATAAAAGGGCTAGAAAAATATGAAAATTGAACCATATTCTTATAATTATCCCCTGATCACTACAAAAATGACATAAATGTATTTTTGGTCAGTTGAAGCCAAGAAAACTAAAATGTGAGTTTGGGTTAATAAAATGAAGTACCATAAATATATCATCAATTGACCAAGCATGTTATGTTCCTTGTTAACATCACATTAGTATCCCAAACAACATATGTAATTTTGAGATTAGAATGATGAATCTAATGCATGTTATATGATGATGGTGTTGGTATGTATGACCAGAGAGACAATCATGAGATGATTATAATGGCATAAATTGTAATTGATTTGAATAATAAATAAAGGAAACCTTCCAATTTATTATGTTTAATTTAGGTATGAGATAATGATGTAACATTATAAATGTCTAGAAAATAATATTACTCAATGATGTATGTCTTCAAGTTTTAGCCTTGTCAAAATGAGATCATATAGATGTTAATAGTACATATACATATTATGATTATGTCCCCGATCGATTAATATTATGGAAGGTTGATAGATAATACATAAGATCAGAGTGTGGGTTGGTTAATGACACAGTCTTGTGAGTGATGATATGGCTATATCAAACCAAGCACACATATACATATTAGAGAATAGTGTATCGGACAAATCCACCTTGAGACTGACACATGGAATCCATCTTCAAGGAGGTCATAGTCAACTCTCATAGTGAAGGTGGTGGTTGTGGTTCTAACACCTAATATTTATGCACTTGACACGTCATTGGGTACATTTTGACATCATCAAACATAGTCCTAAAATATGGGTTGTTCTAACATGATGATTGGGTGGCTTTGACACATGGGGATTGACTATAAGTGATAGATATTAGATGTGTCCCTCCTACGGGAGTTTGATGTCCTATGCCTCTTGATTAGCGAGATTGAGAAAAGCATGTACATGCACATGTGAGTCAATATTTGATATTGAGCTTACATATATCTCAGACAATCTACTCTGGTTCAAGAAACAAGATTGGGTAATAATGAGGGTGACTGCTCCATGCCTCTAGTTCAATCTAGAAATCAGTGACAAAGGAACTACACAAACACTGCAACACCATACACATATTTTTTCTTGAAGTTGTTCTCCAATTTTTCCATTTACTTGGGTAGAAATGATATGCAACTAGGCACCACTCTTTTCTTGTGATGTCATAAGTTGTTATGGACATTCACTGCCAACGTAATAAGGGACCTATAGGGCCACACACATAGGTCTCGACCTAGAAGAGGAGTTTAGATCGTGAATGATATTTGAATTTAGTGCTAAAGTATTTAGGCATTTGATTCACACAACAGATAGGATGACAACACTGTGAAACTCCCATCTCAAGTTTTGAGATGGTTGTAGGGAAGTGTCAAACAACTGTCTTAAGAGTTGAGATGGGCGTAAAGGTGTCAGGCCTGTTGTGAGTTGAATCTGTCTAAGGAACAAACTGGCCCAACCAAACTGGTTGGATTCGGGTCACCAGAAGACCATCTAGATGACAAAGACGACCGTCTTGCATGGGTGAGATAGTTCAGTTTGGTCAGGGAAGGTTCTCGATGTTTCCCTAATCATATTGTTTGAGCACTAATTGTTGCACAAGGAAATCAATGTATAACATTGATGGGAATTGATTTGCCAAATTCATGTACTATTGGGAAACTGTAAAACAATCATCTCATAGTGAGAAACGACTATCTCGCGTGCAAGACGGCCGTTTGGGTTTGACAAATGGTCATTTCGGGTGTCGCAGGTTGCAAAAATTGTAGAATTGTTACGAAAATTCGAGTTCATCCGTTCCTTTCCACTCTTGTACAATAATCTCATACCAGATAGAAATTGGGAACCTTGACCCCGACCTCTACTAAATAGAGGGGTACTGGAGGCTTCCTAAAGTAGAATATAAACAATTGAGAAATAGTTTCTCTGACAAACGACATCCTCTATGGTTGTGGTAACCACGAGAGCCCGAGCAAGTTCTACCCAATTAGGGAGGAACAACAAGGGAAAGGGAAATCAAGATCGTTGTCATGGGAGAGCAAGTCGGTGATTAGTATACTGACGAAGAGGGACAACTCCATCCTGATTGTCTTAGCAAGATGATATGAGTTCTAGGCAGTTCGTGTGGACTACCATAGAGGTAGGAAGCTATTGTTTGCCACTCAGGGGACAACATCAACTAGAAGTCCATCACAAGAGGAGCTGTTGAAGAAGAAGATGTTTGTGGCTACAGTCTGTGGTGCTGACCAGGAGCAACAGCAGTCAGATGCGTCCCAGTGAAACTAAGATTCAAAGTTGTGCATCTACAATGAGAAGCATTGTCACTTTCTCCAGGACCAGGTATATCCCATAAACCATCCTTCATGCATTACGGTTATTGACACAATCTACTAATTATCGAGAATATGATGGATAAAATTTTAAATTTAGCTGCCTACTCTATGCCATATTTTCATACAAGGATATCAGAGCCTACACCAATTTATTATATTATGAGATATTTGATATGATCAGATTTTGTTTTGTTGTTCTATTATTGCATGTGATGTGAATAATATATTGTCAAATCAAAATACCACGATAATCTCAAACTATTATATATATATATATATATATATATATATATATATATATATATATATGAAATTTACATGTGTCACCCTAAAAGAGGTTTTTGATGGTTGATGTGTAGCACGAGTTATGGCCAATAACCCCTATCTGTGGATGGTTGTATGTGGTTGGTTTATCCTTTTTATCTCAGTCTGCGTATCGGGCCTCTATCTTATCTTCCCAATATAAATTTAATTCTCTTCTACCTTTGCTCTCCTCAATTGTAAATCACATTTTCCCTATAATCATGTAAAAGTAGGATAATTTACTTTCTATTATGATGAAGATGAAGACTTCCTGAAGACGAGACCATTGACTGAAGGACCTGGTGGACAAACTGAACCAATCGTCTGGTGGACCTGACCAATCCACTGGAGGAGCCAGCTGATGGTGGATAGATAGACCAGATAATTGGTGAAATGACCTAACAACCGACCATGATGTGAGCCGATCGGTTCAAGGGTTGAACCAATCAAATAGATTGACAAGCATGGATCTTTATCAACAACAAGTTTCTACATATGATGTATACCTAGATGACATAATTCTTTATGGCTCCAAGGAAATACATTAGGACTGGACATAACCACCACACATGACATCCCCAGATTATGTCTTCTTCATTTTCTTGATGTCTAAGAACCTGGTAAGAATGTAGTAACCTGCATTGATCTTATGGTCATACACCATGCCCCACAGAAAGAGTAAATCTTGTTTCCTGCAGACTCCTTGAGTTTCCTTCTTTGCAAAAACCCTTGTATTGAGAAGGCGGTGGACATATCTGAAGTTGGAGTTATGGATGACAGACGCCCTAGCCTTTTTGGCATCATGACACTCCTCATTAGTGATCTTAGACCAGAACTCATCACTGTCAAAGGATGGAGGGAAGTTCAGTGCCCCCTCATAATGGCACTCTAAAATCTCATAGAATTGTTTGAAAGTGAGTTTGAAACCTTGGCGTAGTAAATAGAAATGAATTATTGCATAAGGTTCCAACTATTTATTTGGGTCCTCCTCCACCATAAGAGTAGTAAGAAACTCGTATACAAGGTGAGAGTAAGAACTTGTTACCGAGCAGTAGAGGTAGTGGAGTCCAAGTTCCTTCAGATTAGTTATGACTTCATCTTTGAATCCCAGGGTAGTCAGTGTTTGCTCACATGGAAAATGTGTAGGGAGCACCCTTCTTGTAATGAGGAACTGGTAAGTAGGGTCTTCCTCTGTAGTGACCCTGAATTGGGTCGTAGATATGTAGGCTGGGACCAAGGAAGAGCTAGCTCTGTGCCTGTGGTTTGAGGTTTGTTTCATGGGTTCCATAGCTACTTGTGAGTTATGCCGAGACAATCCTTCAACATGACGTGTCTTGTGGAGACACGACATGTGCTTTGGCAGAGACACTGACAGAACTGCATGGAGACATGTTGTGTCTTTTTGATGACACGTCATATACATGGAGTGGAGAAACATCTGGAGGTGGATGAACACGATGTCTTCACATGGTAGATAATGGATGCTTCCACCATGTCTTTGAGGATAGATGAAGAAGGAAGCAAGGATGATGGCGGAGATGAATCTTGCTTTCTTTACTCGGGGTGTTGAGGTTGGCGGCGACGGAAGGCTGTGGTGGTGGGCTTGCCTAGATGGCTCCGCTCCTTGGAATGAGAGAGAGGGAGGGTGAGGCAGCTGTGGAGATTGCTGGAGGCTTCATGATGGCTCACAAAGTCGAGCTTGGTCAGAGGAGATGATGGTGGAGAGGCAGCTTCATGGTGGCACACACGGTGGCTCAACTCGAATAAGGCAGGTGCACACGACTCTTTGGGAATGATTGTGTTGTGAGTGTGAGAGTGACAATTTGGGATCAGGGTTAAAACCCCACTTTCTCGTAAAAGGACACGTTGTGTATCTTAGGGACATGACATGTCTTCTTGTAGAGGTTGTCGTTGTCTTTTTAGCAAACTTGGGCTAAAAATGGCACAACATGTGCTTTTTAGAAAACAACATGTATGAATGCAAAACTTGAAGTATAAATATCTTTATTAATAAAGACACGCCATGTTCAAATAAAGATACAGTGTGTTTGATTCTAGAAAAGTTGCTCATTCTTGAAAATGAAGTACACATCATGTCTGAATCACCACATGACGTGTAGCGTTCCAGATGGTAATAGTGCATTCTCTGTCTGATAACAACATGGTATGTCATTTTTAGACACGTCGTGTGTTATTGAAAATCTGCTCAGATAGTTCCTTCTGTGGGTGCTGACATGGTGTGTCAAATAAAGACACGTGGTATATATATGAATTTCTATAGAAATCAGCTTCTTATCAGCACTTGTAGAAGTGATGAGATGCAAATATAAGTGTCTACATTATTACATTCATCCATGAAAAGTTTATTTCAAGAAATTAAAGATTGTTCTTGACTCAAACTACTTAAATAAAATCTATCTTAATGTGGTGTCAACTCCCACAAGTTCTTCCATTTATAGTCCAGAGTAAAACTCTTCAAATGGTTGATCAAACATCTTGGAGGGAGAAAGAGGCTGTCTTGTCAATTTCTTCTCCGGTGGTGTACAACTTGCATCTTTTCCCATTGCCTTTGAAGGTTGATTTCTTCCCTTGAAGCTCCATGGTCCCATATGAAAATATTTGTAAGACTAAGAACAGTCCAGACCACTTGGATCTCAATTTTTCTGGAAAGAATTTGAGTTTGGAGTTGAACAACAGAACTTGGTCTCCTTCTTTGAAGTCCTTGACCTTGATTATTTTTTCATGCCATCCCTTAGTCTTTTCTTTGTAGATTTTGACATTCTCAAAAGCATCCATTCTTAGTTCTTCTAGCTCTTGGAGTTGCAACAACCTTTTCTCTCCTATCTTCTTGAGGTCATATTTCAGGAATTTGATTGCCCATAGTGCCTTGTTCTCCAATTCTACAGGTAAATGACATGATTTACCATAGACAAGTTTGAAAGGAGTTGTTCCAATAGGAGTTTTGAAAGTTGTCTTGTATGCCCATAATGCATTGTCTAACTTCAATGCCCAATCCTTCCTTGAACTGGAGACAGTCTTTTTTAGGATAGAATTTAGTTGCCTATTTGAGATCTCCACTTAACCTGATGTCTGAGGATGATAAGGTGTAGACACCTTATGCTTCACTCCATACTTGCTAATTAGGTTGTTGAAGTTCTTTCATTAAAATGGCTTCTACCATTTGATATTATAGCTCTTAGAACTCCAAATTTGGGGAAGATGATCTTCTAGAATAGTTTTATGACTAACTTTGCATTTGGAGCTTGCATGGGGATTGCCTCCACCCATTTGGAAACATAATCACAAGCCACCCAAATTGATGGTGAGGGCTATCAATTTGAACTAAAATAGTGGGAGCGATAATTAATTAAAGGCCTAATTATATCGTCAACTTCTCAAATCAATCAAATAAGTCAAAAATGAGTTTTTGGACTAAAATTGCATATTTCCTTTTGTAGTACAAATGACAACAAACAACAATCACTTTAGGATTTAACCTGGAAGAGGAGTTTTGTCCACAAACAATGTTCAGATTGATTATTAAAGGAGTTTAGTAGTTCAATTAAACATTCAATTAATTGATAGCTCAATGTCATAATGTTCAAGGTGTTGGACACATTGATTGGAGTATCAGATTGATTGAAACTGCAATTGACTATTTATGCACAATCTGCACTCCCAACCGATCGGCTCATGTGATGAACCGATCGGATAAGCTTGGTGAATCGATCGGCTCAGGTGGTGAGTCGATCGGCTCAAGGACAGGGTGAAATGATTGCTTCAAGTGTTGAAACGATTGATTCAACTGGTGCAACCGAGCAAGTTGGGAAAGTAGAATTGGTGAGAAATTTCCTTTCGTTTCACTTGCCCAATTTGATTGGAACAAGGATTGGTATTTGATACCAATTAGAAACAAAAGATGGAAAGTCAATCCGGAACTGACCAGGACCACGAACTGACCAGTTCAGAAGTGAACCGACCGGTTGAGGTGTCCCAACCGATCGGTTGAGGTGTCAACCGACCGATTCAGGTCCCCAACTGACTGTTTCAGGAATAAAATGATCGATTCAGGTTGTGCAGTTGGTTATTTTTTGTGGAAAATCTCAAACCCTTCTACTCCTACTTTAGTCCCGCATTGCCCGGGATAGAGAACCCTGTCCCATGACCCTCCTATATATAGGGGTATTGGGGGCTTCTCAAAGAACAACACAGTGCAACCAGTTGCTCTGCAAAGTTGTCGTTCTCTCTGGTTTTGGTAACTGAGAGAGCCCGAGCAAGTGCTACCCGATAAGGGAGGCACAACAAGGGAAAGGCAACTATAGAAATCGACTGGTGGAAGGAGAGTGTATCAGTGATTAGTACACTGACAGGAGGGTGCGACTCCTTCCAATTCCTTATGGGACAACGACATTGGAGTTCCAGGTGGTCCGTGTGGACTACTTCAGAGGCGAGAGGTTTCCGCCACTCGGAGGACAGCTGTCAATCCTGACAGTCCCAGTGAGACCAGGAGTCATCAGTCCTGGTGTGACTGGGAGTTGCACAGACACCATCGAAGACCGTGCAAGCAGCGAGGTATTATCGCTGAGCAAGCCTCGGGACAAGGTATGATTCTACAAACCATCCTTTCCTATTGTATAGACGTTGACGCATTTCCTTGTTTTGGGTTTGGGGAGGAAATTTTTTTTTGTTTCTGCTTCCTTCTCTGCCTCCCCTAAAACCCAACAAATCGATGTCTAACTTTGATGGGAATTGATTTGTCAAATTTGTGTACAATTGGAAAATTGTGAAATAAAAATCTCACAGTGCGAGACAAATGTCTGGGTTTTCCAAATGACCATTCCAGGTGTCGTATGTTGCAAAAATTTGAGTTCATCCAATTATTTCCACTCCTACACATTAATCTCATACCGGATAGCAACTGCGAACCCTGTCCCTAGTCTCTACTATAAATAGAGGGGTACTGAGGGCTTCCCAAAGTGCAATATAGACAAATAAGAAATAGTTTCTCTGACAAATATAATTCTTTTAGTTGTGGTAATCATGAGAGAACGAGCAAGTTCTACCCAACTAGGGAGGAAGAACAAGGGAAAGAACAATTGAGATCATTATCGTGTGAGAGAAAGTCAGTGACTAGTACAATGATGGAGAGGGATGGCTCCTTCATGCTTGTCTTAATAGGATGACAAGATTTCTAGGCGGTTTGCATGGACTATCATAGAGGCATGAAGCTATTGTTTTCCGCTCGGAGGACAACATCAACCAGCAGTCCGTGACAAGAGGAGATACTGAAGAAGATGACGTTTGCGGTGTTGACCAAGAGGAGAAGCAGTCAGATACATCCCAATACAACTAGGATTTATAGTTGCACATCTACAACGATGAGGATTGTTGCTAGACTTGCTCTAGGACCAGGTATATCTCATAAACCATCCTTTCAACATTCACTACAAAAAAATGGTCTTTAACTATAAAAAAATTGTAGCGAAAACCCCATATTTTGTAGCTAAAGGCTTTAACTACATATTTCTTTACACATACAAATTGTAGTATATGCTCGTATAGCTAAAGCCTTTAACTATATTTTTCAAATATGTAGTTAGATAATCCATTCGCTACAAATTAATATGTATCTGGAAGTGTAGCTAGATATTGTCCTTACATATTTAAATATAAGTATAATTATAGCTAAATGTATGACTACAATTGCATATATAGTAAGTATGTAGCAAAAATATGAAGTTAATACATTTTATATGAAGTTAATGTGTAGGGAAAGGCGACAATTACTACACACACACACAATATTTACAAAAACAAAAAAGTTAGGGTCAAAAATGGGAAAAACAAATGGGTCCATATATATATATATATATATATATATAATTGTAGTAGTTAGGCCAAGTTATGCTCATTATGCCAACAATCTTACTTTCATTTATATTGAAATATCAAATGTACATGGGGAGGACATATACCTTGCCCCTATTACAAAATGTGTACAAAGAAAAGTATATACATATATCAATGATTTAGTGGTCTACTAACATCTTTGTGAAAAAGTTATCTTTCTCGACCAGTTTTAACATCCTTATTGTCTTCTTCTTTTGTTCGAGCTATTGTTGTTCGGCCAACATCATTCAAAAGCACCCGAGATAAGAATTTGAAAAGAACCTTCTAAGCAGAGATAGAAGGAATATCGTCCCAACGAAGTTGGTCACTATGTTTGCAGATGCTGACAGTGGTTGTACACATCCAAAAGAAAATGTGAGTTGCTTATTTGTAAATAGATCGGAATGAAAGGCCTCAAATTCTGCAAATATATCCCACAAGTTCATGTTAATAAGCTGACCGCTGTTGGAAATAAAGAATAAGTGATAATGCATAGTAGATTATTTGAAATATGAGACATTGAAATGTGCCACAGTTTTGAAAACATAAATATGTGGTTTGCAAAACATAATAGAATACCTTTTATCTATGTTTTCTAATGGTGCGAGTACAACAACCAATACTGCTACGTCAAATTCAATGTATAACTAGAAGAATAACAAATCATCCCACAAACACCATCAACGTCATCACCTATCAATTCCTAAAGCAAACAAAGGTCATATACATAAAAACTAAGAGGTTCCAAACTCACGACAAAACTCACCTGGAAAAGATATTTCTACATCGAACTGCTCAATACCCATCACTTTCTCAACCTGTAAGGTCAGTAACGACATTAGAGACTGAAGTGTCTATAGTTCAGTAGCTAGTGCATTGGAAATGTGGATCACGACAGCTTCGAGTGTCGATCAAAAATTATCAAGCAAATTTGGTTCAACTCGAAAATTATCAAGAAAATTCGATTCAGTATTTGAAGAAGCAGCAAACATAAATATGTTCAGCTTAATGTTGGTATACCTGCTACATAACAGTTATAACTAATATTAGTAGACATTGAAATCTAAATCAGTAAACATAATTCAATACAACTACAATATATTAATGAGGAAGATTTGAACTAAACATGAGTATGTGAGTGTTCATATTTTGTCCATACAATTTCTATTGATCTCTATAGAAAATTTGTAAGGTAGCTTGAGTATTACCCCTTCCCCTGTCCATTTGTGAGGATGAATGATGGGAGTGTATAAAGTAGTCTAAAATATAAAACCTTACTATTTAGGGAATCTTACAGCAATCATAATTCTATGTTTCTCTACATATACAAAGAGGTATGAAATTGAACGACATGGTCCATTTATGCAGCAGTTCAGGTAAGCATGAATTTCAAACTTTTCTATGCTTAAGGAAGATACAGCCTAGAAGACAGAACAACACAAATGAATATATGTATAACAAAAGAGACAACAATTGGCTGTCACATACACGACATGTGTAATAAAACAGGGACCATATAATGTCCAACATACCATTTCAATTGCAGTTGGCAGTCTTCTACAAATTCCTTTATACCTATACATATTACATGTCCCAATAAATGGCATATCCACCAACATAGTCCCATGGATTCTGTTCAAAATACAAAATACTTAACACATCAAAGAAAAAGATAACACGATGGATATATTCTAGCCTAAATATTAAGGATGTCAACATCACAATAATTCTCAACTAGAGCTAGTTCTGAATTGAATGTCGATCCAGTTACAGAAGAATATAATTTTGCAAAGTACACAAATGGCATTCCAAATGTTCAATACATACAAGTAGAAAATAGAACACCCATGTTCATCAAGACAACAGCTAAATCTCTTCTACGAGTCTGTGAACATCATTCTATAAGAACGTATACTTTCGGTATGGGTGAAAATAAATTCACAGTCAAAAATTTTAAGGCAAGAATTTAAAAAGATGCAATTCCCAGAAAATAAAATAGTTATCAATATTATAGCACATCATCACGCATAAAACATTGATAGAAATTAGCCCAAGATGTAAGAAGGCACCATGCCATTAGTTCTTAAACTTCAGAAAGAAAGAAAAAGAAAAAAAGCAAACCGCTATAAAAGTTTAAACCTTTAAGGTGTTTGTGCGTAAGCAAACATGCCTGGGCTTCTCAAAGGATTCAATAAGTTCAAGAAGTTCTACAACAGGAAACATCTGCAAAAAAAGAGTAACAATAGAATACATTGGGCACTGAAGCTGATAAATAATTAGTCAAAAAAAGGAACCACATAGGAAATTTAAGAGATACCTCAACAAGAGCACCGATTAAGAATTCATTGTACCCATAATATGTTCTCAAATCAGCTTTAAGCTGCTCAACATATTCCTTCCTTGAGGAGCCCACTTGTCTTAGAGTTTTGAAATTGGCCAGTACTCGCATTACTTTGAGAAAATAATGAAATATAGAGAAAATAATGAAATATACTATCAGCACGAAGAAGATGGCAAATGCAATGTGAAACAAAATGTGAATATGCTACTAGCCGATATCAACAACACCCAGCAATGGAGCTCTAAATGCAGATTTTATCAATCTGACTGCAATTATATTATATGCAGGACAGCCACTGACGACAACTTTGAAAGCTTATTACAAATATAGGATGACAACATACCCTCTATGATTCTAAGTTGAAGACTTGTAAGAGCAGGAGGCCGGATTGCTTCTTCTTCGAGTTTCTGCCCCCACACAATAGGTAAAACAGTAATTCAGTAAACAAAAAGATAAATGAGAGTCATCCAATTATGAGAAATGAAAAAACAAAACAAATTCAATGATTTGCTAAATTGAATGTCTAGCATGGTGGTAGAAGACATGAGAAAGAGGTGGTAAACAGACCTCCTGAGTTGGAAGCCTGAACTCATCAGATTCCCCTTTTACATTGAGTTTCAACTTTGCATCAGCGTCCTCCATTTCCCGTGCCCTCTCCTCATCAATGGCTTTAGACTTCTCCACAATGTCAGACTCATCATCAGAATCAGATTCTTCTTCACCTTCTTCCTCGCCTTCCTGCTCTGCTTTGGTAAACCAAAGTGACAATTACATGACAGTAAAACTGTTTAACAAAAAAGGAGAATAGAACCACTAATGTTTAACCGAATACGCACAACAAAACACACCATCGCTGCTCCCTCCAAGGAAGTCATCGGGAAAAGGTTCGTCATCGTCTGAGAAAGACACGTCAGATGGAGGTCCATTCCCTTCTTCCCCTTCTCCACTTGATTCTCCTGAGTGAATTTCTTCAGCTACCTCTTCCGCATCAGAGTCATCGTCTTCGAGAAGGTTGAATTTCTTCACAGGTTTGGATGAAGCTAGCTCCTGTACCTGGTGCTTCTTATTGATAAGGGAAACTGAGATATTCTAACATGTGGGAGCTGTGATTCAAAGCAAGACCGACTCATAGACCTTGCTGTGATTTCTAACATACTGACCCCCTCTATTATCTTGAGGCATTTCATCTACCCCTGTGAAAAATGTCATTTTCTATAGGAGTTACGAGTGGATATATCTGAAATAAGTTGCATTATCTCAGTAAAGAAAGTGAATGGCAGCTCAAGGCTATGAACAAAATAATAAACTCCAAGTACGGAATCTAAAGGACCATAGATTGAAAGAAAAAATGTAAGTATCAACTAGACTTTGAAAAAAAAATCTAGATACAAAAAGTGGTTATCACACACAAAGCTAGATTCTCTTACCAAAACAAAGTTTACCTTTAGTAGAGGCAGAGGCAAATGTTTCAAGATTTCATCCATAAGATCTTGAAGATTATTAGAGTCACCCAAGTGAATAGCCAGTTCTGAATCAAATGTCTAGACAACAACTTCTTTGCTGAAAAATTTACCTGCCAGCAACACAGTAGTCAAGTCACAGTGAAGCTTTTGTAATGCACTTGCCATCTCTGGAATTATTGAATACACCTTACCTCTAGAACATTATAATGATATGTGTGTGTAGATTGACAAAAAATAGCCTCTGTCAGGGCCTACTGGACTTGTAAGGGTACCTAATTGGTAGTCCCATCCTACCTTTATCTTTAAATCCAAGTAATTTTTAGTCATACACTCAATAATGAATTTCATGGAGTACATGACTAATAATGCATGATAATCAAATATGAGAGAAGCATGATATGCATTTTCCTATATAACACATACCAGAAAAAGAAGTGAATGAAAGAGGGATGCATGGATGCTTGCATTAGAAAGTGATGGAGGAGTTGCTCATACAAATTTGTTCTAGCCTTTCTGCTCTGTAATCACTGCTCCCATGGGACCGGACCTGCACAAATTTTGCTTCCCAATTAATGTTCATCCCATGGGGACCTATACCGGTTCAACACCCTCCTTGAAATCCATTAGCCATGGCTCAAAAGTTGAGTAGGGAGTGACTGAACTATATCTTGTTCTTGCACCAACTACATTGAGACATATAAGAGGTAAAGAGTAGATGAAGACTGAAATAGAAACAAATGGTTCATTACATGTAACCAGACATAAACATTAGAGCTTCCATTAGGCTATTTTCAAAAACTTATCTATCTCAAACATGTTTGTGTTTCCTTTAGGTCATTTCTATTAGTAGACTTGTAGAAACCCAACTATTCAACATGAAAACTGATCATTAAACATTTGTTAATAATCATAATAATATTCTTTCAAATCTTTAGCATGTTTGGTGTCTTTCCATCATATTTGGCATCACACCTAGGTCTTCATGTAGTTCAGAAAATTAGATATACAAAGCGTGTGAATATCTACCCTTTAAGATGTTATATAGAACTTCATCCTTACATATAATAACAACAATGAGAGGGTTAATTCACTTCAATCATAATACATTAACATATCTCTTTGAATTTGGACAGGAAGAAGAGAGAAAAGGTCACTTTACTGGAACATGTGTTGCATTAATTCTGTTTTGGAGCATACAATTATAGTTTGGTGAGATTGTAAGTCGTTGAGTACAAGGCTGAGTAGGACTGCAGCAAACAGAAAGTGATTCACGTCAGAAATCACCAATAGAAATTTGACTAGGTCAATATTGATTAAGGACCCATTATTTACTGTTCTGAATGGAAACATATTGCATTCTAAATTTGATAGATAATATTGTAGTTTTATTGAGATGTAACTTTGAAGTGAATAAGATTATGTGCATAACATCAAAACTTATGTGCTTCTTGTTAATATACCCATTCAACATCAATAATACTGCATAAAAGAGACCAATGCAAACACGCCAATAAGATTTGTGGACCATATATACAACTACAGTCACATATGGACATGGTGTAAGAAGAGGAGAAAGTACATGGCATCACAAGATCAACTACATTAAAACTATCTCAGGCAACTAGAGGAAGAGGATGAACTGACCAAGATCAAGATCAAGTGACTTAATAATATAAGCATTTGCTTCAAAAGACCACTTGTTTCATATTGATCTATTGAGGGAAATCCATTCATGTGCATCACATAACTTGATGTTAACACCAAATGAAACTAGATGGGCATAGCCCAATGATAATCAAGGACAAATAATAAATTCATTTCACCTTGCCCATCCTTACCCATAATGTTCGGGTATGCATCTTGTAGTAGTAGTCGCACAAGTAGTTGTATTGACTATCCACATTCTATATAAAAAAAGATAATTTTAGTCATAATCAAGTTTATCAATCTTCCTCTTGTAAAATATGACTAACATATACTTCCTCTTATAATACACAAGAAAATCAATTTAATAGAAACCTTATTGAATCCAGAATTTAGCTGGACACAATGACTGGTCAAAGAAATGATCCAGATCATGTTCTTCTTGTAGTGCAGACGTCTTGATGGTTCAAAATATTTTGTCAGGCTAGTATAGTTCAAATGCTTCTAGAGCTGCTAACTAATTGTTTAATCAACTCAACTCACATTCTTACAATTTCTGCATGTGATAATGTATACCAACAACATTGTAATTAAAGGCTAGGAGTGCATACCACAGTTGTTGTGTGGCTGTGAAGAACATTCAAAGATGTGTGTATTCTATCCCTAATAGTTCCGTTTTTCAAAACAACAAGATGACTGAGCTAGAAGCTGCACTTGCCAACTCCAAAATCACCGCTCAAGAGTTCCGTGCAGAGCTGCAGGAGATGGCCTCTGAATCAAAGGATGAGATTGCTGATAAACTGCTGGACCTGAATGTATCTAGCTTTACTATGATGCCAGTAAAGAGGTATTATGCTTTTGAGCACAGTGATATACCCATGGGCAAACAATTTGTCCTTCAAATCAACTATACAATTAAGGACCAATCACTTTCAGCTGACCTTAAAGGAAAAAAATTTCATGTCTTACTTGGGGTAAATAGTAGTCCTTTGGAACTCTTTCTGATAAAAAGAAAAATTAAAGGGCCATAATGGCTTTCTGTTTCCAAATTTTCTATCCCACACCAAAGGGTCAACTGGTGCAAATTTGAGGTGGTTGCTAACAGTCTGAAGGATATATACGTCTTTATCTCAAAGACGGTTCTAGAGATACCTCCTCTGCTAGTTGCATCAATGAATCTTAAAACAACATTGTTATTAAAAATATCTACATTCAAGCAACAAATTTTCCAATTTTAACTATGCAATTCATATAACGAGAACACCCAGTCTTAAGTGTATCAAGTCAAATAGATACTTGTCTGTGTTGGAATCCTAAAGGAATAAGAGCATCCTACCCCCAATATGTCCTGGTAATGTTACGAAGGCCTGTCATGTGTGGTGTAGGTAATCAAAGGCTAGTGCAATGCATTAAGAATTAAATTGAAGTAGAATCACCTTCAATGGTGATGCTAAGGAGGCAATTGCTAGCTACAACTTAGAGCCAAATCCAGCATGAAGATGTTCACATTAGTGACAACAAAAGGAAGATAAATGAGACAACAAACAAAGATTAAAAGCATGAACAAATTACATACAAAAAGTTGGAAATAAGTGTATGGCATCATATAAATCATTTACAATCATCTTAAGTTACATTGGATGTATAGGTTTACATCTTGTTAATGATGCTTTCCTACATGAAAATAGAAGATCATCATCTTAAAACACAAATATACTAAATGTTTTTAGTATACTATTCAAAGTTAAAACAAGTAGAGACATAATCAGCATATAGTACTACATAAATCAAACCTTCATTTTCATGCATCGTCAACAACGTGGAATGAATGTGGCATGAAAAATGTTACAGTATCTATTGTACACACTCGTAGTATCGTAGTGCTAGCCTCGTGAATGGTAGAGACCTTCTCGAGGTACTTTATCTCAAACTACAGTATCAGTAGCATGTGTCATCATGCCTTTCCACCCTAAGAAGGTCTTATCATCATTATGTAGAACCAATTCTACAACAGCTTGGTTCAAGTGAGGATTCATGGCAACATCGGCTTTGAACTTATTCCAATTGGTTGGTGACTACTGCCAACTGATTGTACTACTGCAGGTCCAGAGACATTAGGATCCCTGTAAATATAATTACTGAAAGGAGGTATGTGTTAATGTGAAGAGGGGGAGCAGAAGGAGGAAAAGGATTGGGAGGAGGACTAACCTCCAGTTCTACAGATTGCATAGATCTTGACTAGTGCAAGAAAAAAGACCCCAATCTTAATGATTATAGTGCTTACCTCTAAAGAGGAGGTGATCTTGAGGACTAAAGAAAAGGATGCTACTGCCCTTGCATCAAGCCTAGAGATAGGTTGATCCATGAACATTACAGAAGGATTCACTACAAGTTCTGACAACAAATGCAACACATGTTCTGCTCTATTAAGGCAATGTGTAATGAATTGAAAAGAGGGAGTCAGAAAGATTTAAACCAATATACATCTGTTTCACTATGAAATAGAAGCCAAAACAAGAAAGGGAAGCCACCAATAAGAAAATTTGAAGTTGATGAATGAGATAATTGAGCCAAATACTTACGAAGATATCCACAATATTTTTGATGTAAATAAAAATTAAGAAATTGCAGTTCAATTAATCAATGCTTGATCAGTTGGCTGACGATGATAAGTGGGCTTGGCCCTTAGAGCATCATGGTGAGCACAATGGGAAAAAAGTAGATATATACAACTGAACATGTTTATACCAACTTTTATGATTCAAAACACCATAATACCCCAAATACACCTTTTTCTAGATATGTTGATGAAATAAGTAGACATACAAGAAATACTACATAGAAACAACTAGCTATGTCATATCAGACCATGGGACATGTTTAATTTCACAAGGAGCTTATCTTGAACTACTTGTCAGTAGAAACTCTCCTTAGAGAAAATAATGCTCCTCTATAGGTGCACCTTCTCCCCAAGATAGAACATTCATACGTTGAAGATATACTTTGTCGAGAAGGAACTTCGACCACGTCTCAGTCATTGGGAGCGGATCGATGACAACAAACCACAACAACTGAATGCAACGACAAGAAATGAAGAAATCTGTCTGGATACAGCCGCACCGCATAGTGAAAGTAGGTTTAACATAAAGTGTATATGTCCTAATCGCCACAAACAATTATATAGATGGATGAAGCATTTCTCGCACATGTTCATACATATTCGAATCAGAAATGTTAGCAAAATTAGTTGCACATTTACTGATCATCAAATACGACCTATTATAGTTATATTTGATTGAGTATAGTTCGTCTGATACTTGTATTCAACTTGTATCCAATTGAATATATGTGCCACATACAGCCAAGTACTATTGGATCAAATTTTAAAGTATTCAACCATTTAATGCAACATATATGACCTGGGAAGCTTTGAGCTTATTGGTCAGTAGAAATCATATTTTGTTGAATACAAAATGTATTCGGTCAAATATATTTTCAGCTAGTGAAACATTTCATGTATTTTCTTTGTACCATAAACAAAAAACATGGCCTGGTGTGCACACACATGTGTGGTTCCCAATTCTCTCCTCTATTTCTTGTGAAATGTCCACTAGCTGTTTTAAGAGTGGTCCAACTCTGAGGTAGGGAATATGAGACTAAAAGCCCCATACCACACTATACACCACTTAGACTACAATATGGTTGCTGCTACTACCAGACTTATTACATGGTCAAGATTTAACATATACATCCACCTGCTAGCAAACTGGTCACGCAAGACACACTGATTCATTCTTGATCCCTATTCTGTAGAGCATGTTCACTTTAATCTTGTGGCTATGGAGGCGTTATGACTGATTAGGCATTCTGAGAATGAAAGGGGTTTGTTCTCTTCAGTCTTTAGGGATGTGCAGTTGCTTGGGCATGAAGATGGTCGATGGTGGATCTAGAAGATCCCAATGTGGGAGGCTAAGTTGACAAGTCCACTGTGGTCAAGTTACTGTTATCTATGGGGGAGATTGAGCACCGTCTGCTGTTCTTGGCAATGAGAGTGGATAGTTACTATGACTTGCATGTGATAGTTACTATGACAAGTCTTTAGAATTAGAACCCAGAAGAAAGAGAGCATGTATCATAAAATGCTTTGTTTTTAGAAAGCTAAAATAGCTTGAAGAGCATCTTTAGCACCATGCATGCACCAAGAAATATAGCAACAGACTTACTCATCAGTTGGTAATACAAATTCTGCTCAAGTAACAGGTGTGATATAAACACCAAAGAGAAAAGAGACCATCAAGCCACTCATCAACTGATTATAGAAAACCAGCTCAAGCAATAAGGCTGGACATTGAACTGTAGACACCAAAACCATACAGAAATCAACATCAAAATCCCTCATACAAGAAATTAAATCAGCAGTATCTTTCTTAGAAAGCAACCTAATGAAAGATATCTTTCTTTAAGTTAAACAAAATGAAATGTGATACCTGTATTTAAGAGGGTGAAATATGTCATTCATCGTGTTGAATTCAAATTAAGATACAAAGAGGTAAAAGTTGTTTAAAAGTAGCTACTAATCAAGAAAACAATCATTGTTGAAGTTCCATGCTTCACTACAACTGATTGCATACTTAGTCAAATTAGTCAAAGATAATGAAATGGGATACCACCATTTTGAGAATATTTCCTTCTCACCTACCATGCTCCGAAACCATCAACCTTACAGAGACCCTTGTGGATTTTCCTAGGCAGCCTAGCAACATCCAATGGGTCACAATGACCTCATAATATTACCCTTGGTTACACCAGTAATATTAATTAGGTCAGCCTTATGGAAAACAACATCAGTAGGGAATTTCTTTTCAAAGAACCCACAAGCATATTTGACTTGCCGAGTAATAGTTACACCATTTCCCAAAAATTCTATTAGTGAAATATAGAAGGTCAAAACAAAATTTTCTTATAGCTTAAAAATTATGAGAACAAACTTGAAAAGGCAGCAACTAGATGGTGAGGAAAAACAATAATTGGTGATAGCACGTATAAGTTTCTTTGCCCTCAATGTGGTCTCCTTGCATGGCTCTCCTATTCATCACACTGGTCATTCTCCATTAAATCCAGTCCACACTTCTATCTTGGAGGATTGCAAACTAGTGACCAAGTTTGTAAAGTGCATGAGGGGTAACGATGTGTATTTATCTCAACGAGGCAAGGCGAAAGCCTAAAAAATGTATGAGACATTCATAAAAAAATAATACATACATATTTATATGTATGTTAACAAGGAGATATATGTATGCATTTTTGTGTATATATATGTATATATCTATGAACTCATTTATTTATTATATAACTATGTATGAACAAGAAAAAGCAAAAAAAAAAATAGAAAACTTTTACCTAAGTTGATAAGGAGAAATATGGAATAAGGGTAATGTTAATAACAAGGTCACCAAATAACAAAATCAATCTATAATAATAAATGAGATATCATAGCAAATAAAGTGATAGCAATGAAATTGAATGCAACTGCCTCAAATGCAAAAAAACAATTGATGGTTAACATAACATATAGTCATCCATAATTGAGGCTTGCACCTCAGCTAAGCCTCAGAGCCTCAATGTCGTGAGGCAAGCCTCAGTCAAGGACATCATGGTGTAAGCCACTAGACACTAATGGGATAGCCTCACCTCAAAGTGTAAGCTTCTAAAGCCTCAAGGTGGATTTTTAGATACAATGATGGTGACTATCAAGGACCTATTATGTTCCAAGCCCAAAATGGCACGGCACACCAAGAAATTCAAAGTTAATACCTCCGTAGGGTTTTGTTTAGGTTCCTAGATGGAATATGTATGTTGGTCAAATAGGTCTTATCATCCCCTAAGAGTTTTCACAAGGAAGTGTCTACTTTATGACATGTCTTAACAAGATGAATTTAATATTGTAGCTGGAGCTCAAGGAGGGTTTTCCTCCTATCATGTTGGTTTCATTTATGTGGGAGTAAATCAATTGCAAAGGAAGAATATGTATGCTGACATTTACTACAACAATTTAAATAGAGTTTAAAAATTGAAATCAACGGTAGTAAGAATTTAAACTGAACGTTGTACTGAATTAAACAAAGCAAACCTAAGAAACCAATAAGACATTGAATTAATAACAAATCACTAAAGTAATATGCAAGTATTAAATCTCATACTCGAGCTATTAAAGATAACAACCATAAAAAACCTTCCATTTTGAATCTTGTGGAAGTCAGTGTTCTGAAAATATTGATTGCTTTGACAAATAAAGAGGGTTCTCTATTCCAAGCACCATAGTCTCCCCCCATATGTGCATGTCAAGCATTATTTAAAATGAATAGAGATGGATGAGAAAGAAACTAGGAGAAGAGAAGGTAGAGGTGAAATGTTCCCTACAATGACAAGGAGTAGAATCTATAGAACAATGACAAAGACAAAGGTAGCACATCTATGTGGCTTAACAGAAAGGAAAAAGATCACCTCTTCTTTGTGACTACATTTATTGGACTATACTAGCTTATTCATTTTTAAGATAATCCCGTAATGAGAAATTGGCAAATTTGAAAAAAGTGAGGCTTCCACCTTAAAAAAAGAAGCATATCAGAGGCTAATTGATATGAGGGAGAAGTTGAACCTAATGCACAAAAGTTATGGACATGTAGAGCTATAGACGCACATTCTTTTAATTGGTTCTACTTTAGAATGTAGTTGTTTTTACAGAATCTTATTCTTGAAGCTATGGGAGAATGAGGTTGATCTAATAGGTTTGTTTCTCATTTCTTGTGATTGTTTTCTTAATTCAATTCCCTGACTAGCTAGTCTAGATGTTTTTATTAACCTTCAATTTGGTTTTCTGCCTTTTATGGTGTTGGGATCATGATATTGGTTTGTCTTCAAACCTTCGTGTTGTGATTGACCGCCATGACTTTTGTAGTTACTAATAGCAACACAATTGTCTCTGCTTTCATACTATCTTTTTTGGTTTCAGATACAGTCTTTGACATGTATCCCCTGTTACATTATCATCGAGTTCATGTAGAATTGGGTCTAATATCCTCCTTGCCAAGAATAAATAGTTTGACAACCAGGATGAGGCTGGTAGGTGTGTATAACACACAAGCATTGCTTGTGCACATTAGTTTTGTTCATCTATATTTAAGATAAAATGCAAGCATCCTAATTAAATGTGTAGATAACTAAGCAGGTGTTGCACTCCCTGTGTCACACAACTTACATTTTGTAATTACACTGAGACAAGAAGATAGTCCTAGGGGCCAGGCTAAATAGGGTAAGGTAACAGTAGCAATGGTGTAGCACACCAATGTAATGGATCTCTGGTATGTTGGTTCATGAGAAGGAGTAGGGGAACTACTAAGATAGTGACAATCCAAGTAGGATCATTATGTGCAGTAGCTGGTGGTGATTGACAATTGAAAGTGTTTCATACAAGGTTGGGAAGGAAGGCTGGCATGCGAGTGGAAGCCCAATCCACCCTCAGAATGGACAATTCTCTCAATGAAGTGGGACTGTCGTTCTCACGTCTCTACAAGGAATTCAGAGTGGAAAGAAATACAAATCCTTTTATAGGATAAAAATCTAAAAAGACATTTCATACAATAAGAAAGTTATACATTGATGAGATGCAAATTAAAAGAGAGCTCTCTCTCTAGGGTTCACTCTCGCCTCTCTTTAGAATCTCCCGGCGGCCACCGCTGGGGGGAGGGGGTGCCACTTCGGTGCTTCCTCCCCCTGGCCATCATCGTCCATGACGTGATTTCCTCGATCGTGGAAAGCAGCGATCTCTGGAGAAAGGGACCCTCAAGCAAGTTCGTTTTGGGGCTTCTCACGGCAAGGAACGAGGAGGGGCGTGATGCGTTGTGCTTAAGACAGATCATGGGTCGATTCGGCTACATTGACAATGTTGACTCCATCTCATTCAAGAGAGACAGATGGAGAGGAGCCGCCTCCCACTGGATCCGGTCTCTTGCGCGGCTGCTCCGCCGCCGCGGGCGTAGTAAGGGAGTCCCTCAACTTCCTTTTCTGACTTCTGTACCTCCTTATCCCGAGCCGGATCTTGGCCTCATCCAGTGCATCTGTAGCCCCACGACTTGATCGGTTTTTCTTTGGATACTATTGCGGCGGCGAGCCCTCATTGGGTGGCTTGGGCGTCGTATCCCATCCCTGCCCAGCCGGTGGCGCTTCCTACTAATGCTCGTGACAGGATGTTGGGCATACAGGCCTGTGTGCCCCATGTGTCCCCTTTCCGAGGCTCTGTTCCTTGACCTCGACTCCAGGCCTCGATGTGCGGTGTAATCTGTTGCTCTTGGTGTTTGGCTGATGCTTCTCTGGCATCAGATTTGTCTGGTTGATGTCATCGCATGGTGCAGGGGGTAAGGGACAGTTCGTGCTTCTCCCCCCTGTCAATTCCTCTATTGCTGTGTGTTAGAGTACCCACAAGGTGTTCAATCAGGTGCTCCTATGCAAACAAGAGCCTCAGAGCTTGTTCCATTATAAGACAACAGCAAGGGGCCCTAGTCAGTTGACGCGCAGTAACCCGCTGCTCATGACAACGGTTGTTCTGGGGACGGATTCTTATCTTGTTTGCTCCTCCTTTGTTGTGTGTAGGAACACCCCTAAGGTGTTTGACGAGCTGCCTCTGTGAAAGCAGAAGTTGTTGTTCTATTTCCATTGCACGATAACAACAGAGTGGTTTCTTGGTTCGGAAGATCGATGAATTCTCTAATTGTTGGCATAGTACCACACATTGTGGGTACTTCTATTATATAGTTAGTACCATGTCAAGAATGAAAGGATTGATTCGAACTTCTTAGCCTCACAGTTCTCTGGTGGTAGAATGTGATGGTTCTGCATTTTCATACAGATCTTTCTGATGTCCTGGCGATCTGAGAAGGTCAGAAGCTAGTGTTGCTATTTCCAGGCAAGGTAACCTGGTGGATGTCATGTTGTAATCTGTAGTTACTCTTTGTGGGTGGGCTGATTACATGTATCTGTAGGTTGTAATAAATCATTCTCCTGGTACGAATGCTTGTCTCTAGTTTTATTAGTTAGATAGGTCTTCTCAGTCCTTGTTATCTATAGATCTATCGAATACCCCCTGCGTGGGATAGATGATCATTGGTCGAGCTTTTTTAGCTCTTTATGATGTAAAGGGATACTTAGTGCCCAAAGTTTTTAGTTTTATAGTAACACGCTTTTTTGACCGACCAAAAAAAAAAGAGATGCAATGCTGCAAAAAGTAGGATGTATATAATATTCCTAAGCTAGCACCTAAGATTGTAACTGAAAATTTAGGTTAAAAGGATCTCCATGAACCAAGTTTAGGAGGGTAACCAATTATAATTTTTCAATCATCATAATCACCAGTTTCTTTGTTTGTTGAATGATACTGCTTGCATGTCACGGTTGATTTGTACTACTTACTACAGAAACTAATTAACATGTGGAGTGAACTATGTCATGTTTTTCCTTTTAGATACATTAATATCAACCACACCAAGGAGGCCCTAAGCTATTTCAACTAATTAGAAATCAAATCCATAGAAATGGAAGAGGAAGACACAAGTTTAACATACCGTCTACGTACTTAGGGTTGTGTGTTGTAGGTTTTTATCTTTGACAGATTAAGATATGTTTGCAAATGAAACTATGTAAGGAATATTGTAAGAGATTCCTCATAATAACACTCAAACGAACTTTGTCCCATGACCGATTAATAGTATCAGTCAATGACTTGTACCAAATAATATACATAAATTAGAAATGACAAGATATAAGAGAATGTAGGAACTAGGGGATGGCTTGTCATTTTGAAGTTATATTATAAAATTAAACATCAAACAGATTTTCAACAATGTGTAGATGAAGGGGGGAGGGGAAACAAGCCATTATTCAAAATTAAACCAGTAGTTGTAGTGAGGCTTTAGAGCTAAACCTGGAGAAATATTGCTAGTTGAAGTAACTATGGTCTATACACTGTCTTGAGTCGATGTCATAATTCTCTATTTTTTGTATGATAAGAATAAGATAGATTGAGAACATATCCGCAAGATGTTATGTAATAAATCAACCAGCAACTAGAGAACTTGTAGAGAGATTAAGAGTTGTACCATAGTCTCTATCTATATTTTAGAAAGATAAAACATTGGCAACATAAAAAAACTCCAAACACATAGTTCTAGCATTTGTGGCTTCAAGATTCTTAAGTGAACTTCAAGGATCTAATGTACTAGGTGTCACCAAGTTACTATTTTCTTGAAAGATCTTCTATTGTTACTATCCAACTCGAGGTCTGATTTAAGACAACATAATCATGTTGACAACAACTGAAAGACGATTCCACCAAGTGCAGAAGATCCTGAAACAAATGCCTTTTAATATGCTCCATACAGAAAGGAGCAACATTGCCACTTCGATTAGAAGCTCTTAACCATTTGAATATTAAAATACAATTAATAATATTTAAAGTTCGTGTTTCATCTTTTGTTAAATCAAAGACTACCCTCAAAAAAGTACATGAGAACAGGCCACTAGAGGAAACATGTTAGTAGATCAGATGATCCTTTCATTAGATTCTTCCTAACCGTCAGTGTTCCCTGTTCTGTGTAAATCAAAATTTGATTTAAACCAGATTAAAAAGATTGAGAAGTTGTCTTAGAGAACGTACCAGATGTATATCACCCCGTATACTAAAAAAAGGTGTTATGGGGAGAGTATAAATAGAAACGAAGAGAGGCACAATGCAGGTAGATAATGAATGCAAGAAATCAAATACCTGATCAGAATGACGGGATCAGTCGGGAGCAATGACAGCCAAGGCGATGTGATCCTTCACAGTCTTGATCTGCATCAACATTGTACTTCACGAAGCTGCCCTTAACGTCAGGTCGGGTCACGACGTAGGATTTGCGGAAGGCGTGCCTGAACCTACTATTCTTTAGCTTTGCATCATACAGCATGACACAAGCCTCGCGGTCGATGTCAGCACTGACGGTTGTGGAACCTGGAAGGAGTATGAGTTTAGAGGCATTGCCCTTCATAAACATGAGGTCGGCTGGGACGCTGGTGGCATCAAGTTTTGAGATGTAACCTTGGAGTATGAAACTAGAGTCCGTATATGGGGCAGATTCTGTACCTTGTTTCCAAGTGATGGCGTGAAGATGGCCACGAATATAATAAAGGCACAAGCAATTTCTTCTATCTCCGTCCCCTCTGAAGGAATCCATCCATCCACCACCTCCGTTCCAACAGTCCAAGAGGTCAATTGCAAATTGAGGGAAGGGGATTTGGGGTTGGGGTGATCGATTGGATGTGGAGATGAAGCAGAGGGAGGACGAGAGGGGAGAGAGGAACCATCAAGGGCGCGACCAAACAAGAGGGAAAGAATGAGGTAAGGGAGAGATTTGGAAGATGAGTGAAAGGGGGCATAAGCAGGTGGGATGGACATAACAAGGATAGAATGCAGGGGGCAGGAGAGCGCATACCTATCACGCTGATTGGAAAGGCGGGGAGGAGAGGGCCTCATCGCGCCAATTGAAAACCAAAGGGAGTCTGCGCGGGGAGATTTGTATTTTTAGGCATCGTTAGATTATTATGTATGAGAGAAGGGGAGATGATTAAGTTGGTTAGAGTTTTGAATTTGTAGCATGTTGGTATATGTAGTCATTTTGTAGTTATTAAATTTAACTACAATTTTTTGTTTACATTATTAGAACTTGTAAAGAAATATATCTTTTAGCTATAAGTAAAATATATGTAGCCAAAAAAATTGTAGTGAGATCATCTTTTTTTTGTAGTGATTATAGTTATTGATGTAATCTATTGATTATGGGGAGTATGGTAGATAAAATTTTAAATTCTGCTTCCTATTCTACGGCATATTTTTGTACAGAAGGACCCTAACGTGACATGAAATCCTATTCTTTATAACAGATCTAACACTAGGGTTATTTGATATAATGAGGTTTTAAGTTATAACCTTCAGATAAATAGTAATAACCAAGAATAGAGATTAATAATTTAATTGTAAGATTACAAAATAGGAAATGATGGGAATATCCTAATGAACTAACTAACCCTAAAAAGGAAATATCTAGGGTTTGTGATGAGAATCTAATGCCCGCATGTGATCATGTTCTTAATCAAGAGATGCCTATGATCTATATGGTCAAGGATATGTTAAGAAACCTCTTAACTAGGTACAAGCTTTAATAATTGTATGAGTATGACTTTCTTTCTTAAACTGTGATATATATATATATATATATATATATATATATATATATATTCTTACTTTCTCAAATATGTCCATTGTCCATGTAGTATTCTAATATTGTACTTTATGTTTGTCTCGTTGGTTTTATAACTTGAAAATGTAATATAAATATGCATTATACAAACCTTGTGCACTTTCCTGTAGTCTGAGGGTAAGGACACAAGGTTGGATATCTTACTAGAGTTGTCAGGATAGGGAGGACCATATTGATATGAGGGTTGTGTTGTTGCAATGGTCTTAAGGCCCCTTACAATTAAGGATAGCTAATCTTGAGAACCCTCATCGACCCTTCTAGTGGGAAGCAGGTCAAAGCCCTTATGATGCCTGATATTGTTGGTATAATTGGAGTAAATTGACTAAAAGATGGGTTCTCATTTTTCTAAATAATTAAGTAATTTATTTCTTGTTCATTTACTTCTACAAATCTTTTCAAACTATGTGAAGATTATATATATATATATATAGGGTGTTCATTCATTGCCCGCGTGGGTAGCATGGATTTTCGCTACCCTGCAGCCAAAAAAGTAACTCTCCTAGCTAAGAAAGTAACTCTGTTGTAAAAAAAGTAACTATGGTGTCAAAAAAGTAACTCTGCTGGCCAAAAAAGTAACTCTGTACAAAATATACAGCAGATATATATAAGGACGGGTTTTTTGATTTTGGAGGGGCAAATGATATTATTTTTGGCTAAAATTTTTTGGAGAGCTAGAAAAAATAGTCCTCTACAATTGCGAAATTTTTTTTTGAAAAAAAAGTCTTCGGAAGGGTGGGTGGGTAGCTACCCGTGTGGGCAATAAAGATGGGCCCATATATATATATATATATATATATATATATATATATATATATATATATATATATATATATATACATACATATACGCACACACACACACACACACGCACACACACACACACACACACACACACACACACACGCACACACACACACACACACACACACACACACACATATATATATATATATATATATATATATATATATATATATATATATATATATATATATATATATATATATATATATATATATGATTGTTTCTGCCCTGTATTCAACACATTGTGCATTGACCTTCTCATTTCACATATGTTTTAGTTTCAGAGATAGCATGGGGATTGATGGCATGTGAGCATATGTTCAGTTGTACTTGCTACGAGATCCTATCTAGTATACATGAGTAGACTTGTACAAATGTACTTTCAATCTATAATTAAATCTTGTAATAAAGAATGTCTCCATTAATTATACTTGTTGAATTTTGGGATTATGTTGGTTCCTTTATCTTGTTAATTATTCATATATGCTAAGATTTATGCTTCTACATTTGTGCTTTGATAATACCCTTCTAGGGACAGACGCCTAGGTTCTATCACCATTGACTTTCTTGTCATTTAGAGTTAGGATTTGGGTAATAATTGGTTCCTTGGCAACTGCATTGGGAAATTGCAACGATGATGAGTTATGTATATGATAAAGAGAATTTGGTCAGAAATCATCAAGAAATGTTGTCGACAATGTTGACATTGCTCACAGATTCCACAAGGAATACAAAAAGGGAAACAAGTAGTACCTTGACACAAGTGATATTGATTGTGGCATGACCTTTGCAAATATCTGTGGAGGGAAAATGACATTGTGAGGATGAGCTCTATAGTCATATGCACCACAAAACACTATTGAGAGGGTTGGAGGTAGGTTGACTTCATGGATTATGGGAGGGTTGGTTCCTGATAATCTGAGGGTTTGTAGTAATTTCTAGGGATCCCTCAATGAATTTTGGGCAATTCATATATGATTGAGGCTCTAGAATGTCTATGTTACATGGCGGAGGTGGAAACATGGGAAGCAGGACTGAGGGTTTGTTTGGTTGTTGTACTACATGAAACCTAGATCAACTAGGGGTGGATATATTCAAGAAAGAGATTTGTATGCATAAGGATTACTTCCTTGGAAGTTGGAGGACTAGAGAGAGAGGTGTTGACACGAGAACAAGAATTTGTCACTATCCTTCTCAAAATAGGAAAGGGAATGAGAGGTAGGAGATAACTTCTCCATTGTTTGATCTATACGAGAAAAAAACATGAGGTAGGGATTTACAGATCAACCTGTCCCATGTAGAAAAGGAAATACAATGAAAAGTGACAACTAAAATAGCAGACATACATATATAAATCACATGAATTAAATGATATGTGTTTGGGATTTAAAACTTGTATTTTTCTTTCCAAATCAATTTGGGGTCAAATGATACCCAATTGACCTCTTATTTTGAGCACAAGCTAAGTAGAAGGTATATATCATTTCTAGCTAGTTTGTTAACTCTTTTAACTGCTAATAAATTAATATTTAATCTTATTTATATATTACTTCATAAGTTATAGTATATTTTCTTGTATTTAAAGTGACTTTTCTTTTTGTGTGAAAATTTTAGTCTAGATTATATTTCAATATTTTAAGAGTTTAATTTTCCTTAAAAGATTTTTACCACTAAACAAAAATAGGAGAGAGAGAGCATAAGCCAACTTTTTATATTGATATAATTATTTAAGGTAAAAGATGGTTATTTAGTACGAGTTAGTTGTATTTAGGTCCATTAATGGATTTATGGAAAACTAATCTCATGTTGAATTATTAATTTGGGACCAAAGTTCAAATAGTAGATTAATTATTAATCTTGAGGGTGTTATACTCTCCTTCTCTCTTCTTTTAGTTCTTCCCTCCTTCCTCACAACCTGTCTTCATCCATGTTTGGTACAAGGTGAATAGGGTAAGGGAAGGGAAGGGAGAGGAGGGGAAGAGAGGGGAGGGGGGCACTTATGTTAGTGTGTTTGGTTAGCATGGAGAGAAGAGAAGAAAAACATGAAAATCAATGTAAATATAAGAAGGTATATTTACATAGAATTTTGGTGATATAAAAATACTTTTACATATAATAATTATATTTATATATTTGTTCACGTACATTCTTTTTGAAAAATATTTTCTAGAGGCTCAAACAACCAATAAGGTTGCTAACCATTTCTGAATGGTAAAATCTATAGATCTGAAATATTATAAGATTTAAATGAACACATCATCATGTTTTATTTGTTATGTGTTGAAAGCACCACACACGATATATTATTAAGAAAAGTGATGAATATGAGTTTTTTATATTCAAAATTGTGGTTATAGAAGTAGTTTCTTTTCTATTTTTGTATTTACAACAAACTTTTCCTCCATGTAGTTAACTACTTCCTGCCATAGTCCAACATATTATCTTCAAATTTTTTTAATTTTTTTTGTATAATAATCTCAAAAAATCTCAACTTCCCTATCAAAAAATATAAATTTTTAAGTTCCCTTATGTGTTATGCATGCAATTTTATTTTGTTTTGTTTTATTTCATTTTTATTTCTCACACAAAAAGTTTTTCCAAATTTTGTCCAATACTCCTCCATCATTCAATATGTCTAACCAAGTAGCATATCACATTATTGACATACTACTTTCTATTTACAGTAGTTGTGGGTTATATTAATTAATTATGCCACTATATTCCCGCCATTCCCCTCTCTCCCCGTCTGCATGTCCAACCAAACAGCTCAAGCCTCTTCCCCTCCCTTCCCCACCCCTCCATTCACCATGTACCAAACATGCCCTTAGGTTGTATTTGGTACATGATGAAAAAAGTTTATGGTGATGGGGACGGTGGTGGTGATGGCGTAGGGGACGGCGACAGTGATGGGATTTTTTTTTAAATGTGTTATTTGGTAAGATATGTATGGTGATAGTGATAGGGAATGGGAGAAACTTAAAAAATGTTATTTGTTAACCATAAGGACGAAGATGAGAAAACTTTTTATGAAAAGACCCTAAACGAGTAAAAATCATATTTTACTAAAATGTTTTTTGCATGTGTTTAAATAAGCAATGAAGTCTTAGAAAGTTCTTTCACCATGATTCACTATGTTTTTCTATGCCATAAAAACATACCAATTTTTAGCAGCATTCACTATGGATTCACCATGATTTCCTATCATCATGGCAAGCAAACAATAATTTTTTTTTTCACCATCATTCCCCTCCCCATGAATCACCATGTAATAAATGCAGCTTAGTGTTCCATATTTGGGTTTCTTGCAACTTTCCCCTTACTCTAAAAAACTTATTAAGGTAAGTATTGGCTCAATCTTTGCTGAATTAAGAACCCCATTAAGCACCTATCATCATAGGTGAATCCGCCCACCATGCGTCTACCCTCTTCTTGATATGTTGACACCGAATTTTGATCCTCATGAATCGTAGCATCTCATAAGATATGGATTTGAATTTGCATCCATATTAAAATATAACAATTGGTATAAGTTGTCAAATGGAATAGACCAACAAATTTTCTTAGTACATTAATAAATGAATATCTTTTTAAAAACTGAAAAAAAGAAAATACATTATA
This sequence comes from Alisma plantago-aquatica, assembly GCA_963693085.1. Lineage (NCBI taxonomy): Eukaryota > Viridiplantae > Streptophyta > Magnoliopsida > Alismatales > Alismataceae > Alisma > Alisma plantago-aquatica. The sequence goes on from OY856415.1 coordinate 485,843,172, forward strand.
GTATGTCATTCTTAATACCCATCAAATGATGGGAACGTTCTCGCACCGTCACTTTGTGAGGCTGCATCATTATCTCTCTTAGGGCGATTAGCTGGCTCTTCCAATGGTGGATGAGGCCAACTCACTTTGCAATCGACATATATGGCAAATTCCATAGGACTATAATGGTAATGGATAGGCCATAGAATCTCCAAGTCATCCTCATCACTTATTCCATCTTTATTAATAATCCATTCGTCTTCATCTAGATCATATTCACCTTCATTGTCTTCATCATCATCATCATCACAAACTAGACTCTTGCTACCGTCAAGACACAGTCTGAATTCGTCTCCTATTGCATTTACCAATTTCAAGGTTCCATCACTAACGTTGAGCAGAAACAACTGTTTCTCTGTTGAGAGCATGAACTCATCATTGCCGATGCTAAGCGCTGTTTTAAGGAAACGACGGGGAACGCCCTTGACATTGATGTTCTCTCTATACTTTAAAGGCCCTCCTTTGTCGAGATTATTCCAGATCCATATTTGCAGATCTTTTATCTCATTTTCATAATGACCATGTTCACATACGGAGAGCATTCCTAACTTGCCTTGAATCTCCACAAGGCGGTATGAATGAACAAAATAATAATTTGTTTCGTGTACATCTACAGGTACTGTAAAAGGGATCAGGGTAAAAGTCTCGGTTTCAAGATCGAATCGTAAAATCCCAAAGTTACAGCCTACATCGAATTTAAGCAACCAATGGATGGATTCATCTAGTAATAACGGACCGCCACAGAAACGGGTGCGTCTGCACAACTTCATCTTCTCTAGATCAATAGGAGGGCGAAGAAGCCTCCAATTTCTAGCCGCTTGCCCTAGTGTGAAGACCTCAATTCCCAATTCAGTTTCGTATCTACCAGCATTGGTGATGGATACCACTTTGTACTCATCTGTGCGAGATACGTACCCGAGCGCTGGAGTTCCCAGCAGTGGCCCATAGACCCGCCGTGTCCAGGGTAGCCGATCCATGTCTCCTGTCGTAGGGTTAACAATGATGATCTCCAACGAGCTAAACCAATCACATTCGACATCACCCTCGACAAATTCGTCAAGATCAGTCTTGGAGTACAACAACCACAATCCGTTGCAGTGTTGCGGGTGCAGCGTCGCCCGTCTAGGGAAATCCGTATGAAGGGTGAGCCGCTTGGAAACAGTAGGCTGCTCTTCCTGTTCTTTCTTTGCACATGGCCATGGAGGATCGACGAAGTAGATGTCGGTGACTTCCTCGGCATCATTGGGTTCAAGGATCTGCGAATGGATCACGATCTGTGGTCTTTGGTTAGCGGTATGCGTGGTAAACCCTCTCGAGTTTTTACACATGAACCGGGCGGCAACCTGAGGAGAGAATACATGTCTGGGACCGCATCGGCTTGATAAGTTTGCAGTAGCGAACTTTGTGGCGATGAACCTGCGGATACCCACTCCGATGACTGGTGTAAGGACGCAAAGCGGAGACATATGATTTAGGAGCACCGGAAGGCGGATGGCCGACAGCATGACGACCATTGAACCTTCTGAAGGTAAAGAGAGTGAAGTTGGGAAAGAAAAGAATCAGGAATATATATCAAAGATTGGGCAAAAGAAACAAACACTACTACGATAACCTTTAGAGCAACAAAAGGATAATTTGGTAGCAACTAAGTGCAGGGCGGTTGCACTTCCCAAAGTGAGACTTTATTGGCGTTTGTATCCACAACAGTCACTATACGGAAACCCATTTTTATCAACCAATCGGGATGGAAAACGACATCCACACTGCTATAGAGAACCAATGAATTCGTTCCAACCAGGAAAAACGAGTGCATAAAAATGGGGAGAGGAGGATGGGAGAGGTATGAAAACAACTAACGATAATTTCTCGCAATGAGTAAATATAATTATGAGGAGGGAGGGAGGAAAGGAGAAGAGGGATGACGAGAGACATTGATAGTAATTGTCTTCAATTATCATCGACCGAAAACAGTGGAAAGAAAATAAATAAATTTGTGCACGAACAGGACGAGTAACTGTGATATTTATTTGAAACCTAACTAATATATTCGTGTATTTTATTAATTTACAAGTTTAATATAAATGAGTTTTTTTATTAATTTATGGTACTATCTTATTAGAAAAGTATATTAAAATAAAAGATCGCTTATGTAAGTGCATTTAACATTATTTACATGGCAAAAATGATTATTGTTATATAATAAATGAAAAATTAAAAATACTTATCTATGTTGTTTTGAATTAAAATACTTATCTATATTTATTTATGAGGATTATTTGTTAACTGATGATTATTTATTCATCTATAAGTATAATTTTATAATTAAAATATATTTCAATAAAAGACAATCTATATAAATGCAAGCAACATTATTTACATAGTAAAAATGATAATTGTTCAATAATATATGTAAAATGAAAACATATTATTAATCTAATGATTGTTAAAGGTTTTCGGGTGACGAAGTGCAAGTTTGATGTATATTTTTACATTATAAATCACACAACTACCCCCGACTACACCCAACCAAACTAGCCATGTGTATTATATATTAAATGATACTCGTTTTAGTAATCTTTGATTAGTACATATTATAAAAATATATTTAAATACAAGCAAAATTATTTAGTAAAAAATATTATTCGCTAACACATGAATAATAAACATAGCAGAAAAATGAGGATAGTTCAATTAATTTTTTTGTACTTGTTTAATGAAAAATATATATTTATGAGTTTTGTTTTATTACATTAGAATTCTCTTACTAATTTATTAGTATTATCATATTAAAAAATTATATCTAAATATATGATAATTTATAAAAGTGCATGCAACATTATTTACATAGTGAACAATTAGGATTGCTCAATAACACATTCAAAATAAAAATAGTATATCGATGATTGATTTATTAATTTATAGGTACTATTTTAATGAGATTATTAATTTCTGAGGATGGTTTTATTAGTTGATGATTATATTTTTTATTAATAAGTACAATATTATTATGAAATTATATTTAACTAAAACATGGTGCATATCGAATACAAAACTATTGACATAGAAAAAATTGAGAATTGTTCTATAATACACTTGCAATAAAAATAGCAAAGTATGAACACTGTTTTAATTAATTTTTACTTTTTATGATTATTTTTTATTTTTGTAAATGTTTTTTATTGATTAGGTTGTTTTATTAATTTATGAGTATTATCGTATTATGAAAGATTATTTAAAATATTAGGTTATATAATTCATGCAAAAAAAATACATAGTAAAAAAATGTGGCTTGTTCTATAATACATGGAAAATAAAAATAGTAAAAGTGAAGATTGTTTTATTGAATTATGTGCACAATATTTTGGAGTATGACTTATTCATGATCGTTATTTTTATTAAATGAGGACTACTTTATTAATTCTATGAGTATTTCTTACTACAAAAGTACATTTATAAGAAATATAGTGTATATTAATGCAAGTAAATTTTTACATAGTTAGAAGAAAAGCATTGTTATATACTACATGTACAGTTAGAAAATGAGAACAATCTCAATCATTATTTCTCCTTTAGTGCTATATGAAACAATCTTTTTCTTCCTCTCATTCTTTCTATATTTAAGTTCTATTTTATATTTGCTTCAATCTCAATCATTTTTCCTTCCTCTCACTTTTTCTCCATTTAATGTTCTATATTCTGCATTCCTATAATTTAGAACCTTATTTTCTTTCTCCTCCCTAACGTTCTTTCCCAAAGACATCCGAATGTAAATCAAGTGGGGATACCCGCATGCGGTAATGCATAACATCTTATGCTATTGCTTATAGTAGATGATAGAAATATTTACACTCAATTTTTTTATAGTGTGTGATGAAATGAATGCATTCACATCAGATATTACCGTAAACAACATTGTCAAAGCATCTATTTACATAGATCACTTATAATTTAATCCTAAAAAAGTTCTAAAGTTTTTCTATTAAACAAATAAATTAAAATACATTCACATAAAACATATGAGTAAATGATTTTATTAAATTATGATTTCAACGATAAAGTTAATATTGCTTAAATATTTTGTACGAGAGAGTTTATATTCATTAAAATGGCTAATGGAAGATATTCTACAATTAGATACCCCACACACTTAGTTAACAGAATATGTTAATTAGTTTTTATTTTTGCTAACAAACACAAAACGATCGAAAATCAAGTCGGTCCAAGACTAGACCGGCAGACCGAGAAATGTACAACCCTACCATTCTACCAAACATTGAGAAAGAAGGGCCCCAGAGAAACCCAATAATTGTAGAGACGCCAAGATGAGCATCACTTCCAGGAAAAAGCAAAATTGTGATGATAAATGGAGCAAACATGAATTTGTTGCTCCCATCCATCCACACCGAGCCATGTACATCCATGACGAGGTGGGTGGAACCATCAAGAGGTGGAGTCAAGCAATGTGGATTATACATGTACAATACCCACCATCTACAATGTAGATCTTGACAACATGCAACTAAGAAAGTTTCAATAACAATATATATGTGAACCCTTTCATGGCATCTATATCCCTGATCTTTATACCTTAATCATGTTCCTTTTCCTTCATATCCATTCTCCATGTCTGTCGTTGTCCCTTATGTGTCAGGGTACTTTTGCTGGATGTTGTTGCACAGAAAATATGTTTAACATAATGACACACGAAGTTGCTTAAGGGAATATTATTTGAATAATGGTTCAAAACTACCTTCACACTTATAAGAGGTATTAAGGTACTTATGGTTGATGATGAGGTACCTATATAATATATTTCAAGTACTTTAATTATAAAAATTTTATAAATTCAACTGAGGTACTTTATGTTGTATTTGGGAGAATGTGCTTGTAATTGGGATGTTAAATTGACTAGAACATTTAAAACTATTATATATTTTATTATTCAAAGTGCTTAGATAATTAACAAAGTACTTTATGATAAAGCTAAGGTACTTATGTATTGATATTGTGAAAATTGAAAAGTAGTATTGAACATGTGCCACATGTGGTAATAAGCTCTTATTTAGGAATATTATATCTTGTTAATATATGGAATGTGGGCTATGCAATTTTTAGTTTCCCCTTGTTTATATTTTACCATTGAATGTGTAGAAAGCATAGTTATGAATCCCGAATTCAATCTCATAGAACCTGCTAATCTTCGATATATATTGAGATACAATTATATGATATTGAGGTACTTATTTTGGAATTACGTCACTACAATCCATAAGGTATTATTGTTTTGTATAAAAATATTATGTAATAAAGATATACTTTTAATTTTTATTCAATGTTATACCTTGTCAACGTTAGTATGTAAGCGTTCTAGGGTAATTGGCAGATGGTAAGGTCCCAAGTGATGAGAAAACAACTTATCTCTAGGAGACTTAGTTGTCAATGTGATGTCATGCTATTTGTCAAAATCTAACTATTTATTAACTAATGTCATTAATGTGTAATTGTCATTTCAGTCTTAATTTATGTATTATTATTAATTGTATTGTGTCTTTTTGATAACAATTGTATTGCGTCTAATAATATATATTGAGTGCATTTTTAGTAACTGAAGTTTATACTACAAGTCATCAGCTTTGGCGATGTCTAACGAAATGTAGACTTGCCAATGTGAGATTTTTGTGTACGATTCAGGTGCAAATAATTGCAACAGTTGAAAATAATGGTAGATTTGAAGATAATAACCGTCATCTTCCATACGACACATGAGTGACAGTGCTTATGTTGATCCCAGTTCATCCATCACAAGATGACCTTTTGACTCTAAAAGCTATGATGGAGATTATGGCGATCCATATGAATTATACATGAATACTTGAAGTCACTTATCAATATCTTACAATTTTATTTCATCCACTTCAAGTGGTATGAAAAGATTAGAAGGTACTATCATGCTACATATCATGTGTGCATACTATGTGATAGGATAAATAGCCCCACTACTATGAGAGCTTAAGCAATGAGGAATGTTGACATAATAGTTGTATGAAACAATATAGTTAGTTCTATTGATTGGTGAGGAAGAATACATTCATGGGATATTGCATGTGAACTTTGTAGTTAGTGTTATTTGTCGATGAAAGTTCTATTTTGTTGTATTCTAATATATTTATTCATGATACAAAAATCAACTATTCACCATTTTGAAATTCATTGTTTTGGTGATATTCGATACTGGTATTGGACTCTTCTCATTGATGTTGTTGTGATTGTAGGAATGTTGTTACATAAAGACCTTGGTCTTATACAGATCAAGAAAATAAAATATAGGTTGGGATATTCTTGTGTGACACATGGCTCAAGATGACACACAAATACCCAGACCACAAAGACACCAAGAGAACCATCCCATCTAAATTCACATAGCTAAGGACATTGAAAAGTTGAAGCATGATTCTGATAACATTCTCACTTATGATTACTGACGTGTATTTTACTACGCGCTTAAACACAAGTATACACGTCGAGTAATATAGGCCTTTGTGAGGCCCGAGTCGAACTCAGGGACACGTGAATTATTGGAGACTTCTACTAACTAATCGCAATCAGCTAGGCCGACTAACAAAGTAAGGTTTGTTGTCGAAATTAAAAGAAAATAAAATGAAATAATGAAAACAATTGATTAAAGGTTAATTTAATCAATTCAAAAGGATATCTTTAGGATTGCGGTTTCGCCGCGGGTCAACATTGTATTAGGTTTTATATAATTCCTCACTCTTCTCTCTCTATCCGGGTAGTGGCTTGAAAACAGAATTACCCACTGTCGTGGTGTAACTCACTACTTAGGTTTAGGTTGATTCCACCGTCGTAGTAATCATTCCCCTAAACTAAGCACATTACCTACGGTCTCTCAGTTTCCACCATTAATTTTACAACTCCTTTGTCAAGGGTTTTATCGATTAATGTAGGTTTCGTCTCTTTTCAACCGTTAATCCTTCTGTCGAAGTGTTTAAGGGCATTAAGCTATTATTATGGTGATCAAGCATAATAATATATATGGAGAAAACGAATCTATACCACGGATTTGAGAGAGAAAATATGAATTATCAATATAAAATTGTCATACAATGCATTCACGGGCTACTCCCGGTCCTTACTCCCGGTCCTAAAGATGGAGGGTTTTAGCCTCTCATGTTCATCTCACACGAATACATGGTAGAAATAGGGGAATTCATAAGAAAAACGTGAAACAAGTGGGAAAACCCCTGAACGGAGAAGAACCGGTAGATCCTTGGCGTAGAATACGAGCTTCCCCGCCTGTCGGTGTTGGAATTCGTCTTCGGCAGCGTCCGAATCACCCGGGATGAGCTTCTGGCCTCCGTTCTCCTTTCTCTCCTTCCTCGGCACTCGTGCAATGCAAAATTCCTCCCTGATCTCGTGTGGGCGGTCGTCATTAGGTATAAGTCCCTAATTAGGTCATCAAATAACAACAGCCGTCCGATCGAGATCAAAACAGATCCAACGCATATCTGCCGGCGTCGATACCATCGACGCGAGTCGATGGTATCGACCCAGCGTATTAGCGGCAGCTTTCTTTTCTTTTCGTCTGAGCGCCTGTGGTCATCTCGATACCATCGACTTGGGTCGATGGTATCGACTCTCTTTAGCGTCGGTTGTTGTCGTTTAGCGACGCTGTAGCCTCAATGTGTCGATGGCATCGACTTGGGTCGATGGTATCGACGGATTCCTCGCCAGCAATCTGAAGGGATCTCGATACCATCGACTTGAGTGTCGATGGTATCGACTCTGTGCTGCTCCTCTCGGCTGGCAACCTGTGGCTTGGTCGATGGTATCGACTTTCGTCGATGGTATCGACGGAAGCAAATACTTGTTTTTCCTGAAATTTCACAATAAGACCAAGTAAATCCACACAAATTATGATAATATAATAAATAATGCTCAAAATGGTAAAACAAAGGGGATTTGACATAGAATGATGGCAAAGACCGAAATGAGTGAATTATGCAATATTATCCATAAAAATGAGTAATTAGAGCACAAAACACATATTAAAAAGGTCTATAAATGCGACTCAAAATCATCGCATCAAACTCCCCTAAGCTTGAACATTGCTCGCCCTCGAGCAACTGATCCTTAGAATAGAATTGCAGATGTCAACTAAAAATCAACACACCAACCCGCATCCCATGTGACTCCCACTGAGCGTTCTCAAACCGGCCTTCTCTAACCACATAACAGTAATTACCCTAAAGGCGACAAAAATCATCAATAATAGAAATTATCCTTCAAACCGATGAACACTATCACATAAGGCAGTTAACATAATAAAATTCGCCGATTCAGCATTGGTGCATCTTGTGATCGCCTACACTACATTGCTCGCCCTAACTACCATCTACATGGAAGCAGTTCTCCTGATAATCATTAGTGAGGAGAAATTCACGGTGGCCTACCAATCCGAGCAACGGGTGGATGGAATGGGTGGTCCATGGAAGAACTTGGAAGTATTGCACAGTTTCAATATGCATAAAAACAAAATGTCCTAAATGATGCAAATGCACATTAGAAATGCCCTAATGCCTAAAATTGGGTGAAATGATGCATGCACTAACCTTCCACCTCAAAATGAGATGGAAATCTACTTAAGCCATATCATGTACTCAATTTTCCTGTAATGCAAGTGATATCATGTTCCTTTCTCCCTCTTATTCCAGTTCCTTCTAAATTCTCTTTTTTTTTTCTTCTTTTCTCAATTTTTTTTCAGATTTTCAGCAAAAAAAAATTTCTTCTCCTTTTTTTTTCTTGTAGCCCACATATCCATAATTGCTTAGAGATACATGTATTGGGCTGTTTTTTTCATGATTGGAAATCTTTGCGATATTTCGAAGGTATGGAACAGTTTAGATCACTTTTGAGGAAAAATTGAGATACATGGTGTACTTTATGCATGATAATCATGAAAGTCATGAGTGCAACTACATGGCATGCACCTAAAGGTAATGTGCATGAATCCCTATATTTTTCTCTTTTTATGCAAAAGTATGGAAAATATCAATGCAATTCCTATCTAAATGCTATGCACACAAAAAGGAATTAAAACTATGCTTTACTTCCAATTCTTAGGTGGATTATGGAAAATTGAAGTGGAATGATCACAAGATTAGATGACTGAACCTTAGAAGAGTATTATGTGTCCCTCCTTACTGACATGTGTAGTGATTCAAAGGGTTCTCTCTCTTACGTCCAATTAAGGTCTCATTACCATTTGGTTAGGTTAGGCTCAAACAACTATTACTATCCACTTTTCATGAGTCAAAGGGAGTATAGGTGTGACATATTGTTTTAAAGTTGACATAATCAATCATTTTCATCGGACAAGTTCCCCAAGGACAACCAAGTCAAGCTATCCAAAAGACACAAAAATTTTAAAATTCCCTTAAATTTCCCATGAATACACAGCGAGATGACAACTTTTACGACATCAAAATTTTAAAATTCCCTTAAATTTACCATGAATACACAGCGAGATGACAACTTTTACGACATCCACAGTTACACTAGATAGATGTAGATCCTAAACAAAAACTAAAAATGCAAGAACAAAAAGCAAAGCAAAAACTAAAAACCAACAAAAGAAAAGATAGAGCTGTTCCAGCTACCCCCCTAAGCTTGAATTCGATTATGGCCTGATAGTCAAAAACAATCTTAAGAGTGGAACAGAGATACCCTGATCATTCTTGTGGAGGCGGAGGTGGGTACTGTGGGGCCGTAGGATCCCAAGAAGGATACTCCCCCTGGAAGCTCGGATCGTAATGGGTCCTCGGCGGAGGCTGTGGATAGCCTCCAAAGTAGCTCTGACTCCAGTAATGGTCGTAAAAGGGCTCCTGTTGCATCTCCATCCTTTGCAACCGATTGTGTATCTGCTGTTGGTTGTCGAGGAGGAGACGTTCATTCTCGAACATAGCCCGTTGATTATCAAGTAACCGGCTCGTAGTATCATGAATACCGGTATACATTTCGAGATGCTGCTGCTGTGTCTGATGTATATCCTGCAGCATTGTGTACATTCCCTGCATGGAGTAGACATCCTCGCCTGGCTGCGAGGGCTGTGGTGATGGCGGCTGGGGCTGTGATGATGAAGACGCACCCGGATGCATCCTAGGACGCTTCCGTGGTGCTACTCGTGCGTGAAGAGGTGTGAAAGCCTCCTCTTCCTCCTCAGCCTCGCCTCCTTGCTCGTCGTTGCCGCCTTCTTCTTCGGAGGACTCGATGGCTATGATTGGCCACCAGAAATGCTGTGCGCCCTCGATGTTGAAGACGTCGTCCGGCAGTGAGCGCTCCTGATAAGCTTGGTTGACGTGGCAATGTGCGTACGCCAACCCATCCCGGAGAAGGATAAGGTTTGAACGGTGCAAGTGTTGCACGTTCACCTTACTCTTTGTAGAAATCGGAGTCATGGACTGAAAATTCAGCCCCAAGTAGGACGCCAACTTGGTGATGAGCCCACCAAAATGGATCGGAGCCTTCCTTGTACTCCTCTTCACCGCCAGGACGCGCTGTAGCCAGAACGCCCCCCAGTTGCATGGTTGTCGCTTCAGGAGTGCGTAGAGGAAGAAGAGATCGCTCTCCTGAAATTTTCTCAACGCCAAATCACTCCGAGCGAAGAACGTCAAGCTCAACATCCGGTGAAGAACCCGGACGAAAGGGTGCTCAAAATCTACTACCGCTGCATTATGGTAGCTCACGGTCTTTCCTGCCGGCACTGTAACTATCTCGGCGAAGATCTTGTCGTAGTCGGTGCGGGAGTCCGGACGTCGGTGATCATGTGGAGAGTGGAACCAATTGAAGATTTTATTGAACTGGACCAGCGTGATGTTGTAGTTGTTGTTGAACAACCGGAAGGACACCCGGCCCCTGATCCACTCACGATCCGACGCCACCACGTCATTTGGCACGACGCAGACGTCGAGGGACGCCATAAACTCTGCCACCAATTCCTTGTAGGTGGGCCATTCGCAGAAAAATGGCTGCCCATCCGCATGGTACTGCAGCTCGTCGGGACGTCGGCTGGTGTGACGTGCTTGTCCGTGAAGCACATAGGCCAAGTTGGCCTCGAAACCAAGCTCCTGAAGCATGCCCCGGTCCACATACCGGGTCGGCTCAATCTTCCGCTTCATAATCTCCTCGTAGACCTTCCTCGCCTCCATGGAAGGGTGAACCAGGCGTGGGCGAGGAACGGAAGCGGTCGGGGGAGGAACGAACTCCTCGATCTCCATGGGATTTGCGCGCGATGACGAAGCTTCGGCGACATGCACCATGGTTGCGAGAAGATGGGATTAGAAGAAGAGAGCTCGGTGAAGATGGAGAAGAAATTCTCCGCTCGGTGAAGATCCTCGCTCGATGTTGCTTCTCTTCAGTCTTGGAGGCTCGGGGGAGATGCTCGGCGCAAAGGAGGACGTTTGCTCTGAAGGTGTGACGTCAAATGACGTTGCAAGTCTCCTTAAATAGACTTGGCCGACGCTACTGTCGCCCGTCGATACCATCGACGTGGGTCGATGGTATCGATGCGTCTCGCTGGTATCCGCCTCCCTCATGAGTATCGACGGTTGATGTTTGCTGGATCGAGAAACCCAGATTGCTGATGTGTCGACACCATCGACGGAAGTCGATAGTATCGACGCAGCACCCGGATCGCTGACGTGGACTCGCAATCGTCGTCGATGCCTTGGCGCGGATCGGTGACATGGATGTCGATACCATCGACTTGGGTCGATGGTATCGACTGCTTTTATTGCGACACCGCCGTTTTGTTGCATTCAACCTGTGATCATGTCGATACCATCGACGAGGCCGTCGATGGTATCGAGTTGACTGAGCAAAATTCGTCTGAACTTCTCCAGAGATCTCGATGGTATCGACTGGCATGTCGATACCATCAACACTTTTATTGCGACCTGCCTATAGGTATGTCGATACCATCGACGGGGCCGTCGATAGTATCGACTCAGTGCGATTTTTGCAGCTGTCAACCTGAACCCATGTCGATACCATCGACCAGTGTGTCGATGGTATCGACCCTGCCTGTGCCTGCACATTGAACAAATGGATCAAGGTATCTTCTTTACACTAAAATTAAACGAAATAAAAGCAATCTATGACTAAAATTAACCTAACCTAATGTACCAATGGTTGGGTTGCCTCCCAACAAGCGCCCTTCTTTACCGTCTTAGGCTAGACAGTGTGACAATCGTCTCATTCATCCACAAGTGTAATGAGTTTGACCTCATTCACTTTTCTCTTGTAGTTTTCACCAAAATACAACTTTAAGCGCTGCCCGTTCACCAAGAACGTGGCATCTCCATCACGCACAAGAATCGCACCGTGCAGTCTCACCTCTTCCACTACAAAGGGTCCACTCCACCGGGACTTCAGCTTCCCGGGATGCAATTTGAGATGGGAGTTAAACAATAGAACACTATCTCCCTTCTTGAACGTGCACAGCTCGATATGTCGATCATGGATCAGCTTTGTACGCTCCTTGTAGATGCGGGCATTCTCATATGCCGTCATGCGTAACTCATCTAATTCGTTCAATTCGAACATCCTCTTTTTCCCGGCTTCATCATAGCTCAAGTTCAGCCTTCTTAGCGCCCAATGGGCCTTATGCTCCAGCTCCACCGGAAGGTGGCAAGCCCGGCCATACGCCAACCTAAAAGGCGTGGTGCCTATAGGTGTTTTGTACGCCGTTCTATACGCCCAAAGTGCGTCCGGTAGTAATGCACTCCAATTTTTCCTCGTGGATGCCACTGTCCGTTCTAGAATCTTCTTGATTTCCTTGTTTGAGACCTCCACCTGTCCGTGCGTCTGTGGATGATATGGGGTGCCGATGTTGTGCTTGACCCCATATTTCTTCAAAAGTGTCGAAAATTTCTGATTCCGGAAATGTGTGCCTCCATCACTTATGATCATTCGGGGTATCCCGAACCTGTAGAATATATTTTCTTTCACAAACCTGCACACTACATTCGAATCATTAGTCCTTGTGGGGATTGCTTCCACCCACTTCGACACATAATCAACAGCAAGCAAGATATATAAATTTGAATTTGAGGACACAAAGGGTCCCATAAAGTCTATGCCCCATAAGTCAAATACCTCAACTTCCTGAAATACATTCAGGGGCATCTCTTGTCTCCTTGAAATGTTACCTGCGCGCTGGCATGGGTCACATTGCCTCACAAAATCATAGGCATCCCGGAACAAAGTTGGCCAATAAAGGCCGCTTTCCAACACTTTGGCTGCTGTCCGTGAACTAGCATGGTGTCCTCCCGTAGGCGACGCATGGCAATGGTGGAGAACACTCTCATACTCCACCTCCGGCACACACCTGCGAAGAATACCATCCCTGCACTGCTTCAAAAGAATTGGGTCATCCCAAAAATAGTATCTCAAAGAATGAAAGAATTTCTTTTTCTCTTGATAATACCAATCTTCCGGGATGATCCCGCAAGCCAAATAGTTAACAATATTAGCAAACCATGGTTCCTTAGAATCAATTTTCAAAAGTTGTTCATCGGGGAACGTCTCGGTTATGGGTATGTGTAAACCTTGTTCATCTACCCTTTCTAACCTAGACAAGTGGTCAACCACCACATTTTCAATTCCCGACTTGTCCTTGATTTCAATATCAAATTCTTGTAAAAGCAAAATCCACCTAATTAGTCTAGGCTTTGCATCCTTCTTCTCCATCAAATATTTTATTGCAGCGTGATCGGTCCACACAACTACTTTAGAACCCACTAAGTACTGCCGAAATTTTTCAAAAGCAAACACGACGGCAAGTAACTCTTTTTCTGTAGTTGTATAGTTCAATTGAGCATCATTAAGTGTTTTGGAGGCGTAGAAAATCACAACGGGCTTATTATCTACCCTTTGCCCCAAAACGGCTCCCACTGCATAATTGGAAGCGTCACACATCAATTCGAATGGTTTTGTCCAATCCGGCGTTTGAACAACCGGAGCCGAAATCAAATTTTCTTTCAAAACTTCGAATGCGTGAAGACACTTATCATTGAAATCAAAAACTGCATCTTTTTCCAACAATTCGGATAAAGGTTTTGCGATTTTAGAAAAATCCTTGATGAATCGCCGATAAAACCCGGCGTGTCCCAAAAAGCTTCTCACCCCTTTTACAGAGTTTGGTGGGGGTAGCTTAGAAATCACCTCAATTTTTATGGGGTCTACCTCAAGACCTTTGCTAGACACCTTGTGTCCTAGCACAATTCCTTCCGTCACCATCATGTGACATTTCTCCCAATTGAGGACCAAGTGTGTGTCCTCGCACCGCTGCAACACCTTGTCCAAGTTATATAGACACTCATCAAAAGACGCCCCATAAACCGAGAAGTCGTCCATGAAAACCTCAAGACAACGCTCCACCATGTCAGAAAATATGGTGAGCATGTAGCGTTGAAAAGTCGCCGGCGCATTACATAATCCAAACGGCATCCGTCGGTAAGCAAAAGTCCCGTAGGGACATGTGAACGTAGACTTCTCTTGATCCAAAGGATCAATAGAAATCTGGTTATACCCCGAATATCCATCTAGAAAACAAAAATGCGACCGACCGGCAAGACGTTCCAAAATCTGATCGATAAATGGCAATGGAAAATGATCTTTAAGAGTTGCGGCATTCAATCGGCGGTAGTCAATGCAAACACGCCACCCGGTTACCAATCGGGTGGTGATAGGTTCATTCAAAAGATTTTTAGTGACAGTGATTCCCCCCTTTTTAGGGACTACCTGTGTGGGGCTCACCCACGTCGAATCTGATATAGCATATATGATCCCTGCAGCAAGAAGTTTTATGACTTCCTTCTTCACGACCTCCATCATGCTCGGATTCAACCGTCTTTGAGGCTGAATGACTGGTTTGGCTCCCTCCTCGAGCCGAATCTTGTGCTGGCAAAGTGTAGGGGAGATCCCCTTGATGTCCGCGACTGACCACCCAAAGGCTCCACAGTGGTTCTTGAGCACTACTAGTAGTTGCTCCTCCTCAGCCGCACTCAAGTATGCAGATACAATCACTGGTAACTTTTCCTTCTCAGCTAGAAAGACGTACTTAAGATGTGGGGGCAGTGGCTTCAACTCCAACTCCGGCGGGCAAATAAGAGATGATTGCAGCAGTGGCGAAAGTGTACCTAAGTCTTCATAGTGCCTCGTGTAGAAACATGGAAGCATCTGAAGCATTTTGGCGCACTCCTTGAGTGAAGTACTCTGCATCCAATCATAAGTGACATTTAGCAAACACGCCTCCAAAGGCAATTCCGGATATGCATCAAAAACTGAAGTAATAATCGCATCATCCTCCCAAGAAGGTGGAATGTCCTCATTCTCATCATTTGGAAACCCAACAGCCTTGCCTAAAGAGACAACTTTAGTTTGCTCCATAATGTCCACAACTAAGGTCCCATTATCCATCTTGCTCATCACATGAGCCATATCCAAGAATGGCTTCCCAAGACAAAGTGAGATATTGTGTTCCACATGTTTCACCATGTTGCACTGTGCTTTTGCTTTAGTAGATGCATTGCTAGTGGGCATGACCATCTCAAAGCGATCATCCGCAATGCCCAAGGTCAAGCGACCTCTTCCCATCTCCAAGATCATATAGGATGTTGCTTGGAATGGGTGTCCAAGTAGCAACTCATTTCCATGCTCGTCCTGCATTTCCATAACCACGAAATCAGCCGGAAAAACAAAACGGTCTACCTTTACCAAGACATCCTCGCAGATTCCATACGGTTTCACCACAGAATTATCAGCCAGTTGGATAGTCAAGTTGCTTGGCCTTGGTTCCTTTAATCCAAGCTTCTTGAATGTAGAAAGGGGCATCAAATTGATACTTGCCCTAGAATCACAAAGTGCCTCTCCAAATTTGAACTTCCCGATAAAACAAGAAATATTGAAACAACCGGGATCCTGTCTCTTCGGCGGCAATGTGCCCATAATAAAAGCACTAACTTGCTCCTTGAGCACCACAACCTCAGTGTCGGGTATTTTCCTCTTTTTGTTGATGACATCTTTTAGAAATTTCTCGTAAGATGGGATTTTCTCAATCACCTCTAACAACGGAATATTTACCGATAACTTTCTAAAGCTGTCCATAAATTTCTTGAATTGTGCATCCACCTTCCTTGCCTTTGAACTATTGGGATAGGGGACCGGAACGGTATGTGCCCTTTGATGAGGTGTCACATAGGGTGTCAATTTCTGCGGTTCCTCCTCAGCAGCTTGTTCTTCATTACCATTCTCAGCTATATCTTTAGCTTGCCCTGTGACAGGTGTGGGCTGCTCCTTGATGATTGCATCTTCAACTTTGTCCTGCGGTGTGCTTGTGTCATCCGCCCTTGGATTCAACACTTTCTTATCGCTCCTCAGTAGAATGGCCTTGGCCTGCTGGTTTCCCCCGGGAACATTGGTGTTACCCGGAAAACCCGGATGTGCTGGCTTCTTCAAGCTTGCAATTTCAGCCGCCATCTGCGCCATGGAAGTCTCTATAGTTCTCATTTGAGCCCCATGACTCTGCAAAGTCTGCCCAAATTGGTTCATAAATTCACCATGTTGCTTGATTTGTTGCCCAAATGTGTTCATTAACTCCTGGTTTTGTTTGATGACCTGATTGAGCAACTCCGTGCTCTTGTCCTCTATGGCTGGTGCAAGCTTGGCATCCGGATCCTGCAGAAAATTGTTCGGGTCCTTCCATGAGAACTTTTTGTCCTTTCGCCATGAATAGTCATTGTTCCTGTACCCTTGCTGTTGCCTCATGTACTTGACTTGAGCCTCCTCCTCGGACTCATTGTCTTCCTTCTGCAGTAGCTTCTTTGTGAGAAGATCCATCTTCTCATTTAACTCTCTCATTGCCTTGGACTCACTGGCAACTCTTGCTTGCTCAACTGGGCCTCTCTCTCTTTCTCCCCAGGATTGCTTTCGTGCTATGTTCTTCAGTATTTCCCAACATATCGTATCAGTGTTGTTCAAGAAAAATCCTGAACCGGCCGAGTCCAAGTTGCTTCTATCATGCTTGGAGAGAGAAAAATAGAAGATCTTCACCTGTGTCTCCTTGTCCAGTCCATGATGTGGGCATCTCCTCAACATGACCTGGAATCGCTCCCACATCTCAGAATATGTTTCACCCGCCTGTTGGGTGAAATTTTGAATCTTCCTAATCATGTCATTGGTGTTCTCAGGAGGGAAAAACCTCTCGAAGAAAACCTCCACCATATGATCCCATGATTCAACAAACTCATCGTCGAGGTTATGTAGCCACTCTCTCGCAACTCCTGCCAGGGAGCTTGGGAACAATTTGAGGTACAGAACATCCTGTGGGAACCTGTCTATCTTCACCATATCGCAGTTTTCAACGAACTGACTGATGTGTGCCACTGGGTCCTCATTCTTCAATCCTTGAAATGCATTTGATTTAACCAAGTTAATCAACACTGGATCAATCTTGTAGGTTGGAATGTTGATCCCATGTTTCTTGATAGGCCCCTTTGAAGCTGATGAAGAAGACGCTTTGATCTTTTCCCATATTGTCTGTGGTTCGGCCATTTCTTCTACTTGCTCTGGTTCAGATTCAGAATCTATGTCGCTTTGGTGATCTTGCTCGTAGTAATCCTCGTCCTCTGGTCCCGGAGGTGGAACCTCAGGTGTGTGATTCGCGTAGTCTGCGCTACGTGTATGCACCATGCAAAGTACCCGAAATAAGAAAATCGGGGTTCAGTACTATGCTTTGAACAAGTAAACACAATTATAGAGAAATTTAAAAATATTTAAAATTGTTTCAAAATAAAATAAAATAAAAATGTGGCCTAGAGTGGCCGCTCTTAGCACTCAAAGTGCCAATAATTCGCCGTGTCCCCGGCAACGGCGCCAAAAACTTGACGTGTATTTTACTACGCGCTTAAACGCAAGTATACGCATCGAGTAATATAGGCCTTTGTGAGGCCCGAGTCGAACTCAGGGACACGTGAATTATTGGAGACTTCTACTAACTAATCGCAATCAGCTAGGCCGACTAACAAAGTAAGGTTTGTTGTCGAAATTAAAAGAAAATAAAATGAAATAATGAAAACAATTGATTAAAGGTTAATTTAATCAATTCAAAAGGATATCTTTAGGATTGCGGTTTCGCCGCGGGTCTACATTGTATTAGGTTTTATATAATTCCTCACTCTTCTCTCTCTATCCGGGTAGTGGCATGAAAACAGAATTACCCACTGTCGTGGTGTAACTCACTACTTAGGTTTAGGTTGATTCCACCATCGTAGTAATCATTCCCCTAAACTAAGCGCATTACCTACGGTCTCTCAGTTTCCACCATTAATTTTACAACTCCTTTGTCAAGGGTTTTATCGATTAATGTAGGTTTCGTCTCTTTTCCACCGTTAATCCTTCTGTCGAAGTGATTAAGGGCATTAAGTTATTATTATGGTGATCAAGCATAACAATATATATGGAGAAAACGAATCTATACCACGGATTTGAGAGAGAAAATATGAATTATCAATATAAAATTGTCATACAATGCATTCCCGGGCTACTCCCGGTCCTAAAGATGGAGGGTTTTAGCCTCTCATGTTCATCTCACATGAATACATGGTAGAATTAGGGGAATTCATAAGAAAAACGTGAAACAAGTGGGAAAACCCCTGAACGGAGAAGAACCGGTAGATCCTTGGCGTAGAATACGAGCTTCCCCGCCTGTCGGTGGTGGAATTCGTCTTCGGCAGCGTCCGAATCACCCGGGATGAGCTTTGGCCTCCGTTCTCCTTTCTCTCCTTCCTCGGCACTCGTGCAATGCAAAATTCCTCCCTGATCTCGTGTGGGCGGCCGTCATTAGGTATAAGTCCCTAATTAGGTCATCAAATAACAACAGCCGTCTGATCGAGATCAAAACAGATCCAACACATATCTGCCGGTGTCGATACCATCGACGCGAGTCGATGGTATCGACCCAGCGTATTAGCGGCAGCTTTCTTTTCTTTTCGTCTGAGCGCCTGTGGTCATCTCGATACCATCGACTTGGGTCGATGGTATCGACTCTCTTTAGCGTCGGTTGTTGTCGTTTAGCGACGTTGTAGCCTCAATGTGTCGATGGCATCGTCTTGGGTCGATGGTATCGACGGATTCCTCACCAGCAATCTGAAGGGATCTCGATACCATCGACTTGAGTGTCGATGGTATCGACTCTGTGCTGCTCCTCTCGGCTGGCAACATGTGGCTTGGTCGATGGTATCGACTTCCGTCGATGGTATCGACAGAAGCAAATACTTGTTTTTCCTGAAATTTCACAATAAGACCAAGTAAATCCACACAAATTATGATAATATAATAAATAATGCTCAAAATGGTAAAACAAAGGGGATTTGACATAGAATGATGGCAAAGACCGAAATGAGTGAATTATGCAATATTATCCATAAAAATGAGTAATTAGAGAACAAAACACATATTAAAAAGGTCTATAAATGCGACTCAAAATCATCGCATCAATTACATAAAAGTCCCATCATATTCATTCATTGACATTTATTTGTACCATTATCATAAGTGAACAAGGTCATTAGTTTTCTTATAGAAAACATATTCCTATTCATTTTTATAAGATAAGCATCACATACAGGACATACAAACCAAACACTGAGTCATAAATATAAGATCACATAAAACACCCTACTCGAACCCAATGTATATGGACCCTAATAGATATAATCATATGTTTGTATTGACCTTCTTCTACTAGTGTCCTGGGGAAGGTGCCTCCTCAATATGGAAACCCTGAGACGGTTGTGGGAATCTGAAATAATAATTGACAACCGTGAAATCAACATCTCAACAAGTGATAATCATATGTATTGTGTTCTATGCATGCAAGTTCCATAATGCATGTTATTTATAAAATTTAGTATATACTTTACTAAACATATTTAGAGCATTATAGGCATTATATGAAAAAGGAAAGACGTTTTTAAAAGGCACATAAGAGAAAAAAAAAAGCAATGCAATTTGATGCAATAGAACACTATCTATGTAATTCTACATGGTTAAATATATTAATTTAAAGCCATGGTGTGGTTGGATGTCTTTCCCAATCTATTAGCCAATGACAATAAAGTCCCCTATCCCAATGTAGAAGATCTTACGGTCAACCAATCTCACTAAGATTCTACCACAAACTTAGTCAATATGAATATATGAAGTAGGGGGAAATCTGAATACGATCTACATATAAACATCAGACCTGTCTTGAGTACTCAAGTTAACTCCCGTCATATCACACATGCATTATTTCATGTATATCACCATATCAATCTTTCTCACTCAAACTGGAAATAATAACATACACAACTAGAGATATGGCCTCGAGCACACTTATGTAGATGAGTGATTTCAGGACGTTAAGGGGACTATAGCTCATATGAATTCTCAATAATCATGTATACTCAATAATATATGACTATGTGCACCTTTTCATAATTCCTTGGATGCTATAAGGTTTCCAATTTCTCTTCCCCAAATTTCAAACTATAAGGAAGTTATACATAATTACATATAGGATTTCACTTGATTAATTAAGTCAATTATTTGTCTTTTGTAGAATAAACATGGTAAAACTCATAATGTCTCACTTTAATGTAACACCATTCAAGCATTAGAATCATTACGACTATAATTCATTTTCAAAAAGGGTACATACATGACCAAATTATTACCTTCAAACATACACAAGCCTCATAAAGGGTTCCTAAAAGCAACTTTTTTATTTTTGAAATATATTATTATAACAACACAAAATTACCATGCAATGTTTGTCCGCAAATTTCATTGTACCAGCTCAAAATATCAAGAGTAGTAAAATACCAAAAATAACATTTAAGGGTAGGATACATATAAATTTTTAAGTTTCTTTGACATGGTAGTAAGAAACCTTGTTATTTTCATTTTAGAACAAAATGTAACATTAGAATGGGAGAAAAGTATCAAAGTTCCTGAAGTTATAGCCAAAACTCTATCAAAACATCATCTTTAGCCCTTATAACATGTATATAGGGAAATCAGATGGTTTCCTACAGAAACTATGCTAAAATGTTACTAAAAATAGATGCTAAATTACTCATCTTATCTAAAGATCATGTTTTACAATAAGTACATGCACCAAACCTAGCTATAAATGGCCCAACACGGCCACTCTAGCAAGCTCTAGATTCAAGTAGGCGAAAGAAGGGGAAAAGAAGAGATCTGTGGGTAAAGGAAGGGATTTCCACCATAGGACATGGAATATATCATCCATGAGATAAGAAAGATAATTTATAATAGTAAGGATGAGAAAGAGAGAAATATTTATATGCATTCAAACTAAACAGGTAGGGAAGATGATTCTAGGATTTGATCTTCAAAAATCAAACCAAAATACCAATATGCATGAGATAAACATCTAGATTTCCGTCCTCTAATTCTAGGAATAGTCAAGAAGCTCAAAATGGTTTAATTGACCCCTTAGAATAAAGTTACCACATATTTGTAGAATGAGGGTAAAGAAAATTGCATTTCATCCATTCAACAAATACAACCAAAGCACCCATTTAGGCCTCCCATAACATGCATCTGGACCTAGATGACACACATGGGGCATCTCATGTCCTAAAACATATACATTGACCTCCAATCCAGTTACACATTAGTTTACTAGTCTGACCCAATGCGGCTACATCGCCCCTGATTCCTTTGCCAATGGATTTTCTATGTTTTGGTCCCATGAATGCATTGGAAAGACATCACATTTGATTTGCACCTATCTCTCTAGGTGTTTAGCCTGAAGCGGACCACAAAAGGTTCAGATTGATCCCAAGCATTGTTCCACTTGCATCAGTTCATCCCTTTGACCAATGCAAACACTAATCTTTATTTTCTATAAATATAAAAATTCCAAAGTTCTACCAAATCAAATTTGGGAATATGTTTGTCCATTTACAACATGTGTTAACTATGACAAGGCATGTTTATTTAGTACTTAAATTATAATAATATATTAAATCTAATATATCATGCAATTAATACAAACCTAGTAAGATTAATATAAAGATTTGTTCAAGGTGTTACACCCTTGGAATAGGGGTATCATGTTCCTAATCATGTTTGAGACTCATTCGACTCATCGGCGTATCTATTTTCCTTGTTTGGGTGTAATCTTATCCAACTAAGCAATTGCAAATATTCTTGCACAAAAAGACAATTCATGTTCCTGGTTGAGATTTTGATCCAACAAAAGGTAGGGTGGGCTACCCTAAAAACTCATAATTTTATCTAGGGAAATGTCCCCATTTACTACATTTTAGCCCAAGTTTGCCCAGATGCACCAAAATACCAAAAACTACATTTTTGTATAAAACACAAACATATAAGACAAGAGAAAATTGGTGCTAAACCCAGATAATAATGTTATTCAAACAAAACCCTATCTAGAATGGATTAGGAGTTTGAAATCCAAAGTGGTCCAATCTAGGTTAGTTTTAATAATGAGATAATGATTGTCTAGGTTTACTTTGATTCTTATAGGAAACCCACCCTAGTTGTGGTTTGTTCTTATTATCATTCTAGTTTATTTTTCTTTGGACAATAGAAAACACACTCTAAACTAAAAATATTTATTTCTATTTTTTATAACATTACTTCAGTTGCATTAGAGTGAGATTTGGTGTAAGGGATGCATATTTTTCTGAGTTAATATTATTTAAAATTTTCCTAAATTGAACATCTAATGCATTATAATTATTATGGAAAAATATAATAGTACACTGCTCATTGTATCCCAATTTTGAATGAAAATCATTTTAACCAGCTTCTAACAAGCTAGACTAATGTCAAATAATTATAACTAAAGGGTTAACTAAGTACGTAACATCCTCATAATTCATTAATTATGAAAATAGGACAATAACACAAGTTATAATAGACTATTTTTTTAAAATATTCAGAAAAAACCTTATACATTTTGAATTCATTCAAGACAAAGATGGATCCAAATTGTGATTGTGATGTTCCAATCTATTGACTTTCATGAACAATTCATCTTATTATCTCTAACATGATTGGTAAACATCTTTTACATCATGATTCATTTTAACAACATCTTATGAGTTGATTGCATGGACCCATACTAACTTACACTCTTACTCAATGACTTAATCTTATTATGTAAGGGCTCTAGAGTAGGTGGTAGACCGAGCACCCAGTACAATAAGTGGCATCAGTCTTTTCTTTATATATTTAATTGTTATAAGTTGTGACCTAAGCAAATAAGACATAATGTGACACTTGTATTATCAACCTTTATTGATAAAAAATAGAATACATGTATCTGATCGTTCGCTATATCTATCAATATCATATAAGCATGCTTTATGTACACCCTTTTTGTGACTTCTTTCACATACATAGAATGAAGACTATGAGAAATATCCACGATCAACTACTATACATAACATTAATAGCATACTTAATTTAGTAACTCAAACATAAAAAAGTATAGTTAGAATCTACCTTAAAAGGTGTAAGCAATGGAGATTTCATATAACAATAGTGAAAATATACAAATAAAGGCATAACTATGTACTATCTCATTCCTCGTCCTCTATGGAGGTACCACTGTTATTGAAAGGTCAAGTCATATAGATAGTTGTGTCACCTCATGAGATTATTAATAGATACTATCATCCTATCTATGTTTTCTTTTGAAGATGAGACATACTCAAAATATAAGAACATTGTTTGCATTTACTCCTTGCATAATCGAGTTGTATCCTTGCATCTCTCAATGAAGTAAATATGGTCAAGTTATGTTGTAAGCAGTCGATTACTACCACATGAGCATTTTAAACGAGGTTGTATCCGCACACATAATATGATCAACGTGGATTTTTGTCTTTGAACCAATCATTCTACGCATCAATGACATCTATGTACACTCTTTGAGTACATACGAGACCACATTGACCGACCAATATCAAATTGTCTCTTTATCGGAAGCTATTTCTATGGATAGAATACTAGGTATTTGTGTACAAAAGAGACAACAAACTAATTCATATTAGCATAACATACATTTACTAGGTGATACTTATCCACATGCAGTTCAAACTTTCTCATTGCGGTTTCATAGTGTAAGTCCATCATATAAGCAAATCGATCCGTCCAATCATGTTACAACAAATGTATACAACCATTAAATGAAACAAAACCTTTCCATTGTGATAATGATTTTGCTTCTACCTTCTAACTAATAGTGGAATATGTGTGTGGTCAAGTGCTCCTAGGACGTCCTAATCTCTTTATGGATGTGCCTCATGGTAACAAAAACAACATGCTACTACATACCTTGATGTGAGGGAAGAATCATGGATTTTCCTTAATATGGCTATGCATCTGAGTAGTGGTGTTCGGAAGCATTATATACTCAAATTATAATTCACTAATTATAGCCAAAACTTTTTGGTAGTGACTAGTGATGCTAGTGGTTTCACCGAAATGTATGTAGTCCTAGGACAATTCATTGTTGGTGTTCCAATAACCAACATAGTTCTTGAAGTAGCAGGCCGCTTCGACATATGACAAACATATATTAGTAAAATATTATTTCGATTCGAGCTTGTCCATGAGTGTCAGTAGGGTTTGAGGCATTTTAATAAAAAGGCCATACGTTCTTTGTGATGCTCCATTAAGATTTTCATTACCATTTGGTTGCCGCTCCTAGCATAGACCAATTGTGATATACATGCATATGTTTTTTTATTCATCCTCTTTTCAAGACGTACTTGATTGATTGGACAATCACAATAGCCATTAACAAGACATTGAACTATAGTGTCCACTAAATTATGTATGAATTTATTAGTCATTGGATCCAAAGTTTGAACCATTGTGCCTACATTATATGTCGCCACAAATAAGTTTCACCACCATGTTTTGAATAGAAACATGACTTGAACATGCAGGGTTAGAAAGCCAAAGAAACGCGATATATGTTATAAATTGAATTCCAATTACTAAACAACCGGAGAGAATGGATTCCGACAAAATATTGAGAAATACCATGATTCCAACTTGTTTGATTTACCTACCAAGAAAATCAACATCTAGTAATAGAGACATGATTCATGCTAGAATGGGT
Organism: Alisma plantago-aquatica; assembly: GCA_963693085.1. Taxonomy (NCBI): domain Eukaryota; kingdom Viridiplantae; phylum Streptophyta; class Magnoliopsida; order Alismatales; family Alismataceae; genus Alisma; species Alisma plantago-aquatica. Next base: position 485,868,460 of record OY856415.1, read on the forward strand.
GGCAAGCAAAAGAAAATTGAGATATATTATCGATGTATTTTTTATATACCAAATGGTGCACATAATAGCAACGCTTTGAATGAATAAGATTCAAGTAAATCATTTGAAAATAAAAATTATTCCGAATTGAATTTTTATCAAGAAAAAGTATACCAATATCTAATAATGATTTAAAACTAAGTAAAAAATGGTGCATACATAATAGCAATATTGAAATATTAATATAGTAGCTGCATCCTAGTACCTACTGAAATCAAATAAGTGCATACCTTCCAGAATAAGAGCAATACTATATTTAAAAAAGGATAAATATTATAAGATTTCAAAAATGTTCAGCGTTAATGAAATGATATGAAGACCTTATCAGTTAAATACTAGGAATGCAAAATGTAGTTCACCCTGAAAGACTACAATGATAAGAATAACCATTCAAATTGCTGAAAATGGTTTAGCACTATTTCCGTTGTTGTCACCACCTGTCCCTATGTTCCACTCGTTATATGTACTTTGCCTTGATCTATACAATGGTGTGGCACTCGTTCCCACATTATTATTGTATGTTTTCCACGTTGACGATATACCAGAAGGAGTGTAGAACTGCACAGTCTAAGTAGGGGCCGTTCTTAGGCGGAGATATATATGTTGGTGATATCCGTGGAGGTGCGGGAACTGCAGCAGAGGATAAGAGGAATCAACATGGTGTCCACAAAACAACAATCCTATATATCTCAATACGTGGGAAAACTATGTAGCATCCATTCACCTGGTTACACAACCATCCTAGGAGTGGATATATTCCTACGTGCCTGAAAGTTTGGATAATAGTATAATTAGTCACCTCCTTCATTCCGTTAATGACAATGGTCTTCAATGTCAAGCGGCATATACGTATGTAACCAAAATAATGTTCAAATATTTGTGAGTATTTATTCTATTCCATAGACTGGTTGGAAATGTTGGGGATGTTGTACCGATACCGACACGGTCCAGATGTGATAAACATTTATTGCGGCAGCGTTACCGACAAACATATAAACTCAAAGAAGAAACACCAGATGTAACGTGAAAAACTCTCCCCAAGACAAGGAGAGAAAAATCACAGGGTAATATCGGCCAACAAGCACTATGTAACTAAGATTACCACTCACACAATCTAAATTTAATTACTCCTAAATCCAGGAAGTCATCCACAGACAAGAACAAAGATAAGGAAGAAGAGAATCACACCCAGTGCGTACAAAACCTCTCTCTTCACTTGATCTCCTCACGAGGCCGCTGTCGTTGTTGGGGACTGCTTGATGCTACTACGACCGTTGACTGGGTCGGACCACTGTTGTCATGGAAACACTACGTCTGTAATCGTCAACCGTTACTTTGCTACAAAGTAAAGTCTGACCCTCTATTATCAACCAAGAGAGCTGCTCTGTCAGTGGACCCAATGTGTCACTGACTATCAACCACTACTTTCCTTCAAGATAAAGTTGCTGACCCTCTCTTATTTACCAAGAGAGCTCCTCCAGTTATTCTTGTTCTCTGGAACCCTCTACCACAGAAGGCACCAACAAACAAAAGAAAGGATGATCCCAATGGCCTTTCCCAGGGCCTCTATTTATAGGCCTCCATAGTATGTGGTTGCAACCAAGAATCTTACTCCAATTCCTAACCCAATACCATGTTGCACATTGGAAACCATCATCTTTTCCTTTTAGATTTGACTCTTATTAGGATTGGTGCATAATCCAACTCCTACTCAAATCCAAATCCAATTGGACATGGGTCAGACCTATTCTCAACAATCTCCCCCTCCGACCCATGAGGGAGATGTTGTCAAAGAATCATCACTGGGAATGTATGCCGCAGAGCTCTTTACAGAGCTCCAGCTTGTCTCGCATCACCACTTTGGTTATCAATTCTTCTCAGTATGGATCTTGTTCAGAGTCAGCAAACTCTTATCAATCACATCATGAAGCCAATGATATCTCACATCAATGTACTTTGTCCGTGCATGATACATTATGCTCTGTCCATAGCACTTTGACTATCATATAAATAGTTGGATCAACCTGATTCATGCCCAACTCTCCCAGAAATCTCACGATCCAGATGATTTCTTTTCCTGCTTCCGCTACAACAATGTACTCTACCTCTATCGTAGAAAGTGCAACACACTTTTGCAACCTGGACTGCCAAGATATGGCTCCCCCTACAAAAGTGAAAACGTACCCAGAGGTAGACTTCCTGTGATTAATATCACATGCCATGTCAGCATCAACGAAACCCTTTAGAACTAGTTTAGAATCACCAAACATCAAACACGTACTGCTCGTGCCTCGTAAGTATCTTCAGATTCATTTGACCGCCTCCTAGTGATCTTTTCTAGGGTTTGAGAGAAACCTTCTCACAACACCAACTGCATGAGCAATGTCAAGACGAGTGCACACCATTGTGTACATCAAACCCCTACAACAGAAGAATAGGGAATCATTTCCATCTCCTCCTTCTCCTCATCCGTAGATGGGCATGACTTCTTTCTTAGCTTAAAGTGACCTGATAGTGGAGTACTCACAACTTTGGATTTGCTCATGTTAAATCTCTCAAGAATCTATTCAACATAACTCTTTTGTGATAACCACAACATGTGTTGTTTCCTATCACATGTGATCTGCATACCCAAAATCTATCATGTTGGTCCCAAATCCTTCATCTCAAAGGCTTTGGAAAGCTATGTCCTCAGTTTCATGATCAAACTGACATCCTGTCCCAATATCAATATGTCATCCACATAAAGTAGTAGAATAATGAACTTTCCATTTGAAAACCTCCTGATGTAGACACATTGATCTGCACTTGTCTTCTGGTATTCGTGACTATATGAAAGAAGCAAAATTCTTGTGCCACTTCCTAGGAGATTGTTTCAAACCATACAAACTCTTCTTTAATCTGCAAACTAAGTGCTCCTTCCCCTTGACCTGAAATCCTTCTGGCTACTCCATGTAGATCTACTCATCTAGGTCACCATAAAGAAACACTGTCTTCACATCCATCTGATCAAGATCCAAATCTAGGCTAGCAACCAAGCCTAGAACCAATCTAATAGAAGTCATCTTCACAATAGGATAAAAAATCTCATAAAAATCCACCCCTGGTCTTTAACCAAAGCCCTTGACAACTAGTCTGGCTTTGTATCTAATATCCTTGTTGTAGTCATCTCTCTACATCCTGTAGACCTACTTGTTGTTTAGTGCTCTCTGACCCTTGAGAAGTGCCACAAGCTCATATGTATCATTCTTCTATAAAGAAGACATCTCCTCTTGCATTGCTTGATCCCACTGTGATTTATCTCTATGAGTTTGTGCCTCATTATTAAGTCTCTGGCTCCCCCCAATCAGTAAGGAGAATATACTGAGATGCCAAATATCTAGATGAAGGATGAAAAACTATGTCAGACCTACTTAACTGCTACTCTGAGGACTCTGCCTGGTGATAATCTTGCTCCCCCTGCCCAGAAGTCTCTGACCGTGAATCTGAGTCACTCAATTGAGCGTCCAGAATAGGCACACTCAACATGCTCTCACTCTGCTACTCAGGGTGATCTTGCTGCTCTTCTTCATCATGTGAAGACTGCACCTCTGAAGAAGCTGAAGCTAGGGCTATAAATGGATATGGGTATACTCGCATACCCTCAAACCCATACCCACTAAACCCGTCATGGGAATAAATTTTTATAACCATGTAACCACTTACTCTTATACCCACATACATGCCTATTACATGGTAAGGTTATGGTAATGTATATAGCCATACCTTTTATACCCATATACCCATTTACTTATATTTTTATGTAGATAATGTACATTAAAATGTAATGTGCATATTGTAGGACTCACATCTAGTAAGTATGTGTACCTTAAAATAGTAGGCATTTATATTTGAATGTAGTACTTCATATTGTACCACTCACATCTAGTAAATATAAGTACCTTACATTAGTATAATGAACAAATCCATGATGCACCTTTATAGCCACACAAGTACATTTCATTAAATTAAGAAGGCCATAATGTCATCCTCTCATTCCATTCCTCTCTCCTCTCTGTCTTGAATAATATTTTTCCACAACCTATCTATTTAAGTGAGATGGTTTGTTGTATCTCAGATTTGTAGTGTATTATTATAGCAAGTTAAACATAACCGTATACCCAACTACCCATCTATATAACTGACGGATATACGGATATGGGTATGTTGCGGGTATAGCTTTTGAAAAAGTGGGTATATAACCCTAACCATATCTGCTTAACTAAATGGTTACGGTTATGGATATGACCATACCTGCACCATACCCTACCCATTTACCGCCCTAGCTGAAGCATCCTCATACTCATCTTCAAAAGAACTATCACCTAATCTTGCAGCCTCTGCATCATAACTCTTAGGATCTATACTGTCTGACTCTCATAGAAAATCACATATTTGTGTCGACTCATGGTCCTTTTTACAGGATCCCATAACCTATAGCCAAACTGATGATCTCCATAGCCAAGAAAGATACATGGCATCACTTTGTCATCCAACTTTTGTCTCTTTTCCTTTGGAACATGTGCATATGCCTTGCACCCAAATACTCACAGATGAGTATAGGATGCATCCTTTCCTATCCATACCTTCTCAGGTATATCAAATCCCAAAGGAACTGATGGAGATCGATTAATCAGATAGTGGACAGTACTCATTGCCTCACCCCAGAATGTCTTTGGCAACTTTGTAGTCTTCAACATGCATCTAACTTTCTCCACTATGGTATGGTTCATTCTCTCAGCTATACCATTGTGTTGTCATATGATGAGCTATGTCCTTTCATTCTATATTCCATGTTGCGCACAGTAATCCTAGAACTCCTTGGAGGTGTACTCTCCTCCATTATCCGTGCAGAGACACTTTTGCTTTTTTTTCTATCTCCTGCTCCACCATGGCATGAAATTTCTAAAAATGCTAAAAGACTTGATCCCTAGTCTTCATCAAGTAGGCCCACACCTTCCTAGATGCATCATCAATGAATATGACAAAATACCTATTGCCACATGGTGAAGCCACCTCAAACAAACCGCATGCATCCAAATGATACAACTGTAGAACATCTGGCTTCACCTCTGATCTTGTCTTGAAAGAAACACATCGATGCTCTCCTAGACGACATGCATCACATGAACTGAGACTAGTATACTTGCCACAAGGAATCAATCTCTTCTTTGATAAAAGCTTCAAGCCTTTCTCACTCATGTGTCCTAGCCATTTGTACCATATATCTATCTGGTGATCCTCAACTGCATATATATGGCTGCCTTAGAGCACCATAAGTTGGGACATATACAGTGTGTGGACCAATTTTCCTCGTACAATAACCAAAGACCCCTTGGTGATCTTGCATTTCCCACCACTAAAATCCAGATGACAACCTTCTCTATCAAAGAATGAACCAGATATCAAACTCATCATAAAATTTGGAACGTGACGAACATCCTACAGTGTGAGCATGCAACTGATACTTATTTGAACACAAATGTCTCCAATCCTGATAATTCTGGAGAAGATGGAATTTCCGATGTTCACCCTCCCAAAATCTCCCCTCTTGTATGAAGTAAATAATTCCTTACTCGGTGAAGCATGATATGAAGCTACAGTATCTACCACCCACTCAGAATCATCATCCTCAGCATGAAAACACTGCTCTTGGACTATTAAGACCACATCATCATCATTGTCCCTATCATTTGAGATTGTCATTGTAGTATTCTTGTCGTCATCTTGCTTGTCTATGGCTTCAGACCCATATTTCTTTTTCCAAACCTTGCAATCCCTTTTGAAATGACCTGGCTTACTGCAATGGAAGCATCATGTACTACTCTTTGACTTAGATCTACCATGTCTTACAGTTCTGGGACTCACTATGACTCTTGGATCTACCACGGTCTCTTACTCTATCAATGCCTCTGCTCTCTGTGAAGTGCACCTTTGATCTGCTATCTCCTGAGACTCGTCGCCAAATCTCTTCATTTAGTAGAATGTTTTTTACCTAGTAGAGCCTGGAGTTCATCATCAAGAATCATCTTCATGGACCCTGGTTGAATTACAAGGCTTTGGAATTCATTCATATGATTGGTGATGCTTGTACCATTCCGGTACTTGAGGTTCACCAAATTTCTAATCAAGAAAGCTTTATTAATTTGTGGCAATCTTCCTCACATATAAATTCTTGATCTTCGCCCATAGATCTTTGGCATTGGTCTCTTTTGAGACGTGTTGGAACACAAAAATGTCGAGACACTTTTGAACTGTTCCAATAGTCTTTTTATTTAATTTCTTCCAGTCCGCATCAAACATACTCTCTAGCTTTTGTCCCTCTATTGGATAGTAAAAATATTTGCAACAGAGAATATCCTCCATCTTGAGTTTCCAAATCTGACAAATTGTGCTCGTCAACTTTATCATCGTCGCATCTTCATCCTTCCCCATCTGGACCATTATCTGCAGCCTACACTCTGATACCACTTGTTGGGGATGTTGTACCAATACGTTCCTAGATGTGATGAAAACTTATCATAGAAGCATTACCGAGAAGTATATAAACCTAAAGAAGAAACACCAAATTTAATGTGGAAAATTCTCCCTAAGATAAGGAGAGAAAAATCACAAGGCAATATTAGCCAACAAGCACTATGTAACTAAGATTACAACTCACACTACCTGAATTGAATTACCCCTGAATCTATGTAGCCCTCCCCACATGAGAACAAAGATAAAGAAGAAGAGAATCACACCCAGTGCATAAAAAACCTCCCTCTTCACTTGATCTCCTCATGAGGCCGTTGTCAATGCTGGGGACTGCTTGATGCTACTGATTGGGTCGGACCTTTGCTTCTATGGAAACACTGCATCTATAACTATCAACTACTACTTTGATTCAAGGCGAAGTCGTTGACCCTATCTTATCAACCAAGAGAGTTTCTCTGTCAGTGCACCCAATGTGTCACCAACTATCAGCCACTACTTCACTTCAAGGAAAATTCACTGACCCTCTCTTATTTACCAAGAGATATCCTCCATTTATTCTTGTTCTCTGGAACCCTCTACCACATAAGGCACCAACAAACAACTAGAGGGATGATTCCAATGGCCTCCCCAAGGGCCTCTATTTATAGGCCTCCATGGTATGTGGTTGCAACCAGGAATCCTATTCCAATTCCAAATCCAATACCATGTTGCACATAGGAAACCATCTTCTTTCCTATTATATCTGACTCTTATTAGTATTGGTAGCACAAGACAACTCCAACTCAAGTCCAAATCCAATTGGACATGGGCCAGATCCTTTTCCTATTCTCAATAGGAAATACTAAGGCCCAGTTTACACATCATCTTATATACATACGTAGTGGACTGGGAGGATATCTCATTGCTAAAATATAAGACTAGATCAATTGCCCCATGCTCCCTTATACAAATAAAGTAGGGTCTCGTTTAACCATTTAAGAGATACTCGCTTTCAGCAAGGTCTATATTGCTACCAACATATTTGTTTCCCATGTCACCAAAAAGATCGGTGGTTCCTATTCCAAAGATGTAAAGTTTGTTGATGTTGATGTGTTAGAGAACTATAAGAAGAGTCTCAGTCAATGTTTATGTCCTCCTTGGACTTGTACTCTATAAGAAACTTCATCATTAGATGCCACCACATTGTGTTTCCTATCTATGTTGTGAGCCACCACCGACTCAATGTCGTAGTAATGAAGAAAGGCCGCCTGAATAGCTTTGCAAGCTTCATATTTTGCTGTTAGGAGAATAAAAGTTGGGTTTACTTTTCGATATACACACTACTTCCATATTAGTAGACGTATTCCACAATTTAACTTTTTCCCTTCGTTCCAGTGTATCTAGCACGAATGGCTTGTGCTTTTGGTCATCCAACCAACTCACTAAGTTTATTCACAAATCTATCATCACATATTTTTTATTTAGATTCTTCCAATTGAGTTTTGATCTACTCTATAGTGATGCCACTGATCCCCATTCTAGTGTTCAAATCAATGTGAATCTCCCTTCAATTATCATGACTAAATTTCCCATCTACACACCTACCAAAGTTGTACTAACATCTCAAGGTCTTTGCTAGAGTCTCATCAACCTCCCTTGTCCATTGAAACTAAATTCGAAGTCATGAGAAGACATTGTAAATAAACTACTACAATGCACCATATGTTCATGATAAAAATACATATAAAAAATTATTCATGTGAGGGAAACCACCTACATGATAGACACATTGCATATACAGTAAGCTATCCAAAGTTGTACCTAATTTGTATAGGGAAAGCAACATGTTTTTTCTTGGTTTGGACACAGGGCAATTATTAATATGACTCCAAATATGATTGACAAAACAAAACATGCTGCAAAGGAGATATATTGTGTAGGATTCAATATATCAATGAGTAAACTCTAAATGTAAACCACCTCATTAGTTAAACAATGCAATTATGGTCAATCTGTATGAAAAATGGTGGCAGTTGAGCTTCTGATCAAGCATGATGATATTATGGGAAAAGTATGTGCATGTATTCACCATCAAAACCATCACAAAAAGGTAAATAAACTAGTGGACTAATTTTCAAAAGGTGATCATTATGGGTACATAGTGAAAACCTATAAAGCATGCTTGTAAAGGCCTCTTGGAATGATCACACTCTAAAAACTAATCCACTTGCCTGCGCACATTTTTCTTCTTGGTTTGATAGAAATTGCAATAAGTGAATGAGAAGACTACTTGGACAAAACAAACAACAACTCAAACAAGAACAAATTCAATTTGTTACATGTCTGAATCACACAATAAAATCTAGCACCAGATTTTGCAAATCAGATAGATTTGACTGTGAGTATGATTAAATTCCATCCGATTAGTGGGAAATCTCACTAGTATTAACAATTGGACGATCGATATTTGACATTTATGTGAATTTCACAACCTACCAAAACATAACACTATGCAAATGATCAACTGAATAAAATATTAAAAAAAATCATGGTTGGACTATTGGTAAAAGTGATTGTGAAGATAGATCTGACTATGTGTATGATTAAATTTCATCTGAGTACGGGAAATATCACTGGTAATAATAAATGGACGATCAGTAGTTGACATTTATGTGAAATACACAACCTACCAAAGCATAACATTTTGCAAATTATCAACCCAATAAAATCTTCAAAAAATGTCATGGTTTGAAAATTGGTAAAATTGGTTGTGATCCTAGTATGAGATGAGCATTGAAAACAAAAAAAATATCATGCCAAGAATGTACACTAAGGAGACTGAAAAATATTAATTGCCTTATTATCACAATATTCTTGAATAATGACAATTATGTGTCTGTTGGTAAATGAACACATGTTATAGGACTATTATCACCACAACAACAAATACCACGTCAAGCCACTTGACAAGTTGTTTACACCTTTTTATGTTGGGTTATGTCGCATATATGAGCAGAATGGGTACTCTAGCTAAACAATACAAATAACAACCCAAACAAGCATTGACTAATCATATTGGTCCATACCACATAAAAAGGTCCATTAGTAGAGGATGTAGATGAGTTATATATGAATGTGTGTATGATTTAGTTCTAGTTGAATCATGTGTGATAGGTCAAAGTAAATTGGAAATTGAAACTTAATAATAAATTGAACTCCACATCCAAACAACACAACTCAGTATGCAAATGATGCATTTCCAAAAAAGCATCTAGAAAGAAACTAGAAAGTTGATCATGCTCCTTATTGGACATACATAATGAAATAGCAATATACATGACAAATTTGGAATGACTATATAGATGGTAATATTTAGCTTAAACAATGTCCATGTCATGAATGAACTAAACCATGCAAGAAATGTCAAATTAAAATATTTGATCTTCTAATTTGGATGTCACCAAGGAGAAAATATAGTATAAAAGTATGAACATGACTTAAGTAAGAAAATTTGAAAAGATAACTTTTAGCTAAATCATAAAAAATCTTGTGGATTTTATTAAATGGGAAATCAAAATTTGCTACTGACGTGAATGCCACAACCAACCAACTAAATAGAATATGCTAATGATTGAAATCCAACAAAATAATAAAGGAGTATATTGGATGGAGTAATGGTAAAACTAATTGCGATCCTTATATGAAATTAACCTGGTCAACATCATACAACTACCAAGCATTCATGCTAAATTAATCTATAGAATATTAAATCCCTTCTTGTCACGAAATGATAATGGATCTGTAAAATGGAAGTTACTATTGTTACTAAAAAACACATGGCATGGTACCCATGACACTTAATGAATAAACATGATGTTAGGACATAGGGAATGTAATTCACATATTTTAGGTAGGTAATATGAAATACATGGATATGTGATGCATGGAATGAGTGTCCTAGTTAAAAAAAAACAATTTAAATTATCAAAAATTCAATTTGATACCTATTTGAAAACATAATAAATTTTGGTAGATGCAAATGATCTACATATACATGTGTTTATAGTTTATTTTCATCTAAATCATGAAAATATAATAGGTTCTTATAAATGAAAAATCAAAACTTGAAACTAATGTGACTGCCACAACCAATCAATACAACATAATATGCAAATGATTGAATTCCAATGGAAGCTTAAAAAATAGATTGCATGAAGTAATTGACAAACTAACTATTCACCTAATCTAATATGCACAACAAACCAATAGAATGATGAAGTAGGTTGATGTAGAGAAATTAGGATTGACTATATGTATGTGTAACAAACCCAAGTCTAGGCATATAGGTGTAATCATCCCTTCTTCTAGACCCTATTTGACTATGTTGTTATCCAATATCCCTTTTTCTATTTTGATCTTTTTCAATAAGACATCAATTAGTACCCATATTTCTCTAATTTAGGGTAGATTAGACTTTGTGGGATCTAATAACCCTAAATGACTCATAAATATCCCATGAGCATGAAATATTAGGATGTAATAATCCTAATTATAGAATTAGAAAAACAATTGGTGAATAATAATAGTAAACCATAGTATCGATCATAATTAGATACCCTAGTACGACCCCAGGATTTTGGAGTGATATAATTAAAGAAAACTCAAAAGAATTTACCCTATTTGACCATTATGATGAGATTAAGGTCCTAATTAAATGATTAAGTGTATAATGGAGGTAAACACAACACAAAAAATCCCAAATTGCAAGTATAAGCCCAAATTCATGTTCCTCTTACTCTAATTAGCTATCATACCAATTTTTGTGTGAATTGCATATCAAATACACCCTTAATGGTTGTTTAGAAGGTAGGATATAAGTTTGATTATTTCATTTCATTTCAAATCATATAAATCATTGATATTGACCTAGACCCTGGACTATGGTTGTCGTGTGCATCATGCAGATGTTGATCGGGTCAGGTAGTTGGGTATTCAGATTGGAGGACTTCGTCTTCTAGCTCCGCAATTCCTACAATTGTGTGAGGCTGGGTTTAATCTATGGCTAGTCAACTACTAGGTTGCATTTTGTTCACCAAACTCACTCCACTATTGACGATTTCTTTGCCACTAGATCTATTTTCCCCTCAAAAATACATTGTGCCCTAATTCACCCCCTTTTAATCCATAGAGACAAAACACTGAATCTTCTTCTTCTTTCTTCATTGGTGCCACTTCCAACGACCTTGACATCCCATGGAACCAATTTCCATGTAGTTTGTAACCACCTAGAAACCATCATCTCTACCTCCTTTAATCTTCTCTGATCTCAATTAGATTAAACCACCTCATGTATAACCTACTAGATCAAGTCATTTCCTTTGGAAATCTCCTTTCCATCACGATAACTCGTGGCATCTCAGCCCAATTAACCATACAATAATCACTAAAACACCTGCTCTCTCATTTTGTGATGCTAACTTACAATGCCTTTTTCTCATTGCTTATGTCAACAAACTCTATTTTCTTAGTTGTTTTTCCTGTCTTCATCTTAGGGAACCAAGGATCCCTAGACTATGTAAAGGACTGCTAATCACCTTTATAGTCATTGAATAAGTATCTATCTATCCTTCTTCCAACCTCAGTCATCCTTCTCCATTAATCGTTTCAGTCTTCTTCCCAACTCCTTTCGCCATAATTGCCTTGCTCTGATGAATTGATCGGTGAGGGGGTAAAGCTCATTGTTCATGTCGCCTGCACTCAAGTTGTGTTTTTGGTCCTCCTTGGATCCTGCTATAGAGAAATATGGGGATAGATATGGAATTCGAAATGAAAAATTATTGGCATATTCCCCATAAACCAGTGCATCACGTCAATAACTGTGAATGAGAATAAAGGTTATCGGGCATATATCTAGTCCTAGAGCAAGTCTAGCAACAATACTTACTATGATGAGCTTCTTTTCTTAAGCAGTACTAAATGCTATCGACTAGGGCCTCCTAGAGTAGTGCTATAGACAAAGATTGTTGATGTCCTCCTAGCATTGTGGCAACAACCTCCACGCCTCTACATAGTCAATGCGGACCACTGAGAACTCTCATCTTTCTTCCAGAACTACGGGAAGGAGTTGTCCCTCAAGTTATCAACATGTTAGTGTTGACTTTCTACATAGTCCATGCGGACCACTGAGAAATCCCATCTTTCTTCTAGAACTACGGGAAGGAGTTGTCCCTCATGTTGTCAACATGTCAACGTTGACTTTCTCCTTGTTGTCTATCTCTCCCTTTTATGCATAAGATTCCTCTCGCTCTCATGTTATCACAACATTGAGATTAGGAGACTTTTCTTGAGAGCGGCCACCCTACCCCTTTTATATAGGAGTGCAGGGGTCATGATTTCCAAAAACTTGAGGAGACGGATTTTACCAAATTTTGGCAGTTGGAAATCCTGAGTCAATCAAATGAACTTCTAGCTACTCAATTGGCACCCTAGTTTCTCCACTAGAACATCCATTTGGTCGATTGGAATGCTTTTGTGTTTGCAAACATATTGGTTTTCAATGCAACGATCAATGCACAACATGATGTCAACATCAATATTTGATCCAATTAGTCAACTGGACTTCTCGTTTGGTTATGTGGACACTCTAGTCAGTTGACTCACTTTCCTAGTCATTCGACTAGAACCTCCAGCCTGCCAATTGATAGCCAATGTTGTTTAAGCTAATTACCCAAACATTTCAATAATAAAGTCAAGCCTTATTTATGAGTAAACTCCTATTCTAGGTGCATCCTATGTGTGTGACCCTATAGGTCCTGAATTATGTTGGTAGTGAATGTCCATAACTAGATTATGGCATCACAAACAATGAGTGGTATCTAGAAACACATCATTGCTACCCAATTAATTGGAAAGTTGGAGAATAACTTCAACCTACAATTCATGATTGGTGTTATAGTGATCGTGATGTTCCGTTGTCTCTGATATCCAAATTGAATTTGAGGCATGGAATCATCATCCTATTAATATTCAATCCATGTTCCTTGAACTAGAGAAGACTATCTGAGATGCATGTGATTTAACATATCACATATTGATTCACATGAGTACGACCATACATTTCTCAGTCTTCTTATCAAGGAGCCAGGGTATCAACTCTAGCAGGAGGGAAAAATTCCATCTACATCACTCACAGTCAATTCTCATGTGTCACAACATACTCAAACATCACATGTATGGTAACCCTTACTCACAGTCACATTGGATGGTTTCAAAGTATATCAAACAAGATGTGATGAGTGTAGTGACTTCAGGTATAAGAACCAAAATCACCACTAACAAGTACCTATGTGTTTGGCTTGATATCACATATCATGAAAATTGAGATTCTGTCATCAGTAAACACATATTCTAGTCTTATGTGTTACTATTGTCTATATTGTTTCTACAACAACATTTGACTAGGGAGATAACAAGAATTTATATACTTGTATCATACATATGATCTCATTGTTCATGTCCTAAACTTGAAGACATATGTCATTGAGTAATATCATTCTTTTAGACATCTATCATGTTGTACCATCATCTCATAATTGAAAAAACATATAGATGAAAGATTGCCTATACTATTAATCAAATGTATTACATGATGCCTCGTTACAATCATTGTATGACTATCTCTCTGGGCATACATACCAATAGGGTCCCACTTACACTTAGAGACAATAACCCATGAATTAAATCCCAAATGATCTAACATGACCTTCATGCTTTTGCTTGGAAAGTGCTTACATCAAGGGGTTAGCAACATTGGTTTGAGTTGATACTCTAAAAATCTTCACATCTCCTCATTATACGATCTCTTGTATGAGGTGGTATCACTACTATATGGGTTTAGAATGTTGATGCAATGCAGTTCCTTAGCTTGTGCAATATCTCCATCATTGTAACAATACAACTCTATCACATCACTAATGCTTGGAACCACCCCAAGTTCAGTGACAAACTTCTTGATCCAAATGGCTTCCTTTGCTGCATTGGAGGCAACAATGTACTTGGCCTCTATTATAGATTTAGCAACTGTTTCTTGCTCAAAAATCTTCTAGCTTACAACTTAATTATTTAGGAAAAACACAAATCTAGATTTCAATCTAAATTCATCTTTGTTAGTTAGGAAGCTTGCATTGTTGTAACCTTTTACCACCAACTCTTGCGCACCACTGTAGACAAGAAATTGATCTGTAGTTCTTCTCAAGTACTTAAGGTTGTTGTTCCCGATAGTCCAATGACCTTCATCAAGATCTGACTAACAATTTCTCGTCATGCTTAGGGCATATAAGACATAAGGATGAGCACATAACATTAAGTGCATCATAGATCCATTTGGAGGTGCATACAAAATCTTACTCATGCATTTCCACTTTTTCACAAGAACTAGGACGTTGATCTTTAGAGATACTAACACCATGAGACATGGGTATGTTTCCTCTCTTTGAGTTCTCCATGTTGAACCTTTTCAACACTTTGTCAATATAGGTGCTCTAGCTTAGGACCAAGAAGCCTTCTAGATCTATCTTTGTACTCTTGATTCCTAAAATATATGATGCTTTGCCTAAGTCCTTCATAGAGAATGTATTTACCATCTAGGTTTTCACTATTTGTAAGGTAGGTATGTCATTCCTCATCAATTGTATGCTACCTATAAATAGTTTGAGAAATACACATGATCCCACTAACCTTCTTGTAAACACATGGTTCGTTTTCATTCTGACTAAATCCAAACTCTTTGACTATTTCATGAAACTGAAGATTCTAAGATCTGAGATGGTTGTTTCAGTCCATAGATTGACTTGTGTACCTTACAAACTTTATTGGCTTCCTTTGGATTTATAAAACCCTTAGGTTGTTCCATGTACACATCCTCAAGTCGACTTCTGTTAAGAAATGTAGTTTTAACATCTATATACCAGATCCCATAGTAATAATAAATTGTAGTGGAAAGCATGATCCTTATGGATTTAACCATGGAAATAGGACAAAAGGTTTTGCCATAGTCAACACCTTGAACTTGTCTAAAATCCTTTGCAACCAATCAACCTTTATACATTTGTATATTACCATCCATGTCAGTCTTCTTCTTGAAGATCTTACCCCTTCAAGTGGATCCACCATGGTCCATTCCTTGTTGGTGTACTTGGAATCCATCTTAGATATCACAACCTCAAGTTACTTCTCAAAATTTGGTCCCTTAACATCTTCTAGGTAGGTTGTTGGATCATGATCGTCGACCAACTCATTGCCTTCTTGAGTCACAAGATAACCAAATCTTTCGGGATCAAGGTGTGTCCTACTAGGTCCATGAGGTTCCTGTGTAACATGAAGAACTTGACATTCCACAATAGTTTTTGACTCTTCATGTTCCTTTTATACCTCTACAGGTTCAATGTTTTCTTGTTTGTCTTAAACCTCTTTGAGTTCTACTTTCCTCGTAATGATTCCATTGGAAATAAATTCCTTGTTCAAGAATACAACATCCATGAAAACAAACATTTTGTTGTTAGATGGAGAATAGAAGCAATATTAGGGTTGTAAATGGGTATGGGTAGACCCGCGGACCCCCAAATCCAGACCCTTAAAAAACCCATCACGGGTCTAATTTTTTATACCCACATACCCTTGGACCCGTATACCTTTGGACCCGCATATAAGTGGGTCCAATAATGGGTATTCTTGGACCCATACCTGCTAGACCCATGTACCCGCTATACATAAGTAACTTCTAAAATAATATGTTATATATATCATACTTTACTAGTCTAATTAATATAATAATTGATATTATATCCTACTCTAAGGTTGAGACAAGTCATGTAACTAAGAATTAACTATTCTAGTTACAATAATGAACATCATATGTAAACTTAAAATCAAAATGTCTATTAATCTACATTACTTTCTACATAAATTAATTGTTATGATCATGACTACAAATATGTAAACAATTACTCAATTAATTTTATTGTATAGAATATAGCATTGTCTAATATAACTATTACATGTTAATATACTATATGATAACAATATCTTGTTGTGTTAAATATATATAACATAGTGATTTCTCTTTCATAAACAATATGATGTTTTATAGAACTGCTTACCCGCATACCCACTATTATTGCGGGTATGGGTATGGTGCGGGTCCAGGTTTTGTAATATGCGGGTCTAGAACCGGAACCGGACCTGCTAAATTAGATGGGTATGGGTATGGGTATGGCCAGACCCGCACCGTACCCACACCATTTACACCCCTAAGCAATGTCCTTTGGTTTCTCTAGGATATCCAACAAAATAACATTGATTCAATTTTGGTCCAAGCTTTTTAGGAAATTGCTTTCTCATTTAAGCATCACATCCCCAAATCTTTATAAAAGACACATTGGGACGCTTCCCGCACCATATCTCATATGGTGTCTTTTGAACCGATTTAGATGGTATGTGGTTAAGTGTAAATGCTATGTTTTATAGAGCATATCCCCAGAAGGAAGTTGGAATACTAGAAAAATTCATCATTCACCGTACCATATCTAGTACTGTACAGTTTGTTCTTTCTGATACACCATTATGCTATGGTGTTCCAAGTGGAGTCATTAGTGATACAATACCATGGTCTCTTAGAAGGTCCTCAAGCTCTTGGCTCAAGTATTTTACACCTTGATCAGAACAAAGTGCTTTAATACTTTTACTAAGTTGGTTTTGTACTTCATTCATGAAATCCTTGACCTTTTTAAGGATTTATAACTTATGTTTCATCAGTACACAAAGACATACCTACTGAAGTCATCAGTAAAAGTAATGAAGTACTAGTAACCACCTCTAGAATTTATTCTAAAAGGGCCACATGCATCAGTATATATGAGTCCTAATAGATCACTCACTCTCATTATTACCAATGAAAGGATCTTTTGCCATCTTGCCCAACAAACAAGACTCACATGTATTTATTGATTCAAGGTCAAAAGAGTCTAGATAACCATGTTTGTGGAGTCTAGGAATGTGTTTCACATTGATGTGCCCTAAAAGACAATGCCAAAGGAATGTTTTGTTTGAGTTATCGAGTTTTAACTTTTGGTATTTACGTTATAAACATTTGTCTTTGGATATCATAAGTAAAGACCATGGGACATAGGGTAACTGCAATAAAAGATGTCATATTTGGCATACAAGATACAAGATACAAAAAAAGTCCATTCTTTATATGAAATTTGAATAGATTATTGTCCATACAAGATACAAAAATGATGTTTTCTTTAATGATAGGTACAAGATAGAATTTCTCTTTCTCTATTACAAACCCACTGGGAAAAGATAAATGATAGGTTCCAACTTTAGTGGTGGAAACTCCTTCTCCATTCGCAATGCGTAGTTCAACCTCGCCCTTTCTCAAAGGCTTACTTCTTTTTAGATCCTGCATATTTCAACCTATATGAGATCTACATCTGGTATCTAGTACCCAAGATGAAGAAGTAGACATATTTATCTCAATAATGTATATACCTAAAGTAGAGATATCTATTCCCTACTTCTTCTTCCTCTGTTCATCCAGGTAAAGAGGGAAATTTCTTTTCCAATGTCTAGTCTGGTGATGGTGGTGACGATTGTCTTCCTTATTCACCCCTCCCTTTGATTTGAGAGCAGAAGACTTGGTTTTTTTTTCAGATTTAGAACTCTTCTCAGCCTTGACTTTGCCCTTGGACTTTCCTTTTCCTCTATTGATCATCATCACATGTTTGGGTTTTTCCTTCTTCATCTGTGCTTTTGTAGTTCTCAACATTCCAAGCAATTTTGATAACGACTTATCAAAATTGTTCATGTTGTAGTTTATGATAAATCGGTTGTATGACTATAGAAGTGATTGCAAGTCACATCTGTGGCCAAGTCTTAGCCCAAAGGAAATTCCAGTCTTTCTAGTTTCTCCACATACCCAATCAACTTGAGCACATGGGGCCCCTCTAGATCTCCTTCAGCCATATTGCACTTGAACAATGCCTTTCAAACATCATATCTCTCTTCTCTTGCTGATCTTGGTACATATTCTTAAGATGTGTAACCATCTCAAGAACATCCATATTATCATGTTGTCTCTACGACTCATAGTTCATTGAGCATAGCATCAGGCACTTGACATCTATGACATCTTCAAAGTGCTTCTTGTAAGCATCCTTGTCAGCCTTAGGCGTGATGTGAGCAGGTTCATCTAGATCTAGTGTCTCGTGGGCATAGAGCTTGTGCTCTTGTGTGATAATGATTCTCAATGTCCTAAACCAGTCATGGAATTTATTTTTGTTCAACTTGTCCTTCTCAAGGACTGACCGTAAAGAAAATGTGTTGTTATTTTCCATTTATTTCTGTAAAAGAAATTTACAGTTTGTCGAAACGCTTTTTTATTGGAATTGATTAAAAAATTGATAACATTAATTAGACCTTTAATGAGTTATCGCTCCCACTATTTATTCAAATTGATAGCCCTCACGGGAAACTCGAAAGATTGCAGTGTACAACCTTCTAGTGAGCTAAGATCAAAACAATTAAGTTATTATCCAGCCAACGTCAGTGTCCATAAACAATTATTAAGGTAGAAAACATTTGCCAATTGCATCTCATGCAATTCTTGGATAGATGATATGCACAACTCCTTATCATATTGTATTTGTATGCTTCTAGGAACTTAATCTCATGAAGATCATATAGTTAAGACTGATCCGAAAGTCAACACGATAACAATGCACCCCACTTGGAAGACCCACATAACTACCATAACACTTCTACAAGATAGCCGACTCCACGATTGGCATGCCCATGCTTAGTCGGTCAATATTTTCATGTGTGTGCTTATGAAAAGAAATTTAGACTTAATATTTGATTGTGAGATTTTATTTATATATAAATACATATACATATCCAATCACCGCATTCTTATAATATGTATCATAAACATACTATATCCACAAATGGAACATGCAATCATAATATATGAGCAATGGTTATGGCCACACGAATGTAATTTATTTATAGCTACAACAAATTTCTATCCACCTAAGGTCAAACATCATATGTAATAACATATCAAGAAAATGTTGCATTGGAAAGAAGTCAGTGAATTAGTTGGACTCTTGTAGTCGATCGATTCGTCCGCCTATCAGTTGTTCTCTTTTTATGAAAAAAAAAAACTATCCTATTATTATTACATTGTAAAAGTGAGACCTCAAGTTATATTCAGGGGGAGCGTAGGGAAGATATCATTAACTTACAGATGGAGAAAGAGAGGAGAGGTTTAGTATACAAACCAAACTTAAAAAGAAAAATAATAAACCATTAAACCATGCACACATATTTAGGGGTATTGGTCATAATCACATATACATCCACCACCAGAATGGTTTTAGGGTGATGCATAAATTGCATATATATAATATATATATATATATATATATATATATATATATATATATGGCATATGGAACATTCCCTAGTGTATGTGGTATTTAGTCGGGCATGCACATTAACCATTTTAATTATTTGCATCTCATGCAATAATATAAATGATAAAACCAAAAACCAATCATAACAATTAAATCATAAAACATAATAAATTCACTTTGCTATGATATCACTATAGGAAAATATGGAAACAGAAACAAAAAAATCTTACCATATTCCCCATAAACTAGTTGATAGAATTGATAACTATGAACAAAAATAAAGGTTGCAAGGCATATACTTGATCCTAGAGCAAGTCCAGAACAATCTTTGTTGCTATGTGCTTATTTCTCAAGTAGCACTCGAATTGTTGTCGGTAGTGGCCTCCTAGTGTAGCACCATAGAAAGAGGTTGATGAAGTCCTCCTAGCATGATGGAAATGGCCTCCATGCATCTACATAGTCCACATGAACTACAGGAAACTCATGTCATTCATCTAGAACGGAAGGGAAGGAGTTGTCCTTTGTGTTGTCAACATGCTAGCGTTGGCTTTCTTCCCATTGTCTACCTCTCCCTTTTATGAGTAAGATGCCTCTGGCTCTCATGTTACCAAAATATTGAGATTAGGAGATGTGTCCTGAGAGCCTTGGCCACCCCCCTTTTATATAGGAGTGGATGGATCAGGGTTATCATGAACTCGAGGACACGAGGAGATAAATTTCATGAACTTTTGACTATTGTGAATTATGAGTCGATCGACTGAACCCCCAGTAAGTCAAACGGCACCCCCGTTGTTTGACTAGAAGATCCAATCGATAGATTGGAATGTTTTCCTATTCACAAACATATTGGATTTCAATGTGAGGATCTATGCACAACATGACGTCAACATCAATCCTTGATCCAGTGTCATTAATCGTCCAGTCGGTTAACTCGACACTCATGTCGATTGATTCACATTCCCAGTCATTCGACTAGAGGTCTCCTATTAGCCAACTGATAGCCAATGTTGTTTAACTAGATTACCCAAACACTTTAGTAATAGAGCCAAAACATATTCATGAGTAAACTCCTATTCCAAGAGCATTCTATATGTGTAACCCTATAGGTTTCAAATAACGTTGGCAATGAATTTCCATAGCTATATTATGACATCATAAACAACGAGCGGTATCTAGCAACACATTATTTCTACCGAAGTAATTGGAAAGTTGGAGAAAATTTTCAACCTACAATATGTGATAAGTGTTACAATGATGGTATAGTTCCTTTGTCTCTGATATCCAGATTAAATTTGATGCATGGAATCATCTTCCTCTTAATATTCAATCCATGTTCCTTGAAATAGAGAAGACTATCTCAGATGCATGTGAGTTCACATACCACATATGGATTAACATGAGTATGGTCATACATTTTTTAATATCACTTATCAAGTCGACAAGATATCAACTCTAGTAGGAGGTACAAATCACATCTACATCACTTACAGTCAATCCCCATGTGTTACAACATACCCGAACATCACATGTATGGTAACCCTTATTCAACGTCAAGTTGGATTGTGTCGAAGTACATCAAACAACATGTGATGAGTAGTGACTTCATGTCTAAGAACCATAATCACTACTATCACTATGAGAGCCAATTCTGGCTACAATTCAATGCCTTCCATGTTATCAAGGTGGGTTTGTTCGATACACTATTCTCTAACAAGTACCTATGTGTTTGGATTGATATCACATATCATGACAAATGAGATTTTTTCATTAGTTGACATACATTATAGTCTTATGTATTATTGATGCCTATATTGTTTCCATAATAATGTTTGACTTGGGACATAATAAGAATGTAAGTACTCTAAGCATACATGTGATCTCATTTTTCAAGTCCTCACCCTGAAGACATATGTCATCGAGTAATATCATTCTTTTAGACATTTATCATGTTCTACCATCATCTCATAATTGAACATACATAAGAAAAAATATTGCATTTATTATTAATCAAATCTATTACGTGATGTCTCATTGCAATCTTTGTATGACCGGCTCTTTGGGCATACATACCAACACCTAGATCATGTTGGGGGTGATGCCTGAGTGTGAGAATGAGTGTAAAGAAGGTAGGACATCATGGTCAATTATCTAGATCCATGACCACGATGCGTAGTGGAAGAGATCAATCCCCACCTCCATTTCTCCACTTTACCCTCACATCCAGACCTTGAGCCAGTGTCTTTTTTCCAAGGGCATTTGTTCCTTTTTTATCGTAGGATTCCCTATGACACAAATTGATCAAATGAAAGGAATGACAAGAATACATGTCACGCCTCATTAGATGATAATAGGGCTTAGGATTATGGTCACTATTCCACATTTTATCCTTTATATACATAATAAAAATGTTTTAATCTTGTAAAAAAATTAGTCATTGGTTAATCATAAAAATACACACACACTCACACACACACACACACACACACACACACACACACACACACACACACATATATATATATATATATATATATATATATATATATATATATATATATATATATATATATATATATATATATATATATATATATATATATATGAATAAGGAAAATTAGCCTGAACTTTTAGTCATTTTGTTGGAGTCAGACCTCGAGATTTCCAGCAAGGTCATTCTCAAGGTTAATGCCTTAATTAGATCAAATAATAATCATTATGTTTTTATATATGGTCATTAGATTGTGAAAGACCCTGACTCTGTCTATTACTGGACACTTAGGTCTAACCTTAAGGTATGTACATCATCTATTTTATTTTGAGAATTATTTGGTTGAAACATATATACATTTAATGAGGCATCTCTTGAACTATAAATTTTACTTGAAATCCAATTGTTGGACATTCATATTCCCTATTTTTTCTTCATATAGATTTGTGTGATTTTTGAATGATTATTTTATAATGGGTCCTTGAACCCCTCCTACTATGATTCCATTTTATGTGAAATTGACTAAAATGCTAGTCTTGCCACTCCATTTATGCATGCTACATGTTTGACTAGAATGTCTAGAATAATGGTATTTACGTACAACCATACTTATAAAGGATGTGTATATTATGCATAGGGTGTGCATTTTCCCCTTATCCCTTTTAGTCCACAATCTTATGGTGTTATGGTCTTGTTTTTGATATATTTAGTCAACATTGTTATGCATGCGAATGTTTATTGATTTTAAAATGAAACTTTTGTTAATTGTCAGGGAAGGAAAATTTTATTTGCATGCTTGTATTCTAAATTTTAACATTCCTCGTACCTCTTTTTATATTTCTTTGAAATTATTTAGCAACCTTCATGTGGGATCATCTCTTTCTGCACTTCTAACCCAATATAATGCCTAAAGTATATATTATATGTATATATTGATCCTTTGCTGACCTATAACTTGTTTCCTATGTTATGGGTGATATTCCTTTCCACCAAGGTTTAGGCACATTAGAAGACAAGGGTGTAGGAAGATTGTATACACATATTGGAACTAAATATAGCTTGCAATGGTTGGACTGCCCTATGTAATAGGTCTTGCATTTTTTAGATTTTTTAGATTTATTATATTACCTTTTTGATATTATATACCACCTTTCATGGTGATGAACAATTGTAAATGAACCATCATGTAACTTTGTAATCGTATGTTTCCACTTCTTACCCATTATCTTTCTCTGTAATATATACCTTTTGAGCAGATCTCCTGTCAGGTCCCACTCTTTACAAAATAGTACCAGAGTGTAAGCAGTCAATAACTTGACTATTTCAAGTTATGCTAGGTTGAGTATTAATTAGGTACTTAGGAGACCCTTTAAATGTACTTCATGTACCTAATCTTGAGTAGTGGAATACCAAACATGGCTACAAATACAATCCACATCTAATTTGGTGATTTACACTCCCCAAACAACTATGTAATTGAGAATCAATTTTCTAGAACCCTAGGTAACCCTACACCCTTTATGGATTATGCAATTCTCCTACATAGGGATTGACTCCCTTAGTCAATAGATTCTATTTACCCGCCTTTTGGGAAGATAGTCACGATTAAAATGTAGGTTGACTTGAACACTCTTCTATGGGCTTAACCCTAGTTCCCATCAGGGCCCTTCCGTTGTTGTTTTCCATCAGATACATCCACTAGTAGAATTGAGCATGTATGAAGAATAAGCTTAAAAGTCATAAATCAGTTGAAAAATGATGATGATTCCCTTGATTCTAGGTTATTGATTTAATTATAAATGTTATGGTTAGGTGTGCCTTGCCTTCAACATCAAGTATGTCCACATAGATCTGTATAAATCCATCTAAGGGACGTATACCATCCTTGGGCTTGTCACACCTCATATATGAGAATTTGTTGAAGAAAGATATATGTAATGAATGCATCTGAGCTTGATTGGTAAACTAGGATTTACTTGGATGATTATATGCTTAATTGGATTGATCATTGCTTAAATCTAATTAATGATGATAATTCAATTATGATGTTTTAAACTTAGTACGAACGTTAAGTGTTCTATTGTTTGAGAAATTAGGGTTTGAGAAATATAAACCCTAGTTGGCTGAAATTAGGATTTTGATGGTACATGAGTATGGAATTTGATCAGGATAGCAGTGTGGTAAATGATTGTTCATATTTTCTACAAATTTTGTATTTATTGAATTTTTGGATATGAAATGTATAACTCAATCATGCATATTGGGTAAAAATTTCAAAATATTTGAGTGTTCTTTGAATTTGGTTCTCGGTCGAACTATACTTCGACCAAAATGCTGATAGAGTGCTTTTCAGTAGTGTAGTGTTTTATTTTTATTTATTTATTGGTAATTGCAAATGATCTGAAATTTTAAATGGAGGTCTGAAACTAAATCATAAACGACATGTAAAATTTTAATATTTTTTGGATGCATTTAGATCTTATCAGTAGACGAATTACAGTAACTAACATTTCTATAGAATTCTGGATAGCAGTGCACTATTAGATTTTTAGTTATTTAATGGAAGATTGGAATGATCTCAAATTCCAAATGAATCTTAACAACTCAATTATACACAACATGCTAAATTATCATAATTTTTAGATAATGTTTTTTCTTTTAAATACTAATTATAGAAACCTTTTTATGACATAAAAAATTTGTTGAAATAAGAAAAAGTTTACTGAGGGGTCAAAGTGCAATTGACCCAAGCAGCTCAATTGCTCTATATGATCAACCTAACACACTAGAAGCTCTCATAATTAATGATTCATTCCAGAGAAACAAAATCCTAGAGAGTGAGGGAGAGTTAGGGTTTGAGAGAAGAAAGTGATGGAGATGCTGACCTAGGGTTTTACGGTCCGAGGAATGGTGAAATCATGTAAGTTTAGCTTCTTTGCATAGACTTTAATGGTGAATCTTCTCTCACATGTAAAAATTCTGTCCCTTCTCTAATTTGATCTTAAATGGTGTCAAAAATTCCCCTTTTCTCACTCTTTCTTCATAATTCCTCATTTCTAGGGTTTCCGAGTTGAAAGGAAGAAGAATCGGGTGAATTGCTAGGGATTTGATAATGGATTCGAGATTTTCAGATATGGAATACATTTTTAAGGTGCTTTCACACCTTAGGGAGAGTGGGAACTTCCTTTAAATAGTATATTGCACAAAAATTGGTTAATTCATCCATAATCTTTAATTTCTAGTATGCGACTACAAACCCTGAATTGTCTATTTGCTCTAAGTTGTTGCAAAATGATATGAAATGGATTATTCCTCTATTTGGATGAAGTTAAGATGATAAAATCATATTAGAAATGTGTACAATACATACTAATGAGAATTCCCTAAGTATTCACAGAGGTTATAAGAGTAAACTAAAATATAGGGAATTTGTCTATGACTGAAATTTGTTGTATAAGTAAATAGAGAAAGTTGCTTATCTAGATCCCCTTGGTTATGAATGATTGTTTATATAAATTCATAGTACAAATATGTCAGATACTATCTTGGATTTCATTCAAAGTGAACAGTGTTTGCTTGATATCTCAGTAAAGAGAGTGAAACCGTAGATGCGAGGAAAGTTTGAAATTTGTGAATAAATATGGTGAAATCCATTTGAAGTGTTTTTCTTGGCATCGTAGACTCTATTTATGCAATGTTATTCTTGATTCATAACATCTCAATGAATGGCATGGAAAACCCTAATTTAGTTCAATTTGAGGATTTCATACATATGTTGATTGTATATGACTTGTTTAAAGCAATCTATATTTAGTGGATGTTTATGACATATTAAATCCTTATGAGAGACATGTGATAAGTGAATGAGGTAAATGAACCCCTACGGATAGGGTGTTCAATGAATTAAACATTTTGATTACCATGTTCTTCTCAGTATGAGATGCACAACCCATGATTTGGGTCGATGTGCATGTTTTCTAAGAAAGTGCAAAGAATTTATGGGTGCAAATGACGATTACTCGTATGCCAAGTAATTAGCTCTTATCGGTATATTAAGATGTTTAATTGTATGATTCTAGTGTATAAGTGCCAAATGGACATGCATTGTGTTTATTTAAGTATTTCAGTCTGCCTACATGTATAGTATGTTGATTTCTCAGTATATTACAGAGTTTGAATATACTGCTCTGCCAAGTTAAGGATGATATACATGTTGTGTTGTAAACTTCAAATAAATAGATGTGATACCATAGAGATATTTGAGTCAAGTATAAATAAGAGAAAGGTACAATGTAGAAAGAGCTTTCCAAGAATAATAAAATAATAGACATGGGTGCCCTAAACACTGTAGATTCCCTACGAATGTATGCACTATAGGGAGAAAATGATCTACCCTAGCAGTGACCAGTATACGGGGATCAGATCGCACCCATAGAGTATGTGGGGAGACGAAGCCCTTGAGTAAGTCTCCTAAGAGAAGATAGGTTACCCAACATGAACCGAAGATCCCGGTGATAACCCAGAGGTACCCATAGATTGTATCAAGATGAGGCCCACAGAGCGACTCAGACCCTCTTCCTGTATACTCAACCTAGAAGGAGAGGTCCAGTTAAAGGCCAGTTGTTTAACCGCCTTAGTAAAATGTGACAGTTCGAGTCAAGCAGACCCAGATTCAGTTCCAGGCTTAGCTTCTTGAGCTTTAAGATAAGTCTTGTACAGTGAGATCGTAGTTCTCTACGAGTCTTCATATGTTGAGTACACTGCATATGATCAGGGCATAATAAAATGAATGAGAGGTCAAACAAGTGTGTACAGTTATTCAATTATTCTTTGTATGTTTCTGAATTATTAGTTCTCTTTATGATCAATCAAGCATTTCATATATTGATTCACTCTTATAGATATCTAGAGTATCCTGCCATATTTATGATTGTCAATTATTAGACTCTTTAAAGCTTACTGCTGTTATAATTGATACCAGTTGCTCAAAAGTATATCTGTAATTATATCATTGCTTTAGACTATTTCTTTGAAGTACTCAGTCACTGAGCGAGTAGGCACACCCATCTACTCAAAATTTTTAGGGATATCACATGGACTTGAAGAAGGTCATTGCATTAGAGTAGATTTGCCACAAGAGTTAAGTATGAGTATAGTTAAGTTCAGTCAGTCCTTGTCACTCTAGGTCCTAGTATAGATGTGAGAGTGTTGTAAGTTATTTTTGTATCTTTGTTTTCTTAATAAGAGAGAATGTATCTGATTATCATGTCATATGAACCTGAGAATG
The DNA here is from genome assembly GCA_963693085.1 of Alisma plantago-aquatica. Lineage (NCBI taxonomy): Eukaryota > Viridiplantae > Streptophyta > Magnoliopsida > Alismatales > Alismataceae > Alisma > Alisma plantago-aquatica. The sequence goes on from OY856415.1 coordinate 485,896,244, forward strand.
AATGTATGGATGTGTATCATTTATGTTGAGATCATATTAAAGTAATCAAAGTTGGATTCTCTTATAAAGTTAGTTTATGTGATTCAATGCGAGAAAACAAAGAGTTTGAAAAAGAAGAGAAAAAGTTAAGGGTGATCTTTGTATTACGTTAAATCCTCAATTTATGCCCTAATCTCATGATTAGTGGTAATTGTGAGATTAGGGTGTAACAACTTGGTATCAGAGCTTAGGTTGAGTCGACAAGGACTATTAAGTTAGTAAGTTAGAGTCATAAGTGTGGCAGATAGGAGATGTTATGATGTTAGCTCTAGCGATTTGAGTATTTGGATATCATGACCCAGTATCTGAGTACTTGGATCAACCAGTATCAAGCTACTCTATCTATTCTTTCATGTATACCCTGGCCAAGTATACAGTAGAAGGATGGTCTAGAGAGGAACCCTATAAATATTATGGTTAGAAACAAGATATGTAACATGAATTAAGAGCATAAATATAAAATGAGATAGACCTTTCATTTCATATTGTTGTTTTATTGGAGATGAATAGAAATGCTCCTATATGTTTGAATTCATATATTCAATATTTTGAAATATATATGGGTCTTTAAGATTTGTTGTACACTATGCAGTTTTAGCATTTATTGATTACATTCTTTGTATCAAGTAGACTAAAAATGATATTTGAATGAACTTTCCTAAGTGGATATTCTTTCCACATGTTTGAGATTAATAGGAGTTGGTTAATCTTAAGTAGCTCTTGGCTTTAGGACTACAGGTTCATCCTGGTCCGGCTGGTAGGATGCATTACTGGGATCTAATGACTCCTATTAACAATATGATAAGAGTAGACTCTGGATAAATTAGATCCACATCATAGTGAGAATGTACATACACTAAGATGTTGAAACATATGGGAAAGATTAGAATAGCTAAGAATCAGTTGAAACTGATGTCTGAGATCAAATTTTGGGGCCTCATATGAGAAACCCTTAATTGAGAATAAAGGAACGCAACATAAGGTTCAGATTAAGTTTAATTATTAGTATTATATGAACTCTAAGGGGGCAAGATAGTAAGAATCAATCATGAGGAATGGATTATATAACCGAGTACAATGTTTTTATATACTCCAAAGCAAAGGGAAAATAGAAGAAAAGAGTTAAGTATATGATAAGTACATAGAAGTGAAGAGTCTTCAGAAGAGTTAAAGTGAAGAGAACTACATGAGCATGTAAATCATAAAACTAGGATAAGAAACTTAGTTGAAACAAAGAGAAATGTTGGAAATAATGATCTTGATTAAGGAATGAGGGTGATATAATTGAGAGCATGGAATGTATACCTTTATTTATAAGTTTAATGCATTCATCCTTATTGCCTTTGGATTCTAAGTCTCTATAAAACAAAAAACTAGTTTCTAAGAGAATAACAAAAATGTAGCTAAATAAATTAATAAGTCATACAAAGGTAGACTATATTCAGGAAGGAAAAACTTGATAGAAAGAAAAACTATGTTTCACCCATGCATGAGCCATTTGATTTAAAATGAAGGATATGTAATGTATTAAACACGTGTGATACTTGTAGAGAGATTATTGATTTAGAATTTCAACTTCACATTAGTAGAAGGATAAAAGGAAACATATGCAACATGGTATACATGATCATACATATAAAAGAAGCAACATGATCATAAGAGAAAACTAGAAGTTAAAGATGATATGTGGAATAGTAGTATATGGTAAGGAGATTATGGAAAGTAAAGAAGGGTTAGAAACATAATGGAGTAATATAGATTATAAAAGAAAGAGGTTGCGATATTCAAGAAAGTGCTAATTAGTCAAGTATCCTTATTGATAATTAATTAAACCTACACATGAGAAATGTATTATTGAATGTTTGAAGATCAGAATTCTAAGTCTCAAAATCATCTTCTCTTTCATATCTTCCTTAATGAAAGCAATGTGGGAATGAAGTGATAAGAAAATGAATCATATCTGATGCATAACCACCATGGTAGAGGCATCTAGTGAATGTAATAATGACACACAATATGATGATGAAACCCTAGAAGGGTAAATTAAGAATGTAATCTATCTGAATGGCCAATTAAAATGAAGGAAATTCAATTGATAAGATAAGGAAGACTTTAGTAAAAACTTGTGAGATCCAAAGTTTGAATTTCAAATTAAGGGAGCAAAGTCACACCACAATAACATCATTCTAGTGATAAAGGCCAAACCCTAGAATGTTTAGAGTTGTAGTAGTTCAAGGGTTGTCACTAGTGATTTGAACTTGAATACTAGCATCTCTATAAAGCAAGATCATGAGATTTCCACTATGAGATGTAAACTAGCACCGATAGTAATCCAGGGTTAAAAGGTAGCTAATATGAAAGGTAGATAAACAATATGGAAATGATTCAGAGCAAAAGATAACAAATAAATTTGAAATGTAACAAGTGTGCTTGAAATAAAAGGAGAAATACAATATCAGTGAAGTGTGATATATGAGATAAATTCTTGTAGTGATAGAAAGAATGATGAATAATCTATTTGTACCTTGTATGTTTCAATTTTAGGAATGTTTACTTTACATGATTAAAATGAGAAGGATAAGTAGCAAAAAGTAAGTAATAATGAATGAGGAGAGAGATAAGAGAAAACACTAGCTTTTAGTAATATGTGAATTTGTTTTTAGAAGTATAATTTTTTGAAGGTATATTAAGGGATGTAAATTGGTTCTACGTATGATTTTAGTGTACATGTGCAACAATATGTTAATTAAAGGTGTCTTATAGTTTAAGTCATTCATACCAGTAACCCATCTTAGTATTGTAGAATTGTAGTATGGTGATATGGGTTGAATAATGATGGAACAAATAAAGGGTTACCCTGAATAAGGTAGTCTTACCTATTCACTCATATGAATAGAAGAGATGATAACCATATTGTATTGATATGTAACCCTAATGAGGTATAGCTTGTTATACCTAACTTTAATATAACTAAGTGATGGTAATTGGGTATGAATAGTCCTTGAATGACTAATAAAATTACTTCGTTACTATTTTTGAAACCCTAGTATGCTATAACCGGATGGTTACACCTTGAATTATGTGTGGGTTCATACTTGAGAATAATATAGAATGTGATATGAATGCTTCACCTTATGCATCCATGATACAATGGGGATGTCGTGAGTAGTATTGTACAATAATCTAGTCTTCCAACTCAAGAATGTTTTGCTATTTGAGTAGCACAATAGTAAAATTCAAAAGAACATGGTGAACTCTCTTTTGTGACTTAGAGGTAATACATAACAATAGTACATATTGAGCCGTATGAATTGAGATAGTGATAACACCAAATTTTGTGACGTTTTTGCCCTTTATTCTGTTATCAAAACTACCCTTTTCTGCTATTTTCCTCTATTTTATTAGCATTTTCGCAATAATTGGCCAAGCAACGCTCTTATTCCAATTTTTCCTATCTTCTACAGAGTTTTCCTCGTTTTTGTGCAATAAGGCCGATTCCGGCCCACAATAAGTCTAACCCGTCTCGACCTTCCTGACGCCCGATACAACCCAGCCCGACAGGGGCTGGGCGACACGAGAATGATCGGCGGAGAAGGGTGCTGCGCAAGGAGGGCGTGTCGGCCGACATACCGTCTACCCGACAGAGAGCCAAAGCCGCATCGACGACCAAACTCGTTGGGCGACACAGCCACCCACCGGCAGGCGTGCCGCCAGCCACGTGACCGATTGCCAACGCCTCGCACCGAGACATACCTGTATCGGCCGTCCACATCCATCGACCGGCGTATAAGGGAGCTACGTGGCATTTCCAGCACCATAACTCCTTCAACCGCCGCCTATAAATAGCAGCTACAGGAAGCCGAAAAGAGGGGTCGGAAAGGTCGGATAGCTCGGACAAGTCGAGAGAGTCGGACAAGACAGGCCGAAGTTCGGGAGCCACCTTCGAAGGAAGCTGTGAGAGCAAGAGTATCGCGCCCCAGTGCTTGTGCCGGGCGACACTAGGTGAGCTTTCCCTCATCCCGAGAGGGAAGGGATGGTTCACTTAGTGTCGCCCCGGGCGACACTGCGGGCCAATATCGGCCAGCAAAGATGAGCGACACGAGTGCCCGACAGTAGACTCGTAGCTCTTTGCCCGACACGATATCGAACCCGATACGCTCCGCCCGTCATGCGTGCCGCCCGAGAGGGTGCGCCGTCCGACATGAGCGTATCGGCCAGGGTCCTTGAGCGATACAGTCAGTCGTCAGTCGGCGCTGCCCGAGAGGGGGTTCCGCCCGACACTGCCGTATCGGGCTCGGCTCCTGACCGGTATCGGGCAGGAGGGCTACAGTAGTCTGTCGTTCTTCTACATTAAGAAGGCGACATCTATCTTTAATTTTGTTATTTAAATTCTTAGCTTATGCATTGTATTAAGACCCTTATTGCTTATGGAAATAGAAATGCTTAATTGCTATTTGTTTAATGCTTGGTGCCTTATGATTGGGTAACTGCTGTGTTGGATATCTGAACTCTAGCTTGCATGTTTTGGATCGCGTTTCGCTTAGCTACCGAATCGTCTTTCCTGTCGCAACTACTTCGAGAGTTGGGTTGTGGCTCTAGTGTTTGGTCCGGTTCTGGAGTACGAGAGTGCCCAGAACAGAGTCGTTTTAGTATCATTCCACTCTAACTTGAGCCCAGCAACCTCGAGAGGGGTGTTGAATCTTGGTTAGAGGCACCCGCTCTGAGAGGAGGGGTGCATGGTGTTACTGCTATCGCTTGTCTTACTGAAGTCTTATCCCTTGCATTACGCCTTAAACTGCAGTTTATCTTTCTATTTTCTGTTGCATGAAAATTCCTAAAAACTGCTAAATGACAAAATCTTAATCTTTCTTGTAACTCCAGTTGGAGATAGTTTTCTTTGATTTAATCGTGACAGCTTGTTGTTCCCCTTCGGGGAACTTTAATATCTCTTTATACCCACCGGAGTGTAGAGTGTCGATTCAGATTCGTCAACACGACCCACCTTGTCCCTGTGTTCGACCCCGTATGACTACTTCGACCCCGTAAACAAAGTTGCGGGGGCCTAGAAGGATTCGGGTTATAAATGTGAAGGCTCGACTACCTCAAATATGCCTCCAATTTTAGGACGCGCGATTTAGGCCGGTCAACTTTCTGGTGCCGTTGCCGGGGACAAGGCAAATGGCACTGTTGACGAATCCGAAGCCACTAACTACACTCCCGTGCCTCAAGCTTAGAAATAGGCTTGACAACACCTCTTTTTCTTTTTCTTTTTTTTCTTTCTCTTTTTCTTTTTCTTTAAGCATTATTCTTTGCCGGAACCAAATAACTCTGTGTTCTAACTTGATTTCTCATGATATTTCAGGTACCCTGCAAAGCTGTAACCTGCTCCACCGAGCCTTGATACCATGCCTCGTTGCGAGCAACCCCTTTCTGAGGGCAAATGTCAGAGCCAAAGCGAGAGGGCGACCCGGCCCAATTGGGTTGGTCAGCTTTCTGCCTACATAAAAAGACAGGACACCATTATCAACCAGTTGGTATAGGGGACGTTTACCAACCCTGGATCTCTGAATTCCATGCAACACCAGATGGCGAGTCTGCAGATGCGCCAATGGGAGGTCGATCAACGGCTGTCTCAGATAGCTGCTCTGATGAAAACCCCTGCAGGAAAAATGCTCCCTCACCCTGAAACTGCAGTAATGGCAGTGCTTAGATCAGGAAAGACGGTAGAGCGCGCTGATGAAGCCCCACCGGAACCTGAGCAAGGGCTCAAGGATGCTATTCCAGCAGGAGGCGGAGGTAGGCCTGTAGAAGCCCAAGAGCCTGCGTCGAGACCGTCCGATGAGCCATCTGGTGGGAGGAATCCTTATGCTCCCAGGATACCGTTCCCGTACAAGCTGATCAAGGCAAATCTGAAAAAGCGGCACGAAAGGTTCATGGACTCGATCAGGAAGCTGCATCTTGAAGTCCCCTACCTTGACGCTTTGGAGGAGATGCCCACATACGCCAATTTTCTCAAAGATCTAATAATGAAGAAAAGAAGGGGAGGAAGGATAGAGACAGTGTACCTAGCCTCTACTTCCTCTTCCTTCGTAAAGCCCAGCTTGCCCACTAAGAGAAGGGATCCCGGAGCTTTCACAATCCCATTCGCCATCGGGGACAATGTCGAGCGGAAGGGTCTAGCGGACTTGGGAGAAAGCATCGGCCTCACGCCCTTAAGTTTCGCGCAAAGGATGGGTTTGACCGACATGGTTCGAACCAATATGCGGATTGAACTGGCGGATCACTCCTTCAAAAGACATGTTGGCATTGTCGAAGATGTGTCGATTAGGGTCGGTGATTTCTTTATTCCCTGCGACATCGTCGTCATCGACACAGCTGAAGATCCCAGATGTCCGATCATCTTCGGACGCCCTTTCTTGGCAACAGGGAGGGCGCTGATTGATGTCTCTAAAGGGATAATCACCTTGAGGGTTGGAAACAACCACATGGACTTCAAGATGAATGAGATCATAAGAGGTCCATCCCTGTCAGAATCGGCCTATTTTGCGGATAGTTACAATAAATTCTGCGAGGAAATAGAGGAGGATATCCGGACAGTGGACCCCCTCATAAGGGCAATAAGCTGTCAGGATCCCGACCTCGAAGATCCTGAGGTCGTGAGGCATCTCGACCTTTTCAACCTTTCTGACAAAGACTTGCAAGAAGAAGAAGAGGAGGTGAACTATGCGAAGTATGCCTCCCTTGAGGGAGAACCTCAGGAGGAGACACCCAGAGCAAATCCGGATTTAAAAGCGTTGCCTGAAGGACTGAAGTACGAATTCTTAGATGAAGAACAGAGGAACCCAGTCATCATAAATGCCGATCTTTCAAGTAATCAGCTAGACCGGCTCCTTGAGGAGTTAAGACTCCACAGGGGGCTATAGGATATTCCGTAGATGATATCAAAGGCCTTAGCCCCGCCCTTTGCATGCATCGCATCAACTTGGATGAGTCTGCCAAGCCTCTGTCCCAACCCCAGAGGAAGCTGAATCAGATGCTCAAGGAGGTCGTCAAGAAAGAGGTAATAAAGCTTAGGGACACGGGGATCATTTACCCAATTAGCGACAGCAATTGGGTAAGCCCGATCCACGTAGTACCCAAGAAAGGCGGAATGACTGTGGTTAAGGGTGAGAGGGGTGACGAGGTGGTGGTAAGGATCGTCACCGGTTGGCGAATGTGCATTGATTACCGAAAGCTAAATTAGGCTACAAAAAAGGATCATTTTCCTCTACCTTTTATTGACCAAGTTCTTGAAAGATTAGCGCATCACGATTATTTTTGTTTTCTTGATGGCTTTTCAGGATTTTACCAGGTACCCATCTTACCCGACGACCAGGAGAAAACGACGTTCACCTGCCTTTACGGCACTTATGCCTTTAGAAGGATGCCCTTCGGACTCTGCAACGCCCCCACCACCTTTCAAAGATGCATGATATCAATGTTCTCAGATTTTCTAGAAGACATTGTGTAGGTTTTCATGGATGATTTCTCCGTCTATGGAAAGGACTTCGATAGCTGTCTGAAGAATCTGTCGTTAGTACTTCAAAGGTGTGAGGAAAACAGCCTGGTCCTGAACTGGGAAAAATGTCATTTCATGATGCGGGAGGGCATCGTTCTACGACATAAGATCTCAAGGCGTGGGATCGAGGTGGATACCAGCAAAATCGAAGCTATATCTAAGATTCCTCCACCAAAATCCGTCACGGGGATAAGAAGCTTCCTCGGGCACGCCGGATATTACCGAAGATTCATCAAGGACTTCTCAAAGATTTCCAAACCATTGTCCAATCTTCTGGTAAAAGATGCTGAATTTGTTTTCTCTAACGATTGTCTCAGCGCTTTTCAGGCCCTGAAAAATGCTTTAGTATCACCACCTATCCTTCAAGCACCAGGTTGGGGTTTACCCTTTGAGCTAATGTGCGACGCTAGTGACTACACAGTTGGAGCAGTCCTGGGGCAAAAGAAAGATAAAAGGCACCATGTGATTTGCTACGCTAGTCGCACGTTGGACGAAGCACAGGTAAACTACACAACCACCGAGAAGGAGATGCTCACGATCGTCTTCGCGTTTGACAAGTTCAGGTCGTATCTCGTCGGATCCAAGGTCAAAGTATACACAGATCACGGGGCAATAAAATACTTAATGCAAAAGAAAGACGCAAAGCCCAGATTGTTGAGATGGGCTTTGTTGCTCCAAGAGTTCGATCATGAAATTATCGACAAGAAGGGCGCGGAAAATGTGGTCGCAGACCACCTATCGAGGATAGTGGCTGAGAGACAGAGAGGGCCACAAATCGACGACAACTTTGCCGACGAAGCTCTTATGATGGCTGAAGCTCAAGAAGAAGGTTTGCCCTGGTTTGCAGACATCTGCAATTTCCTTGCTTGTGGAGAGCTGCCTCCTGACATCACCTACACCCAAAGGACGTAAGGCTAAGACTGCTGCCACTACGTCTCCACCGGGTCATCAAGTATGGAGTCCAGCGCCACAGCGGCATCTGGAATTTCTACTCACTAAGGGACTTCCCAGTCCAAGAAGAGGAGGGAAGTGGAAATAGCGCATTCATAGTCCTCAGAGCCATGGAGATGATACATATCTTCGGATACTTCAAGCAACTCCAGAATAATAACTTCTACAGTCTCAGAAGCAAATATGCATTGCTGCTGATAAAGGACAAGCGCTACTTCCGAGACACGGGGATACCAGAAGAGTTGCTGGATAGTGAACAAGAAGAGGAGTCGTCTCAACACAGCAGCCCTCCTGAAAAAGAAGCAGAAGCAGAGACGCACGTCTGTGGGGCTGGCAAACAGATAAACATCTTGCGACAAGTTTTCGGACACGACGAACAAGCCTCGCCCCTGAACCAGGAGGAGTCGATCCACAACTTCGACCGTTTCTCATGCGCTACCCTCACGCAGGAACAGGTCAACGAAATCCACATGAAGTTGGTTGACTCCAACTCTGCAGACGTAGCCTACTCGGCAGGCGATGCCATAGTCCCGATTGACGACTTAAGGGATATGGTAAAAGAGGGAGGATGTCTGGCGTTATCTGTGGCAGTCGCCTACATCCAGACACTACGAAACAAGTCTGAACACGCATGCATAGCAGATCCAATGCTGTTCAACGACATTTGCCTAGCCGATGAGCAAGGGGCGAAGGAATCTTTCCTAGCAGAGTTGGAATGCAGAGTCCCGGATACCATTCTCCTTCCCATCCTGCACAACAACCACTGGACGCTCTTAACGGTGTACACCCAACAACGAGCAGGGATTTTCTACAACAGCTCGGACAGCAACAAAGACCATCCAGTGCCTTGTACATCGACAGTGCTGACATCTCTCGAATGATTAGTACGAAAGTACTATATCGATATAGCAGCGCTGATACAACCATTCCTGGGAATGCAAGCAAGAAGCTGGCATGAACTCCAGTTCTGCCACCGCAGCCCGCAGCAAATTCAACTATCCAACGACTGCGGCATCTTCGTCTTGGAATGGATGGCAAACGAGGCAACGCCTGATCAGCTCCTCCACATCGACTATCACAGCAAAAGAGGAGAATATTTGTGGGAGCTCTTATCTATCCCAGGCGCGCTGATCATCTAACCCTCACTGATTAACATTTCCTTACCTCATCTACTTCACAACTCTGGGACAAAGTGTGGAGTAAGTTTGGGGGGGTACCATGTACCAGTGAGGGAGGTACAAAACTTTTCTCCTTTGATCCCCCTCGTCCTATCCAATTCAATTAGTGTACATATAACTTTTTTAGTGTACATATAACTTCTTACACAACCTTTTTCCTTCTTGCTAAAAGTCTTGAAAACTTTGAAAATTTTTGCTTATAATTCGCTATACTTATATATGTATAAAGTTGCTGTTATAATAAAAACCTGTTGTGACTTCTTGCAAAGTTTACTTTTTGTATATTTAACGAGTTACAAGTTCTGTCATATCTTTCTGATAATGTTGTCTCAAACAAACAAAAGATTGTGCCTTGCCTTCCAAAAATTTTCGAAAAATAATAATCTCGCAAACAGCTAAGAGACGAGTATGGAGAAGGAAAAAGCTGCCTAAACAACAGATATCTCTTTTGTTTTCCCTTACCCAGCAAAAATCCCAAAAAGAGAAAGAAGCCTTATGAGCGTGAATAAAAGCATGAGAGTTGTGCCCAATAAAAGAAAAGAAAAATATATATATATACACACTTGTTTTCCAAAAGTACCCATCTTTAGGCATGGTAGATCCGGGGCAGTGGTACGTAGGATGTGAAATCACTGCTCTAAAGCCAACTGGCTTGGACTGCAGGGACCACTTGCCCGTTAACGGACCCTTACCTGGATGGACTGATGGGAAACAAGAAGAAAAACCCAAAAAGCCTTAGCCTACCCTATACACAACTTTCTACCCCTAAAATAAAGTTGTTTGGTGTGGAAGCTAACTTCGGAATCATACACCAAAGTCTCGCTGGAGCTGTGCAGAAGAAAATTTTACTTAAATAATGAGGCAAGTAGGGCAAGGTCTTTTGTTCGCATTAAGACAGCATTACCTCCAAGACATCGCAAATCTTGTGCTACCCTTTAGCCTTAAAGTTTTGCTGTGCAAGAAAAAGCAACACAAAGTTTAGTTTAAATATTGATTGAGGACAATCAAAAAGCTAAGTTTGGGGGAGTTGATAACACCAAATTTTGTGACGTTTTTGCCCTTTATTCTGTTATCAAAACTACCCTTGTCTGCTATTTTCCTCTATTTTATTAGCATTTTCGCAATAATTGACCAAGCAACGCTCTTATTCCAATTTTTCCTATCTTCTACAGAGTTTTCCTCATTTTTGTGCAATAAGGCCGATTCCGGCCCACAATAAGTCTAAGCCCGTCTCGACATTCCTGACGCCCGATACAACCCAGCCCGACAGGGGCTGGGCGACACGAGAATGATCGGCGGAGAAGGGCGTTGCGCAAGGAGGGCGTGTCGGCCGACATACCGTCTACCCGACAGGGAGCCAAAGCCGCATCGACGACCAAACTCGTCGGGCGACACAGCCACCCACCGGCAGGCGTGCCGCCAGCCACGTGACCGATAGCCAACGCCTCGTGCCGAGACATACCTGTATCGGCCGTCCACATCCATCGACCGGCGTATAAGGGAGCTACGTGGCGTTTCCAGCACCATAACTCCTTCAACCGCCGCCTATAAATAGCAGCTACAGGAAGCCGAAAAGAGGGGTCGGAAAGGTCGGATAGCTCGGACAAGTCGAGAGAGTCGGACAAGACAGGCCGAAGTTCGGGAGCCACCTTCGAAGGAAGCTGTGAGAGCAAGAGTATCGCGCCCCAGTGCTTGTGCCGGGCGACACTAGGTGAGCTTTCCCTCATCCCGAGAGGGAATAGATGTTTCACTTAGTGTCGCCCCGGGCGACACTGCGGGCCAATATCGGCCAGCGAAGATGAGTGACACGAGTGCCCGACAGTAGACTCGTAGCTCTTTGCCCGACACGATATCGAACCCGATACGCTCCGCCCGTCATGCGTGCCGCCCGAGAAGGTGCGCCGCCCGACATGAGCGTATCGGCCAGGGTCCTTGAGCGATACAGTCAGTCGTCAGTCGGCGCTGCCCGAGAGGGGGTGCCGCCTGACACTGCCGTATCGGGCTCGGCTCCTGACCGGTATCGGGCAGGAGGGCTACAGTAGTCTGTCGTTCTTCTACATCAAGAAGTCGACATCTATCTTTAATTCTGTTATTTAAATTCTTAGCTTATGCATTGTATTAAGACCCTTATTGCTTATGGAAATAGAAATGCTTAATTGCTATTTGTTTAATGCTTGGTGCCTTATGATTGGGTAACTGCTGTGTTGGATATCTGAACTCTAGCTTGCATGTTTTGGACCGCGTTTCGCTTAGCTACCGAATCATCTTTCCCGTCGCAACTACTTCGAGAGTTGGGTTGTGGCTCTAGTGTTTGGTCCGGTTCTGGAGTACGAGAGTGCCCAGAACAGAGTCGTTTTAGTATCATTCCACTCTAACTTGAGCCCAGCAACCTCGAGAGGGGTGTTGAAGCTTGGTTAGAGGCACCCGCTCTGAGAGGAGGGGTGCAGGGTGTTACTGCTACCACTTGTCTTACTGAAGTCTTATCCCTTGCATTACGCCTTAAACTGCAGTTTATCTTTCTATTTTCTATTGCATGAAAATTTCTAAAAACGGCTAAATGACAAAATCTTAATCTTTCTTGTAACTCCATTTGGAGATAGTTTTCTTTGATTTAATCGTGACAGCTTGTTGTTCCCCTTCGGGGAACTTTAATATCTCTTTATACCCACCGGAGTGTAGAGTGTCGATTCAGAGTCGTCAACACGACCCACCTTATCCCCGTGTTCGACCCCGTATGACTACTTCGACCCCGTAAACAAAGTTGTGGGGGCCTAGAAGGATTCGGGTTATAAATGTGAAGGCTCGACTACCTTAAATACGCCTCCAATTTTAGGACGCGCGATTTAGGCCGGTCAACTTTTTGGCGCCGTTGCCGGGGACAAGGCAAATGGCACTGTTGACGAATCCGAAGCCACTAACTACACTCCCGTGCCTCAAGCTTACAAATAGGCTTGACAGCACCTCTTTTTCTTTTTCTTTTTTTTTCTTTCTCTTTTTCTTTTTCTTTAAGCATTATTCTTTGTCGGAACCAAATAACTCTGTGTTCTAACTTGATTTCTCGTGATATTTCAGGTACCCTGCAAAGCTGTAACCTGCTCCACCGAGCCTTGATACCATGCCTCGTTGCGAGCAACCCCTTTCTGAGGGCGAATGTCAGAGCCAAAGTGAGAGGGCGACCCGGCCCAATTGGGTTGGTCAACTTTCCGCCTACATAAAAAGACAGGACACCATTATCAACCAGTTGGTATAGGGGACGTTTACCAACCCTGGATCTCTGAATTCCATGCAACACCAGATGGCGAGTCTGTAGATGCGCCAATGGGAGGTCGATCAACGACTGTCTCAGATAGCTGCTCTGATGAAGAACCCTGCAGGAAAAACGCTCCCTCACCCTGAAACTGCAGTAATGGCAGTGCTTAGATCAGGAAAGATGGTAGAGCGCGCTGATGAAGCCCCACCGGAACCTGAGCAAGGGCCCAAGGATGCTATTCCAGCAGGAGGCGGAGGTAGGCCTGCAGAAGCCCAAGAGCCTGCGCCGAGACCGTCCGATGAGCCATCTGGTGGGAGGAATCCTTATGCTCCCAGGATACCGTTCCCGTACAAGCTGATCAAGGCAAATCTGAAAAAGCGGCACGAAAGGTTCATGGACTCGATCAGGAAGCTGCATCTTGAAGTCCCCTTCCTTGACGCTTTGGTGGAGATGCCCACATACGCCAAGTTTCTCAAAGATCTAATAATGAAGAAAAGAAGGGGAGGAAGGATAGAGACAGTGTACCTAGCCTCTAATTCCTCTACCTTCGTAAAGCCCAGCTTGCCCACTAAGAGAATGGATCCCGGAGCTTTCACAATCCCATTCGCCATCGGGGACAATGTCGAGCGGAAGGGTCTAGCGGACTTGTGAGCAAGCATCAACCTTACGCCCTTAAGTTTCGCGCAAAGGATGGGTTTGACCGACATGGTTTGAACCAATATGCGGATTGAACTGGCGGATCACTCCTTCAAAATACTTGTTGGCATTGTCGAAGATGTGTCGATTAGGGTCGGTGATTTCTTTATTCCCTGCGACATCGTCGTCATCGACACAGCTGAAGATCCCAGATGTCCGATCATCTTCGGACGCCCTTTCTTGGCAACAGGGAGGGTGCTGATTGATGTCTCTGAAGGGATAATCACCTTGAGGGTTGGAAACAACAACATGGACTTCAAGATGAATGAGATAATGAGAGGTCCATCCCTGTCAGAATCGGCCTGTTTTGCGGATAGTTACAATAAATTCTGCGAGGAAATAGAGGAGGATATCCGGATAGTGGACCCCCTCGCAAGGGCAATAAGCTGTCAGGATCCCGACCTCGAAGATCCTGAGGTCGTGAGGCATCTCGACCTTTTCAAGCTTTCTGACAAAGACTTGCAAGAAGAAGAAGAGGAGGTGAACTATGCGAAGTATGCCTCCCTTGAGGGAGAACCTCAGGAGGAGACACCCAGAGCAAATCCGGATTTAAAAGCATTGCCTGAAGGACTGAAGTATGAATTCTTAGATGAAGAACAGAGGAACCCAGTCATCGTAAACGCCGATCTTTCAAGCAATCAGCTAGACCGGCTCCTTGAGGAGTTAAGACTCCACATGGGGGCTATAGGATATTCCGTAGATGATATCAAAGGCCTTAGCCCCGCCCTTTGCATGCATCGCATCAAATTGGATGAGTCTGCCAAGCCTCTGTCCCAACCCCAGAGGAAGCTGAATCAGATGCTCAAGGAGGTCGTCAAGAAAGAGGTAATAAAGCTTAGGGACGCGGGGATCATTTACCCAATTAGCGACAACAATTGGGTAAGCCCGATCCACGTAGTACCCAAGAAAGGCGGAATGACTGTGGTTAAGGGTGAGAGGGGTGATGAGGTGGCGGTAAGGACCGTCACCGGTTGGCGAATGTGCATTGATTACCGAAAGCTAAATCAGGCTACAAAAAAGGATCATTTTCCGCTACCTTTTATTGACCAAGTTCTTGAAAGATTAGCGCATCACGATTATTTTTGTTTTCTTGATGGCTTTTCAGGATTTTACCAGGTACCCATCTTACCCGAAGACCAGGAGAAAACGACGTTCACCTGCCTTTACGGCACTTATGCCTTTAGAAGGATGCCCTTCGGACTCTGCAACGCCCCCGCCACCTTTCAAAGATGCATGATATCAATGTTCTCAGATTTTCTAGAAGACATCGTGGAGGTTTTCATGGACGATTTCTCCGTCTATGGAAAGGACTTCGATAGCTGTCTGAAGAATCTGTCGTTAGTACTTCAAAGGTGTGAGGAAAACAACATGGTCCTGAACTGGGAAAAATGTCATTTCATGATGCGGGAGGGCATCGTTCTAGGGCATAAGATCTCAAGGCGTGGGATCGAGGTGGATACCAACAAAATCGAAGCTATATCTAAGCTTCCTCCACCAAAATCCATCACGGGGATAAGAAGCTTCCTCGGGCACGCCAGATATTACCGAAGATTCATCAAGGACTTCTCAAAGATTTCCAAACCATTGTCCAATCTTCTGGTAAAAGATGCTGAATTTGTTTTCTCTAACGATTGTCTCAGCGCTTTTCAGGCCCTGAAAAATGCTTTAGTATCACCACCTATCCTTCAAGCGCCAGGTTGGGGTTTACCCTTTGAGCTAATGTGCGACGCTAGCGACTACGCAGTTGGAGCAGTCCTGGGGCAAAAGAAAGATAAAAGGCACCATGTGATTTGCTACGCTAGTCGCACGTTGGACGAAGCACAAGTAAACTACACAACCACCGAGAAGGAGATGCTCGTGATCATCTTCGCGTTTGACAAGTTCAGGTCGTATCTCGTCGGATCCAAGATCAAAGTATACACAGATCACGGGGCAATAAAATACTTAATGCAAAAGAAAGACGCAAAGCCCAGATTGTTGAGATGGGCTTTGTTGCTCCAAGAGTTCGATCATGAAATTATCGACAAGAAGGGCGTGGAAAATGTGGTCGCAGACCACCTATCGAGGATTGTGGCTGAGAGACAGAGAGGGCCACAAATCGACGACGACTTTGCCGATAAAGCTCTTATGATGGCTGAAGCTCAAGAAGAAGGTTTGCCCTGGTTTGCAGACATCTGTAATTTCCTTGCTTGTGGAGAGATGCCTCCTGACATCACCTACACCCAAAGGACGTAAGGCTAAGACTGCTGCCGCTAAGTATCCACTGGGTCATCAAGTATGGAGTCCAGCGCCACAGCGGCGTCTGGAATTTCTACTCACTAAGGGACTTCCCAGTCCAAGAAGAGGAGGGAAGTGGAAATAGCGCATTCATAGTCCTCAGAGCCATAGAGATGATACATATCTTCGGATACTTCAAGCAACTCCAGAATAATAACTTCTACAGTCTCAGAAGCAAATATGCATTGCTGCTGATAAAGGACAAGCGCTACTTCCGAGACGCGGGGATACCAGAAGAGTTGCTGGATAGTGAACAAGAAGAGGAGTCGTCTCAACACAGCAGCCCTCCTGAAAAAGAAGCAGAAGCAGAGACGCACGTCTGTGGGGCAGGCAAACAGATAAACATCTTGCGACAAGTTTTCGGACACGACGAACAAGCCTCGCCCCAGAACCAGGAGGAGTCGATCCACAACTTCGACCGTTTCTCATGCGCTACCCTCACGCAGGAACAGGTCAACGAAATCCACATGAAGTTGGCTGACTCCAACCCTGCAGACGTAGCCTACTCGGCAGGCGATGCCATAGTCCCGATTGACGACTTAAGGGATATGGTAAAAGGGGAAGGATGTCTGGCGTTATCTGTGGCGGTCGCCTACATCCAGATACTACGAAACAAGTCTGAACACGCATGCATAGCAGATCCAATGCTATTCAACGACATTTGCCTAGCCGATGAGCAAGGGGCGAAGGAATCTTTCCTAGCAGAGTTGGAATGCAGAGTCCCGGATACCATTCTCCTTCCCATCCTGCACAACAACCACTGGACGCTCTTAACGGTGTACACCCAACAACGAGCAGGGATTTTCTACAACAGCTCGGACAGCAACAAAGACCATCCAGTGCCTTGTACATCGACAGCGCTGACATCTCTCGAACGATTAGTACGAAAGTACTATATCGATATAGCAGCGCTGATACAACCATTCCTGGGAATGCAAGCAAGAAGCTGGCATGAACTCCAGTTCTGCCACCACAGCCCGCAGCAAATTCAACTATCCAACGACTGCGACATCTTCGTCCTGGAATGGATGGCAAACGAGGCAACGCCTGATCAGCTCCTCCACATCGACTATCACAGCAAAAGAGGAGAATATGTGTGGGAGATCTTATCTAGCCCAGGCGCGCTGATCATCTAACCCTCACTGATTAACATTTCCTTACCTCATCTACTTCACAACTCTGGGACAAAGTGTGGAGTAAGTTTGGGGGGATACCATGTACCAGTGAGGGAGGTACAAAACTTTTCTCCTTTGATCCCCCTCGTCCTATCCAATTCAATTAGTGTACATATAACTTTTTTAGTGTACATATAACTTCTTACACAACCTTTTTCCTTCTTGCTAAAAGTCTTGAAAACTTTGAAAATTTTTGCTTATAATTCCCTATACTTATATATGTATAAAGTTGCTGTTACAATAAAAACCTGTTGTGACTTCTTGCAAAGTTTACTTTCTATATATTTAACGAGTTACAAGTTATGTCATATCTTTCTGATAATGTTGTCTAAAACAAACAAAAGATTGTGCCTTACCATCCAAAAATTTTCGAAAAATAATAATCTCGCAAACAGCTAAGAGACGAGTATGGAGAAGGAAAAAGCTGCCCAAACAGCAGATATCTCTTTTGTTTTCCCTTACCCAGCAAAAATCCCAAAAAGAGAAAGAAGCCTTATGAGCGTGAATAAAATCATGAGAGTTGTGCCCAATAAAAGAAAAGAAAAATATATATATATACACACTTGTTTTCCAAAAGTACCCATCTTTAGGCATGGTAGATCCGGGGCAGTGGTACGTAGGATGTGAAATCACTGCTCTAAAGCCAACTGGCTTGGACTGCAGGGACCACTTGCCCGTTAACGGACCCTTACCTGGATGGACTGATGGGAAACAAGAAGAAAAACCCAAAAAGCCTTAGCCTACCCTATACACAACTTTCTACCCCTAAAATAAAGCTGTTTGGTGTGGAAGCTAACTTCAGAATCATACACCAAAGTCTCGCTGGAGCTGTGCAGAAGAAAATTTTACTTAAATAATGAGGCAAGTAGGGCAAGGTCTTTTGTTCGCATTAAGACAGCATTACCTCCAAGACATCGCAAATCTTGTGCTACCCTTTAGCCTTAAAGTTTTGCTGTGCAAGAAAAAGCAACACAAAGTTTAGTTTAAATATTGATTGAGGACAATCAAAAAGCTAAGTTTGGGGGAGTTGATAACACCAAATTTTGTGACGTTTTTGCCCTTTATTCTGTTATCAAAACTACCCTTGTCTGCTATTTTCCTCTATTTTATTAGCATTTTCGCAATAATTGGCCAAGCAACACTCTTATTCCAATTTTTCCTATCTTCTACAGAGTTCTCCTCATTTTTGTGCAATAAGGCCGATTCCGGCCCACAATAAGTCTAAGCCCGTCTCGACCTTCCTGACGCCCGATACAACCCAGCCCGACAGGGGCTGGGCGACACGAGAATGATCGGCGGAGAAGGGCGCTGCTCAAGGAGGGCGTGTCGGCCGACATACCGTCTACCCGACAGGGAGCCAAAGCCGCATCGACGACCAAACTCGTCGGGCGACACAGCCACGCACCGGCAGGCGTGCCGCCAGCCACGTGACCGATAGCCAACGCCTCGCGCCGAGACATACCTGTATCGGCCGTCCACATCCATCGACCGGCGTATAAGGGAGCTACGTGGCGTTTCCAGCACCATAACTCCTTCAACCGCCGCCTATAAATAGCAGCTACAGGAAGCCGAAAAGAGGGGTCGGAAAGGTCGGATAGCTCGGACAAGTCGAGAGAGTCGGACAAGACAGGCCGAAGTTCGGGAGCCACCTTCGAAGGAAGCTGTGAGAGCAAGAGTATCGCGCCCCAGTGCTTGTGCCGGGCGACACTAGGTGAGCTTTCCCTCATCCCGAGAGTAAGAGTATCCCTATTGCCGGGCGACACTAGGTGAGCTTTCCCTCATCACTAGGAAGCTGTGAGAGCAAGAGTATCCCTTATTGCTTATGGAAATAGAAATGCTTAATTGCTATTTGTTTAATGCTTGGTGCCTTATGATTGGGTAACTGCTGTGTTGGATATCTGAACTCTAGCTTGCATGTTTTGGATCGCGTTTCTCTTAGCTACCAAATCGTTTTTCCCGTCGCAACTACTTCAAGAGTTGGGTTGTGGCTCTAGTGTTTGGTCCGGTTCTGGAGTACGAGAGTGCCCAGAACGGAGTCGTTTTAGTATCATTCCACTCTAACTTGAGCCCAGCAACCTCGAGAGGGGTGTTGGAGCTTGGTTAGAGGCACCCGCTCTGAGAGGAGGGGTGCATGGTGTTACTGCTACCGCTTGTCTTACTGAAGTCTTATCCCTTGCATTACGCCTTAAACTGCAGTTTATCTTTCTATTTTTTGTTGCATGAAAATTCCTAAAAACTGCTAAATGACAAAATCTTAATCTTTCTTGTAACTCCAGTTGGAGATAGTTTTCTTTGATTTAATCGTGACAGCTTGTTGTTCCCCTTCGGGGAACTTTAATATCTCTTTATACCCACCGGAGTGTAGAGTGTCGATTCAGAGTCGTCAACACGACCCACCTTGCCCCTGTGTTCGACCCCATATGACTACTTCGACCCCGTAAACAAAGTTGCGGGGGCCTAGAAGGATTCAGGTTATAAATGTGAAGGCTCGACTACCTCAAATACGCCTCCAATTTTAGGACGCGCGATTTAGGCCGGTCAGATAGTTGGATCAGATTATCAATGTTGAGGTAACATATCAAGAGTATAAGAATATATTGAAATGGTTGTTTCTCTCTCTCTACTATGATTGATTGTGGCATAGAGAATTTGTTTGTTATCATTGAGAACTATTTTAACATGTAATTAGTAAAGGAATAAAGGACTTAATGTTGAAAATTACATTCAAGTATGAAATACAAGAATATAATGACATGTAAGATTTCAGAAGCTTAAAATAAACTTTGAATGTACTTTACTTGTATATTTATGTTTTGGGGACAAAACCTTTTTAGGGGGTTGTTATGACCGCATCTAAGCTTAATTGGTAAACTAGGGTTTACCTGGATGATTATATGCTTAATTGGATTGATCATTGCTTAAATCTAATTAATGATGATAATTCAATTATGATGTTTTAAACCTAATAAGAACGTTAAGTGTTCTATTGTTTGAGAAATTAGGGTTTGAGAAATAAAAACCCTAGTTGGTTGAAATTAGGGTTTTGATGGTACATGAGTATGGAATTTGATCAAGATAGCAGTGTGGTAAATGATTTTTCATATTTTCTACAAATTCTGTATTTAATTGAACTTTTGGATATAATATGGATAACTCAATAATGCATATTGGAGAAAAATTTCATAATATTTGAGTGTTCTTTGAATGTGGTTCTCGGTCGAACTATACTTTGACCAAAATGCTCACAGAGTGCTTTTCAGTAGTGTAGAGTTTTATTTTTATTTATTTATTGGTAATGCCAAATGATCGAAAATTTTAACTGGAGATCTAAAACTCTATATTAAACAAACATGCAAAATTTTCATAATTTTTGGATGCGTTTAGACCTTATCAGTAGATGAATTACAGTAATTGACATTTCTATTGAATTCTAGATAGCAATGCACTATTCAATTTTTCGTTATTTAATGGAAGCTTGGAATGATATCAAATTTTAACTGATGCCTTAGTATCTCAATTATAACCAATATGATAAATTATCATAATTTTTGGAGAAGGTGTGTTCTCTAAAATACACGAATTATGGAAACCTTTTTATGACAGAAAAAAATCTGCTGAAATAAGAAAAAGTTTAGTGAGGGGTCAAAGTGCAATTGACCCAAACAGCTCAATTGCTCTATATGATCAACCTAACACACTAGAAGAACTCATAATTCTTGATTCATTCCAGAGAAATGAAATCCTAGAGAGAGAGGGAGAGTTAGGGTTTGAGAGGAGAAAGTGATGGAGATGCTGACCTAGGGTTTTGCAGTCTGAGGAATGATGAAATCATGTAAGTTTAGCTTCTTTACATAGACTTAAATGGTGAATCTTCTCTCAAATGTCAAGATTTTGTCCCTCCTCTTATTTGATCCGAAATGGTGTCAAAAATTCCCCTTTTCTCACTCTTTCTTCATAATTCCTCATTTCAAGGGTTTTTGAGTTGAAAGGAAGAAGAATCAGGTGAATTGCTAGGGATTTGATATGGATTCAAGATTTTTAGATATGGGATACTTTTTTAAGGTGTTTTCACACTTAGGGTGAGTGGGAACTTCCTTTAAATAGTATATTTCACGAAAATTGGTTAATTCATCCATAATCTTTAATTGTTAGTATGCGACTACAAACCCTGAATTGTCTATTTGCTCTAAGTTGTTGGAAAATGATATGAAATGGATTCTTCCTCTATTTGGATGAAGTTAATATGATAAAATCATATTAGAAATGTATAAAATACATACTAATGATAATTCCCTAAGTATTCACAGAGGTTATAAGAGTAAACTGAAATACAGGGAATTTGTCTATGATTGAAATTTGTTGTACAAGTAAATAGAGAAAGTTGCTTATCTAGATCCCCTTGGTTATGAATGATTGTTTATCTGAATTCATAGTACAAATATGTCAGATATTATCTTGGATTTCGTTCAAAGTGAATAGTATTTGTTTGATATCTCAGTAAAGAGGGTGAAACCCTAGATGCGAGGAAAGTTGGAAATTTGTGAATAAATATGATGAAATCCATTTGAAGTGTTTTTCTTGGCATCATAGACTCTATTTATGCAATGTTATTCTTGATTCATAATATATCAATGAATGGAATGGAAAACCCTAATTTAGTTCAATTTGAGGATTTCATACAAATGTTGATTGTATATGACTTGTTTAAAGCAATCTGTATTTAGTGGATGTTTATGACATATTAAATCCTTATGATAGCCATGTGATAAGTGAATGAGGTAAATGAAACCCTAAGGATAGGGTGTTCAATGAATTAAGCATTTTGATTACCATGTTCACAGTATGAGATGCACAACCCATGATTTGGGTCGATGTGCACGTTTTCCAAGAAAGTGCAAATAATTTATGGGTGCAAATGACGATTACTCATATGCCAAGTAATTAGCTCTTATCTGTATATTAAGATGTTTAATTACATGATTCTAGTGTATAAGTGCCAAATGGACATGCATTATGTTTATTTAAGTATTTCAGTCTGCCTACATGTATAGTATGTTGATTTCTCAGTATATTACAGTGTTTGAATATACTGCTCTGCCAAGTTAAGGATGATATACATGTTGTGTTGTAAACTTCAAATAAATAGATGTGATACCATAGAGATATCAAAGTCATGTATAAGTACGAGAAAGGTACAATGTAGAAAGAGCTTTCCAAAAATAATAAAATAATAGACATAGGTGCCCTGAACACCTTAGATTCCCTACGGATGTCTACACTGTACGGAGGAAATGATCCACCCTGGCAACGACCAGTATACGGGGATCAGATCGCACCCACAGAGCGTGCGGGGAGACAAAGCCCTTGAGGAAGTCTCCTAAGAGAAGATAGGTTACCCAACATGAACCTGAGATCCCGGTGGTAACCCAGAGGTACCCACAGAGCATACCAAGATGAGGCCCACAGAGTGTCTCAGACCCTCTGCCTATTTACTCAGCCTAGAAGGAAAGGTCCAATTAATGGCCATCTGTTTAGCCGCCTTAGTCAGATGTGACGGTTTGAGTCAAGCAGACCTGGATTCAGTTCTAGGCTTAGCTTTTCGGGTTTTAAGCTAAGTCTTGTACGGTGAGATCGTAGTTCGCTATGAGTCTTCATATGTAGAGTACACTGCATATGATCAGGGCATAATAAAATGAATGAGAGGTCAAACAAGTGTGTACAGTTATTCAATTATTCTTTGTATGTTTCCAAATTATTAGTTCTCTTTATGATCAATCAAGCATTTCATATATTGATTCACTCTTATAAATATCTAGAGTATTCTGCCATATTTATGATTGTCAATTATTAGACTCTTTAAAGCTTACTGTTGTTATAATTGATATCAATTGCTCAAAAGTATATCTGTAATTATATCAGTGCTTTAGACTATTTCTTTGAAGTACTCATTCACTGAGCAAGTAGGTTCACCCCTCTACTCAAAATTTTTAGGGATATCACATGGACTTGAAGAAGGTCATTGCATCAGAGTAGATCTACCACAAGAGTTAAGTCTGAGTATAGTTAAGTTTAGTCGGTCCTTGTCACTCTAGGTCCTAGTATAGATGTGAGAGTGTTGTAAGTGATGTTTTATATCTTTGCTTTCTTAATAAGAGAGAATGTATCTGATTATCATGTCATATGAACTTGAGAATGAATGTATGGATGTGTATCATTTGTTGAGATCATATTAAAGTAATCAAAGTTTGATTCTCTTGTAAAGTTAGTTTATGTGATTAAATGTGAGAAAACAAAGAGTTTGAAAAAGAAGAGAAAAAGTTAAGGGTGATCTTTATATTACGTTAAATCCTCAATTTATGCCCTAATCTCATGATTAGTGGTAATTGTGAGATTAGGGTGTAACAATATAAGTTTAAGTAAATATATTAAGTGTTCACCTCTCTCATCCCCCATAGTGTTCTTGGTTTATTTTAGTGATTAATATGAGTATGTCAATTATATAAGTTACCTTGTCTTGTGGAGAAACTATGGATGTAAGCTAGCTAGGAAAACCCTAAATGTCTTTGTATAACATTTGGTAATCTCATGAACCACTTACACCTCGAGATGAGGTAGTGTGGACTATGATTATAAGTGACATGGGCAATGGTGGATGTTGTTCCTTGTTAGGTTTTGATAGATGTTAATTGTGCATAGTAAGAATTCCTTCTACCTCTTATGCTTACATATTAGAAATGTAGTTGTGTGTCCTTTTTGGTGTTGGGAGAATTAAAACCTACTATGGAATGACATCATGATATAATAAAAGTATAGGTGTTCTGTTGTGGAAGATGGATGACTTGGAACTTCTATCGATTTTGGTGCCAATTATGGATTACTATTGCAAACCTTTTTTCATTATTATGTTATATGTACCAAAAAAACAAGATTTTGGATTTTATCGATGGTTTTGGAACCAAGTCACAACCACAAGAAGTTTTAAGTAGACAAACTCCTTAGTGAAAAATCCCCTTCACTATCTTAATAACCTATGAGACCCTAGGCCTAGTGTGAAGTAGTGAGTACTAAGAAGAAGTTTTAGATATATAAGATCTAGTTGATACACCCTTGTTGTCATTCTAGATGTTGTGGTAATTTATGAATTAATCCTTTTAAGGGGTGGAGTCTTGCACACTTTACTCATTAAGAGTGTAGGTTAACTTAAGGAATAGTCGAGATTAATAATAGTTATAATAAGTAAAACTTGGATAAATCATAGTAATAATTTTAAACAAATGTAGCTACCACCTAATTGGGATTGGTGAGTGAGACTTGCTAATTATATCTCCATAAATGTTACCTTGATAATTAAATAGGCTTCAATATTTACCTCCACTTATCTTAAAAAATGAAACTAAATAACATAAAGTACTCAATTAGGTAAAATAAAAATGAACTAAACTTAAAATCTCAAATTAAGAAGCTAGGGCGAACTCACTAAGTATAATGGAATAAATGAAGCATGTAATGTAATGTGTATACTTAAATCATGGATGTCTAATTTAGTAAGTGGCATACAATGCACAATAGTGCTCATTTGTGAAGACCTTTACCTAAATTACCTAACAGACTATAAGGAATGATTTAGACATTAGATGGTAGACAATTATTTTCCTTGGGTAAAATACGTGAATATATTATACTTATTGATAACCCTAATCCTAAAATGGAAAAAAGACACATATGCATTTTATATATGAGAAGTACATGTACGCCCAATATTTAGTAAAAATGAAATAATATTTATAAAAGAAAATAATAATACTAGCATTGACCATAGAAATCATGATAGTATATGTTGAGGTGTCTTCCCTATACTAGTTTAGTCTGCCAACTTAGTAATTGTGATATGAGTGATAACAAAGGGAAACATAGTTATGAACTTATCATTAATGGTTAGGTAATAGAAAATAAGAAGTAAATAATAATTATAAAACCTAGTGACCTCATGGTCCTCATCATTGCAAATATATAAAAATGAAGTGATTTTGACCATGAAAAGTGAATTATGGAATCTCCACAATAGTGTAAGTTACCATAATGAATACAATATTTATAAAGTAATCATAGATATTCATGAAACATACCTATCTCAACACCAATTATAAGAAGACTAAATGATGACACGATGTGTGAAATGTGTAGTCCCACCTTGAGAATGAACTATTAGAGCAACATGGGGTAGTATAATATAGCCCATAGTGGTAAGTGAATTACAAACACTTAGATTGGTCTAGAAATATGACTTAGTATACCTTTCTAGTGATAGATGTATTTCAAGGATGAAATCCTCTTTAAGGAGTGGTCTGTTGAAACATACCCAATTTCAGGCATATACGTTAATCATCCTTTCTTCTAGACCATATTTGACTATTTCATTGTCAAATCTCCCTTTTTTAATTAGATATATATCAGTACCCACATTTACATATTTTAGGGTATTACACATTGCATGATCTAGTAACCCTAGTTGACTTGTTAATTTCTCATGGACAAGAAATATCAGGGTGTAATTATCCTAATAATCAAATTACAAAAGATTGGTGAATAATAATCCTAAACCATAGTATTGATCATAATTAAATGCCCTAGTATGACCCTAGGATCTTGGAATGAGAGAATTAAAGATAGCTAAAAAAATGTACCCTAAATGACCATATGCATGAGATTAAAGCTCTAATTAAATGATTGAGTGTATAATGGGGTTAAATATAATAAATATAATCCTAAATTACAAATACAAGCCCAAATCTGTGTTCATCATACTCTAATTAACTAACATGCCAATTTTGGTCTAATAAGCTATGGAATAAACCCTTAATGGTAGTTTAGAAGGTAGGATATAAGTTTTATTGATTTATTTCATTTCTAATCATATAAATTGTTGATTTTTACCTAGATACCATACTATGTGGTTGTCATGTGAATGGTGTGGATGCAAAAGGTTCGGTTCACACCACAACTACTGACCTAGTAGTTAGTTATTTAGACGTCAAGATTTTTTCTTCCAACTTTGCCATTCTCACAGTTGTACAAGGCTCAGTTCACACTGTAGCTATTGAGCTACTGACTATATCTTGTTCACCAAACTCACTTTATCATTCACAATTTATTTCCTACTATATCCATTTTCCCATCACAAATACTCTGAGCCCTAATCCACCCCGTTTGATCCTTTGAGACAAAATGCCCAATCTCCTTCTTCTTTCTCTATTGGTTCCACTTATAGTGACCTCAATACCCCACAAAACCAATTTCCAAGTAATTTCTTTCCACCCAAAAACCATCTTCACTACCTCCTTCAGCCTTCTCCGCTCTTAATTGGATCAAACCATTAGGTTCACCCTAATGGATTGAGTTGTTTCCCTGGACAATCTCCTCATTATCCCAGCAACTCGTGGCATCTCAGCCTAATTAACCACACGATAACCACCTATAACACATACTCTCTCATTCTGTAATGTCAAGTAACCATGCCTTTCTCTCATTGCTTGTGTTGACAAACTCCATTTCATAGTTGTTGTACCCGTCATTATCTTCGATGATACATACATCTCATATCATCTTCTGGACTACCTTTGATTGCATTTTCAAATCAATTTCACCAAATTCTCACTCTTAATCATTCTAAATTCTTCTTATTTTTAGTTCTTTTCTTGTTACATGATTTGGACTACATGTACCATTATTTGAACCAAAATGGGGATGAAATTGAACATATTTTGACTTTCATCACATTCCCCAAGTGATTCCTCAAAGTCAGAGTGATTATTGAGAAATATGATAGAAACACAATGTTTTATCCAACCAACATAGCATGCCAATAGTAGGAAAATGCACAATCTATAGAAGAGAATTTAACACGACATGTTGGCCAATCAACATGTTGTATCACCTAATTCCAAAAAATCAGCAAGTCCCCTGACTTGCAGCAACACAAAGGGTTGGGATAATAACACGATGTGTCCTCTCAAACAAGAAGAATTTTGGAATCGCTAAACTGCAACAACACGGTGTGTTTCTATCCCAACACATCGTGTTCACTCGCTCTAAAACTTTTCAGACACCCAAGACTTGTAGCAACATGTTGTGTTTTCTAATAGATATGGCATGCCATCTTCGATCAGGACAGTTGCTCTTCAGTGTTCACATGCAGCATGTTGTGTTGTCCAGACAACACAGTGTGTCATCTTTGATCAAGGAAGTTAGACATAGACAAAATGCCATGTTGGGCAACCAACACATTGTGTTTCCTCAGTTTTAGTTTAAATTTAAAGAAAATCATCCCTCATTTTTTATATATATCAGACTCACTTGGGACGGTTGTAATGAGTCATTTGGATAAAGAGATAATGAGAGAAGATCTAAGAAGAAAGGAGGATGATTTTCGGCAGAAGAGCACAATTACTCGAGAGAGAACCATCTTTTGTCCCAATCCTTCTTCAACCATTCTAGTAGGGATCTTCATTCTTCGTTGTATCATTTAAGAGTGAAGGTTTCCAGAGAAAGTGCTTCAAAGAGGATGAAATTTCTACTCTTAGTTGGAATTCCACTTCATTCCACTTGTACTTTGGATATTCTTGTTCTTTTCCTTCTACTACCATGTTCTTCTCCATATTATACTACTTCTTTCTGCTTTCTCTAGTCATGGACGGGTAGAAACTTTGTTCTTAGACATGCAGGAGTAACTCCCATGTCATAACTTGTTTGAATATGATTTTAACATATGATTATACTTGTTCCACCGTTTTAAGGGTTTCATTGGAGTTTATTTCTTCTTACATGCTTGGTTGACCACTTAGTATGTTTAATTTATGCTCTTGTATGATCTAGGAATATATGTACAAGAGTAAAGTGATGTGCCTTAGTAACATTACCTTGATGACGAGAGTGGCTGGGAAGTGTTAGGGTAAGGTTTGTAGTCTAAAATTTTATGTAAGAATGGGAGTGATATATGAAATTAGGACTACCTTATACTACTGAGAGGTGTGTGTAAGATACAAACCTCCCATGTGTTGTTTCTAGCACTATAATTTTCATTGTTCGCCAAGTTGTGATGCAGTTGTGAAACCTCATTTTGAATCTCTTTTATGAATTGAAATCTTAAACCAATTCATCTCTATTTTAGTTTAGTTCTCTAACTTGTTTTGTTTAAATGTTCAATCAAATCATCTTAATAAAACCATTGTTGAATGTTGAAATTTGATACTCTTGTGTTTAACATACCTAGTTCCTTGGACAACCTTGATATTACTACACATACCTATATACTTGTGGAATAGTGTTTGAGTTAGAAATTTAAGACTTGGCGTTGTTTCCTGGGTGCATCAATAATTTTTGTTAGAGTAAGAATCATTATTTAGTAAGCGAGACTAGATCACCAATACCATCATTTTTGTCATTGTTTCATTATCATCATTATCTTCAGTCTTATCTTCCATTTTCGTTTGTATTAAGACTCACCTTGTGTATTTTTAGGACTGCATGCATTGTTTGAAATGGGGTCTTGAGCCATCCATACATCTAGAACTTGAGATTGAATGTACCTTCAACCTTCATCTAAGAGCAAGGAGGAGTGAGAACTCTTCAAATTTAGAGGACTCACAGTCATCATCACCTTCTTCTTCACCATCATATTCATCCTAACATCAAGAGCCAATCATGGAAGATGATTGTCCTCTTAAGGACATTGTCTTTCCAGAAACTATAAACATGGGGCTATAAACATCCCACATATCGAGGTGAATAACTTTTCCATCAGCCCGATGATGATGTAGGTGATTCAACAAAATAGTTTTGGAGGAACTCCCATAGAGATCTTAATCTTTACACAACCATTTTTTCACAGTACTTGAACACCTTCAATATTAATGGCATTACTCTTGATGGGATTTACCTACTCATGTTCTCATTCTCCTCGAGGGATAGAGACAAGGCATGGATCTCATCATTGCCAAGGAATTTTATAAATAGTTAGGAGGATCTTCTACAAGTTTTTCTAGATAAGTACTTTCTACCAAGCAAGACCACTCAGTTGATAAGCTAACTTAATAATTCTTCTCAAAGAGATTGAGAAACTCTCGACGACACATGGTAGAGATTCAAAGACCTCCCACATCTTTTCCTCAGCATGGTCTCAATAGTTGTATACTTCTTCAAACCTTCTATAATGGGTTATTTTACAACACGATAATGTCCATAGATGTTGTAGCCAATGGGGTTTAGATGAACAAGTCCTACAGGGAAGCCTATGCAATCATTAAAGATATGGAAATTAATCTTTGTAAATGAAGCAATGAAATAAGCAACTAGCCTTCCTCATCTTGTGTTTCTTCTAGGAAGCAAGTCGGCATACATGCTATTGTTGTCATGGATTTGATTGCAACAAATCTGGAAGTTCTTACCCAAAACATTGAGAATTTGAGCACTCAACCGGCCCATCTGGTCAATCTTGTATTTGAAGAAAATCAAATTTCTAGGAAGTTAGCTTATTCAATCTACCCTTACTGGATTCCTTCTGTCGAAACTATGGAGCAATGCAATGTGATAGGAAATTATGGGAATAAAAAACCTTATAAGCCATACTCCAAAACCTACAATCTGGGCTGGAGGGATCATCCCGATTTTTCCTACTACAACAACATTTCCCCAAATCATCAACAACCTCAAAGACAACAACCACTACACATGGTGAGCAGGCCACTAATGGCAAATAATCTACCGGGCTTTAACAACAATGCTAACAAAATTTTCAATCAGCAACAACAACAATTGAAGTCCAATTTGGAGTCCCTTTTAGAAGGCATTGTTTCATCCCAAATGAAGCAAAATGAGGATTTTCAGAAACATGGACATCTCATGTAGGATGTCATTTGCCCATTTTCTTCTAAGGTTGATGTCATTATTACTCACACGAGGATGTTGGAGAATGAGATTGCCCAACAAACACTTGATAATAAAAAAGCACCTTCTGATTCCTTGCCTAGACAACCAGAGATGAATTTAAGAGAGACTTGTAAGTACATGATATTGAGAAGTGGAGCTATAATTGGAGTATCCTTACCTCCATAAAAGAGGGAATTTGATAAAGTTGTTGATATCAATGAAGAAGAGGCAGCTGAAAACTAGAAAAAGAACTATACATGAAACTCTTAAGAAGGTGAATCTTCTAACAAGCCTAATCCCCCTTTCCCTCACATATTTGCTAATAATAAAGATGGCATCAAGTTTAAAAAAGTTATGAATATTATGAACAAGATTTATATCAACCCTCCACTAGTTGAAGTTATTGCTGAAATGGCTTCATATGCTAAATTCCTCAAAGACATTTTGAAAAATAAAAGGAGGCTTAATCAAGTTGAAATTGTTCTTCTTTATGAAATAATTAGCTCTATTATTCAACATAGATTGCCAAAGAAACTTTTCCACATGGTATCATAACATAAATCCTAAACGTGAACCTAGAGAGAAAAAGATAGTGCCTCCGCCTGCGGCCGGCCATCATCTCTTTTGACTTGGCTTCCCACAAACTTCATCCCGACTTCCATGGTCATATTCTTTCTTCTTCTTCCATAAAATCTAACATTTATCGTCGTCTAATCATCATCCTAGACATCAACATCTACCCAAGGCCTTCTTTTATGTTCATAAAAAACTCTACCCTAGTGCCCTCTTCCCTTGTTTCTCTATTGACCTCGTTCCTTTTCTTGTTGGTCAGTTGACCGATCTATGCCGGAGATGTATTCTGATTTTGCAGTCCATGGACTTTTGACTTGTCTCGTCAATCTTGACTTTGGAATAATTCTAGACCTAACTGGCTGCCCAGCCGGCTGTGTTGGCTGTAGCCTAAAATGTGGGGAGAACTTTTTTTATTTTCAATAGGAAGGAAGTAAAAAGAAAGAAAAAATTTATATTGTTCATAACTTTCAAATCTTAATCAAGTTTTTCATGAAATGAAAAGCTCAAAACACATGTATTGTACCATAAAATATGAATGTTTATTGATGACATATTGTACCCCAAAACATGGATACCGTATTCTAAAATATGGGTATTATACCTCAAAATATGAATGTTCGTGATGACGTACTACACCCAAAAAACACAATTATCATATCCCAAAACCTGAGTATTACACCGAAAATGATATCAACGCCAACCACCAATGGTGGGTTATGAAGACGCGGAGGGAAATCAACGGTTGCGTTAAAACCAAAGCTTCATCAAACTGGAAGAATATTTATCACCATTATTAGCCCCGTAGTAGATCCAAAATTAACCCGGTCAAAGGAGTTTTTCTTTGCGCTTTCTCTACGTATACAATAATAAATTAAACAATCAGCCAATGTTGATTTTCGGATCCTCCACGTAGCCACAAGCAAAGGGGACATACTCCTTCCCCATGTCCCCAACTTAGAAATCACTATACCGTTTCATTTTTTTCTTTTTTGTCTATGGATCGCAAAAAAGATTCATTTATTTGTCTATAGATTTGCTAGTGAGCACACACGTGCACATGCACGTAACACATTAAAAATATATAATTTAAATTATGTGATTGAATAATCAACATTTATAAATTTAGTACATTTTGAAAATAAACTTAAAACAAGATTACATTAAATATCATATAAGGTCTTCGTTAGGGTCTATTTGGTAGAAAGGTAATCAGAGAAAAGGGAGGGGAAGGGGGAAGGTGAAAAAGGGAAAGGAGGAGTGGAGAGTTTAGGATTTTCTAAATAGAGCAACGTGATTAGCTAGTGTCAATTTTTAAAATTTATTCAAAAACTTGCGATTTTTTAGTAGCATAGAGAATTCTCATGTTACAAAAGTAGATGGATGTGAATCTATTGACCACAAAATATAAAAAATATTTAAATTATATAGAGGAGAAATAAAAAATTAACTTTCAAAAAATGAAATCGGTTATAGAAAGAAGTGATAATGTATTACTTGGTCATTTGGAGAGAGACAAAAACAATTACATCTAGTCAATTAAATTCTTCAATAAATTTCCACCTCCATGGTAATGCAATTTGGGTGGCATAACATGATAAGCACCAGATACGGTGATGAAGGTTAAGATAATGAGTAACATAGAGATATGAGACTGAAAATAAAATTAGAAGAAAACTACAAAAACATTGATCTGTGTATAGGCCGATGGATGTATTATACATGCATATAATATAGTTGATGGGACGTGGTGGTGGCAAAGATATAAAGATAAAGAAAAACATAAAATGTGGAAACTAAACTTCTGGTTTAAGTTTCTTCTTTTATAAAATTTTGAGGACTAAATAGATGAAATTCGACACATAAAAGACAGATGGAATCCATAATGACATCACACCTAGTTGTCAATATTGAAACTGATTGTATATTGTGACGTACAAGTAGTAAAAAAGTTTTTTATCATAATAAGCAGTGATGATGAAAAACGTTAAAATAGATTGTGGGTAAAATTATGAAAAAGAAGTAAATTGAAAGATGGGAGGATTTGGAAGGATAAAATATATTACCTTGATAGAGATGGTAAATTGGCAACCCGTAAATCTACCTTGAGTACTTTTCTATCCGTCTTAACTAACTGCATCATGGTTGGTGCATGCACACAAAATTGAGCTAGCTACATGTTAATGATTTTTCAGGAACATTAGATGACCATTCCTATTTTTTGCTTTGAAGTAGCCATTATTTCGTATTCCCAATGCAATGACGGTCGCCTTACATTTCCTGTACAACTTAAAGGATGAAGAGATAGCTAGATTAGAGTAAGCTTTGCAGGTGAAAATGATATTAATTTATTGGCATTAAATCTTAGATGGGTGGAGTTAAAGTCAATCATACATTTCATTGATACACCTTACCAGGTCAGCCGGAAATAATTGAAAGTAAAATATTATTGACAAATATAGGGAGGCCCCTCATGAGGCTGGGTATGCAGCCAAATAGCATTATACTTATCTAATTTTCGGAGATAGCAAAGACTGGGATGATCGAAACCGGATGACCGTGGAAGAAGCTTAGTCTTAAATTGTTTATTCTGCTTCACTGCATCATGAGTCCGCAGCCATGGTTAACTTTCTGATAGCATATATTTTCTCCTTGATTGCAGACTTTGCATCCGCAATGATGAACATAAAAATATGCATGTCTTCGGCAGTCATCTTAGATAGATACCAATAAATGGGAGAGAGGTGTATGGGTTTGAAAATAGAATGATTGTGCAGGCGAAAATTGCGAGTGACAAAAGAGAAGTTTGTTATGTGAGATAGGAGGGAAGTCGAGTGCCCAGAAGAATGGAAAGTAAAAGAGGATGGAAGGAGGAAGGAATGGAGAGAGAATTAGGAAGTGGTTATGGGAAGAGAGTGAAAATATGAGAGAATAGGAGGGAAGCTAGTGGCAAAAAGGTAGGAGTTTGGTAGAGAGAAAATATGAGAGAATGGTTCTTAAGTCATCACTTATCACGAAGGTCCTTTCAGATCCTCAGTTTAACACGTCAGTTTAAATTAAACATGCACTTATTTGCTCGTCGATTTAAAATTGGAACGCCTAGAATGAACAATGAAAATATGCACTTAATTCCTTGTAAGGTGAGGAGTCGTAGTTTGGAGAAGGGAAGTTATTCGTCCGAGAATTGTGGGGACGTGGTGAGACAACAAGCGAAGAGTGGAGTGATGGGGTTTTGTGTTTAAATTTAACACGTGCTTAATAAATCATCTGTTTGAATTTGATAATCCTAAAATGGAAAACGAAGAGTGAGAAGTCGTGGGTTAGAGAGGGCAAGTCATTCGTTGGAGATGTATGGGGACGTGGTGAGAGACTGGGCAAAGAGTGGAGTGATGGGTTTCGTTGGTTTTTATATTTATGGAAGAAAAAGGTAAAAAATCCTTGAGGAAAGGAGAAAATAAAGAGAGTTAAGGAGAGTACAATATTTTAAAAATGTTTCGTTCTGATTGGATAGTGGCATTGTTGTAATTAGTTGAATTTATTCACTCTTTTTATAGTAGTAAATATATAATTGGGTCATATTGCATTGACTCAGTTTGTCGGGTGCCTCTTACACATATTTTCCTATACAAACCTTACCTCTATCATAATTTTTGACTCTTCACTTTTTTCGTGGTTGGCGTGAGAGGAAAAATATAGGATATTATGTAGAGGGAAGGAAGATATGAGTCTTGGTGTGAGAGGAAAAATATAGGATATTATGTAGAGGGAAGGAAAGAGATGAGATGGAGGAGAGATGAAGAAAGAGAAGAAGATATATATGTTTCTATCTATATGGATCTTCATGCTTCTCTTGCTGCTATATGGTTTTATTTTTACTGCTATGTGTGTTTCTTTCATCTATGTGGATCCTTCTGCTGCAATTATTGATATTTCTTCCTCACAAAGACCTTGAGGAGCTTATTAATCATCTACCTCAGCTTCTTCTATGAAGTTATATGCCGGGACATCATTCTTTCTACTTGTGCTATAAATTGCACATTTTACTTGTTGTTTTGTGCTTCTGCACTATCTACTGTATGTGCTCTGTTTGCACTTTAACTTTCTAGTGTGGACCAACAGTTTCTAAACTTTGTGAACCAACACTCTCTAGATATTGACGTCTTCTACTGTGATTGATACTTTATGATAAGGGAATATGATGAAGCCTTTTTTTGTTGACATTACATGGAGCTTCGTCTACATTGTATATTGGAGTTATTTATTTGTTTGCTACTTTACACATTGGTTTTCTATTCTCCTACATTGTCGGCTTTTGCTTCTGTGTGTCAGTACTCTCTGGCTTGTCTGTGCTTTGTACATGTTGACTCTCTACTTGTCCATGTTTTGTGTGCATGTTGACTTTCTACTACTGTGATTCAACATCCTCTAGTTTGTTTGTGCTTTATTTGTTTGCTACTTTGCTATTACTATGACGACTGTGGTGAAGATCTTGGTGTATATCCACTATGCATTCTTTTTTACCAAATACCATTATGATGATCAAGAAGCCTCTATTCCTGCCTAGATATCTGCTTCTTTGGAGTATTTACTTGAGGGGGATTCCTTGAGTATTTGAGTGCATGAGTGACTTATTGTAACATTGAGGGGAAGAAATTCATGTAAGGGCTTGGCTTATCTTTATTTCTTCCTTTTTTTAGTCTCTCTCTTTTTTTCAAGCTGACTTGGGATTCCTACAAGCTTCAACTTGAAGGGAGCATTAGAGAGTCTAGTTAATTTAGTTAATTAAGTTATTTGAGTCTAATTGTATATGGGCCCAAGAGTGTCTTGGTCCATTAGGGTTTAGTACAAAGTATGTATGCTTCCGCCTTCCTCCTATAGAAGGAGGGAGATTCCTCTTATCAATACATCACATAGCCATATTTTACTTTATAACAATTTAAAACATATTGCCAAAGAAAATTGATGACCCTGGTTCATTTACTCTTCCTTGTAAAATTAGAAATTAAACTTTTGAAAAAGGACTAGTAGATTTTGGTGCTAGCATTAGTTGATTCCTTTTTCTTTATGGAAAAGGCTTGATTTGAGAAATCTAAAACCCACTTCAATGGAAATCCAATTAGCTAATTTTCCTATCAAATATTCAAGACAAATTATTGAAGACATTCGTATGCAAATAGGAATTTGTTACATTCATAGTGATTTTGTTGTCCTTGATACACATGAAGATCTGGAAATTCCCTTTTTTGGGTGACCAATTTAGAGAGCCAAGAAATATAAGTCATTGCTCAGATAATTCTTATAGTCCATAACTTAAATATTTAGGTAGATAACCAAGAACTCACGAATTGAATTACAAGTGATCTAACATGACCAAATTCTCCCGCTATGAAATTGATTTCTTCAAGGGATCAACAATATTTCTTTCATTTGGTAATCTATAAATCTTTATATCTCATATCTATATAATATGTCATATGAGATGATATCTCTATAGTATCTGCTTGGAATGCTGATGCGATTTAGATTCCTTCATCTATGCCATGGATTCGTTGTTGTCACACTAAGTCTCTACTGCATCCTCAATGGTTGGAACAACCCCAAGTTCACTAATGAATTTACTTATCCATGCATCTTTCTTTTTTCATTGGATATAACAATATACTCAACTACCATTATAGGATGAACCACTGTCTCTTGCTTAGAACTCTTCCACCTTACATCTTTGTCACTTAAACAAAATGCAAATATGAATTGTGATTGATAATCATCTTTGCATGTTGGGAAGCTTGTATCGGGTTACTATTTATAGCTAACTCATCCTCGTATCTACATATCAAGGGTTTATCATTAGTTCGTCTCAGGAACTTTAGAATATTTTTTATGACTATCCAATGAACATCACTTTGATCAAGATTAGTACATGCTCATCATGCTCAAATCATACGAGATAGTTGGGCATGCACTTAGCATTATGCACATGATATATCCAATTACAAATGCATATGTAATCTTATTCATATGTCCCCTCTTCTCTTATAGAGCTAAGTCATTTGGGATTCAGAGAGACTTATTCCATGACACATGGGCAAGTTTCATCTCTTAAAATCATGCATGTTGAACCTTTTCAACATGTTGTCATTGTATTTACTCAGGCTTAGTCCAAGAATCCTTATATATCTATCTTTATAGATCTTGATTCCTAGAATATCGGAAGCTTTGCCTAAGTACTTTATGGAGAAGGTATTTCCAACCAAGTTTTAACCAGTTGTAGATAAGGTATGTCATTTTTTATCCATTGTAACTCTTCCACATATAATATGAGAAACACAATTATCTCACTAACCTTCTTGTGTGCACAAGATTCATCTTTATTTTTTTAAAAAACAAATTATTAATTTGACTATATCGTCAAAATAAAGATTCTAGATTTTAGGTGCTTGCTTCAATATAAGATTGACCTTCGTTGCTTATAGACATTATTGGCTTCATTTGGAGCAATAAAACCTTTAGGTTGTTCCATGTACACATCATGTAGAATATTCCAATTACAGAAAAAAAATTACGTTCATTTTCTAATTTTTATTATCATGATAAGATACAACGACAAGCATTATCCTAATGGATTCAACCTTGGAAATTGTTGAAAAACTTTCATCGTACTCAATACCTTTAACTTGTATAAAATCTTATATAACCAATTGTACTTTATAGGTTTGTACATTAACATCCTTGTCACTCTTTTTGTTGAAGACCCATTTGCACCCTGTGGGTTTCACCCCTTTAGGTGCATCCATCAAAGTCCATACTTTGTTGGAGTACATGGAGTTCATCTCACATCTCATGGCTTCAAGCCATTTACTAGTTTTTGATCCCTCTGTATCCTCATTATAAGTTGTTGGCTCATTGTCTATGACCATTACATGGTTTAATTAATTGATGATATACTCAAATATCTTTGTCTCGAGACATGTTATACTAGACCTTCAAGGTTTTGAGTTACATGAGGAATTTGATATTCTACAACGACTTGTGATTCTCTTTGTTCCTCACACTAGTACATAAGTGGTTTATAATGTCATTTAATTAGGGAATGTAGCATCAATTTATGGGTGATACCTGGGTGGGCACACAATAGATCAATGACTACAATAGTGATTAATTAAGGAAGAGAAATATGATGTAGTGTCTCTATTTTGGTTCAATAAAACAACATATAAGTTGAACAATATTGATGCAATAAACTTGCATATTATCAAATCTTTACTTAATGTGTGGTATGTGACGTCTATTTTATTTGGAAAACTAACACGAGTACAAAGTTAGGATGTTAGTCTTGGGACAAAACTGATGTAGAATAAATCTAAAGATTTTACTATATAGATTGTTCAACATTGTCAGTTTGTGTTAGGCAACTGATGTTGCTGTAACACCCCCGGGCCCACTGCCCAAGGCTCTGGTAGGGTTTTAGGAATAATGACTGGCCCCACAGACCACCACTAGTCTTAACTGCGCACTTTGTCCTCACTCATGCGCATGCCAGGATCAACTTCCCAACAGGTCACCCATCCCAGTACTACTCTAAGCTGAGCACGCTTAACTATGAATTTCTTAGTAATGGGCTCCCGGAAAACGAGGTGCACCTTGGTGATATAGGTAGTCCAATCATTCCTTTTAAGATCATGTTATCTGAGGCCTCAAATTCTGAAATGTTACAATCTCCCCCACTTAGGCTCTTGACGTCCTCGTCAAGGCTCAACTATAAGGCCTCATAATCTCTTCCCCATTTCAGTGCAGACCCACAATGGCCCATGGACACCCAGCTCCCGATCACGGAATACCAGCACAAGGGTGGCTACGTCAACCATGGACAACCCTTTCCTACATGTCTGGACCGCACGACTCAAGACTGGCATGCCATGTCCATGTGGGCCCCACCTACTGGAGGGGAATTGGCTCTGATACCAT
This sequence comes from Alisma plantago-aquatica, assembly GCA_963693085.1. Lineage (NCBI taxonomy): Eukaryota > Viridiplantae > Streptophyta > Magnoliopsida > Alismatales > Alismataceae > Alisma > Alisma plantago-aquatica. The sequence goes on from OY856415.1 coordinate 485,934,827, forward strand.
TTGTAACACCCGGGCCCACTGCCCAAGGCTCTAGTAGGGTTTCAGGAATGATGACTGGCCCCACAGACCACCACTAGCCTTAACTGCGCACTTTGTCCTCACTCATGCGCATGCCAGGATCAACTTCCCGACAAGTCACCCATCTTAGTACTACTCCAAGCTGAGCACGCTTAACTATAGAGTTCTTAGTGATGGGCTCCCGGAAAAGGAGGTGCACCTTGGTGATATGGGTAGTCCAATCATTCCTTTTAAGATCATGTTATCCGATGCCTCAAATCCTAGGATGTTACAGTTGCAATATTAAAACGTAGGATTTTGGGACAAAAATCAATGTAGTAGACTGCTTATTATTTCAAAAAATTACTGGATAGATTGTTTGGTATTTCCAAATTTATGTTATCAAAATTAATGTTATAATCTTACCATGTCAGCTTATGGGTAATAACCAGCATTGAAATATATTTTTCTTACAGCAAATATGTAGACCTATTTTCTAGTTGTTCAGTAGGGTGCAAATTTTTTAGTTTAATAGAACAACATGTTCCATTCTTTGTTCAGCTTAACAGCAGACCATTTGTAACCTACAAAACTTGTATTAATAAACTCATCAACACTTCAATTGCCCCATTGCATTCATATGCATATATTAAAAAAATACTCTTTTCTTTTCCCAAACATTAACAACTCATTTACATTCATTAACATTCACATCTTAAATTTTCTCACTAATGCAAATCAAATCCTACATCATTTGCATTCATGTTAATTTTGATTCAAAATAAAAACTTTAAAATACTTATGATCAATCATATATTCATACAAACAATCAAATTCAAAGTTTTAAGTACATAATAATCATTTCTAATTAATACAAATTCAACTTCTTTGACGAAGTATTGTTCTCAATATTCACATATGCCATCTAGAGTGTCTTGCAGCAAAGCCAATTGCTTGTTAAAGACATGTAGAAACAATGATATCATCATATGCTATTAAGTATCGTTATAATTCAAATTAGATTATATACTTGTGATCAAAGTCTATATTACATGTGTATATATTCATTGGATGTCATGTCATGTTGTTCTGGTAGTGACATCCATATATTTCATCACATAATATTCACACACCCAATCATTATCCTATATAGGACACTATAAATTCACAATTATGTGATATGTTAACAAATAAAAACAAGCAAACTGGGAATTAGATTTGGAGTCATAGTACTACCTTAACATTCATCTAGGATAATATGCACTTTTGTTTATTTACATCCCCTCCTCCCTCATGTAATGTTCTTTTACCCCTATAAGAATGCATGAGTTGCATGATTAAGTAGTTACAAATGATGCATACATTAATATATATTTTGACAGAAAAAATGAATACTTACACTACAATTAGGAATTTGAGTTAGTGTCCCCTACTCAATAATTTTTCTACATGTGGGTCAAGATAATGTACAGTCAATATGATTATGACAATTACCAAAAATTCCTAATGCTTATTCTAAATAAAGATCAATGAAAAAATTACATGATAAAGTAATTCAAAGCTAAAATTACAAGTACAGTGATGTGAACGTAACATTGAAAGGATATAAAATAAAATCCTTTCCATCACTTAAAACACATTTATTGTTGTTCTATATCTACAATGGTAATGAGTGATAGAACTAGGAATGCCACATTGATTATTTCACACTGTGTAGTCTCCACATTTATCCACTCCTCATGTGAGAGTAGTGGATGTGGACTTGGAGTTGTGCTTGATTCTTCCCTATATGATTACAATTATTCCTTATCTTGGCAAAGAAAGGCATAACCACTGGGACCCAATCGATGGGCGTGCACATTCTTTGCACGCCTTTAATTTTAGCCTCATGTATAGTCTAGTTAATCCAAAATATATGCTATTTACTAAATAGCTTGACTCATATGATTAATCATAAGTGTATATTAAACTACATAATACCCTAAACTCAATAGATTGCCTCAAAGCATGAAATTGGTCCCATACATCAACATCGAGATGCTTGTATTGCTCAGTGGTAGGATTCTTCTGCTTGTCATTATATATGTATTCTCTTGTCATATTGGTCTTAAAATTCCATTGCATATTCTCACAATGTTGTAGCACATTTTACACATGAGCTTTTTCATCAAGGTTAAAATGCCATGCAATATGATTTTCACTATTTTTAGAAATGAGAAATGAAAGAACAAGATGAAATTAAGAAATTTAGTATAAATTCATAAAACTCATAGCTATGTCCTTCCAAATGAGGCCTTTCACAGAAGTATCAACTTTATGCCAAGATTCTAAGACTATTGGTACTTTGTTGTGAATATTAACCCCTAAATAGTGTCAAAAAGTGTTATGCTTGTCCCTTACGTGATTTCCTGCTTCATCAAAAGAAATTGCCAACTTCTTACTTGTGGCCCTAACCTTCATTAACCTACACATGAGTATGATGCCTCTACATCATGAGGCAGAACCAGTAGTGTGCTCTCCAACCTTCTCAACAACATTCTCCTCAATATCCTCGTGCTTAGTATCCTCACGGTGTTCAACATCCTCCTAGTCAAAATCCGTTCTATAACAATCTAAAAAATAGCATGTAAAAATTAAATGTTAGAAGCATGCACATCTAGCACACAAAAAATATATAAGTGGTAGAGAATCATGCACAATATTCAACATCTATTATTTGAGTTATAAAAGGCATGCGTCTAGTATATGTTGGATCACTTATCAATACTATTCCTTCAGTGTGATCTTTACACATATACTATTCATAAGTGTTAGCTTTAACATTTACACTTGGCAAGCCAACTTAAAATATACTAGAGTCATCATGCTTGTCATAGTACTCTTCCTCATATATAGCATATATACATAATGAGTTACTTTTTCCAATGAAGATGGACAAGCCATTTTTCATTTATAGGGTCATCAATAGAGAACACTTTCTTTTCCTACAATACCATTATGATTGGCTCATCCTTCTTGCTATTTTTTTAAAATTCACTATTGTGAAATCCAATTCATCCACTTGAACTACTTGTTGTTATTAATTCAATTACACCCAAAGATGGGTACTCTGAACTCTGTGTAGTCAAATTCCTATATGTCTTCAATGACAATGTAATAAGACATCTTACCTTCTTGAAGACTCTTATCCTTCACACTAAAAAAATACAATGAAGAAGCTTGAAGGGTGATCCCACTATTTTGGGAGACGCTCTTGTCATCTTGACACTTTGTGTAGTATGAAATCCGTTTATGTCAGACTTTTTTTAAGATATAACATTCATTTTTGGTTTAAAGGTGAGCCATTCAATATTCTTAGCATCATCATTTGGTGTTTGAGATAGTTTACTGAAGACTTTATCCTTAAACCATCTAAATAAATGTTGGATTCTGATCTCTATCAAGCCACATTGAACTGTCTTGATAATAATTTATCTTAAATTGATGTGCTTGGTGATACAAATACCCACTTCATCGATTTTGTGAAAAACTTATAAGTGTGCTTATTCCCAAGGCTAATGACTAATTTGTTTCACCCGTGATCCTAAAGTTCATATTCCATAATAGGCTACGGTGTGATGGGACTTCCTATGGAGTTTATTTACAAGTCTGAAAATCATTGCAAAAGTCCATTACCTCACTACACCCTAAACAATACTTGCTTCAGGCAAATAACAATTTCGAACTTCACCTTTTAAAATGTTCATGTATTGTTCAAAAGGATACATCCAAAACAAGAAAAACATACCTAACATATTCACTTCTATAGTCAAATGGACAATAACATGTACCATGATATCAAAGAATGGAGGAAAATACATCTGAAGATGGAACAAGGTAACAATCACTTCTCTTTGCAATTTTATCAAGATTAGTAGGATATACAACTATGTTTCATATAGTTCTGAAGAATAAATAAAGCATGGTGATTGAAAACATTACATGCTTCAATAGTATAAACTGAATAGATACTGGCAATATCTGTTGAAATAGGGCGTGGTAATCTTGAGATTGAATACATATCAACTTCAAATCCTTCATTAATACCAATCTACAGATATTACAAGAGTATCCTTGTGGTACCTTTGCATAAATCAAACATTGACAAAAAAAGATCTTTTCTCTTATCTAGAAAAATTGTAACAAGCATGAGGTAAATATGTGTGATGACCACTAATAATTCTTTCCTTATACCCATTTCACGTAGGTCCATTCTAGATTTGATGACATCTTTACTCTTTCATAGTATATCAAATAGAGTACTAATGACGATGTCATATAGATTTTTCTCAACTTTCATGACATTGATATAATTCCTAGTTATTAAAGAATTCCAATAAGGAAGGTTCTAGAATGTTGACCTCTTCTTGAGTAAATATTAATCACATGTAAGGGGAGTACATGGTCTCTTACAAAATACATTGATAATGTCTTTTACTTTTTCATAGGCATCCTCCCCTGGCATAGGTTTAGGGACACTCCATTCCTTAGTTGAGCCATTAAATTCTATGTGAAACCTTCAGTAAGTATTCACTTTTGGGAGTAAACTTCAATGACCAAGATATACAGCCTTGCCACCAAATTTTAGTCGTATTCAATCAGTGTTTTCCACACATAAGGGGAATGATATGGTTCCTCTTACACTATATCGATAAAAATTTCCTTATGCTGGAAAGTCATTTATCCTACAAAACAACATAGCATGTGAAGTAAAGGTCTTTCCTTATGAAGCATCATAAGTCATAACTCCTTCTTCCTTGAGTTTCTCTAAGTCATCAATAAGATGTTCAAGGCAAACATCATATCATTTCTAGTTTTTTTGGCCCTCATATAGACATTTATAGCATGATGTATTTATTTGTCATACACAACCAAGGAAAAAGGTTGTATAAAAAATCATAATAGGCCAAGTTCTACATTGGTTGCTTAATCGTATGGATCCATCCTGTCAGTATAAAGTCTAAGTCTTAAATGCCCTAATTCTTCACCGAATTTAGGGCACAATAAATCGATTTTGTTCTATTCTAGGGAATCTAACACATGTCGTAGGACACCGACATTTTCCTTTAACACTACATGTTAAGATAAATTTTTTGCATCTACCCAATTAGAAAATAAGCAATGAAATTGGGGTATCATAGGTAGATACCACATCACCTTAGCATGAGAGACAATCTTGGTCTTACCCAAAGTTGTCATTTTGTACCTTGACACCCCATATTTTGGATAATTTTTCAAATTAATATAGTCCTTCTTAAACAACACACATTCATTTGGGCATGCATGTATATTATTTGCCTCCATTTCCTTTAAGAACAACATTTTCTTTGTTTGATATGTTGATATAGGAAGAATGTTGCCTTTAAGAATATTTTCTTTCAAAAAAGACAACATAGACGTGAAACTTTTGCGCTCCACTTATTGGTATATACCAGAGTATAAAATCTCGACACAACACTTAGCCTCATAAACTTTTTTTTGGTAACCGAGATAACCCACCTCGGGCGAGCCTGACATGGTAAACTCTCGAGGCATGAGAGGGTGTGGTCCGGTCACCCCCCTCCCGCGCCTAAATAGTGTGGATTAGCCTCATAAAATTAATACAATCTAAGTATAATATTTTCTCAGTATCATCTATAATGTTTCTAAATAAGGTAGATGGACCAGTAATATTTACCTCACAACTATATAACATTGTATCAACCATGTCATTGGGTTCGTTCACATCAACATCATTGGACTGTTTCTTCTTCCACACAAATACAACTATAGACATCTGGTCATTTTGTAGTAAGAATCTCTTCATAAAGGTAACATTATGAACAACCCTGTATAATCTTATTGCATATGACATGACTTTTGATATCCTCAATAGTGTTGACTTGCAAGTTGCTATTGCAATTCCTACATGGCTAATAGAATTGATATTCAATTTGTCTCATATGTTGTTCCACAAATCTTATAAACTCATCAAAACCACTTGTAAACTCTTCGGTGTAGTGATTTGAGATGGATATTCGACATTCATTCATTCTGACACTAAACCAACATTGAACTAAGTATTCAGTTGATCTAGTATTATCTATGTAGCATATTAAGCAAAATAATTTTGAATTTAGACCAAATTGCTTATTAGTTTTTACAACAATATTTAACATTCATATCGATGAACGTGTACCACTTATCCTATTCTTGAGAAATTCAACTCACTAGTAAGTATACAATGTGTGAATGATATTTAAGAATATTTCAACATCATTTCCCTAAATTTTCCAAATACAATGATTTAGATGGGAAAATACCCACCTATATATGTACTCACAGAACAAAGGAGGAAACAACAACCTAAATATTGTTAAAAACAAAACACACATTATACACTCACATCTTATGTGAGATTAAGTATTCAACAATAGCCCCAAACTGAGGAGTATCCAAGATTTACTCCTAATGAGTAAATCTTAGATGGATTTGTAGGGAAACAAAATATATGTATTTAGCAATCATATTGATGAATTTGTAGCACTATCCCATTCATGAACACTTAATCTAACTAGCAAGTGTATAATGTGTGTTGGTTTTTCAATAATATTTTAGTAGGGTTTTTACACATTTCTCCAAGTATACCAATGTAGATTGACATATCTACATATGTACTCAACGAATAAATGGAGAAATGACTATTGACATATTATTGAAAATCAAACATGCATGGTAAACTAGCATTCTAAGTGATATTAGGTATTCAAGAACCATCTATACTATCCAATATTTACTTCTAAAGATTAAATCTTAGACGGTTTCTACGTCAACATGATACATACATTCATAAATATCATATACATATACAATCTAGGTCAAATACAAATAATATAGCTTATATTCATAAAAAAGAAATATACATTAAAAGGCAATTTATCATAGGAATCTTAGCTAAATTGTATTTGAGCAATATATATTAGTCATTCTCTAGTTAGATAGTTACGACAAAAAATCTTTGATAAAAAACCAAACAAGTACAATTTATCCACATTTCTAATTTAAAACGCTAGATACATTTCATCATTCAATTTAGGAAGACCTTTGACCGATATCCTTTTGCTCATGTTGTTCAATTCATTAAATTCAATTGTCAATTTGCAATTAGGAAGTTCAACTCATGCATATAATTTCAAATAATTTTTAATCAAAACATTAGATTATCATTATATCATCAATTAGTAATTAATTTATCACGAAGTATTAATTATCATCAATTGAAAGCATAAACAGTTCAATCATAAAAATTATTTGATTGATAGAGCAAGTGAGAGAGGAAAAGAATTAACAATGTGGTGGACTCAGGGGACAACAACAACAAGGATGACAAAGAAGGAGAGATAAGGACTAGGTGAGCTCCTTATTCTTGCAAAGAAACAACATGAGATAGTAGTTGTGACCTTCTTGCAAATTGTTGGCAATGGCAGAGAGCTCCTTCTCAAGAAGAAGGGGTGACGATTGGAAAGATCCTTCTTAAAGGAGTAGGGCTACAATGATAGAGATAGGAGGAGTAAGGATAGAAGCTCCTACAATGGATCATGGAGGCAGACATAGTGATTCACATGATTTATCTACCAAAAATGGGGCTTATTTATGCATAATTTTAGAATGATTTCTCTCAATTTTATATGTTTTATGAACATTTTGAATTTTTTTGTATTTTAATAATTACCTAATATATTGCTGCTTAAATTGAAAACTTGACCAAATGAAATTGGTAAAAAGTTGGTACCACCAACTCATGTCTATGGAATCAACATTAAAAGGATGTAAACTGTGATGACATGTCTCGGAAAACAAGATCAACGAATGTAAACTAATGCGGAAGCGATTAATTAGCAGCAGAATTATTGAAAATTACTAAAAATTTAAAACTTTTCATAAAGAGATCTACAAACAGTAAAACTCTTTCATAAAAGAACATGATTAGTTATTTACAGACTGATCTATCATTACATCTCTGTAATAATCACATCTCGAGGGTAACAAACATCAATTGTCATGTTATCTGTTCAAGGCAAGATACAAAATCTCGAGGTATTATGCCAAAATCTCATATCTATATTAAACATCTACTGACTCCTAGGACCTGAGAGTACAAAGACGACACATAGGACATTCTATCTACAAGACTTGACAGACAGTGTCTCAACCTGAGGATCACTACTGTCCCTGATGTTGTTGATGTTGCTGTTGTTGTTGCTCATCCACTGATGTGTTCCTTCGTCCTCGACGTCTACCTAAAAAGTCGAATCCCACGGGGGTGAGACAATTGAATAATTGTCCCAGCGAGAGTTATAACTCTCCTCCAGAAGCATTTTTATTGCAATAAAGGAATAATCATTGAGCAGTAACACTATAATTATTCAACAGCAGGTAAAACATTGTATAAGCTAAGTAAAGCAACATTCTTTTAGCAATCATTTCAATTATAACTTAATTGAATGACAAGACATATAACAATAAGGAATATGAAGAACATGTATACTAGTTATTCAACTTAATTGAATAATTGTCCCAGCGAGAGTTATAACTCTCCTCCAGAAGCATTTTTATTGCAATAAAGGAATAATCATTGAGCAGTAACACTATAATTATTCAACAGCAGGTAAAACATTGTATAAGCTAAGTAAAGCAACATTCTTTTAGCAATCATTTCAATTATAACTTAATTGAATGACAAGACATATAACAATAAGGAATATGAAGAACATGTATACTAGTTATTCAACTAGAGCATTATAAACAATGTATCATCAATCATTGTTTCTCGTAGTTCAACCTAAGCAGTTATGCTACACGGCTAATTATGTTTTTCAACCATATTTATGCCCCGAGGAGATGAGTTACACCTCTCATACTCCAATCGACCATTACGAAATCACAATCGGTACCATACATAGGTCATCAGAAGAGCCAGATTCCTATGACCTCATCTTCTTCAGTCAGTGTGAGGATCATCATGCAGGACATCTTGTGTCTCTGCCATAATAGCTTTCCAGGGTATTCTGCCAAGTTCGCTATTATAGTTACAGTGGCATGCTGTACTCTCTTCGCCATCGAGGGATTTCTCGTTTATATCTCATCGATGCGGTATTAACAACATCATCGGGAGATGATACATCATCCCGGCATAAACATATAATGAAGGATTGAGAGATTAATTGTACATCTCACATCAATTCCTACATTAGGACGTCAGGATATTCGCGTCATAACCCCCACATACTCAAAAGTATGCTCTCCAGGAGTTCCCTTAGGAAAACGTATTTCACCATCATTTAATTTCTGACAATGATGGATCTATGGTCAGGGCTCTACATGATATCATTATACTTGATTATTTAAGTACGTTATAGCATTCTTTTAGCATCAGGCATGTTTTCAAACATAAACCAATAAAACGATTGCTATAAAGAAAGAGTACTAATTGTGTCAAGTTCATTTCACATCCAGTTATCATTGGGATATCAATCCCTAACCATCTTATCATTATGGTTCAAGAATATGGGTATTCAAACCCTTAGATTATCAAAACACTTGTTACCCAGTAACATATTGTCATTAAGTCATTTTAACAATATGACCTTGATTGTAACAATGCAGATATTTCTCATGGCTATCACAGCCTATCATTCTCATATGTTACCTCTCACTAGGCAACATAGTGAATCATTACTTTCAAAGCTTATAAAGTGCTTTAATAAATATGACATCATAGCCCTTACCTGACTATGTTCACCATTTCATAAAAGCCTGCATAATTAATACATTTGATAATAGGCAATTTATCTCTATATCAGCATATTGCAAAACAAAGATAATCTTTCAATTCAAGGGTTGTACCACTATGCCCTTAATAGGGTTAGGTTTTCCCTATTCAATTCAATTAGGGTTATTCAACCCCTTTATCTTACAAAGGCATAATGATTACTCATTTCATACTCAAGTATAGTGTTTCATGCTTAAAAGCATAACCCAAAATTAGGGTTTACTATTCATACCATCACATTTCCCTAGATTAGGGTTTACTATTCACATTATAATGAATTAAGATCATACCAACATCATGTATGAAGCATACTTCTGTTAATGTCTTTAAATTAGGTTAAGATTCATTAACCATCATAATTAGGGTTTCCATGATCTCACTATAAAGGATCATACCCTAATTAGATACATTCATACATGTTGGAAGTTTACTACTTGATTCTCATTCATATTAGGAGTCTTCTCTCTCCTCTTTCTATTGGATGATGTTTACATGACTCTATGTTAGGTTAAGTCAAATCAACCTTGACATCATGGGTTATAACATTACTATTGTAATCATCATGGTTCACTTGTTCAAAAGGTGCTAGTCACTCTATCCCATTAAGGGTACTTTTGTAATGTTCACCATTGATTATACATTAACCAACTAATTACGTGGTCCCTTAATCACTTTAGGTATCTTGGAGGTTTAGGTTAATCAACCACTAAACCATCTTGACCACTAAGGCATCACACGTTCTTAACCTTTTTAGACCTCAAACGGTCTTGCACACAAACTCCCCAAACGGTCTTGGATGGACCTTGAAACAGTTTGGTGTTGTTGACCGTTTGGTCTAGTTTGACTTTTGAAACCGTTTGGTAAAGTGCACACTCAAGACCGTTTGTCCAAAATGAGGTGAAGACCGTTTGGTCAAGTTTGACTTTGAAACTGCATGGACAAAATCGATCTTGAAACCACATGAGATCAAACGATTTGGGATAGTTTGGTTGAGACCGTTTGGACTCAAACGGTCTTGAGACCGTTTGGACCCAAACGGTCTTGAGACCATTTGGTCCAAACCACCTCAAATCTGCATGGACCAAAAAGTGTCTCAATCACTTCAATTGAGTTAGGGTTTCCAATGTTGAACCCCTCAATCAACCATGCACTTGTTAGCCAATCATCAATTGAGTCAATTAGGTCAACACTCAACTGATTTGACACTCAATTGACCCTCAATTGATCATCAATTAGGGCTTGGATCAATTGGATTAGGGTTTGGAATCGATTACCCTTCAACACACATCAACATGAGTCTAATTGATTTGAAACCTTGAACCATTATTCAATGTGGTCATGACCTGACCCCAAACGGTCTTGGGATCATTTGGATGACCTCCAAATGGTCTTGAGACCGTTTTCTCAAGTCAACACCAAAATCTAACTCAACCTATTAAGGTTTGGCTCATTGATTTGATCATTAGGTCACTAATCAATTATACTTCAAATTGCTATCCTTAGATTTCCAACCACTTGACCATAGTCAACCCTAGACCTCCAAATGGTCTTGGGTGACCCCCAAACGGTCTTGAAACCGTTTTCCCATTATTTCATCAAAACCAAGTCATTCACTTAAGGTTTGAACCCTAAGTTTAGTCACAAAATCAGCACTCAATTGCTCATCAACTTGATATCATTGGACCCTCACTTGGTCAACCCTACTTAACCATAGACCTCCAAACGGTCTTAGGTGATCACCAAATGGTCTTGAGACCGTTTAGGTGATCCCCAAATGGTTTTGAAACTGTTTGGGTCACTCAACCCAAACTTCAACATGATTGAACTATTGAAATCAGCAATAGACCCGATTAGGGTTTAGGTGACTAATGGGCCTTCAATTGGTGATTCTCTTGGAGTTACTTGATGATTTTTGGTGAGTGATTAGTCCATATTGTTTACAACAGACCTCCAAACGGTCAACACCTGGTCAACGCATCCAAACAGTCTTGGACCGTTTGTTTCCATGCGTTCTTGGTTGAAAACGTTTGCATTCAAACGGTTTGAGACCGTTTGCTCCCAAACGGTTTGGGAAACCGTTTGAGCAAGGTGTTAGAGACCGTTTGCTAAACTTGCTTTTTGGATAAACATTGGCATTAACATCATCATCTTCTACCTCAAGAATAGGGGCTGTTCTTCATGGAATTTCTAGCAAGAACACACAAAGGTGTCTAAAGAATTAGAACAAGCAACGATTCTAGGAGAAGAAGATGCATTAGCAAAACTTAAGGGTTAGAGTTATAAAATCCGCCTCTAGGACTGATCCAGAGCTCCAAGAATCATAGCTTTAATGGCGGCTTGAGCTCCACTAGGTTTCCAAGGTTTTTTCTTCAAGTTTTGGATGGAGAAGATGGCTAGAAAGAAGAGTTGTGTGAAGAAAACCAACAAACCAACCTTGTATTTGGGTTTCCACCATGAATTTGAGCTAGGTGATGATCAAAGCTTACCCAAACCAGCTTGGTCGTCCTTCCTCTGGTCCAGAGATCCTCTAGGTCGGTCTAAAGCAAGAAGATAAGAAAAGGACTAAGGGAAACGATCCCTTGCTTGTTGTTAAGAATCCTTATATACTTTTGGATATTTTCAAGGCAAAGGAAAAGATAGTTATCTCTTTTATTTCCTAACATATCCACCATGGCTTGCCCCCAACATGGCCACGTTTCTTCCTCCTAATCACATGCAAAACTACTCCCTTATACAAGGTTAAAAGGAAAAGAAACCAAACACCTTAATAAGTTATATATATATTACAGGCCATTTGCTTAATTCTTGATTATTTTAATATCAAGATTCTCTCTCCTTCTTGATCCTTCTAATGAGGCTCCCCTCTCAATTTATTTGCTCAACTATATGCCAAGAAACATGAGAGATACTCTAGAGGATACACTTTACATGTTGGACCCTAGGTTTTGGGTAATTTGCACATTACACCAAAACTAGGTTTTAAAGCACAAGGATTACTCTACAAGCTATACCTTGGTGCCCAAGCTTGTGGAATCCATACCACCATATCATATGCATTCTTATGATGTCTCAACATCAGAGGAACATCTCAACATGTGAAATTTGCAAGTTAACCCCTCACCTTGGGTAATTTGCACTTTAGTCCATATTTAACAAAACAATGTTTCAACATTATACAAAAAGGACTGAAATAGAAATATAGGTTCCTCAAAAGCCTTAATTATATTTCAAAAGATAACCACAAGTATTTAATCACATATTTAAACAAAACACCTAGGGTTAGTACATAACCCAGGTCAGGGATGTTACAAATTATCCGCCCCTTACAAGGATTTCGTCGCCAAAATCAACAAAACATATTAAGGGAAAAGAGTAGGGTATTTCCTTCTCATCTCATCCTCTAGTTCCCATGTGGCTTCTTCAACACCACGGTGATTCCAGAGGACTTTCACAAGATTTATATCTTTCTTTTTTAGCTTTTTAATTCTTTTATCAAGGATTGACACAGGTCCTTCCTCATAAGACACATCATCATTCAGTTCTACTTCCATAGGTTGCAGAACTGATTCTGTATCAGGGTGACATTTCCTAAGCATGGAAATGTGGAACACAGGGTGTAACTTTTGTAACTCTGGTGGTAACTCTAGCTTATAAGCTACTCTTCCAATCCGTTCAATGATTGGATAAGGCCCCATAAACCTTGGAGCTAACTTTCCTTTCCTTCCAAATCTTTGAACTCCTTTCCAAGGCGAGACTTTGAGGTACACTCTATCTCCAACCTGGAATTCTAAAGGTCTATGACGCTTATTAGCATAAGATTTTTGCCTATTCTGTGCAGTCTTCAACTGTTGTTGTATTATCTTAATCTTCTCGGTGGTTTGCTGCACAAGATCAGGACCTAAAAGTTGATATTCACCGGTTTCATACCAACATAGGGGTGATCTACAACGTCTACCATACAAAGCTTCATAAGGTGCCATGTCAATGCTATGTTGATAGCTGTTATTGTAGGCAAACTCTATCAAGCTTAGGTGTAGATCCCAACTTCCTGTAAATTGAAGAACACATGCTCTAAGCAAGTCTTCTAAAGTCTGTATAGTCCTTTGTGATTGTCCATCAGTCTGAGGATGAAAGGATGTACTAAACCTTAACTGTGTGCCTAAGGCTTTATGAAGTCGCTCCCAAAAATGACACGTAAACTGAGGACCTCTGTCAGAAACAATGGTAACTGGGACTCCATGCAGCCGCACTATCTCATCGACATATAACTGCACTAGCTTCTCAGCAGAATAGGTTGTTTTGACAGGTAAGAAATGTACTATCTTTGTCAACCTATCAACTATTACCCATATGGAATCATAACCTTTGGCTGTCCTGGGTAGACCAACCATAAAGTCTATGGTTACATGATCCCACTTCCATTGTGGTATGGGTAAAGGTTGCATTGTTCCTGCAGGCTTCTGGTGTTCAGCTTTAACTTGCTGACACACAGGACACCGCATAACAAACTCGGCAATGTCTTTCTTCAAACCAGGCCACCAATACATATCTTTCAAGTTTCGATACATCATGGTGCTTCCTAGATGCATGGCATACATCAAAGAATGAGCTTCTTCCAGGACTAAATTTCTCAAGTTATCCACATCCGGTACTATCATCCTACCATGATAACAGGCTACTTGATCATCTGAGTCAAGGAAACCATCTCGTTTCTCACTACCATACTCTGATCTAATCAGTTGAACTGCAGCATCAACTTGTTGTGCCTCCTTAATCTGCTCTCTCAGAGTAGGTTTTATGTGCATCTCAGCTAACAATCCAGATAACAACGATACTCTTAACTATACATTGTCTTGCCTTAAGGAGATAAGCATATCCCTTCTAGAGCATACCAAATAATTCAGTTGTGCTCTATCTAGGGCTGGTGTTGCTAATTTCCTACTCAAAGCATCAGCAACCACATTGGCCTTCCCTGGATGGTAGTCAATTGTACAATCATAGTCCTTGATTAACTCCATCCAGAGGCATTGCCTCATGTTAAGCTCGTGTTGAGAAAAGATATACTTAAGGTTCTTATGGTCTGTGAAAATCTAGAACGTCTCTCCATAAAGATAATGTCTCCAGATCTTCAAGGCATGAACTATAGCAGCTAGTTCTAGATCGTGTGTCGGATAATTCTCTTCGTGTTTCTTAAGCTGTCGAGAAGCAAAATAAATCACTTGTTTATCCTACATCAACGCACATCGTAGTCCATCCTTAGAGGCATCACAGAAAACTATATATCCTTTTCCTTGTTCAGGTAACACAAGCACAGGTGCACTTGTCAACCTCTCCTTCAAAAGCTGAAAAGATTGTTGACACTTATCACTCCAGGTAAAAGGAACATCCTTCCTTGTCAAATTAGTCAAGGGTAAGGCTATAGAACTAAAGTTCTTAATCAACCTTCGATAATAGCCTGCCCACCCTAAGAAACTATGGATTTCTATCGGTGTCTTTGGCTGCTCCCATTACAGGACAGATTCTACCTTTTTAGGGTCAACACGAATACCTGAAGTAGATATTACGTGTCCAAGGAAAGATAATTCTGGTAACCAGAACTCACACTTGCTAAACTTAGCATATAACTTATGCTCTCTTATCAAAGTTAGAGCCTGACGAAGATGATGTTCATGCTACTGAGCATCTCTGCTATAGATCAGGATGTTATCTATAAAGACAACAACACAGTGATCGAGAAAAGGTCGGAAGATTCTATTCATGAGTTCCATAAATGCAGATGGTGCATTAGTTAGTCCAAATGACATATCTGTGAACTCATAGTGACCATACCTTGTCCTAAAGGCATACTTAGGTATGTCACCATCCTTAATACACTGTTGATGATATCCCGATCTCAAATCTATTTTTGAGAAGACAGTTGCACCACGCAACTGATCAAAGAGATCATCAATCCTCGGCAGAGGATACATATTCTTTATTGTTACTTTATTTAACTGTCTATAATCAATGCACAACCGCATTGAATTGTCTTTCTTTTTAACAAAGAGGACCGGAGCACCCCAGGGTGAAGTACTCGGTCAGATAAAACCTTTCTCAAGCAACTCTTGCAGTTGTTTCTTGAGTTATGCCATCTCAGCAGGTGCCATCCTATATGGTGTTTGTGCTATTGGTTGCGTATCTGGGATTAAATTGATTTCAAAATCAATCTCTCGAGATGGTGGCACACCTGGAAGTTCTTCAGGAAATACATCTTCAAATTCCCTGACTATAGGAACTTCAATAGTATTAGGACTATCCATTGCAGTATCTACCACATGGTCCAAGAATGCATAACATCCTTGCCTCATCAGCTTCTCAGCAACCATAGCTGACACAAGACAGGTTGGTAGAATTTTTTTGTCTCCTTGAAAGATCCATGTGTCACTTTCATCAGTGAACACATCTTGCTTGGACTCAGAATCCAAGACAACCTTATACCTTTCTAAGGTATCCATCCCAAGGATTATATCAAATCCATGCATCTCAAGTGGTATAAGATCCACTTGAATGTGATGTTCAGAGAAGAAGAGAATGCAGGGAGAACATACCTCCTGCAACACAGCAGATCCCATCAATGGAGTTTCTAGCAACAAACTATCTGATCTATGATTTGTAGTCAGGTTGCAGTCAAGAGTCACTTTTTGAGTGATAAAGGAGTGTGTAGAACCCGGATCAATTAAAACAGATACAACGCAAGATATAGGCATATCAGAATATATCAACTCCATCTGACCTGCCACAACCTGAGGGTTGATCACTGCATCAGGTGGATTCATCACATAAAACCTCGTCGTTGCTTATGGTTGATTCAGTGCTCGTTGACTAGGTGTCTATGATCCAACTTGGTACGCTTGTCCACGTCCTCTAGATCCTCATAAAAACTGTCTCCTTTGAGATCCTTGCTGACTTTGCCTCTGGGGTTGAGTTACACTCACTTCTCTAGCTCTGCAATCTTTCATCAGATGTCCCATCTTTCCACATATATAACAACTTATGTTCAGTTGTTGTGGTCTGGGTGGTCCTGTAACCGACATAGATGTTGAAGTGCAAGCTCCTTCTAGTGGTAGGATTCGTCCTATACCCCTATTCGACGTCCACTATGTCTGGGTACTGAATCTAGGTGGTGGTGTAGGCACAGAAAACCTAGGCTTCTTGAAATCTTTAGATGAGGATCCTTGGAACTGGGAATACATCCTCTTATTCTTGGTTTGTCTCTTCTCTGACATAGACCTCTCTACCCTTCTAACAGACTCCATAAAGGTAGCAAACCTTTCCCTATTCTCTAGAGCAGACACAAGGGTGGTCAACTCAGCGTTTAATCCTTTATTAAAATGCCTAATCCTTTCTTCATCTGTAGTTGCCATATGCGGGCAGAACCGCAAAAGCTCCATGAACGTAACCTTGTATTCGCTAATGTTCATAGGTCCCTACCTTAACCTCTCAAACTGAGAGATTTTCTCATCCAGAAATGTCTTAGGGAAATATATGTTGATAAATTCCCGTCGAAAAGCTTCCCATTCAATCTCCACACCTGGCCTTTTCTGTTCTTCCATGGTCCACCAGTGACCAACACTCCCCTTGAGAAGATATACCGCATGCCTAACCTTCTCAGCTTCTGGGATGTTCATGATTCTAAAGGCCTTCTCTAGTTCAGTTAACCACAAGTCGGCATCTGTAGGGTCAGCTGTTCCAGCATACTCTGTGGCTCCAACTCGGCGAAGTTGTTCAAACGCCTTTCTGACTCCTTGTCCTTCAGGATGGGTAGGTGCCCTAGGTGTAGGTATAGGTATCCTATCAGTCATGTGTGTCATGGCAGTCATAAACTGCCCAAACATGGCTTGGACGGTTGGGTTCCCCATGTCAGTTGGATTGAACTGGGGCAGTTCAGGCACTGGTTTTTCTCTTTCTAGGTTTCTTGCACCTCCTCTGGGTACAGGGACACTACTTTCTACAACGTGTTCTTCATGTGGTCCAGACATCCTTAGTTTTATCTTCTCCTCCTGATGAACAGAAGACACTATCAGATATACTGGAAGGCACTAGAATAGATTCAACATCCTAAGTCCTATGTCTCTACAGACTCAGTGAACCTAGATCTCTGATACCACTAAACTGTGACGACATGTCTCGAAAAATAAGATCAACGAATGTAAATAATGCGGAAGTGATTAATTAGCAGCAGAATTATTGAAAATTACTAAAAATTTAAAACTTTTCATAAAGAGATCTACAAACGGTAAAACTCTTTCATAAAAGAACATGATAAGTTATTTACAGACTGATCCATCATTACATCTCTGTAATAATCACATCTCAAGGGTAACAAACATCAATTGCCCTGTTAACTGTTCAAGGCAAGATACAAAATCTCGAGGTATTACGCCAAAATTGCAGATCTATATTAAACATCTACTAACTCCTAGGACCTGAGAGTACAGAGATGACACATAGGAAATTCTATCTATAAGACTTGATAGATAGTGTCTCCACATGAGGATCACTACTGTCCCTGATGTTGTTGCTGCTGCTGTTGTTGTTACTCATCCACTGATGGGTTCCTTCGTCCTCGGCATCAGCCTAAAAAGTCGAATCCCATGGGGGTGAGACAATTGTATAGTTATCCCAGTGAGAGTTATAACTCTCTGCTAGAAGCATTGTTATTGCAATAAAGGAATAATCATTGAGAAGTAACACTATAATTATTCAACAGCAGGTAAAACATTGTATAAGCTAAGTAAAGCAACATTCTTTTAGCAATCATTTCAATTATAACTTAATTGAATGACAAGACGTATATCAATAAGTAATATGAAGAATATGTATACTAGTTATTCAACTAGAGCATTATAAACAATGTATCATCAATCATTGTTTCTCGTAGTTCAACCTAAGCAGTTATGCTACACGACTGATTATGTTTTTCAACCATATTTATGCCCCGAGGAGATGAGTTACACCTCTCATACTCCAACCGACCATTACGAAATCGCAATCGGTACCATACGTAGGTCATCAGAAGAGCCAGATTCCTGTGACCTCATCTTCCTCAGTCGGTGTGAGGATCATCATGCAGGACATCTTGTGTCTCTACCATAATAGCTTTCCAGGGTATTCTGGCAACTTCGCTATTAGAGTTACAGTGGCATGATGTACTCTCTTCTCCATCGAGGGATTTCTTGTTTATCTCTCATCGATGCAGTATTAACAACATCATCGGGAGATTAGTGATACATCATCCCGGCATAAACATATAATGAAGGATTAAGAGATTAATTGTACATCTCACATCAATTCCTACATTAGTACGTCAGGATATTCGCGTCATAACCCCCACATACTCAAAAGTATGCTCTCCAGGAGTTCCCTTAGGAAAACGTATTTCACCATCATTTAATTTCTGACAATGATGGATCTATGGTCAGGGCTCTACATGATATCATTATACTTGATTATTTAAGTACATTATAGCATTCTTTTAGCATCAGGCATGTTTTCAAACATAAACTAATAAAACAATTGCTATAAAGAAAGAGTACTAATTGTGTCAAGTTCATTTCACATCCAATTATCATTGGGATATCAATCCCTAACCATCTTATCATTATGGTTTAAGAATATGGGTATTCAAACCCTTCGATTATCAAAACACTTATTACCAAGTAACATATTGTCATTAAGTCTTTTTAACAGTATGACCTTGATTGTAACAATGCAAATATTTCTCATGGCTATCACAGCCTGTCAATCTCATATGTTACCTCTCACTAGGCAACATAGAAAATCATTACTTTCAAAGCTTATAAAGTGCTTTAATAAATATGACATCATAGCCCTTACCTGACTATGTTCACCATTTCATAAAAGCCTGCATAATTAATACATTTGATAATAGGCAATTTATCTCTATATCAGCATATTGCAAAACAAAGATAATCTTTCAATTCAAGGGTTGTACCACTATGCCATTAATAGGGTTATGTTTTCCCTATTCAATTCAATTAGGGTTATTCAACCCCTTTATCTTACAAAGGCATAATGATTACTCATTTCATACTAAAGTATAGTGTTTCATGCTTAAAAGCATAACTCAAAATTAGGGTTTACTGTTCATACCATCACATTTCCCTAGATTAGGGTTTACTATTCACATTACAATGAATTAAGATCATACCAACATCATGTATGAGGCTTACTTCCATTAATGTCTTTAAATTAGGTTAAGATTCATTAACCATCATAATTAGGGTTTCCATGATCTCACTATAAAGGATCATACCCTAATTAGATACATTCATACATGTTGGAAGTTTATTACTTGATTCTCATTCATATTAGGAGTCTTCTCTCTCCTCTTTCTATTGGATGATGTTTACATCACTCTTGATTAGGTTAAGTCAAATCAACCTTGACATCATGGGTTATAACATTACTATTGTAATCATCATGGTTCACTTGTTCAAAAGGTGTTAGTAACTCTATCCCATTAAGGGTAGTTTTGTAATGTTCTCCATTGATTATACATTAATCAACTAATTACTTGGTCCCTTAATCACTTTAGGTAACTTTGAGGTTTAGGTTAATCAACCACTAAACCATCTTGACCACTAAGGCATCAAATGTTCTTAACCTTTTTAGACCTCAAACGGTCTTGCACAAAAACTCCCCAAACGGTCTTGGATGGACCTTGAAACTGTTTGGGGTTGTTGACCGTTTGGTCTAGTTTGACTTTTGAAACCATTTGGTAAAGTGCACACTCAAGACCGTTTGCCCAAAATGAGGTGAAGACCGTTTGGTCAAGTTTGACTTTGAAACCGCATGGACAAAACTGATCTTGAAACCGCATGAGATCAAACAGTTTGGGATCATTTGGTCCCAAATGGTCTTGAGACTGTTTGGACCCAAACGGTCTTGAGACCGTTTGGACCAAACCACCTCAAAACCGCATGGACCAAAAAGTGTCTCAATCACTTCAATTGAGTTAGGGTTTCCAATGTTGAACCCCTCAATCAACCATGCACTTGTTAGCCACTCATCAATTAAGTCAATTAGGTCAACCATCAACTAATTTGACACTTAATTGACCCTCAATTGATCATCAATTAGGGCTTGGATCAATTGGATTAGGGTTTGGAATCGATTACCCTTCAACACACATCAACATGAGTCTAATTGATTTGAAACCTTGAACCATTATTCAATTTGGTCATGACCTGACCCCAAACGGTCTTGGGATCATTTGGATGACCTCCAAACGGTCTTGAGACTGTTTGCTCAAGTCAACACCAAAATCTAACTCAACCTATTAAGGTTTGGCTCATTGATTTGATCATTAGGTCACTAATCAATTATACTTCAACCTGCTATCCTTAGATTTCCAACCACTTGACCATAGTCAACCCTAGACCTCCAAACGGTCTTGGGTGACCCCCAAACGGTCTTGAGACCGTTTTCCCATTATTTCATCAAAAACCAAGTCATTCACTTAAAGTTTGAACCCTAAGTTTAGTCACAAAATCAGCACTCAATTGCTCATCAACTTGATATCATTGGACCCTCACTTGGTCAACCCTACTTAACCCTAGACCTACAAACGGTCTTGGGTGATCACCAAATGGTCTTGAGACCGTTTGGGTGATCCCCAAATGGTTTTGAAACCGTTTGGGTCACTCAACCCAAACTTCAACATGATTGAATTATTGAAATCAGCAATAGACCCGATTAGGGTTTAGGTGACTAATGGGCCTTCAATTGGTGATTCTCTTGGAATTACTTGATGATTTTTGGTGGGTGATTAGTCCATATTGTTTACAAAAGACCTCCAAATGGTAAACTCATGGTCAACGCATCCAAACGGTCTTGGACCATTTGCTTCCATGTGTTCTTGGTTGAAAACGTTTGCATTCAAATGGTTTGAGATCGTTTGCTCCCCAACGGTTTGGGAAACCATTTGTGCAAGGTATTAGAGACCGTTTGATAAAGTTTCTTTTTGGATAAACATTGGCATTAACGTCAT
This sequence comes from Alisma plantago-aquatica, assembly GCA_963693085.1. Lineage (NCBI taxonomy): Eukaryota > Viridiplantae > Streptophyta > Magnoliopsida > Alismatales > Alismataceae > Alisma > Alisma plantago-aquatica. The sequence continues at coordinate 485,956,726 of OY856415.1, forward strand.
CATATTCTACCTCAAGAATAGGGGCTGTTCTTCACGGAATTGCTAGCAAGAACACACAAAGGTGTCTAAAGAATTAGAACAAGCAACGATTCTAGGAGAAGAAGATGCATTAACAAAACTTAAGGGTTAGAGTTATAAAACCCACCTCTAGGACTGATCCAGAGCTCCAAGCTTCATAGATTTAACGGTGGCTTGAGCTCCAATAGGTGTCCAAGGTCCGTTCTTCAGGTTTTGGATGGAGAAGATGGCTAGAAAGAAGAGTTGTGTGAAGAAAACCAACAAACCAACCTTGTATTTGGGTTTCCACCATGAATTTGAGCTAGGTGATGATCAAAGCTTACCCAAACCAGCTTGGTCATCCTTCCTCTGCTCCAGAGCTCCTCTAGGTCGGTCCAAAGCAAGAAGATAAGAAAAGGAATAAGGGAAATGATCCCTTGCTTGTTGTTAAGAATCCTTATATACTTTTGGATATTTTCAAGGCAAAGGAAAAGATAGTTATCTCTTTTATTTCCTAACATATCCACCATGGATTGCCCCCTCCATGGACATGTTTCTTCCTCCTAATCACATGCAAAACTACTCCCTTATACAAGGTTTAAAGGAAAAGAAACCAAACACCTTAATAAGTTATATATATATTAAAGGCCATTTGCTTAATTCTTGATTATTTTAATATCAAGATTGTCTCTCCTTCTTGATCCTTCTAATGAGGCGCCCCTCTCAATTTATTTGCTCAACTATATGCCAAGAAACATGAGAGGTACTCTATAGGATACATTTTACATGTTGGACCCTAGGTTTTGGGTAATTTGCACATTACACCAAAACTAGGTTTTAAAGCACAAGGATTACTCTACAAGCTATACCTTGGTGCCCAAGCTTGTGGAATCCATACCACCATATCATATGCATTCTTATGATGTCTAAACATCAGAGGAACATCTCAAAATGTGCAATTGGCAAGTTAACCCCTCAACTTGGGTAATTTGCACTTTAGTCCATATTTAACAAAACAATGTTTCAACATTATACAAAAAAGACTGAAATAGAAATATAGGTTCCTCAAAAGCCTTAATTACATTTCAAAAGATAACCACAAGTATATAATCACATATTTAAACAAAACACCTAGGTTTAGTACATAACCCATGTCAGGGATGTTACATAAACTGAAAATAAGAGAGGAAGAACCAAGAAGAAAGTAGGGGAAGTGACAAAAAATATCTCAGCACCACCGACCCAAGTCAGTGGCATTGAGACTTGAAACCCTATATCATAAAGAAGTGGAGAAATTGGTTCCACCAACTTCAATCGGCACAACTAACTTCAATTGGTGGTATCGACATTTCTTTGATGGTCAGGATCAAGACAAAGCACATCTGATGGCCGACAACCAAGTGGTGTCCTAATCCTCCCTAAATAAACTCAAGGGGTCAGTCACCTAAAGGGATCACATTGGGAGGAAGGAATCACATCAGGTCACACCCCATATTCCATTCTATAGTAGAGGCAAGTCACCTGGAGGCCATTTCACCCGGCCGCCCTTGGATGAATAAAATCCCAAGAAGGAAGAAATAATGAGATCACAAAAACCTTTTAGGAGTTTTCTATGGATTTCTTCTCCTCAACCCTTCTTACAATTCTTTGCTGAGAATGAGGGAGTAATCCAACCAATCTTTAGGACTCGGCAGAAGCTCAGTCTTAACTCTATACATGTTCTTATTGTGATTTAATACAAGATAATATTTTGCTTCAAATTTCTATAATGGTAAAGCTTAACTCTCTTGTTTGTGTCTGATCATCATAAGTTTGTAATTAATTGTAACTATTGTAAAAGTAGAGTTAATTAGAAAATCTATCATCATAGTGAATTATGTGTCATGAAAATAGGCTAACCACTATAAAGTAACAATCCATATATAGATCTTATAGTTTATGTCTTTTATATTGATGTTGCAAACCTAGATTGATAATTAGGCTAAACAATGTGTTATTCTACAAAAAGGGTTAGCAGAAGCTACAGAGATGCTAAAATTCAGGACAGTAAAGTAAGTTATGTCGATCTGATAAAATGCATGTATAGTATGAATGGATGATATTGTGGTGAAACCAGATACGAAAATGATCCATCCATCTAATTTCTAATATTCATTTTAACTTCCGCATATTCTAATTCTTGTTTTGATCATAATATCATTCAAAAAACTTCTATTATAGGTCTAGCTAATTGTATCCAGTAAATACTAGTTTTAGTAGTCAGCATTCCCTAAGTTTGACAACTCGGGCCTATTTTGGCCTAGTATTGTACGACACTTACACTTGTGTTTTATACACACATTTTAAGCATGTCAAGTTTTTGGCACCATTGTGGGGATTGGTAATTATCTAACACTATGAGTGTTGAAAGCGAACACTCTAGGCCATTTTCTAATTGTTATTTTTTTAAAATTGCAAAATCATTTTTGCTTTTTCTAAGTATATGTGATTCTCATAATCCATTTTCCTTTTTAGGTACTTGTTCATGGTCCATACCCAGACTATAGACTACGTCGAGCCTTCATCACCACCACCACCTGAAGGAAATTTGGAGTTTGAATAGGAGTAGGAGATCCCAGAAGAACTTGAGGTACCAGTTCTAGTTAAAGACATGTCTAACCATTGGGATGGTAAGAACGGTGATGGTAGGGTCTTCGACGATGAGAAAACAATATGGGAGAAGATTAAAGCCTCGTCTGTCAGGGCACAATTGGGTCTCGATAGAAGGTCAGCTATCGATGTGATGAGCTATAAGAGAGATCATGGACTTGGATCTTTCATCAAGTCCCAAGCTTTTCAGATGAATAGTAATGAGAAACCCATGTAACACAATAAAAAATTTATTGAAATTTGCTTCATGATTAAATTAAATTGCATCCTTTCATTCGTTTTCTACTTAAAATTGTTTCCTTATTCTCCAACAGATAGGGATAGAACACGGTTTTTAAGTTTAACTTCTAAACCAGTAGGATCATGGGAAGAAATTATTGATGCTTTCTTCAAAATATACTTTCCACCTAAAAATACCAACAATATGGTCAGAAATCTATTGGTTCAAGAAACATACCTAGTCTAGGAGCAAGTTCAAAAATAATACCCTGACAGCAGTGTGCACCTTTCTTCAAGTCACACCCAGAAAACATCAGCAACAACTCCTAGTTGATAACCATGGATAATTGTTGACCTTGTCTTCTGAGTGGTAGGGAACAACCTCACACAGACCATTGAGAACTCCTGTCATTCTAAAAGAATAGATAAGAAGGAGTTTTCCCTTCTAGTCAGTGTACTAGCACCAACTTTCTCTCCCACAATTGTTCTCACTTACTATCCCTCCCTTTATCAGATAGAACTTGCTCGATTTCTCTCAGTTACCACAACCAGAGAAGACAAAAAATTTCAGAGCTAATTGATGTGTCTGAGAAGCCCCCATTACCCACTATTTATAGTAGGGTCAAGGTTAGGGTTCCCAGTTTGAGCGGGAGTCGAATTGGATGGAATTTAATGAATTTTCAAATCCTACAAGTGGCGAAAGAATCAGTTCACAGGTGAACCGATCAGCCGGCATGTGAACCTATTGGTTCAATCCTTAAATTGGTCATTTCATCATGTATCCTAGTCAAAATTGTATTGGCAATTAATATCCAATTAATGCACAATATGACGTCATCACTAATCCTTCATCTAATCAAATTGACCATTGGTTGGGTGGTTCATCACATGAACCGGTCATTTGAGACCTTGAGCCTATTTGTTCACTATGTGAACTGGTCGGTTCATGCCCCAGCTCAGCCAATATTCAACCAATTCAGTCTCAATTCACTTGATACTCCAACTGATAAGTTTAACACTTGAACTGATCAGTTCAGAGTCCAGTCAGTAAATCATTCAACCATTATTGTTTGAATTGAATACCTAACTGTTTACAAATCAAGTTTAAACTATATTCATGAATGAACTCCTATTACAAGTGTATCCTATGTGTGTGACCCTATAGGTTCCAAGTTACGTTGGCAATGAAAGTCAAGAACTAATTTATGACATCACAAGTAATGAGTAGTATCTAGCAACACATAATTGCTATACAAGTAATTCAGAAAGTTGAAGAACAACTTCAACTTACAATTTGTCATTGGTGTTATAGTGATTGTATAATTCCTTTGTCACTGATATCCAAATTGAACTCTAGACATGGAATTATCATCCTATCAACATTCAATCCATGTTCCTTGAAATAGAGCAGACTATCCAAGATATATGTGATCTCAATATCATATATAGATTCACATGTGCATGCATGCTTTTCTCACTCTCACTTATCAAGTGGCCTAGATATCAAACTCTTATATGAGGGATGAATCCCATCTACATCACTTACAATCATACCCATGTGTCAAAATCCACATGAGCACCACCTTTATGGTAACCCTTATTCAAGGTCATGGTGGATGATGTCAAAGTACATCGAACAACATGTGATGTGTGTATTGACTTCAGGTCTAAGAACCACAATCACCACTATCCCTATGAGAGATGACTCTGGATATCGATTATGGTTTTCATGTGTCACTCTCAAGGTGGGTCTTTCTGATACACTATTCTCCAACAAGTATCTATGTGTTTGGTTTGAAATCACATATCATGACTGATGATATTTTGTCATCAATCAACAAACACTCTCATCTTAGGTGTCATTGTTGTCTATTAGGCTTCCGTAATAACATCCGACTAGGATCATAACAAGAATGTACATACTCTTAACATCGATATGATCTCATTGTTCAAGTCATCAACTGGAAGACACACATCATTGAGTAATGTCATTCTTTAGACTTTCATTATGTTTCATCATTATCTCATAACTGAATAAAACATAATAAATTAGAACATTTCCTTCATTTATTAATCATCATATGATTGGATCTATGGACATCCATAAAAACAAACTCCCACTTGCACTTGGAGACAATCACCCACAAATCTCATTTTAGTGAATTCAAACATGTCCATCATGTTTCTGCTACACAAGTTCTGATCCAACTGGTCTGCAAAATTTTCCTTTAATCGATGTATTGCATGTTTCACCTCTTTGTTGCATGAGCTCTCGTATGTGATGGAATTCTTATAGTATTCTATATGATATTCCATGCCAAACCAGTAGCTCCATTGTTGTCATAGTATTTCTACTATGTCATCAATGGTTGGAACACCCCCTAAGTTCATTTATATGAACTTCTAGATCCATACAATATCATTTGGTGTGTTCGTAGCACCAGGATATTCAACTTCTATTGTAGAATTATATAATGGTATGTAGCTTGGAACTTTTCCAACTTACAGTTCTTTTTATAAGGTCAAACACAAGTTTTAGATTGTGATCATTAATTTTCTTTTTCATTTTAGAAGCTTGCATTGATGTAACTCTTTTTAGGAACCAATCCTAAGTGCTTCTCAAGTACTTATGGATGTTCTCTGTGATATTCCAATGACCTTCATTGGAATCTGACAAGTATCATCTTGTCATGTCCAATACATACAAGATAATGGGATGTTATACTGCATACCCGACAGATCCAATTGTGAATGCATATGGCATCTTACTCGTGATTTCCATTCTTCATAAGAATTGAAATACAGGGTTCACGAGAGACTAATCCCATGAATCATGGACAAATTTTCTCTTATTCAACCATGTATGTTAGACTCCTTTAGCATCTTACCAATGTATGTGCTCTTATTTAGGTTAAGAAGCTTTCCATATCTATCTCTATATATCTCAATTCATATCACATAGGATGCTTCCCCCAAACCCTTCTAGAGAAGGTACTTTCCTTGCCAGGTTTCAATACTTATAGTATTGGGATGTTATTCCCCATCATTATATGGAATATAAATATGCTCCCACTAAATCTTTTGTAATCATAGATTTCATCTTCATTTTGACTAAATTCAAACTCTTTGAATATTTTGTCAAATCAAAGAATCCATTTCTAAGATGCTTGCTTCAATCATATTGATTGCCCTTTGTAGCTTATAGACTATATTTGTATTAATGGAGTCATAAAACCTTCAAGATGTGTCACATACACATCATCTTAATTATTCCTTTTAAGGAATGTGGCTATAGTATCATATGCCAAACCTCATATTCTTAATAAACTGCAATGTCAAGCATGATCATAATGGACTAAACCATGGTAATCAGTAAAGAGAATTCATCATGTTCAACACCTTGAACTTGTTTGAAACCCTTTGCAACCAATATGCTCTTATAGGTTATCCTTTTTGGTCTTCCTCTTGATGACCCAATTTCACCCTATGGGTTTTACCCCCACCAAGGTCATAACTTGTTGATGTACATGGAGTCCATTTTGGATACAATGGCCTCAAACCATTTCTTAGATTAAGGTCCCTCAATATCTTCTAGATAGGTTGTTGATTCATATTCTTATGACCAACACACTACCTATCTAAGTTATAAGATTCACATCTTTAAATCTCAAGGCATGTTATACTAGTTTTATGAGATTGTGTGTTACATTAGGAACTTGAGATTCTACAACAATTTATGATTCTCATTTTTCTTACAACACATGTTTAGGTTCAAATGTTTTCTTATTGATATAGAAATTTTTGAGTTCTACTTTTCTCCCATTGATTCATTTAAAATTAAATTCCTCTTAAGGAATTAAGCTAACCTCATAACAAACTCTTTTGTTGTTTGATTGGGATAAAAGGTAGCATTCAACAAACTAATATTTCTATAATTTGTGGATTAAGCCTTTCTAAGAATTTATTTCTTGTATAAGTTTTTCATCCTAATAATTATAAAAGAAATATCAGGACATCTCCCATGCCATATCTCATATGGTATCTTTTGAACCATTTCAGAAAGTACATTGTTTTAGTGTAAAGCATGTGCCCAAAGAGGATATTAGAAGATAGGTTTGATTCATTGATAACTACACCATGACTCATTAGGATGTGACTCCTTCTTTCCGATACATCATTCTATTTCAGGTAAAGTACATTGTGATCTAGTATCACTATATCTCCAAAAGGTTCTCAAACTCTTGGTTCAAATTTTTTTAACATTGATCATATCAAAGTATCTCATTACTTTTTACCAAGGCGATTATGTACTTCATTCATGATCACTTTGAACACTTCTAGAGATTGATGTTTGTATTTCATTAAATACAAATTACTATATCTATGAGACAATCAGTAAATATAATGAGGTACTAACAACTACAACATTTATTATAAAAGGTCTACATACATCAATATGTACAATCCTTACTAGAATACTCGCGCTCTCGCAACATCTAGTGAAGGGTGCTTTTGTCATATTTCCTAATGGTAAGATTTGCATGTCTTCATTGGTTCAACAACCACAAGAGAGTATACAAACATCATTATGTATTTTAGAAATTCATTTCTCATTTATATGATCTAGATGACAATTATATGTATTCATTGTTTGAGTTATCAAGTTTTATTCTTTTGGTATTTGCATTATAAACATTTATCTTTGGATCTAGAAAAAAAAGAGCATAAGATATTTTGTGATACTTTCCATATAAGATCATGTCTTTGGAAATAGAACATTGACTATTATTCATAATCATCCTTGTCCATACAAGAGGTAGAAAGTAAAATGTATCTCTTATGGGCAAAATAAAATAGCAATTCATTAACTCTATTACATGCCCTGTGGGCTGAGACAAATTCTAGATTTTGATTGTTGTGGCATGATCTCTTGCTCCATTTGTGATGCATAGTCCAACCTTGTCCCTTTGTAAAGGCATACTTCTTTTCAAATCCTACATATTCGAACATATGTGAGATCTACAACCGATATCATATACCCAAGTTGAAGAAGTAATTAAATTTATCTTTTAACTTATATACCTAAAGTGGAGATCTCCAACCCCTCCTTCTTATTTAGTTCCTCTAGATAGAGAGGGAAAATCCTCTTCTTGTGTCCAGGCTATTGACAGTGGTGAAAATTGCCTCCCTTTTTCACCACTCCCTTTGCCTTAGTGTTGAAGACTTGGGCTTCTGACCAGATTTAGAACTCTTCATAGCTTTTCCTTAGCCTTTAGACTTCCCCTTTGATCTATTGATCATCATCACAGACTTGAGATTGTCTTTCTTCATTTGTGCCTCAAATGTTCTCAACATGCCAAGTAACTTTGTCAGCGGCTTGTCAAAGTCATTCATGTTGTAGTTCATGACAAACGTACTGTATGATTCTGGTAGAGACTGTAGAATCACATCAGTTTCCAACTCTTGGCCCATGGGAAATCCCAGTCTAGTAAGGTTCTCCACATACCCAATAAGCTTAAGCACATGAGGACCTACTAGATCTCCTTCTACCATGTTGCATTTGAATTGTGCCTTAGAGACATCATATCTCTCATGTCTTTCCTGATCTTTGTACGTGTTCTTAAGATGTGTGATTATCTCAATAAGATCCATGTTCTCATATTGTCTCTAAAACTCATAGTTCATGGAGAACAACATTAGGCATTTGACATCAACGACATCTCCAATATGCTTCTTGTATGCATCCCTTTCAGTCTTAGGTGCAGTGGGAGCAGGTTCACCTGGCTCTGGTGCATCCAGGACATAGAGCTTACTCTCCTGTGTGAGAACAATTCTCAACGTCCTGAACCAATCATCGAAATTATTCCCATTTAACTTGTCCTTCTCAAAGACTGATCGCACAGAAAAAGTGTTGTTTATTGCCTTTTAATTCTAAAAAAGAAATTTACAATTTTGTCAAAACATTTTTTATTCGATTTTATTGTAATAAAATTTGACAATTTTTAATTAGGCCTTTTAATTAATTATCACTCTCACTATTTTTTTCAAATTGATAGCCCTAAAATATCAATTCGGAAGATTGTAGCGCACAACCTTATAGTGAGCCAAGATCCAAAACAATTGAATTAATACCCAGTCAACGCTGGCATCCATAATCAATCATTAAGGTAGGAAGCATTTTCCAATTGCATCTTATGCAATTCTTGGGTAGATGATATGCACAAATCTTTTCCATAGTCATTTGCACACTTCTATGTGATTATTCTCACTAAGATCACTTAGTTATGTCTGGCCCAAAATCCAACATGATAGAAATGCACCATGCTTGATAGGCCCATATAACTACCATCACCCTTCCATGATATGTTGGGAAATATGATACAAAGCAGGTAATAGAATTTAAATTTTTATCTATCATATTCCCATAATCAGTAGATTGCATCAATAACTATAATACAAGAAGGATGGTTTATGGATATACCTAGCCCTAGAGCAAGTCCAGTGACAATCCTTGTCATTTTAGATGTGCAACTCAGAATCCTAGTTACACTGGGACACATCTAACGGTTGCACCTCCTTGTTCTGCACCACAGACTGCAACCACGAACATTGTCTTCTTCAGCAGATCCTCTTGGCACAGATTGCTGGTTTACATTGTCCTCCAAGCGGCAAACAATGATTTCCCACCTCTATGGTAATCTACACAGACCGCCTAGAACTCTTGTCATCTTGTCAGACTGGACAGGAAGGATTTGTCCCTCCTACTGGCATACTGGTCACCATCTTGCTCTCCCACCATGACAAATCTCAGTTGTTCTCTCCCTTGGCTATCCCTCCCTAGTCGGGTAGGACTTGCCTAGGCTCTTGTGGTTACCACAACCAAAGAGGACAACAGTTGTCAGATGAATGAATTCTCAGTTGTCTATGTTGTACTCTGGGAAGCCCCCAGTACCCCTCTATTTATAGTAGAGGCTAGGGTCAAGGTTCCTAGTTGCTATCAAATGTTGTATTAATGTGCGGGAGTGGAAAGGACCGGAAGAACTTGAATTTTCACAACAATTTTAGAAATTACACAACCTACAACTGCCAAAATGGTCGTTTGGCTCAGCCAGATGGTCATTTGGCATGTGAGACAATCATCTCACACTACAAGATGGTCGTTTTGCAATTTCTAGTTGTGCATGAATTTGGCAAACCAGTTCCCATCAATGTTAGACATTGATTTCCTTGTGCAACAAGTATTTCTCAAGTGAAATGAATAGAGGAATAACTAGAACCTTACCCAACCGAACTAAACCATCTTGCCCATGTGTGATGGCCGGTTCAACCAGAAAGTCATCTGGTGAACTGAGTCGATCCCGTTTGATCGGTTCGGTCTGTTCCATTGTCAATTTTAACACACAACCATGACTCACACCTAGACGCCCATCTTAACACTTGAGATGACCGTTTAGCACTTCCACACGGTCATCTCAACACTTGATATGGGCATTCAGAAGTGTTGTCAGCTTGTTTGTTTCCTGAATCAAATTCTTAAACACTTTAGCACTTAATTCAACTATCATTCGAGATCTGAACTCCTCTTCTAGGTCAAGACCTATGTGTGTGACCCTATAGGTCTTATATTACATTAGCGGTGAATGTTCATAACAACTTATGACATCACAAGCAAAGAATGGTGCCTAGTCACTCATCAATGCTACCCAAATAAATGAAAAAGTTGGGGAACAACTTCAACCTACAATCTATGTATGGTGTTGCAGTGTTTGTATAGTTCCTTTGTCACTGATGTCCAGATTGAACTAGAGGCGTGGAGCAATCACCCTTGTTATTTTTCAATCCTTTTATTGAACCAAGAGAAGATTGTCTGATATATATGTAAGCTCAATATCACACCTTGACTCACATGTGCATTGTCATGCTTTTCTCAGTATAGCTAATCAAGAGGCCTAGGATATCACACTCCAATAGGAGGGACAAATCCCATGTCTATCACTCACAGTCAATACCCATGTGTCAAAGACACCCAATCATCACCGTTATAACAATCAATATTTCAAGACAACGTTTGATGATGTCAAAGTGTACCCAACGACATGTGTTGAGTGTAGTGATTTCAGTCTAAGAACCACAACCACCACCATCGCTGTGAGAGCTGACTATGACTTCCATGGTGATGGCTTCCATGTGTCAGTCTCACAGTGGGTCTATCTAATACATTTTTGTCTAACATGTATCAGTTGCTTGGTTTGATATTTCCATATCATGACTAATGATATTTAGTCATCAACCAACTCACACTCTAATTTTATGTGTCATTGTTGTCTATCATCCTTCCACAATGACAACCAATCAGGTACGTAATGAGAATATGTATAGTACTCTTAACATCCATATGATCTCATCCACAAGGTTAGTAACTTGATTACATACATCATTGAGTAATACAATTCTCTAGACATTTATAATGTTACATCATTATCTCATAACTAAATAAATAGAATAAATTGCAAGCTTGCCTTTATTAATAATCAAATCATTTGTACATGATATGCCATTACAATCATCATATGATTGTCTCTCTGGGCATACATAACCAACAAAATCCCACTTGCACTTATAACCAATCACCCATTAATCTTATTTTGAGTGATCTAAAATGACCATCATGCTTCTGCTGTGAAAGTACCATTATCAAGGAATTAGAAACATTGCTCTCAGTTGGAACTTTACAAATCTTAACATCTACTAGCTATAATATTTCTTGTATGAGATGATAGCACCTTTGTATATGTTTTGAGCACTGATGCGATCTGGGTTCCTTAGCTTGTGTAATAGCTCCATTATTGTCACAATATAGCTCGATTGCCTCACTGATGCTAGGAACGACCCCATTTTTTGTGATGAACTTCTTTATCCATACAACATCCTTTGATGCACTTGATGTAGCAATATACTCGACATATGTTGTAGAATCAACAACTATTTCTTACTTGTAACTCTTCCAGCTCACAATTCCATTATTGAGGAAAAACATGAATCCCAATTGTGATTTGTAATCATCTTGATCAGTCTGGAATCTTGCATCGGTGTAACCTTTTACGACCAACTCTTCCTCTCTGCCATAGACTAAGAATTGTTCCTTAGTCCTTCTCAAGTACTTGAGGATGTTCTTCATGGCTAACCAGTAAGCATCAACTAGATCTTATTGATATTTGCTAGTCATGCTCAAGGCATACAAGATGTCTGGATGGGCACACAACATTACATATATAATTCATCCAATTATCGAGGCATATGGAATCACACTCATGCATTCCCTTTCTTCACAAGAATGGGGACATTGAGCTCTAGATATGGGGACACCATGACGCACATGCAGGTTTCCTCTCTTTGAGTTCAACATGCTGAACCGCTTCAGCACTTTGTCAATGTATGTGCTCTGACTTAGTCAGAGAAGTCTTCTAGATCTATCTCTATAGATCTATATCCCCAAGATGTAGGATGCTTCTCCCAAGTCTTTCATAGAGAATGTATTTCCTAGCCATGTCTTTACCTTTTGTAAAGTAGGGATGTCATTCCCCATAAATAGTATGTCATTTACATATAATATGAGGAATGTCACTATGCTCCCATTAACCTTCTGGTACACACAAGGTTCATCTTCATTTTGAACAAGCCCAAACCCTTTGACTGTCTCATCAAAATGAAGATTTTAACTTGGAGATGCTTGCTTCAATCTATAGATTGACATTTGTAGGTGACATACTTTATTGGCAAACTTCGAATCTATAAACCCCTCAGGTTGTGTCATGTACACATCCTCAACAATATTCCCATTAAGGAATGCGGTTTTAACATCCATTTGCTAAATCTCATAGTAATGATAAGCTGCAATAGCAAGCATTATCCTGATGGATTTAACCATGGCCAATGGAGAAAAGGTTTCATCATAGTCAACACCTTGAACTTTTATAAAACCCTTTGCAACTAATCTACCCTTATAGGTTTGGACCTTTCCATCCATGTCAATCTTCTTCTTGAAGACCCACTTGCACCCAATGGGTTTTACCTCTTCAGGTGGATCCACTAAAGTCCATACTTTGTTGGTATATATGGATTCTATCTCAGATCTCATGGCCTCAAGCCATTTCTCAAACTCTAGTCTCTCAATAGCATATGTATATTATATTGTCTTATCATCTATGACCAATTCATTGCCTTCTTGAGTCACAAGATAATTAAATCTCTCATGTCAAGGAGTATCCTATTAGATCTACGAGGTCCATATGTTATTTGAGGAATTTGAGATTCCACAAAACTTTGTGAATCTTTTGGTTCCTCTTGTACATCTAATGGTTTAATGTTTTCTTGTTGGTCTCGAACCTCTTTGAGTTATACTTGTCTCCCACTATTTCCTTTGTAAATAAGTTCCCTCTCTAGGAATACAACCTCTCTAGCAACAAACACTTTGTTGTCAGATTGGGAATAAAAGTAATATCATTTAGTTTCCTTAGGATATCCAACAAAATAACATTTATTAAATCTTGGGCCAAGCTTTTTAGGAAACATTTTCTTGACATAAGCTTCACAACCCCAAATTTTCATAAAAGACATATTGGGGTAGTTCCCATTCCATATCTCATATGGTGTCTTTTGAACTAATTTAGATGGTACTCAGTTTAGTGTAAATGCGACGGTATGTGGAGCATGTCCCTAGAAGGTAGTTGGAAACTCAGCTAAACTCATCATTGATCGCACCATATCTAGTAATGTGTGATTTCTTCTTTCTGATACACCATTATGCTGAGGTGTTCCAGGTGGAGTCCACTGGGATACAATCCCATGGGCTATGAGAAGGTCTTCAAACTCTTGGTTTAAGTATTATCCACCTCAGTCAGAATGAAGTGCCTTAATACTTTTACCAAGTTGATTATGTACTTCATTCATAAAATCCTTGAACTTTTCAAGAGCTTCTAACTTATGTTTGATCAATCAAACATAGCCATACCTACTGAAGTCATTAGTGAAGGTAATGAAGTACTGATACCCACCTCTAGTTTTGTTCGAAAAGTTCCACATACATCAGTATGTATGAGTCCTAATAGATCACTACCCCTCTCATTGTTACCAGTGAAAGGGGCCTTATCCATCTTTCCCAACAAATAAAATTCACATATCTCTAATGATTCAAAATCAAAAGAGTCCAGATAACCATCTTTATGGAGTCTAGATATGTGATTCTCATTTATGTGTCCTAGACGACAATGCAAAAGGTATGTTTTGTTTTAGTCATTGAGTTTATGCCTTTTGGTATTCATGTTATATACACCTATCTCTAGATCTATCAAGTATAGATCATAAGATGTTGGGGCACTTCCATAAAAGATCCCATCTTTACTAATATAACATCTTCCATTCTTTATTAGAAATTTGAATCCTTTCTTGTCCAAACAAGATACTGATATGATGTTCCTATTAATGGTAGGTATGTAATAGGAGTTCTACAACTCTATTACAAGCCCACTTGGTAGAGTTAACTCATAGGTTGCAACCGTGTTGGCCGCAACTCTTGCACCATTAGAAACATGCAGTTCAACCTCACCTTTCTCTAAAGGTCTACTTCTTTTCAGATCCTTTACATTTAAACAAATGTGTGATCCACATGCAGTATCAAGTACCGATAATGAGTAAGTAGTGAACTTAATCTCTATAACATATAACCCAAAAGTAGAGATCTCTATCCCTTGCTTCATCTTCATGGGTTCCCTTATCCTTCTCCTAACTCTGAGTGCAGAAGATTTGGGCTTTTACTTAGCCACAAAATGCTTTTTGGCTTTTCCTTTATCCTTGGACTCAATTTTTCTTATCACTATCATGTATGTTTCCATGTTCATTTGTGCTTTGACATTTGCCAAGATGTCACGCAACTTTGACAGTAGTTCAGCCATGTTGCTCAAGTGATAACACTCAATCAACCAGCTATATGATTTAGGCAATGATTGCAAAATCATATCCATGGACAACTCTTGGTCCAAAGGATATACCAGTTTCTCAAGATGCTCCATGTGCCTAATCATATTAAACATGGGGCTCTATTGGATTTCCCTTTATCAATTTCCTCTCAAATAGAGCCTTGAGACATTATACCTTTCATGCTTATCATGTTGTTTATGTGATTGATAGTTCATATAACCCAGCATAAGGTTCTTGATGTTCACAACATCATGGGCACACTTCAAATAAGCATCCATGTCAGTTATAGGAAAATTTGAAGTGGATACTGGATTAGGTGTTTCAGGATCATGCAGAACACTTCTCAAGGTCTTGAACCAGTTATGGAAAAAATCTCATTTAATTTCTCCAAACGTGATGATTTGTTTTCCATTTGGTTCTACAAGAAATAAAATTTGCATTTGTCAAAAACCCTTTTGATTTGATTTGATTTGATTTGAAAATATTGACGATATAATTAGGTCTTTTATTATTATCTTTCCCACTATTTATTCGAATTGATAGACATCTATATTAATTCAGAATATT
This sequence comes from Alisma plantago-aquatica, assembly GCA_963693085.1. Taxonomy (NCBI): domain Eukaryota; kingdom Viridiplantae; phylum Streptophyta; class Magnoliopsida; order Alismatales; family Alismataceae; genus Alisma; species Alisma plantago-aquatica. Next base: position 485,972,134 of record OY856415.1, read on the forward strand.
GCAGCATATAATATTCTAGTGGGTAAGATCAAAAATAATTCAGTCAATACCCAACCAACGTTCGCGCTCATGACTAATTGCTAAGGTAGGCAACAATTGTCAATTGCACCATATGCAACTCTTGGATAGATGATATGCACAACTCATTTCCATAATCATATGCATGCTTCTGGGCTTAGAATCTCTAAGAATCACTAGTTAAGCCTGACCCGATAGCCAACACAATAATAATGTACCCTGCTTGGCCGGCCCACATTATTACCATCACACTTCTACGAGATAAACATCGTCCACCCTTGGGGTGCCCACACTTGATCAATCATGCTTTTCATGTGTGTTGCTAACAAAAAGCATCTTAGACTTAATATTTTATTTGAGGGAGTTTGTATTTATAAGGATATACATATACTTTATCCAATCACTACATACATAGTACGTATCATATACGTGTTATATCCCACAATGAAAACATGCAATAAACAGAAGTGATGGTTATGGCCAATCCTAATGTAATCTCTTGGAGCCACAAGGAATCACGGTCATCTAGGTCTACATCACATGTAGAAACATGTTGTTGATGAAGATAGGTGCTTGCCAATCTGGGTTGATCAGTTCAACCCTTGAACTGACCGGCTTACCTCCTAGCCAGTTGTTAGGGTGTCTCATCGGTCATCTGGTCCTTCTGTCCACCATTAGATGGCTCCTCTAGTTGATCGATCCCCCCAAGCGATCGGTTTGGCTTGTCCACCATGTCATCCAAGGTCCTTCAATCGGTTGACTCGTCTTCGGGGTGTCTTCATGTTCGTCATAATAGGAAAGTAAGCTATCCTACTTTTACATGATTATAAGGAAACCTCAAGTTACATTCAAGGGGATAAAAGGTAGAAAAGAATTAAATTTACATTGGAAAGATGAGATAGAGGCTTGGTATGTAGACTGACATAAAGGGATAAACCAACCATATACAACCATGCACAGATAGGGGTTATAGGCCATAACTATGCTACACATCCACCATCAAAACTACTTTTAGGGTGAAGTGTGTAAATTTCATATATATATATATATATAGTTAGGCTAGAATACACTCGAGTGTACATATCAAACGAATACACTCAAGTGGGTTTGCATATCAAGACTATTTTTTGCAAAATGTAAACCATTGATCTTCACCGACATACTATAACTAGGCTACATACAAATTTTGAGCCCATTTGGATGAGTGTAAGTCACTCATCCAAGGGCAACAAAATCGACGCGTGAAACTAATTTGAAATGCATAATTTTTGTGGTCTTCATAACATGATCTATACATATCCAAATGTGCTCAAATTTTACGTATGAGTTGTTCACGAGATGTTTAAAAAGATCAATGGATTAGATTTCCAAAAAAAATATTGCATCATGAAAAACTACTTGAGTGTATTCTGCTCCGGATACACTCGAGTGTATTCTAGCCTGACCAATATATATATATATATATATATATATATATATATATATATATATATATATATATATATATATATATATTGGGATTATCGTGGTGTTTATATTTGATAAGATATTATTCGCATTGCATGAAATAATAGAAAGACAAAACTAAAATCCGATCATATTGATTATCCCATAAAATAGTAAATTGACGTTGGCTCTGATACCACTGTTGAGAAATATGATACAGAGTAGGCAGCAAAATTTAAACTTTTATCTACCTTTCCCATAATCAGTAGATCACTTCAATAACTATAATGAAGGAAGGATTTTTTATAGATATACCTGGTCCTAGATCAAGTCCACCGACAATCCTCATCATTGTAGATGCGCAACTCTGAATCCTAGTTGCATTGGGACACATCTAAATGTTGTGCCTCCTTGATATGCACCATGGACTGCAGCCCTGAATGTCTTCTTCTTCAAAAGCTCCTCCTGTCATGAACTGTTGGTTGACGTTGTCCTCCAAGCGGAAAACAATGGCTTCCCACCTCTATGGTAGTCCACATAGACCGCCTAGAATGCCTGTCATCCTACTGAACTGGACAAAAAGGAGTTGTCCCTCCCACTGGCATACTAGTCACCAACTTTCTCTCCACCACGACAACTCTCAGTTGTTCTCTCCCTTGGCTACCCCTCCCCAGTCAGGTAGGACTTTCCTAGGCTCTCATGGTTACCAAAACCAGAGAAGACAACATTTTTCAGAGGAACTGATTATCAGTTGTTTGTGTTGTACACTGGGAAGCCCCCAATGCTCCTCTATTTATAGTAGAGCACAGAGTCAAGGTTCCCAGTTGCTATCCAATGTGGGATTAATGTGCCGGAGTGGAAAGGACCGGAAGAACCCGAATTTTCACAACAATTATGGAAATTGCACAACCTGCAACAACTAAAAAAGTCATTTGGCTCAGCCAGATAGTTGTTTGGCACGCAAGACGGTCGTCTCACATTGCGAGACAACCGTTTTGCAGTTTCCAGTTGTGCATGAATTTGGCAAATCAATTCCCATTAATGTTAGACATTGATTTCCTTGTACAACAAGTATTGCTCAAGTGAAATGAATAGGGAAATAACTAGAATCTTCCCCTACCAAACTAAACCATCTTGCCCATGCAAGACGGCCATCTCAATTCACCTAGACGGTCGTCTGGTGATCCGTGTCAAGCCTGTTTGGTCAGGTCGGATCGTTCCATTGCCAATTTCAACTCACAACCAGGCCTGACACCCAGAAAACCGTTTGGCACTTCCAGATGGCCCTGTCAGCACTTGAGATAGGTGTTTGGCAGTGTTGTCATCCTGTTTTTTTCCTGAATCAAATTCAAAAACACCTTAGCACTTAATTCAACTATCATTTGAGATTTGAACTCCTCTTCTAGGTCAAGACATATGTGTGTGACCCTATAGGTCCCATATTACATTTGCAGTGAATGTCCATAATAACTTATGACATCACAAGAAAAGAGTGGTGCCTAGTCACACATCAATGCTACTTAAGTAAATGGAAAAGTTGGGGAACAACTTCAACCTACAATCTGTGTATCGTGTTGCAGTGTTTGTATAGTTTCTTTGTCACTGATGTCTAGATTGTACTAGAAGCATGGAGCAGTCACCCTCATTATTATTCAATCCTTTTCTTGAACCGAGAGTAGACTATCTGAGATATATGTAAGCTCTATATCACATATTGACTCACATGCACATGGCCATGCTTTTCTCAGTCTCTCTATTCAAGAGGCCTAGGATATCACACTCCAATAGGAGGAACAAATCCCATGTCTATCACTCACGATCAATCCCCATGTGTCAAAGCCATCCGATCATCACCGTTATAACAACCAATGTTTTAGGACTGTGTTTGATGATGTTAAAGTGTACCCAAGGACATGTGTTGAGTGCAGTGATTTTAGGTCTAAGAAGCACAACCACCACCATCACTGTGAGCACTGACTATGACTTCCATGATGATGGATTCCATGTGTCAGTCTCATGGTGAGTCTGTCTGATACACTGTTGTCTAACATGTATATGTGTCTTTGGTTTGATATTGCCATATTATGACTAATGAGATTTAGTCATCAACCAACTTACACTCTGGTCTTATGTGTCATTGTTGTCTATCAACCTTCCACAATGACAACTGATCAGGGACGTAATGAGAATATGTATATGTACTCTTAACATCTATATGATCTCATCCACAAGGTAAGTAACTTGATTACAAATGTCATTGAGTAATAAAATTCTCTAGACATTTATAATGTTACATCATTATCTCATAACTGAATTAAATAGAATAAATTGAAAGCTTTTCTTTTGTTAACAATTTAATCATTTTTTCATGATATGCCACTACAATCATCACATGATTGGCTCTCTGGGCATACATAACCAACACAATATGGATAGCACACCACACTTGGCGTGGTCACACATAATCGATCAAGATTTTTATGTGTGTTGCTAATGGAAAGCATGTTAAACTTAATATGTATGATTGAGGGATTATATATATATATATATATATATATATACATACATATACATATCCAATCACCACATACTATAGTACATATCATATACATGTTATATCCCACAAACAAAAACATGGAATTAAAAACATAAGCGATGGTTATGGTCAAACAATTGTAATTCCTTGGAGACACAAGCCATTACTACCACATAAGGTCTATATCACTTGCACAAACCTATTTTTGATGAAGATGTATGCTTGAACCAATCTAGGTTGATTGGCTCAACCCTTGAACTGATCATATCACCTCCTGGTTGGTCGGTTGGTCCTCAGAACGACCATCTGGAATCTGATCCATGTGATGTTTGGACACTCCAAATGATCAGTTGGACCACCAATCGATCGGTTCGGCTCCTACTATCGTCTATCCTCCTCGGTCCTCCAGTTGACCAGCTCGTCATCTAAAATGTGTGGCTCATCTGGAAATGAATGTCTTCTTCTTTGTAATAAGAACTAAAACTAATATTGCTATTAAAAATATTATATGGTAATAGAGAAACCTCAAGTTACATTCGAGGGGATCATAGTAAGGAGAGAATAATACTTTTACATATGGAAGCATAAGGTAGAGGCTCAGTATTCAAACTGATATATAAACATAATAGATAACCACAACTAACCTAGCACAAACTACTAGGGTTATTGTCCATAACCATGCTACACATCCACCATCACAACCAATTTTAGGGTGACATGTGTACATTGCATATATATATATATATATATGTATATATATATATATATATAAGTTGGGATCATATGTGGTATTTAATTAGATATGCACATTAATTATTTTAAGTATTTGCATCGTATAAAATAAATAAAATATGAAAACTAAAATCGGATCATATCAATTAAATCCCAAAGCGTAGTAAATTGAGGTGGCTCCAATAGCACTGTAGGGAAATATGGTGACAGAACAGGAAGTGGAAACAAAAATTTAACTACCATATTCCCCTTGTAGACAGTTGATCATGTCAATAACTATGTAATGGAAAGGATGGTTTGCAAGGTCATACCTGGTCCTAGAGCAAGTCCAATGACAATTTTCTCATAGTAGTATTCACATTTCTCCAAGTCACACCCAGAAAACATCGGCACCAGCTCTTGGTTGATCACCACATATAACATTTGACCTTATCCTCTAGGGGACAGGAAACAACCTCCTCACCTCTATAGTTGTCCAAACAAACCACTGGGATCACCTATCAGTCTATAAGAATAGACAAAAAGGAGTTGTCCCTTCTAGGCGGTGTACTAGCACAAAATTTCTCTCCCACAATTGTTCTCCCTTGCTATCCTTCCCTTTATCAGGTAGGACTTTCTCAAGTTCTCTTAGTTACCATAAACAAAGAAGACAACAATTTTCAAAGCTAATTTATGTATCTGAGAAGCCCCATGTACCCCTCTATTTATAGGAAGTTCAGGGTCAGGGTTCCCAGTCTGAGCGGGAGTTGAAGGGGATAGAATTTCATGATTTTTTGCATCCTACGAGCGGCAAAATGGCCAGTTCACAGGTGAACCGATCGGTTGTCATGTGAACTTATCGATTCAAACCTTGAATCGATCATTTCATCATGTTTCCCAGTCACAATTGTATTGGCAATTAATATCCAATTTATACACAACACGACGTCGATACTAATCCTTGATCCAATTGAATTGATCATTAAACCAGGCGGTTCATCACATGAACCAGTCATTTGAAACCTTGAGTCGATCAGTTGACTATGTGAATCGGCTGATTCATGCCCCAACTCAACCAATATTCAGCCAATTTGGTTTCAATTCACTTGACACTCCAGCCAGTCAATTCAACACTTGAATTAGTTAGTTCAAAGTCTAGTCAGTCAATTATTGAACTGTTGTTGTTTAAATTAAATGCTTAACTCTTTAATAATCAAGTTTAAACTATATTCATGAATGAACTCCTATTTCAGGTGTATCCTATGTGTGTGGCCCTATAGGTTCCTAGTTACATTGGCAGTGAATGTCCATGACTAATTTATGACATCACAAGAAATGATCAATATCTAGAAACACATCATTGCTACCCAAGTAATCCTAAAAGTTGGAGAACAACTTCAACTTACAATCTATGATTTGTGTTATAGAGATTGTATAATTCTTTTGTCACTGATATCTAGATTTAACTTGAGGAATGGAATCGTCATCCTCTCAATGTTCAATCTGTGTTCCTTGAACTAGAGCTAACTATCTGAGATATGTATGACATCAATATCATATATTGATTAACATGTGCATGAACATGCTTTTCACAGTCTCGTTTATCAAGTGGCGTAGATATCAAACTCCTTTAGGAGGGACAAATCCCATCTACATCACTCACAATCATCCGATGAGTCACAATGCACCCAAGCACCACCTTTATGGAAACCCTTATTCAAGGTCACGGTGGATGATGTCAAAGTACATTGAATGACATGTGATGAGTGTAGTGGCCTCGGTTTTAGAACCACAATCATCATCATCACTATGAGAGATGACTCTGACTATTAATCATGGTTTCCATGTGTCATTCTCAAGGTGGGCTTATTCGACATGCTGTTCTCCAACAACTATCTATGTGTTTCGTTTGGTATCACATATCATGACTGATGAGATTCTATCATCAACTAACACACACTCTAGTATTCTATGTCTTTATTGTCTATCAACCTTCAACTATAACATCTGACTAGGGACATAGCAAGAATGCACAACTCTTAACATCCATACGATCTCATTCTTCACCTCATCAACCCAAAGTCATACATCATTGAGTAATGTCATTCTTTGTATTCATTATATTTCACAATTATCTCATAATTGAATAAATTATAAGATTGCATCGATTTATTAATCAAATCATTCACAAGATATGCCATTTCAATCATTACATGATTGGCTGTTTGGGCATACATACCAACAATATCCACATTTATCTCATGAAAAAGTAAATTTTAAGAAATTATCACATTAATCAAATGAAGTATTGGTCTTTGTGTACTCTTATCTTTTAAATTTAGATTTTCTTATTTAAGAGTATTATAATGAGGAATTAAGGGGATTAGTCAATTTAAAGACATAGTTTTTGAACTTAAATTCTAGCTCTACCTTTGACTCTTATTTGAGATGATGTTCGAGTCCGATCTAGCCAAGCATTATTGTGACTTTTTATGTTTGTTCAAAATAAAATTTCAGATCACTATGACTTGTTAAGCTAATAGAAGAGAGACATATAATGGTTATAGAGAGTATATATCTCTTTCACAATGGATCTCATCAACTCTTATATAAACTCATTTCATCACCACAATAGACTTAATACATGGTTGAAGTCATTTTTCTCAATGTTTTCATATCATCATGGTAGGTAGCATATAGTTTAGCTTTGCATCAGAAAATGTGAAAATATTCATAGGTTAGTTGGCATACCAACTTCTATGTAGCTTCATTCTTCATTTCATTATTCGTTAAATTTGGTTGTTATATATCTCTTTCACATCTTTATTTTCTTAATACAGAGAGAAAGAAAAAATATAAATCATTACTTCTTCTCTAAGTTTTAAAATGCCTTTTCTTACACATAAATTTTCTATAAGATAAATAAGGGCTAGAATAAATGTAAAAGAAAATGAAATTAGTATAGAAGAAAAAGGAAAATGGAGGAAAAAGGATAGAAAAAACCAAAGTCATATCTTTTTTGTATGAGAAATAAGTTTGTGTAATTATATGTAAAAACATCTTCCACCTTCTCTCGTCATAAAGATGAGACATTCACATCACTCATCAATCCACCAAACACATTAGTAGAAGGACACATTCAGTTTTAATTTCATCCTTCTGACAGTTAGAACATTTTTTCTATATAATAAATGTATGGAACAATGTATGATTTCTATTTATTACACCACCCATTACATCCACCCACTGCTCAATATGGTATGCCATCAAACAGGTTAATTTCCTTCTTTTAATCAGATTAATAAAACTACATCCATGGTAGAAGTATTGAATAGAGTATTGCAATTAAGGAAATCTTGTGGTACACTCACTTTAACTTAGACTTTCCATGATATCCCTCAGATTCATCTTACTTATGTGTTTAGTGGTTTGATCTTTTATATTTTTGTAATTGGTCACTTGAATACCAGTTGTTTGCTCTATGGTTGGAAAGGACCAGTTTGGGACCGTTGAGTTGAGGATGATTATAATGATTTGTTCACATATGTCTCTCTCTTTTGACTTTATAACAAAATATAAAGTTGTGTTTCTCAAGGGCAAGAAACATTTAAACTTAGTGGATTTTGATGCACATGATTTATCTACCAAAATTGGGCATTATTTAGGCATGATTTCATAATTATTTCTTCAATTTTATATGATATATGAATTTTTTTCCTAAATTTCCAAAAATAACCCTTTTCGTCAATATTTCACATTTTACAAGTATTTAAGCCAAAATTTCTATATTTTATTAATATCCTAATATATTTATGCTTAAATTTTAGACTTGACTAAGAAAAATCATTACAAAGCCAATAAACTGACTTGTGTTGGTGACACCGACATAAGTAGGATGCTAACCGACAACAAGAGAGGAAGAATTAAAAAGAAAGAAGGGGAAGTATCAAGAAGTATCTTGTTACCACCGATCCAATTCGATGGCACTGAGACCTAAAACTATGAAGTGCATAGAAGTAGATAAGTCGGTGGCATGCAAATTTCTCTGGTGGCTAGGATCAAAACAAACCAAATCCGATGATCCTCACCCAAGTGATACCCTAATTATCCCTATATAAATATAATGGGGGCAGCCACATAAAGGCATCACATCATGTCACATGCCATCTCCCATTTCAAATCAGAGACATATCATCTGGAGGCCATTCCATGTGGTTGCCCTTGGAGGAATTATAGCCCCAGAAGGAAAACATGAAGATATCATAGAAACCTTTTAGGAGTTTTCTATAGATTTCCTTACCTTCCCCCTTACTTTGATTCTTTCTTGAGAATGAGGGGTGAATCCCCCATTCTTTGGGACCCATGATTAGTTCAGTGTTAACTTTATACATGCTCTTATATTGTCAATACAATATAATCTTTTGCTTCAAATTTTGATAACATCAAAGCTTAACTATCTGATTTATCTCTGACCATCATAAATTTGTAATAGATTGTTAACTACTATGAAAGAGGGTTTAATAATTAGAAAATTGTTATTATCATGGTCGATCACATGTAGTGAAAGACGACTAACCACTCTAAAGCAATAATCCAGAGATACATGTTATTATTTATGTCTTTTATATTGATTATATGAAAAAAGATTGATAACTAGGCTAAACAGTGAGTTATGCTGTGAAAGCGGATAGAGCAAACCACATATGCTTAATTTAAGGAAGAAAAAGTAAGTTGTATTGATATAATAGAATGCATGTCTAGGTTGATATCATGGTGAAACACGTATCCTAAAGGATCCATCCATTTAATCTACTATTCACTTTAATTTCATCAGTTTCTAATTCTTGTATTAGTCATAAATATTATTCTATCAACTTTTGTGATAGGTCTAGTTGAACGTTTCCCGTTAATAGTAGTATTTAGCAGTTACAATTTTGTACATTTACAACTTGGGCCTCTTTTGGCCTATTATTACGCGACATGTACACTTGTGCTTCATAGCATGTTTTAAGGATGTCAAGCAGTGTTGAGGATAAAGAGTTATCACGGCAGTGACGAAGGGCATAAATGACGTCAGAATCAGTGATAAAGAGAATTATCAGCGCTATCGAGGATTTTGCGGCAGAATAGAGAGAAATAGAGTAAGAAATATTTTTTTAGTGTTATTAATAGGGCTATGATAATATCCAAATTTGTACAATATTATTATATATTTTATCTTAGTTTTGTACATTTATTAGCCATGATATGTCTCTATTTGTTTAATTCTTAGTCTTTTGTAATTTTTGTCCTTTTTCAAATTTAGTACCTTAATTAGCGTATTTTTGTCTTGCAGACAATAAAAAACAAATTTATTTGTGTCCATTAAATTAGATGTGGTGATTAAAGAAAATAAGCCAACAATTTTACTTTGTTAGAAAGACTTGAAAACTCATTCACACAATTGATCATAATGAAAAGTAGGAAGTATTGACCGAGTTACTTGGACCAATAAATGTCAAAAAATCAGTGAATTACTATCTTGAAGGAGAAGGCAAGTGGCAAAAAGCGATCCACAAAGGAAGTAAATCCACCGCTGCCAAGTACTTATTTGGAAAGATTAATTATCTTTGACCCTCGTGATGGTTGTAGCTTACAAGTTACCGCGGCAAGTGAACAAAGAAAAATGTTTCTATTAGCAAAATGTGATATTAATATCATACCTTGCTCGATAGCATGATGCCATAGAAACATACACACTCTTTTGTTTGGCACAAGGCCATCGACGCCTACAATAACAAATGGGTTGTCGACCTTTTGTTTGTGTATGGATATGTCACATTAGCTCGTGTGATTGATCTGTCAAGGAAATAAGCAGCGGAGAAAATCAACTCGAAAAGGCAACGAGCCGTGAAGCTATCGAGCAATCATCCCATTAAATGCAAGGTCGTCGACTTACTTTGTTAAATATAAGATTGTCGACTTGTTTTGTTAAATACAAACCTATCGATCTCTTTTATTAATACAAGGATATCAAGGTGTCTTATTGATAAATCAGCAAATAGTGTTGTCGAACACTTGCCAGCCTGCCGACTCCTCTCGTGACCATTTTGTTTGTGTATGAATATGTCACAAGAGACAACACCTCGACAACCACAACTCTACACCGACCAAGCAATAGTAGTAGCCACTAGTCAACAGTCCCAGTTGACTGCTGTCGACGTTCTCGATCGACAACTATCAATACCAGCCAGGGTCCCACTGCATTAAATATTGTGATTTTATAAATCTCATTCGACAATCTAATGCTTCTCATCTATTCCGATAAATACTAAACAGCCACCACCAGACAAAGGCATCTTAGATTTTGGAGACAGAGAGTCGAAAGCCTACAGCCGAGCTCAAAGCCAAAGTCTAGAGACTTCAACCTGGCTAGGGTCATAGACTTATTTAGACCGTAGACTTCTAGACTTGGCAACCAGACATATTTTCTCTTTTTCCTTCCTACCATGACCGATTCAAGTTGTAATTTGTATCCTTCTTGTGCCATGAGTTGGGTTGGGAATAGCAGTTAGGCCCTGCCAATCATGTAATTATTTTTTCCTCCGTTTATTGCATATGTTCTAATAGTTCTATTTTAATACTCTTATTTAAATGTGTTGCATGATGATTAACTACCTTCTTGTGATGATTGATATGGATTTATTCGAGATAATTTAATTAGATTTGTAGCATAGGATAATAATGAGATACGAGAGAAAGGAGCTACTATAACAAAAATCATACGGTTATACTTGTTCTTTTAATTATATCTTGACAAGAGATATCTTTGTTTAGAAATCTACCCAGATTTCGAGAGAAGAAAGGAGTGTATATCTTTTATGATTGTTTGCATAACATGTCAGGAACATATATAAATTAGAAATGAAAGTTTTACATGGTTGTGACTGGTTTGATTGGTGAAACTCAATCTAAAATTTCTCTTTTATCGTTTCACAATTATATTTATTTCTTTTGATTTTTTTATAATTTAGATTTACAGCTTTAGTCAGATTAATCTGATCGGAATACCAAAAGTCACCTCTTTGATTTGAATAAACTAATTTAAGATCTCTCATTCTTATTTTGGTGTTCTCCTTGTCTCCGCGTTTGACCCCACACTACTACAAAGACTACATATTAAGTTACAAACTTCTCTTGAAGATCGAGTATAAATTTAAAGTCCGATGTCATTGATTGGACAATTGTATTTATACTTTTGATCCACGATAAAGACCGACCAACTTTTGGTGTTGTTTCGGGGACAAGACAACGGAAAACCACTAAGAATTTGGGGTCTACTTAGAGTTAGTCAGTGTTATTAAGTTTAGAGATTGACTTGATTACACAATTTTTTCATTTTTTTAATTCTTTATTTTGTACAAAATATTATTTTCTTCGTTAGACTTGTTTTTTTCTCTTAAAAAAATTAAAATAAAATAAAATAGATCTTTTCTTTTTTCTATTTTCTCTTTCTTTAATCCTATCCGGATCCATCCCGGTAGCGTACTTCTCTTTCTATCGAGTTTCTATTCCGGTAGCAGTAGTTTTCCTTAGTCTATTATCTTAGTTTTGTTTTGTAATTGTGTTTCCTTTCTTTGTTTTGTTTATTTTCTTAGATTTTTATTATTTTTCTCTAACCTTTGTATTAAAAGAAAATATCTCTCTCTTTCCTTTATTTTGATTGCAGCCATGGATCTGGCCACAGTAGCGCATACCATTTTGTCCACTTGCAGCCCTCACTTTTTTCAAACTTGACTATTGACAGGTCATAGAGAATCGTGCACTTCAATTGATGTCCATGTATCAACAACTTCGGTTGACATCCTTGAACCAACCCTCACCAACTTCTTCTGCTTCATCGTTTTCCACTCTTGACTCTATTTCTCTGACATCCCATGTTGGGTTTTTGACTAAAGATATTCTGAGAGTAACTGCTGATGCAAGAGGAAATATTGATACACTCAAATTAGCCATGTCATCATACTTTCAAGATCGTGTAGAACCGTATTCAACTGTGACCGAGAGATGAAACCACTTGATCCAAGAATTGACATAGGTTACTGCCTGCAATAGAAGCCACATATACTCCAGTGGATAGAGTTTTACAAATATACAACGGATCCACACTTAGTTTGCAGATATGATGACTTCAACCATCACATCCAATGCAGTAGTCCCGATAAGGAATTCATTTCACATTTAATCTTATCCTCCATTGAACTCAACCCATTTTTTTTAGTGAAGAGTCCACTATCCAGGAGAGTTTTTCATTCCACTCGTTTGATACAATGCAATCGCTAGCGGAAGATTTACAATGTCCTCACATGAAAGTTGATTATAGAGGTTTTCACATACCCATGGACAACCAAGAAGCCATGTATCACCGTTTAGATCAGTCTGATGACTCACTTTATGGTCCACTTTGCTTTCTATCCCAACTTAGAGCAACATTTCACAGGTTGAGGATTGTCGTGTTGTTACTAACATACCATCTACTTTGGGCTAGAACAGTTTGTATGATGAGGACAATGATTATACTTTCAGATTAGGGCTAGATCCAATATCAAATTTTGAGATGTAGGGTGAAGAACATAATTATTTTCCAGACATAAAACCTCGTACCTCCATTATTTCATATGTTAGTGTCCTAGAGACTGAATACAAAGATCCTTACTTTTAATGGTATCTTGAGGATGTTATGCTAAGAAATTCAATTCTTGATCTGTATGAAGATGAAGTCATCAAGTCCTTGAATTTTATTGTCTTATTTCCAACTTGGAAAGATCCATCACTTTTTACATTTTACTCATACACAATGAATCCAATAAGCAAAGCAAAGGTGACCTTGCTCACAAACCTCAGGATCTAGGATCTAAGTTTCGGTATCGCTGGGAGACCCCCTTTCCTTTGGGGGACAGATGACTGCAACTCACACCATCCCTTGTAAGACCCATGACCTGTGTTTTGGGTAGACCTTGTTTTCTTTGGATTTATTATGTTCTTATAACATGGATCTAATCTTTTGAGATGATCGTAGAGCTTGTAGAGAGATTAAGTTTCCAGTTTGAGCTTGTTTGGATGATGTTTGTGCTTTTTGTGCTTGTTTTGCGTCAAATTGCAATTTACACATTTGTGAGGGCTATCTTGCAATTTACCACCTCTAGAGTGTTCCTTATCTCTCTTAGATTCATGAGAGAGAGTGTGATGGTTAAGATCAACTTTTTTGAGATTTATATGAGTCCTGGCACCCTTAGGGGTGATCAAGGTTTCTAGGATTTTGAGTGTCTCGAAGATGAGTACATTGGTGGTTGTAGCGACCTATGTCGTGACCTAGTGGGTGTTTTGGTGTGTCTCAACCGAGAAACTTCCCTTGGTTGCTCTTTTCTTGATCGTGATGGTCTAGGGTGTGTCTTGGGTCGATACAATGGTCTCTTTGAGGTGTGTCTCGAGCTAGGGTTGGTGATCCGTTTTGTCTTGACCGAGACAAGTTGGTTTTATACTTGTTTTGACCTCCCTTGGTTTGTTTCGACCATGACCTATGTGTTGGGGACCATAAGAGGTCGAGACCCAACATAGGTTATATCACCATTCCATTCATGTGTGTTTTAAGTGTTTGCATGTTAGTTTATTGGGTGGAGAAGTGTCCCTTTGGAGTCCTATCTTGTTGACACCTCATCTCTCACCCTACTTCTTTCCTCTTTTGCTTTATAAACCCTATTCTCTCCATGCAAGCAACTATTTTTGGCCGTCTCCTTTCTCCTTCCTTTCTTTGTCATCCTTGTAGCTTTGAGGAGCTAGAAGGGAGTGATCTTTGGAAGATTTGGTGATCGGACCTCCTGCATGTGGTGATCCTTTCTCATCTTCAACCTTGGTAAGTGTATGCCTTTCTTTTGTAAACATTTTCCTTTAGAACCTCCATCTTCTTCTTCATCTTTCCTTGGTCGTATACTAGGGTTCTACCCTGGTGATAACCTTGAGAGAAACTCCTCCTCACAAAGGAGATAGACTATGTTTTGACATCGTGGTAACTAGTGGGAGGATGTTTTCTTCTCCTTCCTAGTTTGGTTCTTTCAAGGGTCCTTCGTGCCTTTTTCTTGAGCTATCTTTTGACCAAGGTGGTCTTCTTTTTAGAGGTGACCTTGTGGCCAAAGTGGTGATCTTTTTGGAGCTTCCTTCCTCCTCTTTGGATCTTGTACTTGGATCTTGATCTCTCTTCAAATCAGGCAAGTTATGTAACTCTCTACCTCCTTCTATCATTAGCACCTTACTTTTGTGCTTGCATGTTCTTGTTTTCATTTCTAAAGATGATGTTAATATGGTAGATGATGATCTTGTAATCTAGGGTCTATGATTTTGTAGTTTCTCACGAAGATAACTCTCTTTCTAAAACCTTAGTTTCTATGAGAACGATTTCTAAGTGATCATGACAGGTTGATTTTGCAATGCATCTGGAGCTTTGGTTTTGTCACCATATTTTATGTTCGACCATCATGTTTTCTTGGGAGTTTTGGATGTTTTTCTCACATGTGTTGTGGTTCGGTTTTCTCTCCCCTAAGTGGTTTTGTTTGAGGATCTTCATGGAGTTTGTTCTAGGGTGGATGATCTTGGATTCATGAGTTTTGACCTTGTGAGGTTTGACTTCTTGCTGCTGTTTGATCTTGTTACAGTTGAGACATATGTGGCTCTTGCTGTTTTTGGGTCGAGACACTTGTGAAGTTTTGGATGGAAATTCCTATGTGTTGCTTTGGGTCAAGACATCTTGATGCGTTGTGGTCGCGACCTATTTTGTCTTTAGGTCGAGATGCATGTGTTTGGTTTTGTCACAGTCGCGACCATGATGGGTTGTGAGTTCGGTTGTGACCATACACCTGTTTTTTCTATGTTTTGGGTCAAAACCCTTGGATGGTCAAGATAGGTTTGTAGGTGGTTGATACCAAGGTCTATTGCGGTCGACACTAGGTCATGTCATGGGAGTGACACACTTGTGATGGAGGTGGTCGCGACACCTGCTATGATACATGGTCGTGATACATACATAACACCATGACGTGACACACTTACACATATGATGATGATACTTAGGATTGTGATGTAATGATAGAATCGCACTCATCTAATGATGTTCAACCCTACATCAGTTCCAAGAATGTGGGAGGTGACTCAATTAGGGTTTCGTATTATGCTCATGATGTAAACCCTAATCGGCTAAGTGTGTGAACCCTAACTCTAGTGTTGGGCAATGTGATGTGTTTTCTTTTCTCTTTTATAATGGTTATTTGATTATGTTGTTTTCTCTCTCTTGTTTATAAATCCTTAACCTTGTAGGTGAAATAAATACCAGGGCTTGTGTATGTTGTGATGATGATAATATGATATAGAGTGGTGATGATGCACAATGTTGAGGCATAATGTGGTGATGTACATGTAGGGTTTATGTGATTGGGTCCTTTGAGAAAATTGGTTTTATTTTGTTGTGTTCTCTGGTAATCAACATGTTTAGTCTTATTCTGTAGTTTGGTTTTTGAGTAATCTCATCATAGTTAAGTTGGTATAAGATCTTAGGTTTGCCAAGTCTACAGGGACCTATGACTAGGGTTTGTGTCTATTCTAGTGTCCTTCAGTATGTCTTATAGTGATTTCTTCTTATGCATAAGAAGAAGAGCGGAAAAGATGTCTGGAGAACATGAAGAACACACTGGAGATAGTAGTGTTGTTTCACCTGAGGTGGTGCAAGGGTTTAGGTAATTGAAGGTCGGGTGCATGATGCTCCAAGTTTAACCCAACCATACTGGAAAACCCTACCTTTCTCTCTTTGTTTGGGAAGTTCATGGCAACGATGATGCACATGGTAGACAGAATGCCTACATCACATCCTAGAGCAGTTGTTCCCAGTGTTGAATCTCTAGGGTATGGGAAGACCTTTGATAGGTTGAGATGTGTTGGGGCTATGGAGTATGTTGGTACGAGGGATGCAGTGGATGCATATCTTTGGTTTATGGAGTTGGAGAAAGCCTTCAAGATACTATATATTCCTCAGGCAGATGAAGGAAGCATGTTGTGTAACTTATGAAAGGGAGTGTTGGCCATTCATGGGCCATTGTCAAGGAGAAGAGGTCAGGTGTTGCAATCAATTGGTAGGAGTTCAGATGAGAGTTTGTTAGCAAGTGCTTTCTTCGTACCTATTTGAATGATAAGATCTCTCAGTTCGAGAAAATCAGGCAAGGATCCATGATGATCAATGAGTATGAGGCAAGGTTCATGGAGCTTTTGAGGTTTTGTCCTCATATGTCCACCATAGATGAGGAGATGATCCGACCTTTTGAGGGGGTTGAATGTTGAGTTGTCTATCCTGGTGGCTGCCTTGGAGAATTGTGAGAAGTTCACCATGTTTGTGGAGTCTATAAGGAGGATCAAATGATTTATGCTTGAGAAGCATGAGAAGAGTGCCAAGAAGAGACTGGCATAATATCAAGGGTAGTCATCAAGAGGCTTTAATAATCCTAGGTTCTTGGCACCGCCACCACATCAGAGGTCCAATGCACATATGTAGTGGTCACCAAGTAAAGGTAGAGGTCGTAGTCTTCCACCATCAAGAGCTCACATCACAGCTTCAATATCAGTGACAAGGTCATCAAGGCCATGATATGAGGGCAAAATGTTCTACAAGTGCGGTCAGGTTGGGCATACAAAGTTGTATTGCCATGTGAAAGATGATGAGGTGACCCAACAACTGAGGCAAAACCACCATGACTCAGAAGAAACAACAACTTAATAGTGGTGGAAGATGAGGATGTGGATAAGCATCACATACCAGTTTGTTAGCTCGGGCCAGTAGAGGATGGGGGCAACAAAAGGCAATGGATAGATTCTACACTATGAGTCATCCGGAAGGAGTGGTCAACCCACGAGTGGTGACAGGTCAGATGGATTTATTTCATTCTAATTTTTCTTCTTCTTGCTTTATATATGTTTTGGTTGGCCCGGATGCGACACACTCTTTTATCACTCGAGAAGTGATTGATGCTTGTTCTTTGACTGTTAGCAGTAGATGGGATAGTCTTCTCTTACAAACCATGTTAGTTGGTTCTTCTAAGTTGTGGGAGGTGTGTCCTTCCTATGTCCTTTCTTTCTCAGGACATAGTATTCAAGTGGATCTCCTACCACTTGATATGCATGGATTTGATGTGATCCTTGGAATGGACACCTTGGAGAAGTATCATGTGGTCTTGGACTGTAGTTCCAAAGTGGCAATGTTCGTAGATGGTGACGTGATGTAGATCTTCCAAGGAGATAGGAAGATTCTTGTGACGTGTCTGGTGTCGGTAATGGTGGATGAGAGGATGATGAGGCAAGGTTGCGAGGCATTTCTGGCACATGTGGTGGATACTAAGGTGAGGATTCCTAGTATTTAGGAGGTTCTAGTTGAAAAGATTATTTGAGGATGTGTTTCTAGATGAATTTTTCAGGCGTTCCTCCAGTTAGAGAGATTGAGTTTGAGATCAACCTAGTATTGGGTACACAACCGATAATGTAGACACCATACATGATGGCTCCAATTGAGTTGGCAGAGTTGAACAAACAACTGTAAGAGATGCTTGAGAAAGGTTTCGTCAGGCCGATCACGTCTCCATGGGGTGCTCTTGTGTTGTTTTTAAAGAAGAAGGATGGATACATGAGGCTATGTATAGACTATAGACAGTTGAATAAGGTGACAATAAAGAGTAAGCATTCCTTGTAGGGATAGATAACCTGTTTGATCAGTTGTGTGGTGCCACATTGTTCTCAATGATAGACTTGAGATCAGGGTATCATCAATTGTGGATCAAGAAAGATGACATACCTAAGTCAACTTTTACGACTTGGTATGGTTACAACGAGTTCGTGGTTATGCTGTTTGGGATAACCAATGTACCATCCACATTTATGGATTTGATGAACAAAGTGTTCTAGTAGTATCTTGATCAGTTCGTTGTGGTCTTCATGGATGATATCTTGATATACTCTAGAGAGAATGAGCAGCATGGACAACATCTTCATCAGGCATTGACCATGTTGAGACAGCACCAGTTGTATGACAAGTTCAACAAGTGTGGGTTTTGGCTAGAGGAGGTGTTCTTTCTAGGACATGTGATATATGTTGGGGCTGTTCGTGTAGACCCCAAGAAGAATGAATATGTGGTGGAGTGGGAACAACCGAAGATGTCGATGGAAGTTTGTAGTTTTTTGGGTTTGGCAGGCTACTATAGGATTTTCATCAAGAACTTAAGCTCAGTGGCGTTACTCCTAACAAAGCTGAAGAGGAAGTATGTGACTTTTGTTTGGTATGACAAGTGTTAGTGTGCCTTTTAGTTGTTGAAGGAGAAGTTGACAAGAGCTACAGCGTTGGTTTTACCTGAGCAGGGGAAAGGATTCATAGTTTTTAATGTTGCGTCGACGGATGGATTGGGTTGTGTACTGATGTTGGACAAGAATGTGATCTCTTTTGAGTCGTGACAGTTGAAGAAGAATGAGGAGAACTACCCAAACCGTGATCTAGAGTTGGATGTAGTGGTCCATCCTTTGAAGACTTGGAGACACTACCTTTATGGTGAGAAGTGTCAAATTTTCATAGATCATAAGAACTTGAAGTATATCTTTTTGCAGCAGGAGTTGAACATGAGACAATGACGATTGATGGAGTTAATCAAGGATTATGATTTCACCATTGATTACCATCCATGGAAGGATAATGTCATGGTAGATGTGTTGAGAAGAAACACTTCTTCATCATCATCTATAGATAAGGCACAGTTGGGTTCTTTGGAGTGCCTTAAGAGAGACATGTTAGTCTCCTTACGTTAGATGAATGTGAAGCTAGAGGTCTTTATTAGTTGGGTTGTTGGCACAGATGCAAGTGAAGCCTACGTTGAGACAGTAGATTAGAGAGGCACAACAAGATGATCATGTGATGCAACATATACAATCAGAGTTCGGCAGTGAGAAGTGTGATGGTTTTCATGAGGTAGAGGATGGGACAGTGTGTTACCATAGTAGAGTTATGGTTTCTGATGTTGATAGTTTGAGGAAGATGGTTATGGAAAAGGCTCAATCTTCAATGTATGCTATGCACCCATGTATGACCAAGATGTACCATGTCCTTAAAGATTTGTATTGGTGGCCTGGGTTGAAGCGTGATGTGGCTGAGTTTGTAGCCAAGTGTGTAGTGTGTCAACAAGTCAAAGCAGAGCATCAGAAGCCTGCGAGAATGTTGAAACCATTACCTATCCCACAGTGGAAAAGGGATCAAATGATGATGGACTTTGTGGTTGGTCTCCCTAGGACAGCCAAAGGTCATCATTCCATTTGGGTGATCATTGACAGGTTGACCAAGTCAGCACCTTTCCTTCCCATGAAGACAATGTATACATCAGAGAAGCTCTCTTAGATATATGTTGATGAGATAGTGTGTTTGCATGGTGTTCTAGCTACTATCGTGTCAAATAGATGTTTTCAATTTACAATTCACTTTTGAGAGTGTCTTCACATAGCTTTGGGTATGTAGTTAAGCTTTAGTACTTCCTTTCATCTGTAGACAAATGGTCAGTCTGAGAGGACCATACAAATCTTGGAGGACTTGTTGAGAGCTTGTATCTTGCAGCTTTTGGGAAGTTGGGACATCCACCTCAGTTTGATATAGTTTGCTTATCAATGAGCGATAAGTCCTCAAGAAGGACAAAACGGGATAAAGTTCCACAATTGGTTAAGGATTTTAAGAAATGTTATCATCAATGAGCGAAAGCTCTATGTTCTTGATAGACCAATGCCAGAGAAACCCACTCCAAATTGTGCCTAAGGATAAACAGATGCTTATTGGAAGCATGACAACGATACCATAGACATTTGAATGCCTAATGCTATGTTGTATGAACTATGAGTTGCATGAACAACTTGAAAACATGGACATTCTTGAGATAGTAACACGTCTTAAGAATCATGTAAAGTAAAGAAGGCATAATGTCTCCAAAATACTAATTGAGTGCAAACTGACAAAGGGAGCTCCAGTAGAACCCCATGTGCTCAATGTGATTGGACATGTGGGGTGATTGAGATTTCTCTTAGGTTAAGAGTTGACAATAAATATGATTATGCAAGCATTGGATGAATCATATAGTTTGTTTATTAAATGCTAGGCATGTTGATGCCAAAGCAAGGAAGAAGAAGGAAAAATCCATGATTGTGATCAACGGAAGTGAGTCCTAGGGAAAAGGCATGGTTAAGAAGTGTTTTGAGGCTAAGCTTAAGTCCAACTCTTCTACACTCAAGTTATAGAGAAGGGTAAGTGTAAAAGGAATCTGTCTTTTTCACTTAAAGGATAAAGAAAAGAAATTTCTACCATTGTCACTTATCTGGACATTGGAAGAACTATCCTCATTATAGAGGATCTCAGGAAAAAGATAGAGATAGAGATCTCAACTTCTGGACCTAAGAATAAGTAAGCTAGAATTGTGTGGGGCAAGGGTTGCGGCTTCTACAGTTGGAAACTATCATTCATTGGAACATAATAGAATTAGTGAATTGCTATTATGTACTTTTGATTAATGAAAACATTATATGTTTTGTATGACAAGAACATTATGTTTCATCTTAAAATATATGATCTTTTATGGAAATGCCCTATGTCTCACAAACTATACTTGATAGTTGTAAAGACAAATGTGTATGACACATATAATGAAGGACTTGATAAACTCAAACATTAAATACCTATAACATTGTCATTTGGAGCGCACAAATGAGAAATGCATTTCTAGAATTCATATGATGGTTCTCTAGAGTCTTTTGGTTATTGAACCAATAGAGACATGCATGTCTTATTTGTTGTGCAATATGACAAAAGAGTCTTCACTAGATGTAATGTAAGATTGACTATTCTACTAGGACTAGTACATACTGATGTACATAGACCTATTAGAATGAATGTTAAAGGTACTTACAGGTACCCCATTATATTTACTAATGCGAGAAGTAGATATTGAAATTTATATTTAACGAAATACAAGTTTGGATATCTTAAAATATTCAAAGAGATCATAAATGGAGTATGTAACTAACTTGGTAAAGTATTAAGATATGATCGATGTTGAAATAGATAAACCAAGAGTTTGAGGACCTTCCGGGAGATCATGATAGTGTACCATGATGAACTCCACTTGAAACACAATGATAATGTATCATTAGAGTGTATCAGAAAGAAGGAATCACATCATGTTAAGTCACAGTTTGATTATCAACATATCTAGATAATCTTCCAATATTCTTTTTGGCACATGCTTTACACTAACACAATGTACCGTGTAAATTGGTTCAAAAGACACCATATGAGATATGACATGGGAGGAGTCCCAATGTGTCTTTTAAAGTGATTAGGATTGAAGGCTTATATAAGAAAATTGTTTCTCAAAATCTTTTTCCACAAATCACATGAATGTTATCTTGTTGAATATTACTTGTATTCTAACTCGACAACAAAGTTTTTGTTTCTAGGATGGCTGAATTCCTAAATAGAAATTAGTTCCAAAGGAATTAGTGGGATACAAGTAGAACTTTGAGACAAACAAGAAAACATAGAACCTAAAGTGGTACAATAGGAACAAGTAGAATCAAAAGTTGTTGTGGAATCTCAAGTTCCTTATGTATACACAAAACCTTATAGTCCTAGTAGAGCATGCCTTCAGTTTTAAAGCTTATGATATCTTATAACTCATGAAGGCAATGAGTTGATCATAGAAATTAGTCAACAACCTACCTTGGAACTATTTAGGGACCAAAATCTAAGAAATGTCTTGAGACCATGAGATCAATGATGGACTCCATGTAAATCAAGAAGGTACGACCTTGCTGGATTCAACTGAAGGGGTAAAACCCATAGGGTGCATTTGGGTTTTGTAAGGAGACCAAAATGTAAAGGTAAATTGGTTGCAAAGAGTTTCAAACTAGTTCAAAGTGTTGAACATGATGAAGTCATTTCACCAGTTACCAAGGTTAAATCCATATGGATCATGCTTGTTGTTGGAGCTTAGTATGACTGTGAGATTTGGCATATGGATGTTAAAACCTTATTCCTTAATTGGAATAATTAAGAGGATTGTATGTGACACATCCTAATGGTTTTATAAATCTATTAATGCAAATAAAGTCTATAAGCTGCAAAATCAATCTGTGGATTGAAGAAAGCATTTCAAATCTAGAATCTTCTATTAGACAAAATAGTCAAAGGGTTTTACTTGAGTCAGAATGAAGATGGAATCTGTAATTAGAAAAAATATAGTGGGACCATATTTATATTCCACATAATGACGGGGAATAACGTCCTTATCCTACAAATGTGTTAAAAATTGGCATGGAAAGTACCTTCTATAAGAAGGGTTTAGGAGAAGTATCCTATGTGATAGGAAACAAGGTCTATAGAGATAGATCTAGATAGCTTCTTGACCTAAGTAAGAGCACATAAATCAGCAAGATGTTGAAGGGTTCAACATGCAAGACTCAGTGAGAAAACTTCTCTAAGTTCCATGGAGTTAGTCTTTCAAGAGCCTAGTGTCACAATTCTTCTGAAGAACATGAACACATGATAGATGACATATGCATTTGCAATAGGATCTACCTTGAATGTAATGTAATATACTTATCCCATTATCTCAAATGTATTGGACATGTAGAGAGGATGTCATGTTGTGTTGTATGTATTGGACATGATGAGAGGATATAACATTATCGCATATGTACTAGACATGACGAGATGATATCTAGTCATGTCATGTGTATTTGACATGATGAGAAGACATAAATATATCTTCCTAGAAATCTTGTATGTATTGGACATAACAAGAAGGTATATATTGGATTCCAATGAGAGTCACTAGACCACCATAAAGAACATCTTTAGATGCTTGTGAAGCACTTAAAGGATTGGTTTCTTGGTTATGGTAATAATGAAGAGTTGGATGTAAAGAGTTACACTAATACAAGCTTATAAACTGACAAAATAATCACAATCTATGTTTGACATTAAATGAGAACAGTAAGCTAGAAAGGGTTCTAAGCTAATGATAGTTGTTCAAATCTACAAGAGAAGCCGAATGAGAACAACAGAGGATACAATATGGATCAAGAAGTTGATGTGGGTGAATTTTTGTGAGGTCCCAACTATTGATGACATAGTAGAAATATTGATGACAACAATTGAGTTACTAGTAAGGCTGAGAATATCAGATAACATACTAAGGCACTTCCATCTCATTCAAATAGTTGTATAGTGAAGAGATGAGAAAATTGCAAAATACCGACTTAAAGCAAACATTGCTAAACCCTCTATAAAAGCACTTGCGCAGTAGAAGTATGATGGTCAAGTTAGGTCACTCGAGATGAGATTCATGGGTGATTGGCTCTAAGTGCAAGTGGGAGTTTTTTGGTATGTATGCCCAAAGAGCCTATCATGTGATCAATGTGACGGCATAATATATAAATGACTTGATTATTTACAAAGGCAAGCTTTCAATTTATTTTGTGTATTCAGTTATGAGATAATGAATAACATAATAAATGCCTAGAGAATGATATTACTCAATGATGTATGTATTCAAGTTACTACCCTTGTGGATGAGATCATACGGATGTTAAGAGTACATATACATATTCTCATCATGTCCTTGATCAATCGTTATTGTGGAATGTTGATAGACAATAATAACACATAAGATCAGAGTGTGAGTTGGTTGATTACGAAATCTCATTAGTCATGATATGGAAATATCAAACCAAGCACACAGATACATGTGAGAGAATAGTGTATCATACAGACCCACCGTGAGACTGACACATGGAAGATGTGATCATGGAAGTGATAGTCAGGTCTCACAGTGATGGTGGTGGTTGTGGTTATTAGACATGAAATCATTGCACTCGTCACGTGTCATTGATAAGCTTTGACATCATCAAATGCAGTCCTAAAACATGGGTTGTTATAAAGGTGATGATTTGGTGCTTTGACACATGGGGATAGATTGTGAATGATAGAGATGAGATTTGTTCCTATGACAGGAGTATGATATCTGAAGCATCTTGATTAGAATGATTGAGAAAAAGTATGGTCATACGCATGTGATGTTGAGCTTACATATATCTCATGTAGTCTGCTCTGGGTTCAAGAAATAAGATTGAACAATAATAAGGATGACTGATCCATGTCTCTAGTTCAATCTGGATATCTATTAGAAAAGAACTATACAAACATTATAACACCATACATAGATTGTAGGTTGAAGTTGCTCCTAACTTTCCATTTACTTGGGTAGCAATGATGTGTGACTAGACACTATTCATTGCTTGTGATGTCATAAGTTGTTATGGATATTCACTGCCAACGTAGTATCGAACCTATAAGTTCATAGACATAGGAACTCATCTGGAAAAGGAGTTTTGATCATGAATGATGATTGAGTTGATTACTAAAATGTTTAGGTATTCAATTCGTGCAACAAATCAGCTGATTGGACTGCTAAACAATCAGTTCAAGCGTTAAGACTTTCGTTTGGAGTGTCAGGATGATTTTATTGTACATTGGCTAGAATTCAGCCGGACTCTAGTTGCGAGACGTCCGTCTCACCTATGTGAGACGGCCGTGTGGGATGGTGAGAGATGCCCATCTTGTTTGCACTAGACGCCCATTTCAGGGGTGCAATTTGGAAATAGGTAAATGTATTGCCAAAAGGGGTATAGCTAAGCTATACTATACAGAAACATTGCGGGGCATCTGTAACCAAACCCCATAAAGGCACACCACCGGGTTATATAACAAGATCCCAGTAGGTTCTACTTTGTATATTCAGATTACACAACCATTCATGGTTGGCTCTACACTTCCACCTCATATGTTTAGCTATCTCATCCACTAGGATGGTACCAGCACGTTCAGTACCATTGTGGACTCTATAGTTTCTTTCCTGCCACACGAAGAAGCAAGTAGCAGCCAGGCACACACAGTTAAATTCGAAATCAGCTTTGTTGCGCCAGTTTTTTCTCAGTAGCTGGTGGATGATGCTACCCAGGCACCAGTCCCGGACCGGCCCCTGTCCATTTTTCAAACTAACCACAGACCAAACATTAGCAGCGTACCTACAGTTCAGGAAGGTGTGATGTATCGACTCTTCCTCCCTATGGCACAGTGGACAGACAGTATCCCCTATCAGGCCCCAGCTACTCAATCTATCACGTGTGGGCAATCTTTTTATCACAGCTCTATACAGCAGCGTACTCCATTTGGGGTAGTAGTTCTTGACCCAAATGACTTTTGTCCATTCAAACCCAGCCACAGAACCTCTGTTGATCCATGGTGAACGGGTAATGCAAGCCTAGGCACCATTGCCATCAACAACGTACATGTGCTGAATTTCAGAGTAAGTCTTGCACATATTCCTCCACACGGGGCAAGGTTTGCTTTGTTCATTTATCAGAAGGTTTCTCCCATATCTGCATGTGATCCATTTAGCCCAGGCGGTGTTAGGTTTCCGCAGGAACCTATCGATTCGCTTTATAGTATTGATCCTCATGATATCAACAGGGTCCGTGAGTTGTAAACCCCCCTCCTGAAAAGGTTTAGCAATTTTCTCCCAATCTACACCATGGGCTTTACCACCCCAAACAAAACGAGCAATCAAGGATTTAATGGCGTCCAGTGTCGGTTTGGGTATATGACACATATACGCCCCAAACCTGACTTTACTTTGAAGCACAGATCTAACCAAGGCAAGTCTGCCCGCCATGGATATCTTAAGGCCCAGGGGTGCAATTTGATTGCATCAAGGATTGGTGTTGATGTCATGGTGCATACTAATTGGAATTGAATTGCTGACATAAGTGCAAAATTGGAAAGTGCAAAATGACCATCTCATGCACCAGCCATATGGGTGTGCTAAATGGATGTTTGGGTTGTCACAGGTTGCAAAGTTTATAGAATTTTTGTGAAAATTCAATATCTTCCAGTCCCTTCCACTCCCGCACAAACTGGAAACCCTGACCCTGGTCTATACTATAAATAGAGGGGTACTGGGGGCTTCCCAGAGCATAACATAGAAAATTGAGAATCAGTTTCCCTAGAAATTATCTCCCTCTCTAGTTGTGGTAACCATGAGAGCCCAGGCAAGTCCTACCCGACTAGGGAGGGATAGCCATGGGAGAGAAACAATTGAGGATCATTGTTGTGGGAGAGAAGGTACACCAATGGGAGGGACAACTCCTTTCTATCCATTCTAGTAGGATGACAGGAGTTCTAGTTGGTTCATGTAGACTACTCTAGAGGCAGGAGTCCTTTGGCTACTGCTAGGAGGGAAACATCAACTTGCATTTTGCAGTGAGACTAGAGGAGTTGTTGTAGTAGTTGTCCAAGTCGAATGTCTATGGAGGAGCAGTTAGATGAGTCCCAGTGTAACCAGGAGCTACATAGACACTGTCCAAGACAGAGTGCACATCTACATCTATGAGGACTATCATTGGACTTGCTCCAGGACCAGGTATATCTTCGGAAACCATCCTTCCCATTGCATAGTTATTGAAGCGATATGGTGATTAATGGGAAATATGTCAATAAAATTTTTGTTTCCGCTACCTATCTGATGTCATATTTTCCTATAGGGGTATCAGAGCCACATCAATTAATAATGTTTTGGTATAATTGATATGATCAGATTTTGGCTTTGTCCAATTTATTTATTGCATACAATGTGAATATTTAAATCGGTTGATGTGCATGCCTGTCTTATCACTACATAAAGAACCCAAATGAATATATATATATATATACATATATATATGCAATTTACACGTGTCACCATAAAATCATATTTGATGGTGGATGTGAATCATGATTATGGCCAAAACCCCAGATCTGTGTGTGCATAGTTGTGGTTATTTATTCCTATTGTTAATCAATCTGTGTACTGAGCCTCCCCCTCCTTTCCAAATGTAAATTAATGCTCTTCTTCCTATTTCCCCTCGAATGTAACTCGAGGTTTTCCCCATATACAATGTAATAGGAAATAGGATAGTTTTAATTTATGATTCAACATTAGATTACAATCAACACAAAGGAAAAACAAGCGGCTCGTGTGAGACAACCTGATCGACTGGAGGACTAAGGAGGCCAGACGACATAAGGATGAACTGATTGACTGGTGCCCAACTGACTAACTAGAGGTTTCGAGATGGTTCTTGGACCTGAGAACCAGACGACTGCTTTAGAAGAGCCCAACCAAGTGAATAGGAGGCGAGCCAACCAACTCAAGAGTTGAATTGATCAACCCAAATTGGTTCAAGCACAAATCTTCACCAAAAACATGTTGCATATGATGTGGACCATAGGTGGTAGTAATTCCTTGTGGTTTAAAAGAATTACATTAGTATGGCCATAATTATCACTTGTGTGTTTTATTTATTGCATGTTTTCATTGTGGGATATAGCATGCATATGATACATACTATATATGTAGTGATTGGATAGTGTATATGTATTTATACAAGCTCCCTAAAATAAAATATTAAGTCTTAGATGCTTTCCAATAGCAACCCACATGAAAAGCTTGATCGACCAAGCGTAGTTTATGCCTTTACATGGTGTGTTGTTTATCTCATGGAAGTGTGATGGTGGATATATAGTTTCGGCCTTGATAGGGTACATCTCTATCATGTTGGTTGTTGGTTTAGGCTTGATTGGTGATTCTCAGAGCATTTGGGCCTAGAAGCATGCATATGATTATGGCAATGGTTTGCGCATATCATCTATCCATAATTGCATATGATGCAATTTGCAACAGTTTCCTACCTTAATGGTTGACTGTGTTTGCGGTGTTGATCGGACCACAGTTGAATTATCTTGGATCTGGCCCACTAGAATATTGTACGCTATAATATTCTGAATAGATATTGAGGGCTATCAATTTGAATAAAATAGTGGGAGAGACTGTTAATTAAAGACCTAATTAATATCATCAAATTTATCACATCAAACCAAATCAAAAATGTTTTGAAAAAGTTGCAATATTTCTTTATATAATCAATTGTCAAACACAAACATGTTCAAACTACGATCAGTACTCAAGAAGGACCAAACGAGATAAACTTCCACAATTGGTTAAGGATTTTGAGAAATGTTCTCATCAATGAGTGAAAGCTCTATGTCCTTGATAGACCAATGCCAGAGAAACCCGCTCCAAATTGCACCTAAGGCTAACTGGATGCTTATTGGAAGCATGTCAATGATGCCATAGAGATTTGAATACCTAATGCTATGTTGTATAAACTATGAGTTGCATGAACAACATGAACACATGGAAATCGAGATGATAACAAATCTTAAGAATCATGTAAATCAAAGAAGGTATCATGTCGCCAAAGCACTAATTGAGTGCAAACTGATTAAGGGAGGTTCAGTAGAACCCCATGTGATCAATGTGATTGGACATGTGGAATGACTGGGATTTCTATTAGGTCAAGAGTTGATCATGAATATGATTATGCAAGCATTGTGTAACATATCAAATCCTAGACATTTAGTATTTTGACCCTCTTTCCCATCTTTTTCTTTCATTTCTATCCCCTTTGGCCTATCTATTTAATTTGTGGAGAATATGATGGTTTAGTGAGCATTTGTTCACCTTTAATACCAATAAAGGGTTTTATGCACAAATACCTCAGTAGAAATCTAAGTAATGGGCCTGATGTGCAATTGTCCACTTAAGTAATAAAAATAATGATGGAATTCATGCTAGAACTTTCTAGGACTTTTTAGAATGTGAAAAAGAAAAGAAACTCCAAAATAAATATAAAGGAGATGATAAATGCTATAAATAGGATAAAAGGAGATAATGTGGAATATATTTCCAAAAATCTCAATTAAGTAAATCCACGAGATAATTGGTTACACAAGTTCATTTTCTTGGACTAAAATTTACTTAAGGGCCATGTATCACCCAATGTGGAAAATATAAAGATATATATAGAAGCCTTTATTAAGGAATATAGGAAATAATCCAAGAAAGAGAAATAAAATATATTATGTTCCTAAATTGGAAAATCAACTTCAAATTCATTATCTAGAAGTAAAAACAAGCCTTTGGGCAAGCTTTTAATTAATTTGGATAATATTTGGATAATGTGAAAAAGTAGGAGAGAGAAAGTGTGTAGAACCTTCAATTTAAGAATTGATTAAATAAATTGAAAAAACATGACCAAGTATTAGTAGAATCGTATCCAAGATATTAATTGGGACACATGGGTGAAATTTGATCAAATTTGGATAATTCATAAATGTAGGAAGAAAGAGAAAATGAGTTTTAAATTATTTAACCCATTAAAAGTCCTCAAAAGGAAAAAATAATTCCATATTTGGATTCTACATGTCAAAATCAGTTAGAGTGTCAATTTTCATTAAATTTGGAGTTTGTTTGAGCCCTCAAAAGATGAGATAGAAATTCATTAAATAATGTATATGCCACTTTATTCGAGTTATAATTCAATTAGAAACATAATTTTCATGCGCCTAAAATAATCTATGTGTGTGATCCAATGGCCTAGATGGCCCCGTGGATCGATCATATGGTAGCAAGGTTATCTCCTACCTTGGTTCGGATTAGGAAACAGGGGGGTTTTGTGAATTTTTGTTTGGCAATAACTTGATCTACACTCAACCAAATTGAACGAGTTTTGGTGCCACAAATTCCTCTCAAGATTCCACTTCCAACTATCCCATATTTTTCATGTTTTGGGGAAGGTTTGATAAAACCCCAAAGTTGCCGCAACTCTTCTCTCACCCTGCATACACGAACCCTAAACCACATCTCTTCGTCTATAAATACTTGCATCCCTAGCATCGCCATCGTCCTTGCAACTCAACGCACCCCTTGATTTCAAGATTCATCATTGTTTGACCCTCCTAGGAGCAGCCAAATCATATAGCCTTGTGGATCTTATCTCGCCCTCCACACACCAGCTCCAATGAAATCGAAGACATCACCAGGTTTAGGATCTTCCCCTCTTTCTTTCGAGTATTTGAACTTTGTGTTTGGTTGACTGTGGAGGTTTTGCCCAAATACCCCACAAGCAGTAGGTGTTGTGCACCAGCCATGGTGTCATGGGGCTTGGGGATGAAAACCCCATGTGATTTTACCATCATATCCCCCGCCTGTTCTCTCTTGTCTCTCTGTGCTCATGCGGGGGCACTACGGTCTTTTTGTTTTGTTTTTCTTCCTTGTTGACCTGACTTTGACCCAAGTCTCAAGGGTATCTAGTGAGGGCAGGCCGCCTACTTGGCCATCATGCATTGGGCAAAGTGGTTGACTGGCCCCACCCCGATTTCTCTCTCGCTCTCCTTGTTTAGATGAGGTGCCTACGTGGCACATTGTGGTTGGTTGATATTCAAAAATTCATAACTTTTAAACCGTGCATCCAAAAATAAAACTAAAATATGTTCTAAACTTGGAGAAATCCCCTCTATCTAATAAAAATGTTTTCAAATCCTAGTTTTGAGTTTTTTGACAAGGTGTTTTTGAGAATGAATTAATTAGTTAAAAATCACTAAAAATACATCTAAAACTCCATATCTTCAAATAATATCAAATTATATGTCATTTTGATCAGAAAACCCTAACTAAGATAGTAGTGATATTTTTCAGAGTCTAATTTGAAGGTTTGTGGAAAAATTTAGTAACTTTAGGGTTTTGAGTTCTTAATGAATGCATATAATGCTAATGCTTGGACATGGTTATGATAATAGGACAAGTGGACCCTAATCTTGCTTAGGATTTAGGAAAGTGGTTTCTAGGGCTTTCAGGAAGAGGTATGTGCATTTACACCTTACGTTCGGAATATTTGTACCTTAACATATTTTTCTATAATGAGGCTTTATTAAACCCTATTTTATATACTCTTGAACCTTTTGCTATACTTACCTCATAAATCAAATTTGGAACATTATTCTTGGGTCTAGGTACCCCACTGCCATGCTATTGATTCATATGATTATTCTTGCCATAACTACTTTTTCTAGCATGTAGATTTATGTTCTATTTAATCTAAAGTAGCGGTACTTATGTACAACCACCCACATGGGGCATGTAAATAATTGCCCTGGGGAATCTGTTATTCTCCCCATAATATTGTAGGTGACTGGGAATGTCTTATTCTCCCCTCACCTAAGGTTATAGGTCTGGTAGGTGCCTCAACCCTACTTAGTTAGGTATACATAATTGTCTTACATGCAAATCCTTTTTATTATATTTGTTAATGGCAAGCTTCATTTATATATAGCCTCATACTCTTATTATCTTCATCTTATGATGAACCATAGCCCATTTTCATTACTTTTCTTTTCTTGTTATCCTAGACTAGTTTTATGACACATACTTGTTTTTCCTTTCCCTCTTACTAGGTGCTTTCCCAACCACCCAAGTGCAGAGCAAGGTGATGGATAAGACAAGAAGAAGAACTTGGCTTGGATTTGGTTGACGAAGATGTTTCTTTGGAGACAGGATTGTAGTAGTTAGACTTCCCTGTATCTAAATCCAAATTGTGTATCATGATGTAAACCCTAATGGGATAATTTAATGTATCTTTGTAACCTTTACATGAAATTGAATATAGTCAGTTAACTTTTATTCCACTTCTTTCCAATGGTGTTTTGTATACCAATGTTCAATAAATTTTGAAAATTTATGCCCATTCCATCATACCTTTGAGTGTATTTAGAATGGATGTCAATTCTTCAAATTTTTTAGTAAAGGGGTGATTTCACTCTTTTACACGTTGCATGAATGATATAGTCAGTTTATCAAATGGTAAGCATGTTGATGCCAAAGCAAGGAAGAAGAAGGACAAATCCTTGATGGTGATTAGCGGAAGTGATTCCTAGGGAAAATGCAAGGCTAAGAAGTGTTCTGAGGCAAAGCTTAAGTCCAAGGGTTCTACACTCAAGTTATGGAGAAGGTTAAGTGTAAACGGTATCTATCTTTTTCACTTAAAGGATAAAGAAAAGAAAGTGCCACCATTTTCACTTGTCTAGACATTGGAAAGGACTATCCTCATAATATAGGATCTCAAGAAGAAGATGCAGATAGAGATCTCTACTTCATGTTTTAAGAAGAAGTAAGCTAGAACTGAGCAGAGCAAGGGTTGATGACTCTATAGTTGGAAACTATCATTAATGGGCACATAATAGAATTACTGAATTTCTATTATGTACTTGCCATTAATGAAAACATTATATGTTTTGTATGAAAATAACATTATGTTTCATCTTAAATATATGATATTTTATGGAAATTCCCTATGTCTCACAAACTATACTTGGTAGTTGTAAAGACAAATGTTT
The DNA here is from genome assembly GCA_963693085.1 of Alisma plantago-aquatica. Classification (NCBI taxonomy): domain Eukaryota; kingdom Viridiplantae; phylum Streptophyta; class Magnoliopsida; order Alismatales; family Alismataceae; genus Alisma; species Alisma plantago-aquatica. The sequence goes on from OY856415.1 coordinate 486,005,262, forward strand.
ATGACACATATAATGAATGACTTGATAAACTCAAACATTGAATACCTATAACATTGTCATCTGGAGCGCACAAATGAGAAATGCATTTCTAGAATTCATATGATGGTTCTCCAGAGTCTTTTGGTTATTGAACCAATAGAGACATGCATGTCTTATTTGTTGTGCAATATGACAAAAGAATCTTCACTAGATGTAATGCAAGATTGACTATTCCATTAGGACTAGTACATACTGATGTACATAGACCTTTTAGAATGAATGCTAAAGGTAGTTACAAGTACCCCATTATATTTATTGATGCAATCAGTAGATATTGAAATTTTTATTTAATGAAATACAAATTTGGATCTCTTGAAGTGTTCAAGGAGATCATAAATGGAGTATGTAACTAACTTGGTAAAAGTATTAAGATATGATCAATGTTGAAATACATAAAATAAGAGTTTTAGGACCTTCTGGGAGATTATGATAGTGTATCATGATGAAATCCACTCAAAACACAATGATAATGCATCATTAGAGTGTACCAGAAAGAAGGAATCACACCTTGTTAAGTCATGATGCAATTATCAACATATCTAGCTAATCTTCTAATATTCTTGTTGGCACATGCTTTACACTAAAACAATGTACTGTGTAAACTGGTTCAAAAGACACCATATGAGATATGGCATGGGAGGATTCCCAATGTGTCGTTTAAAGTGATTCTAAAGTCTTCTTTAAGAAAATTGTTTCTTAAAATCTTTGTCCACAAATAACATGAATGTTATCTTGTTTAATACTACTTATATTCCAACATGACAACAAAGTGTTTGTTGCTAGGATGGCTGAATTCCTAAACAGAAATTAGTATTGAAGGAATCAATGGGAGTAAAAGTAGAACTTGAAATGTTCAAGACAAAAAAGAAAACATAGAACCTAAAGAGGTGCAATAGGAACAAGGAGAATCCTAAGTAGTTGTGTAATCTCAAGTTCTTTAAGTAAACACAAAACCTTATAGTTCTAGTAGAGCACACCTTCAATTTGAAAGATTATGATATCTTATCACTCAAGAAGGTAGTGAGTTGGTCATAGACATGAGTCAACAACCTACCTAGAAGCAAGGAACCAGAATATGAGAAATGGCTTGAGCCCATGAGATCAATGATGGACTCCATGTGAACTGATAAGGTATGACTTTGTTGGATCCACTTGAAGGGGTAAAGCCCATTGGGTGCATTTGGGTTTTGTAAGAAGACCAACATGGTAAGGTAAAATGATTGCAAAGAGTTTCAAACTAGTTCAAAGTGTTGAACATGATGAAGTCTTTTCACCTGTTACCATGGTTAAATCCATCTGGATCATGCTTGTTGTTGCAGCGTAGTATGACTGTGAGATTTGGCATATGGATGTTAAAACCACATTCCTTAATTGGACTAATTAAGAGGATGTGTACATGACACATCCTAATGGTTTTATAAATTCATTAATGCAAATAAAATCTATAATGCAAATCTTCTATTTGACAAAATAGTCAAAGGGTTTGACTTGAGTCAGAATTAAGATGGAATATGTGATTAAAAAAGATTTAGTAGGAGCATATTGATATTCCACATAATGATGGGGAGTAACGTCCTTATACTACAAATGTATTAAAACTTGGCAAGGAAAGTACCTTCTATAAGAAGGGTTTAGGAAAAGCATCCTATGTGATAGGAAACAAGGTCTATAGAGATATATCTAGAAAGCTTCTTGACCTAAGTAAGAGCACATACATTGGCAAGATGTTGAAGGGTTCAACATGCAAGACTCAGTGTGATAAAACTTGTCCATGTTCCATGGAGTTAACTTTTCAAGAGCCTAGTGTTCCAATTCTTATGAAGAATAGGAACACATGGATATATGCCATATGCATTTGTAATTGGATCTATATTGAATGCAATTTAATGTACTTATCCCATTATCTCATATATATTGGACATGATGAGAGGATGTCTCGTTGTCTCATATGTATTGGACATGATGAGAGGATATAACATTATCTTGTATGTATTGGACATGAAGAGAGGATATCCAGTCATCTCATATGTAATTGACATGATGAGAAGACATAAATATAGCTACCTAGCAATCTTGTATGTATTGGACATAACAAGAAGGTATATGTCAGATGCCAATGAGTGTCATTGTACTACCATAAAGAACATCTTTAGATGCTTGTGAAGTACTTAAAGGATTGTTTCCTTGGTTATAGTAATAAGGAAGACTTGGATGTAAGGAGTAACACTCATCCAAGCTTCCAAACTGACAAAATAACTGCAATCTATGCTTGACATTAAATGAGAGTTGTAAGCTAGAAAGGGTTCTGAGCTAATGATAGTTGTTCAAATCTATAAGAGAATCTGAGTATCGTTGTGTTATGAGAACAACATAGGATACTGTATGGATCAAGAAGTTCATATGGGTGAACTTATGTGAGGTCCCAACCATTGATGACATAGTAGAAATACTAATGACAACAATGGAGCTACTAGTAAGGCTGGGAATCTCAAATAGCATACTACGACACTTCCATCTCATATGAATAGTCGTACAACAAAGAGATGAGAAAATTGCAAAATACCAACTTAAAGAAAATGTTGCTAAACTTGCACTTGTGCAGCAGAAGCTTGATGGTCATGATAGGTCACCGGAGATGAGATATGTGGGTGATTGGATCTAAGTGCAAGTGGGAGTCTATTTGTATGTATGCCAAGAGAGCCAATCATGTGATTATTGTGATGGCATAAAATATAAATGATTTGATTATTAACAAAAGAAAGCTTCCAATTTATTTGTATATTCAGTTATGAGATAATGAATAACATAATAAATGTCTAGATAATTATATTACTCAATGATGTATGTATTCAAGTTATTACCCTTGTGGATGAGATCATACATACGTTAAGAGTACATATACATATTCTCATTGTGTCCTTGATCAGTTGTTATTGTGGAAGGTTGATAGAGAATAATAACACATAAAATCAAAGTGTGAGTTGGTTGATGACTAAAATCTCATTAGTTATGATATGGCAATATCAAACCAACCACACAGATATATCTTAGAGAATAATGTATCAGACAGACCCACCGTGAGATTGACACATGGAAGTCATGATCATGGAAGTCATAGTCAGGTCTTGCAGTGATGGTGGTGTTTGTGGTTCTCAGACCTGAAATCATTACACTTGTCACATGTCATTGGATACGCTTTGACATCATCAAACATAGTCCTGAAACATGAGTTGTTGTAAAGGTGATGATTGGGTGACTTTGACACATGGGGATAGACTGTGAATGATAGAGATGGGATTTGTCCCTCCAACAGAAGTATGATATCCATGGCCTCTTCATTAGTGAGACTGAAAAAAATTATGTCCATATGCATGTGAGTCAATATGTGATATTGAGCTTACATATATCTCATGCAGTCTTCTCTGGGTCAAAGAAACAAGATTGAATAATAATGAGGATGATTTCTCCATGCCTCTAGTTCCATATGTATATTAGTGACAAAGGAACTGTACAAACACTATAACACCATACTCACATTTTAGGTTGAAGTTGCTCCCCAAATTTTCATTTACTTGGGTAGCAATGATGTGTGACTAGGCACTGCTCATTGCTTGTGATGTCATAAGTTGTTATGGACATTCAATGCCAATGTAATATGGGACCTATAGGGTCACACACATAGGAACTCATCTAGAAGAGGAGTTTTGATCTTGAAAGATGATTGAGTTGATTACTAAAATGTTTAGGTATTCAATTCGAACAACAAATTAGTTGACTAGACTTCCAGACAATCAATTGAAGTATTGAGACTGTTGTTTGGAGTGCTAGGGTGATTGTATTATACATTGGCTGGAATTTAGCCTGACTCGGGCTGCGAGATGCCCATCTCAACTATGTGAGATGGTCATCTAAGATGGTGTGAGATGCCAATCTAATTTGCACCAGACGCCCATTTTGGGGGTGGAATTTGATTGCATCAAGGATTGGTGTTGACGTCATGGCGTGCATTAATTGGCAACATAAGTGCAAAACTGGAAAGTACGAAATGACTCTCTTGCTGAGTGAGATGACCATCTCATGTCCTAGACGACCATCTCACTAAGCGAGATGAACATCTTGCACACTAAATGGCCATCTGGGTGTGCAAAATGGTCATTTCGGTTGTCACAGGTTGTGAAGTTTTTGGAATTGTTGTGAACATTCGAAATCTTCTGGTCCCTTCCACTCCCGTACAAACTGGGAACCATGACCTTGGTCTCTACTATAAATAGAAGGATATTAGGGGCTTCCCAGAGCACAACACAGCCAATTGAGAATCACTTTCTTTGACAATTGTTGTCCTCTCTGGTAGTGGTAATTAACCACGAGAGCCCAGAAAAGTCCTACCTGACTAGGGAGGGATAGCCATGGGAGAGAAACAACTGACGATCATTATTGTGGGAGAGTAGGTTGGTGATTAGTACACCAACATGAGATAAAACTCCATGTTCGTTCTAGTAGGAGGACATGAGTTCTAATTGGTCTGTGTGGACTACTCTAGAGGTAGGAGTCCTTTGGCTACTGCTAGGAGGGTAACATCAACTCACGATCTGTGGTGGGATCAGAGGAGTTGTTGCAGTAGTTGTCTGAGTCTACTATCTATAGAGGAGAAGTCAAATGAGTTCCAGTGCAACCAAGAGTTGCATAGAAACCATCCAACATAGAGTGTGCATCTACATCGACGAGGATTGTTTCTAGACGTGCTCCAGGACCATGTATATCTTTGTGAAACCATCCTTTCCATTTCATAGTTATTGACACGATCTGCTGGTTAATGAGAAATATGACAATAAATTTTTATTTCTGTTGCCTATATGATGTTGTATTTCCCTACAGTAACTAGTGGGAGGATTGTTTCTTCTCCTTCCTTCTTTGGTTCTGCCTAGGGTCCTTCTTGCCCTTTTCTTGAGATATCTTTTGATCAAGGTGTTCTTCTTTTTGGAGGTGACCTAGTGGCCGAAGTGGTGATCTTATTGGAGCTTCCTTCCTCCTCTTTAGAGAGCTTGATCTTGGTGCTTGATCTCTCTTCAAATAAGGAATGTTATATAACTCTCTACCTCCTTCTATCATTAGCACCTTACTTTTATGGTTGTATGTTCTTGTTTACATATCTAAAGATGGTGTTAAGATGGTAGATGATAATCTTGTAATCTAACATTTATGATTTTGTAGTTTCTCATGAAGATAACTCTCTTACTAAAATTGTAGTTTCTATGAGCATGTTTTCTAAGTGTTCATGAGAGGGTGATCTTGCATGCATCTTGAGATTTGGTTTTGTCACCACATTTATGCTCAGCCATCATGTTTTCATGGGAGTTTTGTATGTTTTCCGCACATGTTGTGGTTCAATTTTCTCTCCCCTAAGTTGTTTTGTTTGTGGATCTTTATGGAGTTTTTTTTAAGGTGGATGATCTTGGATATACGAGTTTTGACCTAGTGACATTTGGTTTCTTGCTACTGCTTGATCTTGTTATGGTCGAGACATATGTGGTTCTTGTTGTTTTTGGGTCGAGACACCAATATGTATCATGGGGTTAAGACACTTGTGAATTTTTGGGTTGAAATGCCTATGTGATGCTTTGGGTCGAGATATCTTCATGTGTTGCGATCACGACCTATTTTGGCTTTGGGTCGAGATGCATGTGTGTGGTTTTTTCACGGTCACGACCATGATGCTTGTGGGTTCGGTCGTGACCATACACCAATTTTTTCTTTGTTTTGGGCCGAAACCCTAGGATGTTTGAGATAGGTTTGTAGGTGATTGAGACCATGGTCTATTGCGGTTGAGACCATGCCCCATCGCAGATGCGACACACTTTCCATGGAGGTGGTTGTGACACCTTCTATGATACATGATCATGACACATACATAACACCATGAGATGGCACACATACCCATATGATTATGATACTTAGGGATGTGATGTAATGATCTAGTCGCATTCATCTATTGATGTTCATTCCTACATAAGTTCCAAGAATGTGGGAGGTGACTCAATTAGGGTTTATTTCTATGCTCGTGATGTAAACCCTAATCAGCTAAGTGTGTGAACCCTAACTCTAGTGTTGGGAAATGTGATGTGTTTGCTTTTTTCTGTTGCAGTGGTTATCTTATTATGTTGTTATCTCTCTCCTATTTATAAATCCCTAACCTTATAGGTGAAATAAATACCATGGCTTGTGCATGTTGTGGTAATGAACATATGACACAGAGTGATGATTATGCACATTAATTGGGTCCTATGACCTAGTGATGGTTTGATGCCTATTGTGAGGTGGTAACCTCCAGTGATGTGATTAAGGGATTGAATCACATAGTGAGGTGATGTTGATAATGGCCTTGTGAATGATAGTGTTACAAGTATCATGTGGTGAATGACAATGTTACAAGTATCTTCTAAAGTTGTACTATACCCTTACTCTTGTAGAGTTTGTTAAGTCTTTATACGTTGTAACTTGATTACTACAAAAAGATACCCAATTGGCTAATTAATCAAGTGAAACTATATTCATGTAGGTGCCATGTGCCACAAATCCTTTCCAGTGTCATCTTAAATTGATAGATTGGTGAAACGAGTATAACTCAGAGTGAATATTTTTTAATATGTGGGGTGCAAGTCAAGTATCTCCTTGCATCTACAATTACAGATTGTGTGAGAAGGCCATGTATGAGCTGATCGCCTTGTGACATGGATGGCCATGAGTGAGCCAACCCTTATTTTGAGAACGGCTATGTGTGAGCCTGTACTTCTAGCATTGTTACCTATACCAAGGTGGGATAGTTGTGATTATATATGTGGATGGCCATGCGTGAGCCAATCCCTGAGTTTGAATATATGTCATTTTTGCAGTTGACTGATATGTCTCTCCGATGTTTTGTCTTGTGCTGGCCAAGAGGTGTGGGGAGGTCATGGATTCCAGTCTTCCATTGACCTTTTATGGCACTATGTTCGAATTAAAAGTGGTTGGTTGGATTTGGGTGGTACGACCCAAATCCTTGGGGAAATAATAAAAGACATAATACAACAGTGTAGTGTATCTTGCTTTGGGTCAAATGTGAATCACATTGGATGATACCCTTTGCCTTTTGTTTTTATTAATTTCTTGAATTATAAGGCGGTAATAGAAATCAACTTATATACATGTTCTTCATATTCCTTCTTAGAATAAATTGTTCTATTGCTCAGTGATAGCTGCCTAGTTTTTCTTAATTTGTTTTATCTATTGATTTCATATCATTTAGTTGAATCTGCTCAACCTACATAGTATGATAGCTACATGCTTAGTTATCTGTGCTTTTAATAGACGTTGGTAGAGAGTTATATCTCTCACTTGGATGTTTGGTCTCATCCTGTGGGTTTCTAGATCTTTTAGGTGGTCGTGCACAAAGAGGCAGAGATCGTGTAGCTGAAGAAGAGAAGCAGCAAGAGCAGTAGCTAATAAGGTTGGATGTGATGCTAGTGTTTTGGTTTTAGAGCCCTAGAGTCATCCATGTACACTCAGGTCTTTGGGGGTGTTCTCCTGTGTTTTATGGACATGTTATTGATATGATGTTTTTGGCTTGTGAGCCATGTATGTAAGATCTGGCATGTGTATATGTACATATATGTGGAAAAAATATCTCTAGTTATAGGTTCATGACATGAATTATGATGAAAAGTGTGATAAGCACCATGATATATGTGTTATGTGATACAAGTGTCTTGTTGAGGACTTATATGTGATAAGTGTTTTTTGTTTTTGGTGTTTGAGAAAATCAGTTTTAATTTCCTATGTTCTCTAGTAATCCACATGTTTCGTCTTATTCTGCATTTTGGATTTTGAGTATTCTCATACGTGGAGCGTCGGGGAATCACATCCCTACTCTCCTATGATTATATTTGCACGAGGACCAGCAAAATTTTAAGCTTGGGGTGGTAGGGAAGTATGTCCTTCTATCTCTTCTATCTTTGTCTTTAATTTTTTTTTTCATTTTTAGGACTTTGTTGGTAATTGTTAGTTTTTGTAATTGTGGCTATGCTGGTATGCATGAAAGGATAAGTGCTCATCTTTTTTTAAGTCACCCCATCATCTAATACAAGGATATCATCGTGTCCTTTGATATATTAGCAAAAAGTTTTGTCGAGCACTTGGCAACCTATCGACTAAAAGTAAAGGCACAACTCCTCTCATGACAATTTTGTTTGTGCATGAATATGACACAACATCCAGCACCTCGACAACCAACACCTTAGAAACCACATCTTTACACCAAGCAGGCAATAGCAACAGCCACCAGTCGACAATCCTAGTCGATGGTCACCTATCGAAATTCCCAATCGACAACCACCAACATGTCAACATTGTCATTTGCTAGCTAGAGTCCCACTGCATTAAATGTTGTGACTTTACAAATCTCATTCGGCAATCTAATGTTTCTTATCTATTCCCATAAATACCAAGAAGACACTAGTAGACAAAGACATCTCAGATCTTGGAGACAAAGAATAAAAAAACTACAGTCGAGATCAAATCCAATGTCTAGACACCATCGACCTAGCTAGTATCATAGACCTAATTAGACCGTCAACCTCTAGACTTGGAAAACAGACACCTTTTCTCTTTTCTCTTCCTACTGTAGCCTTTTAAAGTTGTAATAGTTTTGTTCTTGTGTCGTGTGTTGCTAGAATCATAACTTGGGATGGGAGTAGTCATTAGACCTTCCCAACTATGTAATCATTTATTCCTTTGGTTATTGCACATATTCTTTAAATTTTGTTTTATACTCTTGTTTAAATGTGTCGCATGATGGTTAGCTACCTTCTTGTGATGATTTATATTGATTTGTTCGAGAGAAAGAATTTGATTGGATATGGAGTGTAGGATAGTACCGATACACAAGAGTGAGGAGTTACTATACTTGTTCCTTTAGTTATCATATTGAGATAGAGATATCTTTGGATAAAAATCTACCAGGATCTCATGAGAAGGAAGGAGTGGATGTCTTTTATGACTATTTTTATAACATGTCAGGAACATATATAAATTGGAAAAGAAGGTTTTACACATTGTGGTTGGTTTGATTGGTGAAGATCAATCCAAGTTTTCCCTTTTATCATTTCATAATTATCTTTATTTCTTTTTATCTTTCATAACTTAGATTTACATCTTTAATTAGATTAATTTATCCTTGATCGGAATACCAAAATTCAACTCTTTGATTTGACTAAACTAAGCTAATATCTCCCGTTCTTATTTAGTTGTTATCCTTGTCCCCATGTTTGACCCCACACTACTACCAAGACTCTGTATTGAATTGTGGACGTCTCTTGAAGTCAGGTATAAATTTAAAGTACAATGTCTTTCACTGGACAATTGTGTTTATAGTTTTGACCCACAAAAAAGTGTGATCAAGCTACATCATTAGTTCAAGGGAAAGAACTGACCTTGTAGTCAACACAACACTTTAGTTTTGGATCTTATGTTGGTTTCATCATAAAATTGAAGTAATAGTAAAGTATATATGCATCTGGTTCATATATACAACTGACATTCTATAAAACCTTATAATTTTTGAGTTGGTTTACCTTAGGAAACCAAAGTTAAAACATAGTTTGGAGGGAACATTATTTTTCTGGGAGCATCGGGGGAAGATTATAAGTCATTTTACTTCTAATAAATCAACCTAGAAATTGATGAAAAATCAACACCATGCTTGCTCTCTTATGTCATTTTTAGTTGGGAAAAATAACACAATAGGGTTTTTAGAGGGACGGATTATTTTTTGGGTAGCATAGTTGGATAGGTTATAGAGACGGTTTACACAAAACTGACGTTATATTTGTTGTACTAAAATTTGTTGGGAAATTACATTTGTTGGGGTATTTGCGACAAAAGTTTCTATTTAGGAAACTGATATTATAACTAAAGTGATACCCAAAATTTTTCCTTAATGACCATTGCTAAACTAAAACAACACTTTTATTTCTATATCCAATGTTGAATTTGTCCTGTATTGACTTTTTAGAAAACCAATGTTATATCATACGATGTAAGAGGCCAAAAATGTACTAGTGTCATCTACCTCCATAGGTCCAATGTTATTTTGTTGGTATCAAACTTCTTCAAGATCTATTTTCCTCCTACTAGTTCCTTTAGAATTGAATTCCTTTTCAAGGAATACAATAGTTCTAGAAACAAAGATCTTGTTGTCAAATGGAATATATAAGTAATAAACCTTAGTTTTCTTAGGGTTTTCAACAATTAACAATGATCTGATTTGGGTCCAATCTTTTCACAAAACTATTTCTTGACATAATTTTCACATCCTCAAAATTTCATAAAAGACATGTTAGGACACTTCCCACTAAGCATCTCATATGGTGTCTTTTGAATGGATTTGGAAGGTACTCTGTAAATGTAGTGATATGAAGAGCATGTCCTCGTAAGGAAGTCAAAAGATTAACTAATCTCATCATTGATCGTATCATGTCTTAGGGTGAAATTCCTTCTTTATGACACACCACTATGTTGTGGTATGCTAGGTGGAGTCAACTATGATACAATATCTTGATCTCTAAGAAGGGCCTAAAACTCTGAGCTTAGATATTCTCCTCAAATATCATATTGTAGTACTTTAATATCCTTGCCAAGTTGGTTATCTACTTCATTCATGAATTTCTTGAACTTTTCAAGAGATTGTTTTGTATTTCATGAGATATACATATCTATATCTAGGAAGTCATCAATAAATGTGATGAAGTATTGGTATCTCCTCTAGAACTTATGCTGAAAGGTCCACAAACATCAGTGTGTGTGAATCCTAATAAGTCATAGTGTTACCAATGAAGACTGCTTTTATCATCTTACCTAATAAATACAATTCACATGGCTCTATTGATTCAAAACCAAAAGAGTCTAGACAACCATCTATGTTGAGTCTAGAAATGCACTTCTTATTTATGTGTCCTAAACAACAGTGTGATAGGTAAGTTTTGTTTGAGTAATGAAGTTTTAACTTATTGGTATTTTTGTTATATACAGTTATGTCAAATTATAACAAATAGAGAACATAGAACAATGGGGAACTTCCATAGAATATCTCATCTCATGAAATAGGAATTTAACCATTCTTTATTCAAATTTCAAAATTATTCTTGTCCAAAAAAGATACATAAATAATATTTCTATTTCTTGCATGTACATAATAAAAGTTATCTAACTATATTGCAAGCCCACTTAGAAGAGATAAATAATAGGTTTCTGTAGTTGTGACATCAACTTTTTCTTCTTTAGCTACTCGTACATCCACCTCTCCTTTTAGTAAGGGGCTACTTCTTTCCAGATCCTACATGTTAGAGCATATATGAGAACCACATCTGATATCCAATATCTAAGATGAAGCAATATATAAGTTTATCTATATAACATATATACCTATAGTGGATATATCTAACCCCTCCTCCTTATTCTATAGTTCCTCTAGGTGAAAGGGAAATTTATTTTCATGTTTACATATTTGTGACAATGGTGACATTTGCCTTTCTAATCTACTCCTATTTTAGCTTTAAGTGCAAAAAACTTGAATTTTTTGCTAGCTTAAGAACTCTTATTAAATTTTCATTTGCCCTTTGACTTTCTAATTCCCTTTTTGGCCATCAACATGGACTTTGGCTTGTCTTTATTCATCTGAGTCTCAGTACTTCTCACCACACAAAGCCACTTTGACAATGGTCAAACATAACTGTTCATGTTTTACTTCATAACAAACTATTTATAATATTTCAGCAATGATTGCAAGATTACATAAGTGGCCAACTCTTGGCCTAAGGGGAATCCCATTATTTTAAGGTTTCCACCATACTCAATCAACTTAACTATGTGTGGCCATATTGGATATCCTCCGATCATGTTGCACTTAAACATGGCCTTTGAGGCATCATACCTCTCTTGTCTTTCTTGTTCTTAGAACATATTCCTAATATGTGTGGACATATCAAGAACTCCCATCTTATCATGTTGATTCTGAAGCTCGTGATCTATGGATCATAGCATGAGGCACTTGACATCAATAACATCATTAGTATGCTTACAATAAGCTTTCAATTTCACTATAGGAGCATTTGGAGTTGGTTCATTCAGTTCTGGTATTTCCAAGACATAAATATTATGCTCATGAGTGATTATAGTTTTCAATATGCTATACTAGTCGTGAAAGTTATACCCATTCAACCTCTATTTCTCTAAAACTAGTCTAAAAAAGAAGACGTGGTTTGTGTTTGGCATTAGAACTACAAAAAAATATTTGCACAAGTCAACGATTCAATTTAAAAATAATTTGATTTCATGATATTATTTTGACCTTTAATTAATAATACTCCCATTATTTTGATCAAATTAATAACCCTCAAAATTAATTTAGAAGATTATAGTGATCAATCTTCTAGTGACTCAAGATCCATAATACATTGGGTAGCAAGTCAACTTTGACTGGTCGCTTACAACTTAATTATTTAAATAGGTAACAATTACCAATTGCATCCAATGAAACTCTTAGATTGATGTTTGCACAGTTTCCTAGTCATACATTTTTCTTATGAAGTATATGTATAACAACCTCACTTTCCAACAACCCCCAATTAAGGAAGACCGAAAAGATGAGAGGCATGACTTAAATTTTTTCCCAAGAATCCATATTTTAATCAAATAACAAGTAATAGAAAATAATTTTGTTGTTTCACAATCATTGTTTACAAAATGCTTACATGAACTTTCACCATGAGAATTGCAATACATGAGAAGAAGTAACTAGCTAATCCTCCTTACTAGTTAACTTTAATGTCTTCTAGTACTTTCATATGTTCATCACATCTTGATACCATCTTATCTAGCATGTACCAAAAATGTCATGAAACCAAAAGCACAGATCAGTATAACAAGTTATATTGTGTACGTGGGGTGAATGTAAAAGTGTGCAAGTAATCTAACAACATATATTCCATTAAATACTTACAAAATAAACTGGCATTTTCTTTGGATAATCTTTGTTATGTGATACTCATAGTGGTATTTTAATTGAACAGAATATAAATAAATAACTAACATTTTAATTGTTCAATCCTAGAGAAAACCTCAAAAAATGCAGACAAACTAACATGGGTAGTCTTAGGCGTAACCACGTACGTTACCGGTGAGCCATGTAGATTATGTAAGTATCCTCTAATCACATCATCCAATCAAGCAGACAAATCAAATTGTCATCTTTTATCTGCATGTATGAAAATCCTAAAGTGTCACCATCACATTGAACAGATTAAACCCTACTCAAAACCTAATCTAGGTTTTTAGGTTCTGAATGAGGAGTAAGGGTATATACCATATTTTCATCACATGTTAACCGTTAGGTGAAACCTTAGTTATTATATTAATCACATTAGACACAATGTGTAACCCTAATTGCTACATCCATCTTATCCTTTCGTTATAATCACCTAGATTAAAATATGTTTATTAACAACATAGTGAGATATGAACTTCAATCCTAATTAGGTTCGAGATTCTCCTTTTATCTGAAAAGGTTAAGCTTTATCTATTAATATCATTTAAACAAGTGATGACCATTGTGAAACTATGGTTTCTATGCATATTTTACATTAAAAATTATATCTTTATGCACTTTTGGGAAAGGAAGCATTATCGAGACTCAATTATATTATTTTTCATTCTCTAATTTTTTGATCAAAATGATATGTAATTTTACTATATTCAGGTATTCCTAGCTATTTCTAGGATTTTACAAGATTATCATTATTAGACCAATTAACAATTGACACATTAGCATTTATTAAGTCATCCACTTTGTGTCAGGAAGGTTGGCTCTGTCCAATGGCCTACGTACATCTCATCCTGCACTCCACACGGTCACCCCCCTTAAAATATGCAAAAAGACAATGATGCCTTATGTCCTTTGTGTACTTGTAAGGGAAATTGAGACATTGTCCCTCTCATCATTCACTACCTTGTAGATGGTTGCACACATAACCCTAGATGGACCAACCAAAGCCCAACTCCCCTCTCCAGGGCATGGAACTATTGGTATGTATGCCCTGAGAGCCAATCATGGGATGATTGGTGGGATACATTAAGATTGATTTGATAAACATCAAAGGCGAGCTTCCAATTCTTTCTAGTTCAATCATATGAGATAGTGATAGAACAGATTGAATGTCTAGAAAATGACAGTACTCAATGACATATGCCTTCAGGTTCATGACCTGAACGATGAGATCATACGGATGCTAAGAGTTTGTACATTCTCATTATGTCCCTAGTCAGATGTCATTGTGGAAGGTAGATAGACAACAATGACACACAAGACTAGATTGTGGTGTTGGTTGATGATAGAATCTCATTAGTCATGATATAGAGATATCAAACCAAACACATAGGTACTTGTTAGAGAACAAGTGTATCGGACAGACCCACCGTGAGTTTGACACATGGAACCATGACATGGTAGTCACAGTCAGTACTCACAGTGATGGTGGTGAGTGTGATTCTTTGACCTGAAATCACTACACTCAACACATGTCGTTGGGCACACTTTGACAACATCAAATGCAGTCCTGAAACATGGGTTGTTATAAAGGTGATGATTGGGTGGCTTTGACACATGGGGCTTTTGAGGGGTGAGTGATAGATATGGGATTTGTCCCTCCTGAGGGAGTTTGATATCCATGGCCACTTTATGAGTAGGATTGAGAAAGGCGTGCACGCATGTGTGAATCAGTATGTGATACCAATGTCATAACATATCTCTTCCAATCTACTCTGAGATCAAGAAAGTGAATGAATGTTGACAGGATGACTGTTCCATGCCTCGAGTTCATTCGGGATATCAGTGACAAAGGAATTATACATTCACTGTAACACCATTCATGGATTGTAGGATTGAAAGTTGTTCTCCAACTTTCTATTTCACTTGGGTAGCACTGATGTGTGACTAGGCACTGCTCTTTGCTTGTGAAGTCATAAGTGTTATGGACTTTCACTGCCAACGTGAAATGGACCTGTAGGGTCACACACATAGGATTTAACCTGGAAGAGGAGTTTTGTCCACAAACTTTAGATTGATTACTAAAGGAGTTTAGTAGTTCAATTAAACACTCAACCAATTGATGGATCAGTATCATAATGTTCAAGGTGTTGGACTGATTGATTAGAGTATCAGATCGATTGAAACTGCAATTGACTGATTCTGCACAATCTGCACTCCCAACTGATCGACTCATGTGATGAACCGATCGGCTGAGCTCGGCAAACCGATCGGCTCAAGTGGTGAGTCGATCGGCTCAAGGACAGGGTGAAACGATTGCTTCAATTGTTGAAATGATCGATTCAACTGGTGCAACTGAGCAAGTTGGGAAAGTAGGATTGGCGAGAAATTTCCTTTCGTTTCACTTGCCCAATTTGATTGGAATAAGGATTGGTATTTGATACCAATTAGAAACAAAAGATGGAAAGTCAATTGGGAACTTAACATGACCACAAACCGACCAGTTCAGAAGTGAACCGACCGGTTGAGGTGTCCCAACCGATCGGTTGAGGTGTCAACCGACCAGCTCAGGTCCCCAACTGACCGTTTCAGCAATGAAACGATCGGTTCAGGTTGCACAGTTGGTTGTTTTTGTGGAAAATCTCGAACCTTTCTACTCCTGCTTTAGTCCCTCATTGCCTGGGATAGAGAACCCTATCCCATGACCCTCATATATATAGGGTATTGGGGGCTTCTAAAAAAAATGCAGTGCAACCAGTTGCTCTGTAAAGTTGTTGTTCTCTCTGGTTTTGGTAACCGAGAGAGCTCGAGCAAGTGCTACCCGATAAGGGAGGCACATCAAGGGAAAGACAACTGCAGAAAGTGACTGGTGGCAGGAGAGTGTGTCAGTGAGTAGTACACTGACAGGAGGGTGTGACTCCTTCCAATTCCTTGTGAGACAAGGAGATTGGAGTTCCAGGTGGTCCGTGTGGACTACTTCAGAGGCCGGAGATTTCTGCCGTAAGGAGGACAACTGTCAACCTGACAGTCCTGGTGAGACCAGGATTCGTCAGTCCCGGTGCGACCAGGAGCTGCACAGACACCGTCCAAGACCAGAGGTGAAAACTGCGCGAGCCGCAAGGTATTGTCGCCGAGCAAGCCTCGGGACAAGGTATGATTCCACAAACTATCCTTTCCTATTGTATAGTCGTTGACGCATTTCCTTATTTTGGGTTTGGGGAGGAAAAATTTTGTTTCCGCTGCCTTCTCTGCCTCCCCTAAAACCCAACAGTGGTATCAGAGCCACATCAACTTCTCTATACTTTAGAATTATCGATATGATCGATTTTGGTTTGTTGCCTTTATTTATTGCATACGATGCGAATAAAATTGGCTTTATGCAGGTCCAATCCTAAATCCACAAATCCTAATATACATATATGATATGTAATATTAATGCACTCGATACGTGTCGCCCTTAAATGAGTTTTGTGGTGGATGTATAACATGGTTATGGCCAATAAACCCTATCTGTGTATGGTTGTATGTGGTTGCTTGCATCTCGATCTACGCACCGATCTTCCCTTTCTCCTATTCCTGATGTAACTCGAAATAATTCGAGATTTCTCTCCTACCTTTGATCCCCTCGAATGTAACTCAAGGTTTCTCTTTTTACAATGTAAAATAGGATAGAATTTTATTTCCTGTTATGTCAAAGAATGGAGGACATCCTGACGACAGCTGAGATGATCGGTTCAAGGCGTGAAACGATCAGTTGACGTTCGACACGATCGGTTGATGACCGGTTTGAGGAGCGAGACGAGCGGATGGCGGCCATGATGAGATGCACGACGACCAGGAAAACCGATCGGTTGGAGGAGCCAACCGATCGGCTGGTGGCACCCAACCGACCGGCCTGGCGAGCCGATCAGTCATGTGATGAGTTGATCAAACCTAGAAAGGCAGAGCACATAGTTCATCTTGTACAGGTTGAATGTGATGTAGACCTAGATGACCTTGATTCCTCTTGGCTCGAGGAATCACATTAGGATGGCCATAATCATCGCTTTTATCATTTTGCATGTTTTCTTTGGGATATAGCATGTATATGTTACATACTATGTATTGTGGTGATTGGATATGTATATGTATATAAAACCAAATACCTCATTAAATATTAAGTTTTAGATGCCTTCCAAATGCGACACACATGAAAAGCTTGATCGTCCAAGTGTGGGCACACCCTAGCGTGGTGCACCGTCTATCTTGTGGAAGCGTGAAGGATGGATATGTGGGTCTGCCCTAGCAGGGTGCATATTCATCGTGTTTGCTTTGGGTCAGACTTAACAAGGTGACCTAGATGGGATCTAGCACCTTGAGGCATGGAGATGATCATGGCAAGGAGTTGCATATGACATCTTATCAAGAGTTGCATATGATGCAATTGGCAAGAGTTGCCTACCTGAGAGATCTAAGTTGTGGGTGACAGCCCTAGCTGGTCCATGACTTAGAGGATTTCAGGATCTTGCCCACTAGAAGGTTGTACGTTGCAATCTTCTGAATTGATGGTGAGGGCTATCAATTTGAAGTAAAATAGTGGGAGCGATAATTAATTAAAGGCCTAATTATATCATCAACTTTTCAAATCAATCAAATAAGTCCAAAATGAGTTTTTGGACTAAAATTGCATATTTTCTTTTGTAGTACAAATGACAAAAAACAACAATCACTTTTCTTTGTGACCGGTCCTTGAAAAGGACAAGCTAAATGGGACAAACTTCCATGACTGGTATAGGACATTGAGAATTTTTCTTACACAAGAGTGAAATCTCTATGTCCTGGATACTCCAACTCCAGAGGAACCTGTTCCTAATGCACCAAAGGCAGAAAGGGACGCTTACAAGAAGAATTCTGATGATTCCATTGATGCAAAGTGCTTGATGTTGTGCTCTATGAACCACAAGTTGCAGAGACAACATGAGAACATGGGTGTCATTGAGATGATTCAGCATCTCAGGAACATGTATGAAGATCAAGCACGATAAGAGAGATACAATGTCTCAAGGGCATTGTTCAAGTGCATCATGACAGAAGGAGATCCAGTTGGTCCTCACACACTCAAGATGATTGGGTATGTGGAGAACCTGACAAGATTAGGATTTCCACTGAGCCAAGAGTTGGCTACTGACGTGATACTGCAATCGTTGCCAGAATCCTACAGTTAGTTTGTGATGAACTACAACATGAACAACTTTGATAGGCCACTGTCAGAGTTGTTGGGCATGTTGAGGACAACCGAGACACAGATAAAGAAGGACAATCCTAAGTCTGTGATGGTGATCACGAGCAAGAAAGGCAAGTCCAAGCGCAAGGGCAAGGACAAAGCTAAGAAAGGTTCTGATGCTAGCCAGGAGTCCAAGTCATATTCAGCTCTCAAAGCCAAGGGAGGCGTGACCAAGAAAGGCAATTGCCACCATTGTCAAAAGCTAGGACATTGGAAAATGAATTGTCCTCTCTATCTGGAAGAACAAAATAAGGAGGCAAAAAACGTCTCTACTTAAAGGTGTCATGAAAGTAAACTTATAACACTTTTGAGGTATATGATACCAAGATGTAAAGTGTAAAGCACTCAATAAATGGGGCAAGTGTTGCCGCCATAGATAGGAGTACTTTAGTTTATTTTCAGCCTAAAATGCTTGTAATACAGTTATGAAGTGCTATTTCATATTTTCCAATAGAAAGAAACACTTTATTTTTGCATATTGTATGACAATGATCGCAATCAATAAAGAGATGTTTCAATTTCTAAAGATACGATCTTTTTGGCAATGCCTTGTTTATCTTGTGGTATTTGATATACATAAGATAAAATGATACCTAAAAGTTATAAATAACTCAAACAATCAAATTAGCATCAATCATGAGAAATTCATTTCTAGTTTCCATGTGATGGATAAATCTAGACTCTTTTGGTTAGAGAACCAGTAAGAGACATGAATATCTTGGACATGATTAATCAATCTTCACTAAAGGTAGTGGGAGAATGATTATCCTATTAGGTATGATACATGTGATGTAGTTACATACCTATTGGAACAAATGCTAATACTTCAAATGGTGTTTAGGGAAATACCAATATGAATATCTTGAAGTGTTCAAGATTATCATAGATGAAGTACAAATTTGGTAAAGTGTTAATTCTTGATGAGATCAATGAATGAAATAGTTGGACCAAATGTTTGAGATCCTTATGAGTGATTATGATAGTGTATCATAGTGAACTCGTGATTAAGGCATCGTGATGTCTAAATCAAGAAGGAGTCATACTCTAAGGAGTTAGAGGATGATTATCAAATAACTGAATTCTTCTTTATAAAAGAATACCCCACACTAATAAGGGACATTAAGAATCACAAGGAGTTGTGAGTTCTTATATCCTTGACGGATACACCTCATTTATCTATGTGATGAGTTGTTCATGTGATGAGTAAACTATCTAGATGAATATGAGGAACCAAATTTTGAGTTATGGTTTATGACCATTGCATCCTAAATGACATCCATGTGAACCATAAGGTATGACCTTGATGGTAGCACCCATTGGATGAAATCCATAAGTGCAAATGAATCTTAAGTGTTAAGACACATGGATAACATTTTGAGAAGGATGATGCTTCTTGATTGCAACTTAATGACTAAGACATTTGACATATGGATACTAAAACCACATTCCTATGAGGAATAAAATAAGGATGACACAACCTATAAGGTTTATGAATCCACTAATGCAAATGAAGTCTATAAGTTATAATGGACTAATCAATGTGATTGATTGAGTACAAGCAACTCATAATTGGATCTTTACTTTGATAATATAGTCAAAGGGTTTGACTGATATATCAAAGATAAAGAAGGGATCTGTGATTTAGTGGGAGCGTGTTCACATTCCACATGTTGATGTGAAATGGAAATGTTATAGAATGGAAATCCAAAAGTGGAAATTATATTTAAGGAAGATAGAGATGTTTCCTATGTGATAGGAATAGAGATCTATAGAGATAGTTCTCGAAAACCTCTTGACCTGAAAAGAGAAAGCATACATTGGCAATCTGTACTGAAGGGTTCAGTATGCACAGATTCAGTGGGAGAAAACTTGTCCATGTTACATGGAGTTAGTATCCCAAGGCCAAGTGTCCAATTATTATGAAGAATGAGAACACTAAGAATAGATATGGATCGATCATGTATGTAATCATTCCATTATCTTGCATGTATCGACATGGAAAGAACAAAATGCATTCATCATCTTGTATGTGAAAACCTCTAGAGGGGGGGGTGAATAGAGTTTTATAGAGATTTTAAAATAATTTAAACTCAAACAACCAAAGTAAAGATTGAGAAGAGGAAACAGGTGTTTAGAGTGGTTCCACCTTAGCAAATACTAAGGAGTCAGTCCACTACCCGGTTGCTTACCCAACCGGGATTTTGAAAGTACTAAATTTTATTACCTCTCAAGGATGTTACATAAAATTTACAATACTTTCTAAACACCCTTTGGACAGCCTTCACCCTGAAGTAGTCTTGCCAACCTCGAAGCAGCCTTCCTTGAAGTAACTTCAAGCTCCCCCTTGAAGTAGCCTTCCTCCTGAAGTAGCTTCCCGTCAAGACAGCCTTCCGAAGTAGTCCAAAGTCCTCCTCTTCACATGAAGAGCTTCAACCTCTCCAATCCGCAGCCTCCTACCTGGAGTAGCAAGGAGAGTACAAGTAATACAAAGGAACAAGAAGGGAATAAAAGAAAATACAACTTATCCTTGTAGCTCAAGGCTTGATTTCCCTAGATCAAGCATTTGGATTTTCCTAGCCAATATGATGGACTTGTGATTGCTAGGGTTAGGAAAATCTAGCCTATAGGACGAGCTTGAGCTAAGGAGAAAAATGGCCAATTGATTACAAAGCTCAGTTCACACAGATTGCACAAGAGGGCTCAAGTATTTTCTCAAGTATAGCAAGTGTAAGAAGTGAATCATAGAGTCCTATGGCTTGTCCTATTTATAGGAATGGCCTAAGTATGCTTAAGGACATTCTAGACAACTTCTAGGGGGTTCCTAGTGCTTAACTAGCCGTTAGGAATAAGTTAGGAGCATTAGCAACGGCTAATTGCTTTTACTCTGCAGATTCTGTCAGAGATCGTCTCGGTCGAAGAACGGTCGACCGAGACACCCACTCGGTCGAAGTGTCGTCGACCGACAGGCTCTCTGAATGCAACGTCTATTTCCAACTGCCAACTAACTTGTCAGTTTAGTCTAACGGCTAATTGCAGAGATCGTCTCGGTCGAGTAAAGGTCGACCGAGATACCTCTCGGTCGAGGACTTGTCGACCGACAGGCTTCTCTTTTCTCAAGTTATATGCAGATATGTCTAACGGCTACTTGGATCTTTCTCGGTCGAGAATATGGTCGACCGAAGGTGTCTCGGTCGAGGAGTTGGTCGACCGAGAGAGATCTTGTTTTAAGGTTTCAAGTTAGGCACTAGTTATACATATGTGTGCATAGGTGGTCCTATTGAATGGATGACTATGGTGTTTAGCTAGGGAAAATCCAATGCTTGATTTACATGCAATTCTAAGTACTTGTACATTATAATTCTGTACAAGTTTTTACAATGATTACATTTGCATGAAAATATAAATACTTCATGTTGGATTTCCCTTATAGTTGTGTCATCCTGCACACTCAAGTAGCTCGTTAGATAAATAAGAATGAAATGTTTGTCATAATCAAAACAAAGGGATTTTATAGATGTCCATTTAGCCAACAATCTCCCCCTTTTTGAAGATGACAAACATTTCCAAAATATGAATAAAGGAAATATAAAACATATAAATGCCATACCTTTAGATTGCCGTTTGGAACTTTTCCTCTTATTTATAAAATGTGTGCTTAGTATCCCCAGTGAATTATGGAACATGAAATCCAGTTCATTTGGGAATATAGCAACTTTCAATGTAAAGCCAAGAGTATATTTATGAAACTCATTGATTGAGTTTGTCATAAGTATTAAGTTATAGTTTTATATATCTCTCCCCCTTTGTCATCTCAAAAAGATAACCGTTTTATTTAAAAACTCCCCCTTAATTAGATATCCCATCAAAAATGAACGAAAAAGATGGCCATTGAATAGCCAAAATGTAAAGCAATGAGGTGTCTAGCCAAGAGGCAACAATTTGCAAATTACCAATTGAAACGTTCATATCAATATTGATACAAACCATAAAAGCATAAGTAGTCGTTTTTAAGAACCGCAGATATCAAAGAAAACATCCTCCAACGGAGTAATAAGTAGTTGCTTCCTAATGTTGTGGAATTGATCTAATGGAAGCGGTTTTGTAAAGATATCAGCTAATTGATTTTTTGTATCAACATGATGAAGGGAAACATGATTCTTTGAGATGTGATCCCTTAAGAAGTGATGACGGATTTCAATATGTTTGGCCCGGCTGTGTAGAATAGGATTGTGTGCTAAGTTTATGGCGCTTGTGTTGTCACAAAAAATAGGTGTAGATGAAAGATGAAAACCATAATCGCTTAAAACCTGTTGCATATAAAGCACTTGAGCACAACAAGACCCAGCTGCCATATATTCAGCTTCGGTGGTAGATAGGGCAACCGTGTTTTGTTTCTTGCTAAACTAAGATACTAAGGCTCTACCTAATAAGAAACATCCACCACTAGTACTTTTGCGATCAAGTCGACAACCGGCATAATCCGCATCAGTATATGCTTTAAAATCCAATGATTGTCCTTTTGGATACCATAAACCAAAACAAGTAGTGCCGGCTAGATATCGAAGGATTTGTTTAACCGCAAGAAAATGAGATTGCATAGGCTGGGATTGAAATCGAGCACAAAGACCAACGGAAAACATAATGTCCGGTCAGGAAGCGGTTAAATATAGCAAACTACCAATCATGGCTCTATATAAGGAATCATCAATAGGTTCCCCATTTTCATCCTTATCAATTTTAATAGAAGTAGCCATAGGAGTAGTAGCATGTTTGCATTGATCCATCCCAAAGCGTTTTAACAGTTCTTTAGTGTATTTTTCTTGGCTTATAAAAATTCCGGCAGGTGTTTGCTTAATTTGAAAACCAAGAAAGAATGTTAGTTCACCCATAAGGCTCATTTCAAATTCTTTTTGCATAATGTCACTAAATTGTGTGCATAATGATTCATTTGAGGCACCAAAAATAATGTCATCAACATATATTTGTACAACTAAGAAATCAGATGCATATGTTTTGAAAAATAGAGTAGAATCTGAATTTCCAATAGAGAAACCATTATCAAAAAGATATGTCTTGAGCCGTTCATACCAAGTCCTAGGGGCTTGTTTTAGACCATAAAGTGCCTTTTTAAGTTTATAAACATGATCGTCCTTTTCTGGGATTTCGAAGCCAGGTGGTTGAGCAATATAAACTTCTTCTTGTATGATGCCATTTAGAAATGCACTTTTGACATCCATTTGATATAACTGAATGTTTTTATGGGCAGCAATAGCTAATAACATCCTAATAGCTTCAAGTCGAGCTACGGGTGCATATGTTTCATCAAAGTCAATTCCTTCTTGTTGATTATATCCTTGTGCAACTAACCGTGCTTTATTCCGTATGACTTCTCCTGCCTCATTAAGCTTGTTCCTAAAAACCCATTTAGTGCCTATGATAGTTTTATCTTGTGGTTTAGGAACTAAATCCCATACATCATTTTTAGTGAATTGATTTAATTCCTCTTGCATGGCTATTATCCAGTAATCATCCTTAAGAGCTTCGGATATTTTCTTAGGTTCAATGATAGAGACAAAAGCCATGTTTGCAACATCTTGGAAAGAGGACCTAGTTTTGACTTTATCATTTGGATCTCCAATAATTAGCTCTTGGGGATGATCCTTGATCAGCCTAGGTGTAGGTTGTGGTTCGACCGGAGGATCGGATGTGGGAGTTTTCTCATTATTATTTGGAATGGTTATAGTTTCAAATTTATTTGTGAGATCAATGATATCTAAATTTGTAGATTTTGATTCCTCATGAAAAGAAACATGAATGGATTCCTCAACTTTTCTAGAGATAGTGTTATATACCCTAAACGCTTTGCTAGAAGTAGAATATCCCAAGAAGAATGCTTTTTGTGATTTAGAATCAAACTTGTCTCTATCATCCTTGGTGTTTAAAATATAACATGTAGAGCCAAAAGTATGAAAGTAGTCAACTCTAGGTTTCTTAGAGTGTATTATTTCATATGGAGTTTTCTTCAAGTGAGAGTGAACCGTGACTCTATTTAGCACATAACAAGCTGTGTTTACAGCTTCAGCCCAAAAGGTTTTAGGTGTGTTGTGTTCAAGCATCATGGTCCTAGCCATTTCTTGTAGAGATCGATTTTTCCGTTCTACAATACCATTTTGTTGTGGGGTACGTGGAGCAGAGAAATTGTGAGTATATCCCTGAGATGTACAAAAAGTTTCAAAAGTATGATTTTCAAATTCGCCACCGTGATCACTTCTAATGATACATATTTTATTTTGTAAAAGATTTTCAATTTTAGAACAAAATTGCATAAAGACATGAATAGTGTCATCTTTTGTTGCAATAAAATGTACCCATGTAAATCTACTATAATCATCAACAATAACAAAACAGTATCGTTTTCCACCAATAGATTGTGTTCTCATTGGTCCAAATAAATCCATATGAATTAATTCTAGGGATCTACTGGTGCTAAGTACATGTTTTGATTTAAAGGATGTTTTGGTTTGCTTTCCCATTGTACAAGGTTCACAATTTGCAACTTGATCAAAAGACAAAACAGGTAATCCACGAACAAGATCATATTTTACTAACTTTTTAATAGCATGTGAACTAGCATGACCAAGCTTTTTATGCCATAGTTGTAAGGTGTTTTCATTTGCAAGTAAGCATTTACCTACTACTGATTTCATAGAGTTTGGTTTAAGGATATAAAGATTTCCAACTCTATTTCCTTCATAAACAACAGTTGTAGTATTTTCTATCAATAACTTGCAGCAGGTTTTGTTAAATAATACATCATAACCGCTATCACATAGTTGACTTACACTTATTAAGTTATGATGCAATCCATCAACTAGTAGAACATTTTTGATTTCAAGATTTGTTCCAACATTACCTATTCCAACGATTTTGCCCTTACCATTGTCTCCAAAGGTGACCGTCCCACTTTTCTTTTCTTCAAAAGTTGAAAATGCATCCTTGTTTCCGGTCATATGTTTGGAGCAACCACTGTCAACGACCCATTCCTGCATTAGAATATAGATTTTGGTACCCATGTGATGGTCCGATAAGGTTAGAAACTTTTTAATTTGCTGATGTGTATGAAAGTTCTGATACAGGAAACCAGTCGGTCGACGATTGTTCGACCGATATAATTCTCGGTCGACAATTTATCGATCGAGCAGGTTACTGTATCACAATCAAAAAGAACAGAAAATTTTTCGGTTGACCAATGTTCGACCGAAATGAGTACTGGAAGATTTTCGATTTGTTAAAGACATCCAGTCGGTCGACACTACTTCGACCGACCCAGAGCTCGGTCGACAGTACTTCGACCGACGAAGTTTCTGTTTTAGTACAGCAATGCAGAAAAATAATACCAATAAGCATAGCATTGTTTGTTGAGATAGGACAATATAAATTGCACAAATTAAGTATTTTGTCATATCTCAACTACATTCCATTCTTCTAAGTTTGAGGTCTTGGGGTCCAAACTAAGTTGGACTTCTTAGTCTTGTAGGGGCATGAAAAACAGTAATGTCCAAGACGTAAACAGAAATGACAAGTAATAGAATCAACTTCGTTTCTTTTTCTAGCCATTGTGTTTTTAGGTACAAACATAGTTTGGGTCTTTTTGGTTTGGTTTCTCTTTGGAACATATCCCAAACCTTTTCTTCCATTGAAGGTAGTACCACTTCTTAATATGTTATCAAGAATATCATTTCTTCTTAACTCATGAAGTTCTTGTTGCAACTGAGCAATGTTATTCATTTTCTTATGGATATCTTTTCTTGCCTGGTCTAAATCAGAAAGCAATGAATCCTTTTCTTTTACAATAATGTCATAGTCCGAATGATTGCACAAGATAGGTTGAGTTTGAAAAGCTTGTAGTTTAGCTAACAAATCAGTCTTTTCTTTTGATAGAAGATCAACATTAGTTTCCAAAGTAAGTAGCTTTCTAGTGCAATCATCTAAAGATGTTTTTAAAGATACATTTTCAAGATCAATGTTATTCTTTTCGGAAGAAAGTTCATCTATTTTGGCAATGAGCTCATTTTTTGATTTTATAGTCCTTTTTAGTTTCTTCTTGGCATCAACATATTTATCATGAGTTTCTTGTAAGCTAGCTACTAACTCTTCTTTAGGAAGATCAACTAGGCTTACCTCTTGAGATTCTTCATCTTCTCTTGCCATTAGACATTCTATCTTGTCTTCTCCGCTTTCACTTTCACTCGTTTCATCCCATGCTGCTTTATAAGCTTTTTCTTTCTTCTTATGTGAGCTTTTCTTTCCCTTCTTAGCTTTGGGACATTCATTTTTGAAATGTCCTTTCTTTCCACATTCGAAGCACCTGGGAGTGGAGGAAGAACTAGAAATTTTATTAGATTTAAACCTTCTATATTTCTTACCATTGACGATCAATGCTTCTTCTCCTTCTTCTTCACTAGATTCCTCACTCTCTTGTGAGAGAGCTTTTGATGCTTTGAGAGCCACGTCTTTCTTTGGCCCACGTTGATGTTCATGTTCTCTTCTCTCTTCCTCTTCTAGGTCTGCCTCATGAGCTTCTAAGTTTCCGATGAGCTGTTCCATTTTGAGGCGAGTGAGGTCGTTTGCTTCTGCAATAGCTGTCACCTTTGGTTTGTACTTTGGAGGAAGAGATCGAAGTATTTTTGATACCTGATCTTCCTCAAGAACGGGTTTCCCTAAAACACTCAAACCATTGACAATAGTAGAAAATTTTGAATACATTTCACTAATAGTTTCGTTTGGATCCATACGAAAATGTTCAAATTTGGTTTTAAGCAAACTAACTTTAGAGTTTTTAACTTGAACCGTACCCTCATATGTTATAGATAATCTATGCCAAATGTCATATGCGGTATCACAGTTTGATACTCTATTAAATTCACCTACTGAAATGGAACAATATAAAATGCTTACTGCCTTTGCATTCATTTGTGCCATTTTTACCGTATTAGCGTCCCATACTTCGAACTCGTCTTGTGGAAGTGTGTATGGTGTAGATACCATTCTCCAAAGATCCCAATTGATTCCTTGGAAGTAAAATTGCATTCTTCTCTTCCAGTATTGATAGTTTGTCCCGTCAAATGCTGGAGGTCGAGCAACGAACGTTCCTTCAATGTTGAGGTTGTTGAGCACTCCATCCCCCATCTTTTCTTCAAGACTTTGTTAGGGCTCCTTGAAGCCTGCTCTGATACCAATTGAAAACCTCTAGAGGGGGGGGGTGAATAGAGTTTTATAGAGATTTTAAAATAATTTAAACTCAAACAACCAAAGTAAAGATTGAGAAGAGGAACACAGGTGTTTAGAGTGGTTCCACCTTAGCAAATACTAAGGAGTCAGTCCACTACCCGGTTGCTTACCCAACCGGGATTTTGAAAGTACTAAATTTTATTACCTCTCAAGGATGTTACATAAAATTTACAATACTTTCTAAACACCCTTTGGACAGCCTTCACCCTGAAGTAGTCTTGCCAACCTCGAAGCAGCCTTCCTTGAAGTAACTTCAAGCTCCCCCTTGAAGTAGCCTTCCTCCTGAAGTAGCTTCCCGTCAAGACAGCCTTCCGAAGTAGTCCAAAGTCCTCCTCTTCACATGAAGAGCTTCAACCTCTCCAATCCGTAGCCTCCTACCTGGAGTAGCAAGGAGAGTACAAGTAATACAAAGGAACAAGAAGGGAATAAAAGAAAATACAACTTATCCTTGTAGCTCAAGGCTTGATTTCCCTAGATCAAGCGTTTGGATTTTCCTAGCCAATATGATGGACTTGTGATTGCTAGGGTTAGGAAAATCTAGCCTATAGGACGAGCTTGAGCTAAGGAGAAAAATGGCCAATTGATTACAAAGCTCAGTTCACACAGATTGCACAAGAGGGCTCAAGTATTTTCTCAAGTATAGCAAGTGTAAGAAGTGAATCATAGAGTCCTATGGCTTGTCCTATTTATAGGAATGGCCTAAGTATGCTTAAGGACATTCTAGACAACTTCTAGGGGGTTCCTAGTGCTTAACTAGCCGTTAGGAATAAGTTAGGAGCATTAGCAACGGCTAATTGCTTTTACTCTGCAGATTCTGTCAGAGATCGTCTCGGTCGAAGAACGGTCGACCGAGACACCCACTCGGTCGAAGTGTCGTCGACCGACAGGCTCTCTGAATGCAACGTCTATTTCCAACTGCCAACTAACTTGTCAGTTTAGTCTAACGGCTAATTGCAGAGATCGTCTCGGTCGAGTAAAGGTCGACCGAGATACCTCTCGGTCGAGGACTTGTCGACCGACAGGCTTCTCTTTTCTCAAGTTATATGCAGATATGTCTAACGGCTACTTGGATATTTCTCGGTCGAGAATATGGTCGACCGAAGGTGTCTCGGTCGAGGAGTTGGTCGACCGAGAGAGATCCTGTTTTAAGGTTTCAAGTTAGGCACTAGTTATACATATGTGTGCATAGGTGGTCCTATTGAATGGATGACTATGGTGTTTAGCTAGGGAAAATCCAATGCTTGATTTACATGCAATTCTAAGTACTTGTACATTATAATTCTGTACAAGTTTTTACAATGATTACATTTGCATGAAAATATAAATACTTCATGTTGGATTTCCCTTATAGTTGTGTCATCCTGCACACTCAAGTAGCTCGTTAGATAAATAAGAATGAAATGTTTGTCATAATCAAAACAAAGGGATTTTATAGATGTCCATTTAGCCAACAGTATGTAGGACATGGCAATATGATGTGCACATCCTGATAACTCGTATGTGAGACATGACGAGTGGATGTTTGTCTACTTCCAGTAAGGGTTACTGGAATACCATGAGAACTTGATAAGTACTTTAGAAGTACTAGTTCTATGGATATGAGGAAGAGTTCAATATAAAGAGTTACATTGATGCGAACTTCCGAAAGGACAGAAAATTAATCACAAAATATATAAAGGATATATAAAAGTGAACGTTTGTTGATAATTAGAAGTGTTCCAATAAAACCATTTAAAAGGAAATGTCGAGTATCTATGCGTTAGAGAACAACAGTGGATACTATATGGATCTGGAAGTTCATGAGATGAACTTATAGATATTCCGCTCATTGATGACAAGTATGGAATCCTTGATCATGCAATGTGGCTAAAGGTTAGCAAAGGAATACTAGATCGCATATTACGGAAACTCCATCTCATACATGTGACGTACAACGAAGAGAAGAGAGACATGTAGTTAAAAACTGAATTTGGCAAGGTGTTGCCATAACTCACTATGTTGGCACTAGAGCACAGTAACATGTGGGACATGTTTGAAGATCACTATGAATATGATTCAAGGGTGATTGGCTCACAGTGCTAGTGGGAGTCTGTTGGTATGTATGCCCCGAGAGCCAATCATGGGATGATTGGTGGGATACATTAAGATTGATTTGATAAACATCAAAGGCGAGCTTCCAATTCTTTCTAGTTCAATCATATGAGATAGTGATAGAACAGATTGAATGTATAGAAAATGATAGTACTCAATGACGTATGCCTTCAGGTTCAGGACCAGAACAATGAGATCATACTGATGCTAAGAGTTTGTACATTCTCATTATGTCCCTAGTCAGATATCATTGTGGAAGGTAGATAGACAACAATGACACACAAGACTAGATTGTGGTGTTGGTTGATGACAGAATCTCATTAGTCATGATATAGAGATATCAAACCAAACGCATAGGTACTATTAGAGAACAAGTGTACCGAACAGACCCACCGTGAGTTTGACACATGGAACCATGACATGGTAGTCACAGTCAGTACTCACAATGATGGTGGTGAGTGTGATTCTTTGACCTAAAATCACTACACTCAACACATGTTGTTGGGCATACTTTGACATCATCAAATGTATTCCTGAAACATGGGTTGTTATAAAGGTGATGATTGGGTGGCTTTGACACATGGGGCTTTTGAGGGGGTGAGTGATAGATATGGGATTTGTCCCTCCTGAGGGAGTTTGATATCCATGGCCACTTGATGAGTAGGATTGAGAAAGGCGTGCACGCATGTGTTAATCAGTATGTGATACCGATGTCATAACATATCTCTTCCAATCTACTCCGAGATCAAGAAAGTGAATGAATGTTGACAGGATGACTGTTCCATGCCTTGAGTTCATTTGGGATATCAGTGACAAAGGAATTATACATTCACTATAACACCATTCACGGATTGTACGTTTGAAAGTTGTTCTACAACTTTCTATTTCACTTGGGTAGAACTGATGTGTGACTAGGCACCGCTCTTTTCTTGTGAAGTCATAAGCGTTATGGACTTTCAACTGCCAACGTGAAATGGACCTACAGGGTCACACACATAGGATTTAACCTGGAAGAGGAGTTTTGTCCACAAACAATGTTTAGATTGATTACTAAAGGAGTTTAGTAGTCAAATTAAATACTCAATCAATTGATGGCTCAATATCATAATGTTCATGGTGTTGGACTGATTGATTAGAGTATCGGATTGATTGAAACTACAATTGACTGATTCTGCACAATCTGCACTCCCAACCGATCGGCTCATGTGATGAACCAATCGGCAGAGCTTGGTGAACCGATGGGATCAAGTGGTGAGTCGATCGACTCACGGACAGGGTGAAACGATTGCTTCAAGTATTGAAACGATCGATTCAACTTGGTGCAACCGAGCAAGTGGGGAAAGTAGGATTGGTGAGAAATTTCCTTTCGTTTCACTTGCCTATTTTGATTGGAACAAGGATTGTTATTTGATACCAATTAGAAACAAAAGATGGAAAGTCAATCAGGAACTGACCAAGACCACGAACCGACCGGTTCAGAAGTGAACCGACCGGTTGAGGTGTCCCAACCGACCGGCTCAGGTCCCCAATCAACCATTTCAGCAATGAAACGATCGGTTCAATTTGCGCAGTTGGTTGTTTTTGTGGAAAATCTTGGAACCATTCTACTCCTGCTTTAGTCCCGCATTGCCCGGGATAGAGAACCTTGTCCCATGACACTCCTATATATAGGGGTATTGGGGGCTTCTCAAAGAAAAACGCAGTGCAACTAGTTGCTCTGTAAAGTTTTCGTTCTCTCTGGCTTTGGTAACTGAGAGAGCCCGAGCAAGTGCTACCCGATAAGGGAGGCACAGCAAGGGAAAGACAACTACATAAAGTGACTGGTGGCAGGAGAGTGTGTTAGTGACTAGTACGCTGATAGGAGGGTGCGACTCCTTCCAATTCCTTATGAGATAAGGAGATTGGAGTTCCAGGTGGTCCGTGTGGACTACTTTAGAGGCGGGAGATTTTTGCCGCTCGGAGGACAGCTGTCAACCTAACAGTCCTGGTGAGACTAGGATTCGTCAGTCCCAGTGCGACCAGGAGCTGCACAGACACCGTCCAAGACCGGAGGTGAAGACCGCGCGAGCCGCGAGGTATTGTCACCGAGCAAGCCTCGGGACAAGGTATGATTCCACAAGCCATCCTTTCCTATTGTATAGACGTTGACACATTTCCTTATTATGGGTTTGGGGAGGAAAAATTTTGTTTCCTCTGCCTTCTCTGCCTCCCCTAAAACCCAACAGGAACGACTAGAATGATCACTAGTTATCTCTATTCACCCTTCACACACTCAGATATGGGTCTAGCGCTACAGAAGGATGCCCAGGTGAAGGGAGGCACTAAGGTCCTCTCTGTAGGGTGTGTGGACAGAAATACAGGTAAAATGAGCCAAAAGTCATACATGGACATCGAAGAAGATTTGGTGGAGTCCTCTTAGAACTCCCAGTGACTCTCCTCATCATCTAGAGACCTTCAAAGCTCCTTTCCAAAGTCAGAGCTCCGCCCAAGGTTGACTAGTATGATCTGCTACTACTAGTGTCACAGAGACAGACCTACACTAGGGATGCACTCCTTCCTTTAATATGATTAGGTAACCACCATGGAGATGAGGGTTCCAGAGGTCTATGAATATATAATCAAGGAGGAACCTAAGATTCCGACGAAGAGAGAAAGGGAGGGAGAAGGAAGACTTCTTTGGACCTATGTGTGTGTTCATTACACACACACACACACACATATATATATATATATATAAATATATAAATATATACATATATATATACATATATATATATATATATATATATATATATATATATATAAATATAAATATATGGGTATATCTTCACCACCCGTGCAGGTAACTAAGATTCGCTACCCGTGCATCGGGTTTGTAATGGGAAGGTATGCATTTGTAATGAGACGACCGAAATTGTAATACAAAGACTCTTTTTGTATTACAACACTGTTACAATAATAAATATATATTTATTACTGTAACAATGTTGTAATACAAAAAGAGTTTTTGTATTACAATTTCTGTTGTCTCATTACAATTTCGGTTGTCTCATTACATATATGTGTCATCCCATTGCAAAATTGATGCACAAGTAGTGAATCTTAGTTACCCACATGGGTAGCGAAGATATACACTATATATATATATATATATATATATATATATATATATATATATATATATATATATATATATATATGGGTATATATTCACTACCCATGTGGGTAACTAACTTTAGTTACCTGTGGATCTATTTTGTAATAGAAAGGTATCTATATGTAATGAGACATACAATGTTTGTATTGAGATGACCAAATTTTAATACAAACACTCATTTTTTATTACAGTGTGAACTGCTGTATAAATATCATCTTTACTGTAATAAGACATAATACAAAACGAGTGTTTGTATTACAAATTTTGTCATCACATTACAAACAATGTCTATTACATTACAAATATGTATGTTCCTATTACAAAATATATGCACAGGTAACTAAGGTTAGTTACCCAAGCAGGTAGTAAACGAATGGCCAATATATATATATATATATATATATATATATATATATATATATATATATATATATATATATATTCACAAAATGGTAACTATCTATGCATTAAAAGTTACATATTGCAAGGTAAAGTAACCCTCTACATGTCAAAAGTAAACCGCCCCCCCCAAAAAAGTATCCAAAATAGGAGCAGACAGCTACCTACGCAGGCATTGAATGAACAAATATATATATATATATATATATATATATATATATATGCACACATAGATACATATATATACATATATACATATATATACATATATATATACATATATATACATATATATATATATGTGTGTGTGTGTGTGTGTGTATTTATACACACACACACACACCCTTCTCATAACCTCGTTTCTCTCCTTCCCTTTTCCAAAAGCGGCGAGGCCCATACTTGGTAAGGAATTATTCATTTCTTATACTAATATTTTAATTTCTTATTCTATAAATCTCGTTGATATGAGAAAGAAACCTCCATCTCCCATAAAACTTGGATTTGGAAACATAAGCCATATAGGGAAGTACATCTCTATATGGTAAACATTGAATTGTTAATCCATAAGGAAACATATATAATCTAGATAGTTCATTTTTGTCTCTCTTTGATTTGTCCTTTAAATTAATTATCCTCACTTCAATGAAACTCATAAAGTATTTTCTAATATATATCTAGTAAGTTGGGATTTATAGGGATTTTTTCCACATGAAACACTTGCTCTTTTAAACATTATTAAAATAATACCATTATCCCATAGATTAACTTTTTTCTCCCAATTTCTAGAATTCTCTTCCTTTTCTTATTATTTTTACGTATATAAAGGTCAATTCAAGATAATGTTATTTGGTGCCTCAAACATTGTGTTGCCACTCTTGGCTAGATGATTATTCCTTTATTTATCTAAAACATTATGTATTTTATTTTCCTTGGAAACTTACATATTATCTGTAATTCTATTATCAAATAATTAATAAAGTCACCACCCTATATTTATGCACAAAAATCCTCTTTTCTAGAGTATTCCACATAATTCCATATTTACAACATCCATTGTGAATTACCTTTAGTAATTTCTTTACTATTGGGTTTTCCACTCTTACTGTTTCCAAAATATATTGTTTGTTTATTGAAAATGGTGAACTACACAAAACCCATCCCATAGGGAGTATTTGCACTTTCAATCCACAATTTCCAAACAAGACGCATTGTGAACCATATTTCTAATGTGTCCTTCATATTACATTATTTGCAAACAAATATATGGGAAAACTAGGTTATGACATCATTTCCCTCTTATATGAATTTTGTCCTCCAAATTTGACAAGTCATCCAAGAAGATGGTATGAGAAAATTCCTCATATATATTTTGATCAACATCTCATAGTGTCTTTTATTTTTGCATAAACTCCTTCTATTTCTTTAATTTGTTCCAAAAGGGCCTATTTGCAAAGGAAATAGTCTCATGGGCCTTTATATGGACCATGGGTTGTACCCATGCCACCTAGTTTAATAATTCAATTAGAGAACTTATCAATTTATATAATTCAATTTAGCCAAAATTTAGGATATTACATTTACCTGTCCTTAAAAGGAATTTTGTCCCCAAAATTCAACCTAATAAGGTAAAGGAGAATAACAAATCATCTAAATTTAAAACCTTAGGGTTGGAAACCCTTCATAGATATCTTCAACATCTTTTATTGATATGAAAATTTCACACATTATTAATAAGTTTGGTACTTGAATTCAATTCAAGGTATATCCACATGATGATTCTCACTTGGAGATTACATTTTCACCTAGGTTTCCAACCTATTATTCATTTATTCCCAGATAAGGGAGACGTAACACCTACAACCCCTAGGTTATGCCATTAGGTTCAGCTTAAGGTATTCATTCTCATGTGTCAATGCATAAGTGTAATATGTGCCTACCCAATATCTCTCTCTCTCTCTCATAATGAGATGAAATAAGCACCTGACTACAACCCAAATACAAAGTTCATCCCATTCCAAGAGTAGAGGCGATATTCCCACATATTATCAAATTTTCACATTTTAGGTTACAGACCATGAACATCTTTTTTTTTATTTACATAGTTTCTTATATTTCATGAAGTCAAGTACCTTTTTCACCCTTGAGTTTGTACAAAACTCCTTTCATTATTACATGACTTCTTTGTATTTTTTAGATTTACACCTCAGGTATTATGAACCTTAGCCACTTCGTTGAGGTCTCTAGGGGTATAGGTAGTCTTAGAGTGATCTCATCCTTATGCATCTAGGGAGTTCCACTCACATTCACCCATTGGGATACATGAACATCATGAAGGTGGCCAATATCCTAAGACATGTGCCTCAAGAAAACACGATTGTTACCTCCCTAGATAATTTGGTGCAATTAGGGAAAAATCAAATCCTAATCACATCGGTCTCATGTACCTTTAGTACTCCCTACTTGACCTTAGTATTTGTAACATCCCTGACCTGGGTTATGTACTAACCCTAGGTGTTTTTCCTAATAAAGTTGATTATATGTTTGTTCTTATCTTTCAAAATGTAATTCAGGCTTTTGAGGAACTTATATTGCAATATCAGTCCTTTTTTAATAATGTTGAAACTTTGTTTTGTTAATTTTGGACTAAAGTGGAAATTACCCAAGTAGAGGGGTTAACTTGCAAATTGCACATAATAAGATATTCCTCTAATGTTGAGACATCATAAGAATGAATATGATGTAGTAATATGGTTTCCACAAGCTTGGGCATCAAGATAAAGCCTGTAGAGCAATCCTTGTGTATTAAAACCTAGTTTTGGTGTAATATGCAATTTACCCAAAACCTAGGGTTCAATATGCAAAATACCACCTCTAGAGGGTCTCTCATGTTTCTTGGCATCAAGTGGAGTAAAGAAAATGAGAGGGGCACCTCATTTGGATTTTTATGGAGGAGAAAGAATCTTGACATTAAGATAATCAAGATTTAAGCACAAATGGCTCTTTAATATAACTTAATGCAAAAAGAAATGAATTAATTGAGGAGCCCTTAAACTAAAAGTTGAAGGATGTGTTTGCAATAGTTTGGACGAGCTTGTGCCATGTTTTAGCACAAAAAGATCTTGGTTGAGTAGACACCACTCACATTAGGTATAATATTAAGTATTATCCACTAAAGGATGGATATTAATATACAACTCTTAAAGGTGTTTAGTTTCTTTTCCATTAGTCCTTGGATAATGGAGAGGATTTTCTTGGATATAGAAGGTGTCTACGTGGCCAAGTAATGGAGGAAGCTTTGGTGGAAATTAGTTGGAATTAAAGAAGAAAACTCTCTTTTTCTATTTCCTTGAAAACCCATATACATATCCTTTATGTATATCTTTTTCCAACATACTCAAGGATCGTTTCCTTAGTTTCTTTTCTCGTCGCTTTCTTTGGCCGACTAAGGAAAAGCTCAGGATCAGAGGAAGGACGACCATAACCAGCTTGGTAAGATTTGATCATCTCCTACCTCAGATCCATGGTGGAAACCCTAAAACAAGGCTTGATTCATGGTTTTCTTCACTTGGTTTCCATTTCTAGCAAGTTTGTTCATCCAAAAGTTGAAGGACGGACCTTGGACAACTATTGGAGCTCAATCCACCATTAAATCCATGGAGCTTGGAGCTTGAGATCAGTTCTAGAGGCGGGTTTTATAACTCTAACCCTTAAGCATTGCTAATGCATCCATTCCTTTAATAATCGTTGGCTACTTTCTTCCTTTAGTACTCTTTTTAGTTCTTGCTAAAACTTCCGTGAAGAACAACAACTGTTCTTGGATACACGAAGGAATAAGATGATTATCCAAAAAGTTACTTTACCAAACAGTTTTCTTTTGTCGCCCAAACGGTCTCCCAAACTGTTTGGGAGCAAACGGTTTCAAACCGTTTGAATGCAAACGGTTTCACTAAACCGCATAGAAGCAAACGGTCCAAGACCGTTTGGTGGCTTTGACCAAGAGTTTACCATTCGGAGACCTATTGAGAATAATGTAGGTCAATTATCCATCAATAATTATTAATTAACTTCAATTGGTTCACTAGTTGAAGGACCAACAATCACCAAAACCCTAATTGGGTTAGGTGCTGATTTGATAATTGAATAAGTTTGAAACTTGGGTGGAGTGACCCAAACGGTTTCAAAACCATTTGGGGATCACCCAAACGGTCTCAAGACCATTTGGTGATCACCCAAGACCGTTTGGAGGTCTAGGGTTATGCATGGTTGACCAATTGAAGATCCAAAGGTATCAAGTCGATGTATATCAATTGATGATTTGGTGACTAATCCTAGGATCCAAACCCTAAATGAATGACATGGTTGATTATGAAGTGATGGGAAAATATTCTCAAGACCATTTGGAGAATATCCAAATGATCCCAAGACCGTTTGGGGGTAACCCAAGACCTTTTGGAGGTCTAGGGTTAACTATGGTTAAGTGTTTGAATATCTAAAGATATTAGGTTGAAGTATATTCAATTGTTGACTTAGTGATCAATCTAATGAGCCAAACCCTAATTGGTTGACTTGGTTTTTGATGTTGACTTGGAAAACGGTCTCAAGACCGTTTGGAGGTCATCCAAATGACCTCAAGACCATTTGGGGTCAGGTCATGTCCAACTTGGATGATGGTTCAATGGTTTCAAATCAATTAGACTCACATTGATTAATGTTGAAGGGTCATCGATTCCAAACCCTAATCCAATTGATTCAAGCCCTATTTGATGACCAATTGAGGGTCAATTGAGGGTCAAATAAGTTTAAGGTTTACCTAATTAACTCAATTGAAGTATGATGATAAGTCCAATTGATGATTGGTTACATGTTTTCAATGGTTGAAGGAACCAACATTGGAAACCCTAATTCAATTGAAGTGGTTGAGACCCTTTTTGGTCCTTGCGGTTTTGAGGGGGGTTTGGACCAAATGGTCTCAAGACCGTTTGGGACCAAACGATCCCAAACCATTTGGGTTCATGCGTTTTCAAAAGTCTACTTTATAAAACGATTTTGGGGGTCTACTTTAGTAAACGATTTCATGTGACCACCTTTAGCAAACAATCTAAGAAGTCAACTTTGGAAAATGGTCTACACCACCTACTTTACTAAACGGTCTCAAGTGTGCAACTTTACTAAACGATCTCAAGTGTGCAACTTTACTAAATGGCTTCATAGGTTTGTGCAAGACCATTTGGGGTCTATATGTTCAAG
The DNA here is from genome assembly GCA_963693085.1 of Alisma plantago-aquatica. NCBI lineage: Eukaryota > Viridiplantae > Streptophyta > Magnoliopsida > Alismatales > Alismataceae > Alisma > Alisma plantago-aquatica. Next base: position 486,043,821 of record OY856415.1, read on the forward strand.
ACCGTTTGGTGGATAGTTGACTAAAACCGCATGGGTATTTAAAGTGGTCAAAAGACAAGTTGATCAATTAACTAACACATGATCTAATTAAAGGTGATTATAGTGTGTGTATCCTAATGAGATAGGGTGATTAGTACCCTTTAAATAATCAAGCATTAATGATCATGGTGATGAGGACATAACCCATGATGTCAATTCCCTTTTATGTTGACCTGACTTAGCTTAATCAAAGTTGATGAAAGTATCATCCTATAAAGGATGAAAGAGAAAGGACTTCCTACATAAATGTTAATTATGTAATGGACTCTTATTATGAATAGATGTCTAATTAGGATATGATCATGATGGTGAGATCATGAAACCCTAATTATGAAGGTTAAATTAATTATAACCCTAATTGAGGGTATTATTGGAAGTAATCCTAATACATGATGATGGTATGATCTTAATTCATAGTGATGACATGATAAACCTTAATTCAAGGTACTTTGATGATCACTCCTACTTGGGGTGAATAGTAAACCCTAATTGTGGTTTATTGAACATAAACCCTAAAACCAAGGTGATGTAATATGAATAGTAAAACCCTAATTATGGGATGTTGAATATGAACCCTAATCTAGGGTGATGTGGTGTGAATAGTAAACCCTAATTTCAAAATAAGGTGAATGAAAGTGTAAAACCCTAATTCTGGGTTATGCCTTATAGCATGAAGCTTTAAGATTGGATAATGAAATGATAAGTCACTAATCCTAATTGAGTTAAGGGGATGATTAACCCTATTTGAATTGAAAAAGGGAAAACCCTAACCTTAGTAAGGGCATAGTAGGGAAACCCTTGAATAGTGATGTTATAATTGTTTTGCATTGTGCTGATATGAAATAGATGTATCTATTATCATCTGTATTAATCATGCATATTTTATGTGATATTGAACATAGCCAGGTAAGATCTATGATTCTTTGTTTATTGAAAGTACTTAATGAGCTTTGTAAGCAATGGTATGTTATGTTGCCTAGTGAGAGGTAACAAAAGAGATTGATAGGTTGTATGAGCCTTGTGAAATACCTGCACTGCTATTATCATGTTTACACTGTCAGATGACTTGATGGCAATAAGATACTTGTTTAAGTGGTATCAAGAGTTTTGTTGATCTAAGGATTTTAACACCCATATTCTTGAATCATGTGATGAGATGATAAGGGATTGAATTCCCAATGTTAATAAAGCTATGAAATGAACTTGATAAAATAGTACCTTTTCCTTACAACTATTGGTTATAATGGCTTATGTATGAAAACATGCTTGATGCTAAAAGAATGTTGTAATGTACTTAAATAATCAAGTGAAATGATATCATGTAGAGCCCTGACCATAGATCCATCATTGTCAGTAATTGGGTGATGGTGAAATAGGTTTTCCTAAGGGAACTCCTGGAGAGCATACTTTTGAGTATGTGGGGGTTATGGACGCGAATATCCTTACGTCCTAATGGAGGAATTGATGTGAGATAAACATCAAATCTCTCAATCCTTCATTATATGTATATGCCGAGATGATGTATCACAAATCTCCTGATGACGTTGTTAATGCCGCATCGATGTGAGATAAACAAAAAATCCCTCGATTGCGAAGAGAGTACAACATGCCACTATAACTCTAATAGTGAAGTTGCCAGAAATACCCTGGAAAGCTATTTTAGCAGAGACACGAGATGTCCTACATGTTGTTCCTCACACTGACTGGGGAGGATGAGGTCATAGAAATTCGGCTCTTCTGATGACCTATGTATGGTACCGATTTCGATTTCATAATGGTCGGTTGGAGTATGAGCGGTATACCTCATCTCCTCAGGGCATAAGTATGTTTGTAAAATGTAATCAGCCATGTAGCATATTTTCTTAGGTTGAACTACGAGAAATAATGATTGATAATACAATGTTAATTATATCCTTGATGGATAAATAATATACATGTTCTTCATATTCATTATTGATTAAATGTCTTGCTATTCAGTCAAGTTATAATTGAAATGATTGCATAAAGAATACTGCTCTACTAAAACATTAATCAATGATTTACCTGCTGTTGAATATTTATAATTCTACTGCTCAGTGTTATTCTATTATCTACAATAACAATGTTTCTGAAGGAGAGTTATAAGTCTCGCTAGGACAATTTTCAATTGTCTCACCCCCATGGGATTCAACTTTTTAGGTAGACGCCGAGGAAGGAGAAACCTAACAATGGGTGAGCAGCAACAATAGTCACAACAATAGCAGCAACAACAATAGGGACAACAGTGATCTTCAGGTGGAGACACTGTCTGTCAAGTCTTGTTTATTGAGAGTCCTATGTGTCGTCTCTGTACTCTCATGTCCTAGGAGTTAATAGATGGTTTGATATAGATATGAGATTTTTGGCTTGATGCCTCGAGATTTTTGTATACTGCTCATGTACATTTTAACAGGGCAGCTAATGTTTATGACTCTCGAGATGAGATGATATGGATATGTACTGGTGTATCAGAATGTAAATAACTTACTTTGGTTCTTTATGAAAGTGTTTTACAGTTTGTGGATCTCTTTATAAAAAGTTTTAATTTTTAGTGATTTTCAGTAATTCTGCTGCTATTAATTCACTTCCGCATTAGTTAATCTCATTTTCATGAAACGATCACCACAGTATTGACTTAGGTCTCTATCCTTCCCAAGGGTTCATTTGTATCACATTATTTTTATATGTAATTCTTTAAATCAGATTTCCTCCATCTCTTATGATGCTCATTATTCACTTTATGTCCCCTCATTGGACTCATGGAAACTTTCTCTTCTGGGCTCTATCTCAGACGGTCAACCACTTCCATAGTGACTTTTCATCATGTTCCTCAAAGATGGCATGCTTAGGTTCAAATGGTCATACTCAATATATGTTCTTTCATATTTTAGATCCTTAATTTTCCACCTTTAGGTGACCGTTAAGGTTTAGTGAACTTACCTTTTAGGGGAGGTCCTAACCTAGGGTTCCTTCTTATCTCACAGGAGGAGGTTAGGCTCTCTAACCACACCTCATCCCTATAGGACTTGGGTTTCCCTCCCCCATAGGCCCTTTCCCACTCTCGGGTTGACCCACCCCAGGTCAGGATTATAACCCTAAAAGTTTCATATTTTCATCTTTATGCATTGTTTTTATTATAGCTTCTCAAACTTAATCTTTGTGGGACACTCCCTCTCTGGAGTATTCATGTGGGGAACCCTCTCATTGGGGTTTTAATCCCACTGGAATTTCTTATTATAGATATATGCTTATATTTCACCTAGTGTCATGTGCCTTGCATGTGCCTCACTTACATATTACTTGTGTTGTTTTGTCCCATATTGCTCATCTCAATTTTGTGTCTCCTCTCTTATCCTATATAAGAGAATGTATTGTACTCCTTTTAAACTCAACTAATACCATTCATCTCATTATTTTAGATGGTATCAGAGCATTTGGATCTTCCTTAATCCCTTCCCATCCAAACCCCAAAACCCATGCCCCCATAACCCTAGCCGCCCCTCCCCCTTCTCCCTCCCTTTTCTCTTTGCTGCCGCCACTTCAACCCCTTACCTTTCTGTCACCGCTGCTATGTAGCCTACCCCTACTGCTGCCTCTCCAGTCCATCCTCTACATCACCATCTTCTCCCTCTTCTTCTAATCTCTCTACCACCCTCCCTTCTCCATCGTCTCACCTCTCCACCAGCCTCCACCACCACCAAACCCTCCAGCCCACCCACTACCACCACCACCTCCAACAGCCTATTGTCGCCCCTTCCCCACCCTCCAAACAGCCCTCCACCATCTCCTTTCCTCCATATCTTCCATACCACCACCCTATCCATCCACTACCATCTCTCCATCTGGCTAAGCCACCTCAATCCTTTCTTCTCCTCCCTAGTTATCTCTGAACATCTCTAGTAACTTTCCAGTTCTAGTACGTTGACGGGTTAATCAGGTTTTGCTCTCTGCCTTCCTACGCCTCATGGTGGAATAATTCTATCTCCATGATTGGTGTTGGTTTTTCCATATCTTCTGTTACCCCTACAAGGGGTTCTGTGATCTGATATGTTAGATCTACTTCTACATCATACTTCCCCGTTGTGGGTTCTTCTAGATTCGATATGTAATTGTGGATTATCTATGATCTGATACGTCAGATCCACTCCTTCCCATTGTTTCCCTATCATGGGGCTCACTGTTTCTAATGACTTTGACCTTTTTTCTAGATAGCGGCTTCAACATACGTGTTCTAATCTAGTGCTACTTCTACCCTATTTTCCATGGCATCCACTGAGCCTCCATGTACTCTGTGTGTCACCACAGTGAAACTTGATGACCCTAACTATCACCTCTAGTTGGCGCCCTTCATCTTGTATGCAAAAGCACAAGGGAACTACTCTCATCTCACCACTGAAACACTCCCACCCCCTGATGTCGCGGAAGATGAAAAATCCAAACAAGTGGACTTTCATATCATTTAGTCCCAGTGGACTTTCATATCATTTAGTCCTAGTGGACTTTCATATCATTATTCCCAGTGGACTTTCATATCATTTAAACATGTGATGACCATTGAAATCATGAAACTAGGTTTGTAATGCATATTTTACATTAAAATTGAATATTTATTCACTTTTGGAAAAGGAATCATTATCAAGAATAAATCATATTTTCTTTGAATTCACCTCATTTTTTGATCAAAATGATATTTAACTTTACTATATTCTGATATTCCTAGCTATTTCTAATATTTTTGCAAGATTAGCATTATTAGACCAATTAACAACTTACACGTTAGCATTTCTAATGTCATCCACTTTGTGCCAGGCAGGGTAGCTCTGGCCAATAGATTGTGGCCATCCCATCCTGCACTCCACATGGGCAGCCCCCCTTAAAACATGCAAAATACAGTGATGCCCTTATTGTAGGGAAATATGGCTACAAAATAGGTTGCAGAAACAAAAATTTTGTTGTCATATTCTCCATAAACCATCAGATTGCGTCAACAACTATATGATGACAAGGATGGTTTTGAGGATATACCTGGTCCTGGATCAAGTCCAGTGATATCTCCTCGTCGTTGTAGTCGTGCAGCACTCCTACTTGCATTGGGATGGCATCAACAACTCCACCACAGATAGCAGACTCGAACAATGTCTACTACAAATCCTTAGTCTCTATCATGGACTGGGAACATACATTGTCCTCCTAGCAATGGGCAAAGGCTACCTCACCTCTATGGAAGTCCACACAAACTGCCTAGAAATCCTGGTGTCCTACTAGAACAGACAAAAAGGAGTTTTCCCTCCTATTGGTGTACTAGTCACCAACTTTCTCTCCCACAATTATTCTCCCTGAACAGACAAAAAGGAGTTGTCCCTCCTATTGGTGTACTAGTCACCAACTTGCTCTCCCACAATTATTCTCCCTTGTTATCCCTCCCTTTATCGGGTAGGACTTGCTCAGGTTCTCTCACTTACCACAACCAGAGAAGACAAACAATTGTTAGAGTCAATTGATGTGTCTTAGAATCCCCAATACCCCTCTATTTAAGGAGGGGTTAGGGTGTTGGTTCTTGTTATAACCTCGGTTTTTGCTTGTATGGATTGAAATGCAATTTTCCCAACAAAATGTTTATGCATGGTCATTGTGTAATTCAGGTTCAATGAATGGGTTTCTTTCACAATATATCCCTTGAATGTATGTTTTTGTGGACCCTACTGATTTAATGAGTCCAATGTTATAAAAGGGGAAGAAAATATAAAAGAAATCCATAATAATTAAAAGAAAAGAGAAATAAAAATAATGGTGAGAATTATGTAGAATTCTCTAGAAAGTGGTATGAGTGACCTTACTTGATTAGGTTTCAAATCGAATTGGTTTCTAATATGAAAAGATATCCAAATAAAGGAAATAGAATAGAAAGAGAGACAAAATATGAATAAAATATGCCTTTTGAATAGATAAATTGCATATGAAGAAAAGCCTCCCTTATTTTCGAAATTTGATTCCAAACTTGGCACACAAGTAGATTAAGTTATCAAAGAGGTTCCCTAAAAATTTGGGATTAAAAGGATGTGGGAGTTTAGGATTTATGAATTTTTGAAAGTTTCCTAAAGTGAGAGGGATATCAATAAATGCCACGATTTTATCCTTTTCTGAAAATAACATATAATCTGGCCTTTTATATGCACGAGCTTTATGGACCATTGGATCCCAGATCCAATGATGATCCTCTTGTCTACTACCTCAAACCCATTTTGGTAATATGGAATAGTAAAATGAAACTCCCTCTACACCCCTTTTTAGATCAAGTTTCCAAATATATATGGGAATATCCCCTTCATACCCAGGAGAGGAAATCGAACTGAAAGATCCTTTATTCTCACCATTACTGTGAAAATTAGGACTTTCCCCAAATCTCCATTTAAAATTGGATATGTCCTAGAATCATCCAAGTCTCATGATGGCATGGACTATATAAGACCCTAGTAAGACTTCACGAGACCGGAGAGTACATTGCAATGATCTTGAATTCCATAGCACCTTCCGCAAAGCTCGAGACTGCATCAAAGTGTTGTTGTTCTCCTTGCCCCTGTCTTGCTTCCATGGAGCCGAGGAGGAGTTCTCCCCAGTGCCTGTGCCATGAGCCCTAATCAACCTCTTTCGAGTAGGGATACATGTCTAGAAGGCACACTGAGATCATCGGAGGGCTTTCCGGGAAAAGACGGGGCGAAAACTTCACCGGGGTGCGGCGCTTGAGCACCTTGTTTCCTCTGTAGAACAGAGCCCGCATGTGAGGTGCCAGGCGAAGGAGAAAAGGGGCATCAGGTTCAGGTTTCCAATAAATGGATCCATTGACAGATCTACGAGCCAAGGAAAGAAAAGCAATAATAGAAAGGTAAATATCGCTGATGTGGCCACATCTGATTAGTCAGTTTATTGTAATTTTTGTGAAAATCATAACTAATGATTGGTAATCAGATCAAGACTTATTATATATCAAAATTGCTCAGGAGAATGCGTAGAATCCAAGAAAAATATGTCCATGATCAAAATGTGTTTTTAGTTTGAAAAGTGCATAAAGATGCTATCTTTAATGGTTTTAATTAATTTAAAACCCTAAGATTTAAGAATCTAATGGTGTTCCTTGGTTATTATTAAGAAAAGATTAGCCTTTTAACATAAAAAGGAGGGACTAGATCATGATAAATAATCTTTGTACATAATTTGCTTAATTTAGGGTACCATGATTATAAAAGTGCATTGATGGGCCTAGAAACCCTAATTTTGATAATTGTGAGTTTTAATGGTTTTAATTATGGAAATCCATAAGTAAGACAGTGATATGATGTTCTTAAGATAAATTGAGAAGAAAGACCTATAATCTAGATAATTTATGTAATTAGGGTTTTTATGAGTAGAAAAGTGATTTTAGGGTTTGCTGACCTAAAAGGGTAAAATTGGAAAATAGAACCAAGAAACACTAATAGGACTTAGAAACCTTAGAATGGAATCCCAAGATAATCAAATATGTTTGGATGAGAATGTAACAATTAGGTATTATATATGCTTTTCAGGATCAAGATTTCCTTGATTGGTAGCTTGGCTTGGTTGATTGGACTTCTTGATTGGATTGGATATCTTGCATATTTTTGAGACTTCAAATCAGGTATGTGGTTACACTTATGGCTAATCACTTTAGTTTCACGAAAACTTTCAAGGTTTTACCAGTTGCTTGAAATTAACTGATTGGTTGACTTTTATTTCATGCAACCATAAACTGACTATGGATATCACCATAAATATATGTGCCTGACTAGCTAATCCTCCTTTGTAGCTTTGAGTATATGTGAGGAATTGATGACCTAGGTATTGGTCTACCTTTGTGGTAGGATCATCAGATTATCATGATTCAATGTTTGATCTACCTTTGGGTAGGATCATACGACTATGCAACTTTATGTCGTGGTCTACCTTTAGGGTAGGATCAGTAGGGGCTATTTGGGATCTACCATATGAGAAATGTAGTATCCATGTCCACTGTAGGGACAACATAGAGGATTGGATATGTCAGGATTGAGTAGTTATGTTTAAGATGTAAAGTTTGATCTGTTAAGTAATAATTTGGTTGCAAATATGTTGTTACAATTTGTGCAAGCTTTTGGTTCCCCCACATACCAGTATAATATGTTATACTGACTGACATTTTGTTTGTCAGCATTTTAGGTCACATGCAGTTATATGCTTATCAGAAAGTGGACAATTAATTAAGGTGACATTGAAAGAATAAAATTATATAAAGATTTGGAGGATTGTAGATGTATAGTTTCCTATCTGGGGTAAACTTCCTCCAATCCTATATTTTTCAATCTATGTGAAAAGAAAATTTTCATCCTATTTAAAGCTTAGTTGTGGTAGAATTTATCAATTCTTTTTTATTATTTGCAAAATCATATGATTTTGTTTTGGGATAATGGTTGTAGATTCTTGGTCTTCCTTAATTGGGGGTTATCGAGGGTTAATTGGGGGTTATTGAGGGGTGGGGTCATTACATTTGGTATCAGATCCTGATTTTCTTTCTAATCTCTAATAATTATTAAATTTTGCAAATTCTTTAGATCCCAAGGGAGTTATTAGAGGATTTTCCAAAGATGGAGATGTTTAGAAAAGGATCATGATCCAGGGGCTGGTAAGATTTTCCTCCACCCCGATAGTCAGTTTACGAGGACTCCCACAATCAATGTGACTACATGGCCAAAATATGAGGATTTGACTCGAAATAAGATACCTCTAGGTCTTCTCATCTGACTTCATCCCTTATCTAACCCTTTTCATTGAGCAACTATTCTTAGGGTTTTCACTATCTCTCTCCACCTCCTCCTAAGTTTGAGGGTTAAGACTACTAAGGATTAAGGAATCCTCCACCAAATAATTAAAAGGCAGTAAGAAAGATGTCATGGACATAAGTTTTTAATGACGAAACTTAGATTGAGATTAGTTACATGCTTAGGTTGCATGGCCCGTGTTGTCATGCCCTGGGGCACCCCTCAGGAGAACATTAAGGTTAGACCATCTCGTAGGAAGATAAGGAGAGGGATATCCTTGGAGGAAGAATCATCCAGGAAGAGGAAGAGACCTGATGTATCCTTTGAGGGTGATGCTCAACCCAAAACCTTAAGCATTGGATAGAGAAAGAGAGGAAATAATGAGTTGGATACCTTAGTTGTCCATGCATGCAAGCACGTGGGTTAGACATGCATCCTTTATGTAGAGGTTTTGGGGTACACATAAGAAACATAGATAGTGTGGTTGCATGACCCCTAGTGCCTTTGGGTGACCTGACCTTGGGGGGGTCGTGCCTGATGGGGAGAATATATCTAGGAGAGAGGGATAGCACCCTAATTTAGAAGGTTAGTAGTGACCAAATAGGAACCTAACGAGCATATATGAGTAGGAAAGGGGCATGCACCTAGATAGAAGTGAGCAACATCAAGACTGGAAACAAGTTTTAGTCCTAATCCAGAGGGGTTACGCCTATTGGTTTATGAGTTAGGCATGCTGAAATATATGAACATAAGATTTGATAGTACGTTTCATAGGACATGTGAGAATAGATGTGTATCTTAGGATCCTTAACCTCATCTACAAAGAAGGACCTTTAGTTTTAGGCCATTTAGAGGGTTAGCTCAGAAGAGAGTGAGACCTAGATGAAGAAGGTTGGAAACCTAGACTATGAGACATGAGGAATCACGAGAAGGTTTGGTATGATGTGGCCTAGAATAGATGAGCCTAGGTAGATGTGTGGAGTTACTTTATGCATGATACAAAGAGTTTGTCGTACCTTAGATACCTTTAGAGGAACCAAACCCTAGTAAAGAGAAAGAGGATTCTGGTAAAGATATACAGATGATATGAGTGCCTACCTTTTAGGTGTAGGAAAGAGGGAGTTCCAAAGACCTTGAAGAGGTATGGTAGCTAGATGTAACGCCTCACACCAGTTGGTTATCCTTGTGTAGGACTCTAAGGGTTGCATGTGGAAGAATGTTAGAAAGTTTATGCCATATCTTGTATGGGTCGGGGTACATGTTTGATAAGATGAGCATGTAGTTTAGATAACTGATGCATAAGAGGGGATCCTGAGATTTTGAGACCAAAGAGGGGATGTAGTGGTACCTGGTGCACATAATGCTCACAATGTTGAAGTGGGTTCATAGGAATTAAGCATGGCATCCCCGTGTGTTGGAATAAAGGTAAACCCCACTTGAACTGAGATATATTATTGATGAGCCACTCACCCAAGTTGATGACATACGATATTGACCCAACCTGGGGAATGGTGAATAAGTAAGACATACCAAGGAACTTATAAATGGTTTAATAAGTTGTCTACTTACTAGCCATGTGAATGGGTAGCGTGATAGGAGTTATGCATATACATGATGATATAAACCTTATCTATAAGAATGATTTATGACCTTTGTTTCTATCAAGTGATACTTTTCTCTATCTTGGAAATGACCCTTCATATAGGAGTGAGTACCAACTCTTGTTTAGGCTTGGGGTAACCTGAAAGGTCACTTAAAAGATCTTGAAAGGCTAAGTGCAAGAGCATGTATTTTGGGTAAGAATCTATAGACCCATGTATGACCATCTATACAAGACATAAGGATAAGTCACTATTGAGGTAGAATGGGGCCAGACTGAGATAGGTAGGTTGCCATGTTTCCCATGAAGGGATGTAAGATTAAGTATGAGTTCCCAGAGAGATGATGGAGATTCGGGTGAGGAATCTAAGAATGAATCAAAGGAACCTCATGCAAAAGGTGTGATGAAATAATTAGAGCTATGGTTGAACCCCAAGTCAATACTAAGGTCAAGGATGGATAAGACCGATGGAAGTAGGAGTTTATTATCCCCTAAATGCATAAGACCAAAGAGTCAGGAGGTAGAAACTACCATTTCCTAAGGCCCATCGGTTAGGAGGTTGGCCACCTTCATGAGTTCATGAGGCCTAAGGTGTAAATGTGAGAGGCACTCACTAGATGCATAAGGGTAAGATCACCCCAAAAGTATCGGCACCTTAGAGACCTTGAGTAAATGACTAAGGATCGTAAATATGAGTTATGATAAGTCTTGAAGGTTATGTGGAAAGTTTTTCCTACTAGTGTATATAGAATGGTAATATGATGAGAATGATTCAACCTAGATTTTAAAATAACATGGTGATGTGTGATGCACCATCTCTACTCTTAGAACGAGATGAGATTTGTATTTGCACTGCAACCAAATGCTTATTTCATCTTGTTATGGGTGTGAGAGATGAGACAAACACATGCCATACTAGGGATAGAAGTGATATGAGGAATAAATACTTAACTTGAAATCTTTTATGATAATTAAGATTTGGAGGAATTACCACACCCTTAAGAGAAATATATGGATAAATGGTTTGGTAGACAAGGTGAGAAAGGTAATCACCAACTTAAGATTTCAAATGAGGATATAATTATCAAGTGAAACTCGAATTCTATAGGTATAAGATTTGAATCTGGTGACTAAAATAATGGATGTAAGAGCTTGAAGTACTTCCAAACTCAGAAGGACCTAAACCTGAGGTAAAGATGATGGATGGAGTATATGAAGGATTATGATTTCACCATTTCCTATCACCCTAGGTAGACTAATTTTGTAGCAGATGCTCTTAGTAGGAAACAACTCAAATGTGCAGCTATCATGTCAGGCCAGTGGAGAGGACTGGAAGAGTTTTCTAGGTGGACTCTGCATCTGCTAGAAGACTGAATCCGAGTGGCTAACATCTAGATTAAACCAGACCTATTGACTAGGTTGGTAGCTACCCAGTTAGCCAGACCAGATCTTGACAAGATAAAAGGTTTGTTAGAGAAACCTTAGACCCATCTCTCAGTGGGAGTAGATGGTGGAATCTTCTATAAGAGTGGTATTTGGGTTCCTGAAGATTCGCCCTTGAAGGATCGAATCTTGCTAGAAGCCCATGGTTCTAAGTACACGGTACACCCTGGAACTACCAAAATGTTTAAGGATTTGTAGTGGTACTTTTGGTGGCCTGGAATGAAGAGAGATATAGCAACATATGTGTCTAGTTGTCTCACTTGCCAGATGGTGAAGGTTGAACACCAATGAACTGGTGGATTGCTACAATCAATTGAGATTCCTGAGTGGAAATGCAAACAAATCACCATGGACTATATGGTGGGTCTCCCTAAGATCAAGAGAGGTCATAATGTGATATGGGTTGTGGTAGATTGCCTTACCAAGTTGGCACATTTCCTTGCCTTACAGACTACTACCAAAGTGACAGATCTAGTTGAACTATATATTTTAGAGATAGTCCGACTGCATAGTGATCTGAGTTGAAATATTCTTGAGCATGGCCTTAAGTTCACTTCCATGTTATGGAAGAAGGTGCATGAAGAACTCGATACTAGATTGAAGTTTAGCACAACATATCACCCCTCAGACTGATGGACAGTCAAGAAAGGATGATCCAGACTTTAGAGGGTCTGTTGAGAGCATATGTGCTCGTTTGGAGTGGATCATGGGGAGCAGTATCTACCCCTAGCCTAGTTTTCTTGTTATAATAGATACCAAAGCCAATATCAAGATGTATGAAGCTCCTTATGGGAGGCATTGTTAGTATCTTCTTCACTAGGATGATGTCGGTGAGAGGACCTTGTGGAGGTCAGAGAAACCACAGTTGTATGTTGATAAAGTCACTTTGATCGACCAAAGGCTGAAGAAAGAACATGATCAATAGGAGTCACATGTTGATGTGAAGTGAATTGACTTGCACTTCACTATGGATGGACATGTGTTTTGAAAATCTGACCCCTTCGAGATATAGATAAGAATAGAGGAAAGTTGAGTCCTCGATACGTGGGTCCGTTTGAGATTTAAGAATGAATTGGTGAAGTTGCATATCATTTTCCCTTACCCCCTAAATATATTATGATGCATGATGTTTTCCATGTGTCCAATCTGAAGTGCTATGTGAAGGAACCGAGCCATATGCCAAGAATTGAACCTATTGAACTCCAAGGGAGATTGACATACTATGAGTCACCTGTGAGGGTACTGCATATCAAGGTGAATGAGGATGAAGCCACATGGGAGATGAAGACAGACATGGAAAAGGCATACTCTAATTTTTTTGTTTGATTGGTTGAATTTTGGGGGCAAAATTCCTATAAAGGGGAGAGGATGTTATAACCTTGTTTTTTGCTTGTATGTATTGCAATGCAATTTTCCCAACACAATGTATGTGCATGGAAATTGTATATTTTATGTTCAATGAATGGGTTTCTTTTGCAATATTTCCCTTGAATGTATGTTTTCATGGATCCTACTGATTTAGTGAGTCTAATGTAATAAAAAGGGAAGAAAAGATAAAAGAAATCTCATAATAAATAAAAGGAAAAAGAAATAAAGATAATAGTGAAAATCATGTAGGATTCTCTAGAAAGTGATATGAGTGACCTTAATTGATTAGGTTTCAAATCCAATTGGTTTCTAATATGAAAATAAATGCAAAGAAAGAAAATAGAAGAGAAATAGATAGAGAAAATATGAATAAAAAATGCCTTTTGAATAGATAACTTGCATATGAAGAAAAGTCTCTCTTATTTTCGAATTTTGATTCCAAACTTGGCACACAAGTAGATTAAGTTATCAAATAGGTTCCATTAAAATTTGGGATTAAAAGAATGTGGAGTTTAGGAGTTATGAATTTTTGAAAGTTTCCTAAAGTGAGAGGAATATCAATAAATGTCACAATTTTATCCTTTTCTGAAAATAACATATAGCCTGGCCTTTTATGTGTGCGAGCTTTCTAGACCATTGGATCCTGGATCCAATGGTGATCTGCTTGTCTCCTACCTCCAACCTATTTTGGGAAGTTTGAATAGTAAATCGAAACTCTCTCTACACCCCTTTTCAGATCTAGTTTCCAAATATATATGGGAATATCCCCTTCATACTCAGGAGATCAAATCAAATTGAAAGATCCTTGTAATCAACAATAACTGTGAGAATTAGGACTTCCTCCAAATATCCATTTGAAACTGGATATGTCCAGGAATCAACCAAGTCCCATGATGGCAGCGACTATATAAGACCCTAGTATGACTTCACAAGACCAGAGAGTGCATTGCAATGGTCTTGAATTCAATAGCACCTTCCGCAAATCCTAGACTACCTTGGAGTGATGTTGTTCTCCTCCCCTATCTTGATTCCATGGAGCCACTATAGGGGTTCTCCCCAGTGCTTGTTCCCTGAGCCCTAATCGCCCTCTTTCAAGTAGGGATACATGTCTAGAAGCCATGCCGAGATCATGGTAGTGCTTTCTGGGCTGAGACGGGGCGGCAGATTCACCAGGGTGTCGATGCTTGAGCGCCCTGCTTCCTATGTAGAACAGAGCTCGTGCGTGAGGTGTCTGGAGAAGGAGATAAGGGGTGTTGAGTTTAGGTTTTTGATAAATGGATCCATCGACAGATCTGTGAGCCAAGGAAAGAAAAGCAATAATGAAAAGGTAAATATCACTGACGTGGACACATCTGAATAGTCAATTTATTGTAATTTTTGTGAAAATCCTAACTAATGATCGATAACTCAGATCAATACATATTATATATCAAAATTTATCATGAGAATGCATAGAATCTAATAAAAATATGACTAGGATCACAATATGTTTATAATTTTAAAAGTGCATAGAGATGCTATCTTTAATGCTTTTAATTAATTTAAAACCCCAAGATTTATGAATCTAATGGTGTCCCTTGGTTATTATTAAGTAAAGGTTAGCATTTTAACATAAAAAGAATGGATTAGATCTAAATGAATAATCTTTGTACATAATTTGCTTAATTTAGGGTTCCATGATTATAAAAGTGCATTAATGGGCCTAGAAACCCTAATTTTGATAATTGTGAGTTTTAATGGTTTTAATTATGAAAATTCATAAGATAGAGATATGATGTTCTTAAGATAAATTGAGAATAAAGACCATTATTGTGGATAATTTGTGTAATTAGGGTTTTTATGAGTAGAAAAGTGCTTTTAGGGTTTGTTGACCTAAAAGGGTAAAATTGGAAAATAGAACCAAGAAACCCTAATATGACTTAGAAACCTTAGAATGGAATCCCAAGACAATAAAAGCTGTTTGGATGAGATTGTAACAATTAGGTATTATATGCTTTTCAGGATCAAGATTTGCTTGATTGGTTGCTTGACTTGGTTGATTGGACTTCTTGATTGTATTGGATATCTTGCATATTTTTGAGACTTCAAATTAGGTATGTGGTTATTCTTATGGCTAATCTCTCTAGTTTCATGGTGATTTCTGAGGTTTTACCGGTTGCTTGAAATTAACTACTTGGTTGAGTTTTATTTCGTGCAACTATAAAGTGACAATGGCTATCACCATAAATATATGTGCCTGAGAAGCTCATATTCTAGTCCTCCTCTGTATCTTTCAATATATGTAAGGAATTGATTACCTAGGTATTGGTCTACCTTTTTGGTAGGATCATGAGGTTTTCATGAGTCGGTGTTTGGTCTACCTTTACGTAGGATCATATGACTATACAACACTATGTCTTGGTCTACCTTTTGGGTAGGATCAAAAGGGGTTATTTGGGATCTACCATATGAAAAAGGTAGTATCCATGTCCACTGCAGGGACAACACAGAGGCTTGGATATGTCAGGATTGATTAGTTTTGTTTAAGATGTAACGTTTGATCTGTTAAGCAATAATTTGGTTGCAAATAAGTTGTTACACTATGTGCAAGCTTTTGGTTCCCCCATATACTAGTATAATCTGTTATACTGACCGACATTTTGTTTGTCGATGTTTTATGTCACATATAGTTATATGCTTATCAGAAAGTGGATAATAAATTAAGGTGACATTGAAAGAATAAAGTTACATAAAGATTTGAGCATTGTAGATAGATAGTTTCCTATCTGGGGTAAAGTTCCTCAAATACTATATTTTGCAAGGTATGTGAAAAGAAATTTTTTATCATGTTTTAAGCTTAGTTGTGGTAGAAATTATTAATTATTTTTTATTATTTGTAAAACCATATGATCTTGTTTTGGGATAACGACTCTAGCTTCTTGTTCTTCCTTAATTGGAGGTTATCGAGGGGTGGGGTTGTTACAATTCCCACTCTGTGTTTGGTGGAAGGGACCAGAAGATCATGAATATTTGCAACATGCAACCATCAAACCATTTAGTTCGCAACTGAACCAGTCGGTTCACACGTGAGCCAATCAGTTTGCTTGTCGAACTGGTCATTTTTCCAGGTTTTACAAACACATATGAATTAGCAATTTGAATCCAATTCATGCATAACATGATGTCAACACTAATCCTTGATGCAATCAAATTTCTCCATGAACTAAATGACTCACCTTGTGAGTCGGTCATCTCACGACCCCAACCGGTCGGTTGGTTGAGCTGAGCCGATCAGTTCACTAGGTGAACCGGTCGGTTCGCTCCTCAGTTTAGGCAAAACTCAGCTAATTCAATATCCAATCAACCTGACACTCCAACCGGTCATTTCATCACATAAGACCATTGGTTGGGAGTCTAGTTAGTTGATTTATTGCTGGAATTGTATTACCTAAACACTTTAGTAATCAATACAATTATCATTCACGATCAAAAGTCCTCTTCTAACTCAGTTCCTATGTGTGTGACCCTATAGGTCCCATATTACATTGGCATTGAATGTCCATAACCAGTTATGAAACGACAAGCAATGAGTGGTGCCTAGTCACACATCAATGCTACCCAAGTAAATGGAAAGTTGGAGAATAAATTCAACCTACAATATGTTCTTGGTGTTACAATGTTTGTATAGTTCCTTTTTCATTGATATCCAGATTGAACTGGAGGCATGGAGTAGTCATCCTCTTCAATATTCAATCTTGTTCCTTGAACCATAGATGATTGGTTGAGATACATGTGAGATCAATATCACATATTGATTCACATGTGCATGGCCATGCATTTCTCAGTCTCTCTAATCAAGAGGCCTAGAATATCATGCTCCTATAGGAGGGAGAAATACCATATACATCACTCACAGTCAGTCCCCATGTGTCACAAACACCTAATCATTACCTTTATGGAAACCCTTGTTCAGGATTACGTTTGATGATGTCAAAGCATACCAAACGACATGTGATGAGTGTAGTGACTTCAGGTCTAAGAACCACAATCACCACCAACACTATGAGAGTTGGCTATGGCTTCCATGTGTAAGTCTCATGGTGGTTCTTCATGATACACTATTCTCTAACACAAATCTTTATGATTGGTTTGATAACACATATCATGGCTAATGAGATTTTTTCATCAACCAACACACACTCTAGTCTTATGTGTTATTGTTGTCTATATTCCTTCCACAATAATAGTTGATTAGGGACATAATGAGAATGTATATACTCTTAATATCCATATGATCTCATTGTTCAAGTCATGTATGAAGACATATGTCATTGAGTAATATCATTCTCTAGTCATTTATTATGTTACATCACTATCTCATAACTTATTAAAATAAAATAAATTGGAAGGTTGTCTTTCATCAATAATCAAATCATTTACAAATTATCTCATTACAATTATCATATGATTGGCTCTCTAGGCATACATAGCAATAGACTCCCACTTACAATTAGAGCCAATGACCCACAAATCGTATAATGAGTGACCTAACATGTCCATCATGCTTTTGTTGTGAAAGTGCCTTTGTCAAGGGGTCAGCAACATTGCTCTCAGTTGGTATTCTACAAATCTTTACATCTCCTTGATGTACATCTCTCGTATGAGATGGAAATGCCTTTTTGTATGCTTTAAGTGTTGATGTGGTATGTGTTCCTTATCTTGTGTAATATCTCCATTGTTTTCACAATATAGCTCAATTACGTCGTTGATGCTTGGAACAACCCCAAGTTTAGAGATAAACTTCTTGATACATACATCCTCCTTTTTTGCACTCGATGCATCAATATACTTGGCCTTTATTGTAGAATCAACAACTATCTCTTTCTTGGAACTCTTCCAGTTGACAGCTCTATTTATTAGGCAAAATACAAATCTTGATTGTGATTTGTAGTCATATTTGTCAATTTGGAAGCTCGCATAGGTTTAACCTTTTACCAACAACTCTTCCTCAGTTCTATATACCAAGAACTGGTCCTTAGTCCTTCTCAAGTACTTGACGATGTTATTGACGACTGTCTAGCATCACTTGAATCTCAGTGATATCTGTTCATCATGCTAAAGGCATATGAGACATCAGGATGGGTACACAACATTGCACACATGATTGATCCAATTACTGATGCATATGGAATTAGACTCATGTGTTCCCTTTCTTCACAAGAAATGGGACTTAGAACTTTAGAGATGGTAATTCCAAGAAGCATGGGCAGGTTTCCTCTCTTCGAGTTCTCCATGCTAAACCACTTCAGTAGTTTGTCAATGCATGTGCTCTAACTTAGTTCAAGAAGCCTTCGAGATCTATCTGTATAGATCTTAATCCCCAAGATGTAGGATGCTTCTCCCAAGTCTTTCATAGAAACCATATTTCCCATACATGTCTTTACCTTTTGTAAAGTAGCGATGTCATTTCCCATCAATAATATGTCATCTACATACAATATGAGGAATGCCACTATGCTTCCACTAACCTTCTTATACACACAAGGTTCATATTCATTTTCAACAAAGACAAACTATTTGACTGTCTCATCAAAATGAAGATTTCATCTCTGAGAAGCTTGCTTCAATCCATAGATTGACCTTTGTAGCTTACACACTTTATTTGCATCCTTTGGATTTATAAAACCCTCAGGTTGTGTCATATAAACATCCTAAAGAAGATTTCCATTAAGGATTGTGGTTTAACATCCATCTGCCAAATCTCATAGTCATGATAAGGTGCAATATCAAGCATGTTACTAAAGGACTTAACCATGGCCATTGGATAAAAGGTTTCGTTATAGTCAACACCTTGAACTTGTCTGAAACCCTTTGCAACCAATCTATCCTTATAGGTTTGTACTTTACCATCCATGTTAGTCTTCTTCTTGAAGACCCATTTACACCCTATGGTTTTTGCCCCTTCAAGTGGATCCACTAATGTGCATACCTTGTTGGTATACATGGATTCCATCTCAGATCTCATGGCTTCAAACCCTTTCTCAGACTCTGGTCCCTTAGTAGCTTCTACATAGGTTGCTTTCTCATCATCTATGACCAACTCATTGCCTTCCTAAGTCATAAGATATCCAAATCTCTCATGTTCAAGGTGTGTGCTATTATATCTACAAATTACTTGTGTTACTTGAGGAATTTGAGATTCTACAACACTTTGTGATTCTCTTTATTCCTCTTGTACATCTACTAGGTTATATTTTCTTATTGGTCCTGAGCCTCTTTGAGTTCTACTTTGCTCCCACTTCTTCCTTTGCAAATGAATTGCTTTTCTAGGAATGCAACATCCTTGGCAACAAACACTTTACTTTCAGTTGGATTATACAAGTAGTATCCCTTAGTTTCTTTGGTATATCCAACAAAGTAACATTTATCAGAACTAGGGCCAATATTTTCAGGAAACATTTTTGTGACATAAGATTCACACCCCCCAAACACTCATAAAAGACATTTTGGGATGCTTCCCCATCCATATCTCATATGGTGTCTTTTGAACCAATTTAGATGGTACACAATTTAGTGTAAACATTGTGGTTTGTAGAGCATAACCCTATAAGGATGTTGGAAGATTAGCAAAAATCATCATTGATCGCACCATATCTAGTAATGTGTGATTCCTTTTTTCTATTACACCATTCTGTTGTGATGTTTCAAGTGGATTCCATTGTGATACAATACCATGGGCTCTTAAAGGTCCTCAAACTCTTGGCTCAAGTATTTTCCACCTAGATCTGAATGAAGTGCCTTAATACTTTTGCCAAGTTGGGTTTGTACTTCAATCATAAACTTCTTGAACCTGTCAAGAGTTTCTAACTTATATCTCATCAAGTAAACCTAACCGTACCTACTGAAGTCATTAGTAAAGATAATGAAGTATTGATACCCACATCTAGCGATTGTTCTAAAAGGCCTAGAAACATCAGTGTGTATGAGTCCCAATATATCACTATCCCTCTCACTGCTACCAGTGAAGGGAGTCTTTGTCATCTTTCCCAACAAACAAGATTCACATGTCTCTATTGATTCAAAATCAAAAGAACTCAGATAACCATCTTTATGGACTCTCGAAATGTGTTTCTCATTTATGTACCCTAGACGACAACGCCAATGGTATGCTTGGTTTGAGTCATTGAGTTATTTTCTTTTAGTATTTATGTTATATACACTTATCTCTAGATCTATCAAGTATAGACCATAAAACATTGGGGCACTGTCATAAAAGATCCCAACTTTACTAATAGAACATCTTCTGTTCTTTATAAGAAATTTGAATCCTTTCTTGTCCAAGAAAGATACAAATATAATGTTCCTACTAATGGCAGGTATGTAGCAGTTCTCTAACTATATTACAAGCCCACTGGGTAGAGATAACTCATAGGTTCCAACTGCACTGGTAGCAACTATTGCTCCATTAGAAACTTCACATTTGAGTAAATGTGTGATCCACATCAGGTATATAGCACCCATGATGAATAAGTAGTAAAGTTAATATCAATTATTTATATATCTAAAGTAGATATCTCTATCCCTTACTTCATCTTCCTAGGTATCCTTATCCTTTTTCTTATTTTGAGTGAAGAAGACTTAGACTTTAGCTTAGCCTCAAAACACTTCTTGGCCTTGCCTTTGTTCTTGGACTCTATCCCACTAATCTCCATCATGAATTTGTCCTTCTTCATTTGTTCTTCTACATATACCAACATATCAAGCAACTCTGATAGCGGTCTGGCCTTGTTACTCATGTTGTAACACTTGATAAAAGGGCTATATGATTTGGGCAATGATTGCGAAATAATATATGTGGCTAACTCTTGACGTAAAGGAAATCCCGGTCTTTCTAGATTCTCAATATGGCCAATCATATTAAGAACGTGGGACTCTATTGGGTCTCCCTCTGTCAGTTTGCACTCAAACAATGCCTTACAAACAGTATACCTTTCATGCTTATCATATTGGTGATGCAACTCATAGTTCATACAGCCCAACACAAGGTTCTTGATTTCTACAACATCATTGGCATGCTTTAAATAAGCATCCATTTCAGTCTTAGGCGTATGTGGAGTGGATTTCACAGGCACTGGTCTTTCAGGAACATAGAGAGCACTTCTCAAGGTCTAAAACCCATTTTATAAGTAATTTTTGATCAGTTCGTCTGATCGCAATGATTACTTATTTTCCATTTGATTCTATAAGAGAAAAAATTTGTAATTTGACAAAAACCCTTTTGATTTGGTTTGAAATATTTGACGATATCCAATTAAGTCTTTAATTAACTATCACTCCCACTATTTTATTCAACTTTATAGCCCTTACATATCAATTCAGGAGATTGCAGTGTATAATATTGTAGTGGCTCAAGATCCATATTTCATCAAATCATGACACATCTTTGGTTGATCACCCACAACTTGATTATTTAGGTAGAAAATTTGTTCTAATTGCATTTGAATGAAATTCTTGGATAGATGATATGCACAACTCCTTGCCATAATCAACTGCAAGCCTCTAACATTTAATATCTATTTGAGGGAGTTTGTATTTATAAATGCATATACTTTATCCAATAACTACATATATAGTACATATCATATACGTGTTATATTTCACAGTGAAAAAATACAATAAACAAAAATCAATGGCTATGGCCATCCTAATGTATTCCTTAGACCCACACAGAATTACCAGAACCTAGGTCTACATCACATGTAGAAACTTGTTGTTGATGAAGATCCATGCTTTGCCAATCCAGGTTGATCAGTTCAACCCTTGAACCGATCGACTCGCCTCCTCATAGGTCAGTTGGTCATTTCACCGGTCATCTGGTCTATAGTCAACATCTTCTAGGTCCTCTAGCTGGTCTGTCGAGTCCACCAACAGATCAGTTTGGTTCATCCTTCATGGTCCTCCTCAGTCTTCCAACCAATCAGCTCGCCTCTAAGATGGTCGCTTTCTGTGGTCAGAACGTCTTTCTTCTTCATTGTAATAGGAAATTAAACTATCATACTATTACATGATTATAGAGAAACCTCGAGTTATATTCAAGGGGAGCAAAGGTAGGAGAGAATAATACTTATACAATTGGAAGATAAGATAGAGGTTCGGTATGCAAATTGAGATAAAACAAGAAACAACCAATCACACAACCATGCACATATAATTAGGGTTATTGTCCATGACCACACTACACATCTACCATCGAAACTCACTTTTAAGGCGACGTGTATAAATAGTGTGTATATATATATATATATATATATATATATATATATATATATATATATATATATATATATATATATATATATATATATATATATAGAGAGAGAGAGAGAGAGAGAGAGAGAGAGAAAGAGAGTATTGGATGCCCACGCGGGTAGCCAAGTTAATTACCCGTGCATAGAGTAGTGGTGGTGCAATCTGTAATTAAATCAAAATCAATTAAGGTTGCATGGTAGCGGTGGCATCTATTGTAATTATGCAGAACCGATTTACGCATGCATGGAGTAGCAGTGGCACCTATGTAATTAAGAAGTCAATTACATATGTATGGAACATGGGGGTATCATTTTTTTATTTTATATTTGTTACTAGTGCATGGGTACGATCCCACTATTAGTAGCTAGACGATAATTAATTATGAGTACATGCAATAGTGGGAAAGATAGTTGTAGACATGTATGCATCCATGTTAGGTAATAAAAAAGTGAATGAGGACAATATCTTTAAAGAATGTTCACTCTAAATACATGTTCACCATTGACTCATAACTAGGAGATGTTCTACATAGTTGTCATGTATATAGTTCAAACTACTTATCAGATATAGTGGTTGTGATCAAGCAGCCCAGAATAGATCGGAGCATACATAATATGGATATAGTATATGATACAGTCATGTTGTATTACAACACATCATCCTTGGTTACACTTTTATCATTCTCACTACAATTTTTTATTTAAATTGCATAATGTTCCTTCTTATTACAATTTATTTGTACTAGATAAAAAAATTGATAGATCCAAAATGTAATATCGATTGCCATCCTTAATTATAAATTTTCATTTTCATTATGTATTCTCAATTTTCATTATAAAACATTCCTTCTTATTATAGTTTCTACATACTGGGATTCGTTCTCTAAGATTAAAAAATTCATACACCCATGTTCTATTACATAATGCCATCATTGGCTACAACTTTTTCATTCTCATTACAAATTCTTTGTTCTTATTACAAATTGTTCCTTATTATTACAACTTTTGATGTATCGAGGTTCATTCTCTTGGATAGTATAATTTGATACATCCAATTTGTATTACAAAATATCATCCTCGGTTACATTTGTTTCCTTTTCATTACAAAGTTATTTATACTCATTACAAACCTTTCTTTCTTATTATAGAATGCCATCTTTCTTTACTTTCAGTTATAACACACTATACGTCGCCAAAAATACCACTTGTTTATTTGTTATTCTTTATAACCTTTTTCAACACCTTTTGGGTCATCTTTTATATCATTAAACATCTATGTCAGTTATAGTTTTCTCATCCTTATTATAATTTATCTTTGCTCAAGTCTCCTTACAAAATGTTAAACATGATTGTATTTTCAATTTACAAAACTATATTGTAATACAATTTTGACTATCACCTTACAATTAGTTTATTTGTGTTACAAAATCTCTGTGTTGATTACAATTTGCTCTTTCCTATCAAAAATTCTCTTTGCATGTTATAGTACAACTCTCCTTACATATTATTTTTGAATGTATGCACATACAATTATATTTTCAATATTTATTATGGGTTCATTTGTGTTCCATATTTTAATTTATCTTATATATAATATTTCACTATAAAAGTTTTTTTTATTTTATATTATTATGGGTGTAATATATTTTTTCCAGTACATTATATTTTAGTTTCATGTATTACAAAATGTCTATTTTAGTTACAATGTGCTCTTTCATATTACATTTTTCCTTTACCAATTACAGTTGCTCTTTGCTAGTTACAGTTGCTCTTTGTGATTTACTTTATTTCGGATTATCTATTCTCATTACATAATATTTATTTTTATTATAAATTGTTCATTTGTAGGAATATTCTTTTTGTGGACATATATATTTATGCAAATATGATTGAAAATACAACTATGGCATGAAACATTTTTGTATGCAGTAACATTTTGTAGAATTTAACATTTTTGTAAGAATAACTGTTATATTGTAATGAGAACATAGAATCTGTAATGGAAAGGACAAATTTGTAGCTAAAGATGACAATCTATAATAAAATCTGGAGCAATTGTTTTATTCCAATGTGTTTATTTGTCTCCACAAAAGGACACCATAACAATGCCTTTATACTCGTTACATTAGGCATGGGTATACTTTAAGATTGGTACGTGTCCAGCATTGATGTGGTTGACACCTATTATTTCTAATCTTAAATCAGGCTAGCACTATCACTCCATGCACATATAATTATTTATAGAATAATTACTAATAGTGTCATCGCTATTCCATACACGTACAACAGCTACACATAATTACAATTGGTGCCACTACTACTTCAGATCAATACAACATAACGTATAGTGTGGAGCCTGGTAACTTTACTTATCTACCCATGTGGGCAGTGAGTGATTCGCCATATATATACATACATACATACATACATATAAATACACACATATATATATATATATATATATATATATATATATATATATATATATATATATATATATATATATTAGTTTGGGACTTGAGAGGTATTTGATTGGATAGAATTATTCACATCGCATGCAATGATTAAATGATAAAACTAAAAATATGATCATATCAATTATCCTAAAATATAGTATATTGGCATGGGCTCTAATTCTACTGTAGGGAAATATGGCTACATAATAGGAAGCAAAAACAAAAACATTATTATCATATTTCCCATAAACCGGCAGATCGAGTCAATAACTATATGATGAGAAGGATGGTTCTGAGGATATACCTAGTCCTAGAGCAAGTTCATTGAATTATCCTCATCGTTGTAGTCATGCAACACTCGTAGTTGTATTGGGACGACATCTGTAGCTCCACCACAGACAGCAAACTTGAACGATGCCTGCAGCAACTCCTTGGTCTCTAATCACATACTGCGGGCTAATGTTGTCCTCCTAGCGACGGGAAAAGGCCACCTTGCCTCTATGGAAGTCCACATGGACCACCTAGAACTCTTTTCATCTCACTAGAACGGACAAGAAGGACTTGGAATTGTCCCTCCAATTGGTATACTAGTCACCAACATACTCTCTCACAATTGTTCTCCCTTGCTATTCCTCCCATTATAAGGTAGGACTTTCTTGGGTTCTCTCAGTTACTACAACCAGAGAAGACAAATAATTTTTAGAACTAATTGATGTGCCTGAGAAACCCCTAGTACCCCTCTATTTATAGTAGGGGTTAGGTTTTGGGTTCCCAGTCTGACTGGGAGTGGAAGCGATCAGAAGATTATGAATTTTCACAACCTGCAAGCACCGAAGCGGTGGGTTTGCAACCAAACTGATCAATTCACATGCGAGACAATCAGTTCACCTGTCAAACTGGTCATTTCGTCATGTTTCCCAATCAGATATAAATTAGCAATTCAAATTCAATTAATGCATAACATGACATCAACACTAATCTTTGACGCAATCAAATTTCTCCACAATCTAGATGACTCGTCCTGGGAGCTGGTCATCTCACGACCCCAACTGATCATTTGGCTGAGCCTAGATGATCGATTCACTAGGCAGATCAATCATTTTGCTCCCCATTTCAGGTAGAACTCAGGTAATTCAATATCCAATCACCTAACACTCCAACCGATCATTTCATCACATGATCCGATATGTTGGGTGTCCAGTCGGTTCATTTTTTTCTTGAATTGTATTACCTAGACACTTTTGTAATCAATCCAATTATGATTCAAGATGAAAACTCCTCTTCTAGGTTAGCTCCTATTTGTGTGATCTTATAGGTCCCATATTACGTTGACAGTGAATTCCCATAACCAGTTATGACATCACAAGCAATGTGTGGCGCCTAGTCACACATCAACATTAACCAAGTAAATGGAAAGTTGGAGAAGAACTTCAATCTACAATCTGTTCTTGGTGTTACAATGTTCGTATAGTTCCTTTATCACTAATTTCTAGATTGAACTCAAGGCATGAAGTAGTCATCCTCTTCAACATTCAATCTTGTTCTTTGAACCAAAGATGATTGTCTGAGATATATGTGAGCTCAATATCACATATTGACTCACATACACATGGCCATGCATTTATCAATCTCTCTAATTAAGAGGCCTAGGATATCATACTCTTGTAGGAGGGACAAATTCTATCTACATCACTCATAATCAGTCCCCATGTGTCACAGTCACCCGATCATCACCTTTATGGCAACCCTTATTCAGGATTACCTTTGATGATGTTAAAGCATACCAAATGGCATGTGATAAGTGTAGTGACTTTTGGTCTAAGAACCAAAATCACTAGCAACACTATGAGAGCTGACTATGACTACCATAGTAATGGCTTCCATGTGTCAGTATCATGGTGGGTCTGCCTGACACATTATTATCTAACATGTATCTGTATGCTTGGTTTGATATCACATATCATGACTAATATGATTCTGTCATCAACCAACACACACTCTAGTATTATGTATTATTATTATCTATATGTCTTCTACAATAACAGTCGACTAGAGACATAATTGGAATGTATATACTCTTAACATCTGTATGATCTCATTGTTCAAGTCACATACTTGAAGACATACGTCATTAAGTAATATCATTCTCTAGACATTTATTATGTTACAACATTATCTCATAACTGATTAAAATAGAATAAATTAGAAGCTTTCCTTTCATTAATAATCAAATAATTTACAAATAATACCATTACAATCATCATATGATTGGCTCCGTGGGCATAAATACCAGAATTTATGTTCTCTGTGTACTTGTAAGGGAAATCATACATTATCTTACTCTTCATACCCTACCTCGTGGATAGTTGTGCAAAGAACCTTGGATGGACTAACTAAGGCCTGAATCCCCTCTCTAGGGCATGGAACAACTAGAGTGGTCTCTAGTTATAT
Source organism: Alisma plantago-aquatica (assembly GCA_963693085.1). NCBI lineage: Eukaryota > Viridiplantae > Streptophyta > Magnoliopsida > Alismatales > Alismataceae > Alisma > Alisma plantago-aquatica. Next base: position 486,071,293 of record OY856415.1, read on the forward strand.
CCATCCACCCTTTTGGAACTCACAGACGAGTCTAGCTCTATGAAAGGATGCCTAAGTGATAGGTGGCACTAGGGTTCTCTCTATAGGGTGCGTGGATGGACACATGAGTGAAATGAGCTTAAAGTTGTAGCTGTCAGAATATTTGGTGGAGTGCTCCTGGAACTCCCTGTGACTCTCCTCATCGTCTCGAGACCTTCAAAGCTCCTTTTCAGAGTCAGAACTCTGCCCAAGGCTGATTGGTATGGTCCACCACCACTAGCATCACGGTGACAGACCTATGTTAGGGATGCACTCCTTCCTCTGATCCCATCAGGACACCACCATGGAGATGAGGGTTCTAGGGGTCTATGTATCTATAATTGAGGAGGAACCCCAAGATTCCCATGAAGAGAGAAAGGAAGGGAAAAGGAAGACGTTCATGAATCTGTGTGTGCTCATCGTACACACACACACACACACATATATATATATATAGCCTTCTCATAATATATATATTTAAATATATATATATATATATCTTTCTCATAATATATATATATATATATATATATAGAGAGAGAGAGAGAGAGTCAGGCTAGTGTACACTCGAGTGTACCGGAGGCACCGTACACCTCAGTGATTTTTGAAGATGTAGTAAATTTTTGAAAAATCTAAACCGTTGATATTCTTAATTATCATAAGAACATACTATATAATAAATTTTAGCTCATTTGGACACTTATAGGTCGTGCATCTAAAGGAGGCAAAATTTATGTATTTCAAATTAGTTTTGTGCGTCGATTTTGTTGTCCTTGGATGAGTGACTTACACTCATCCAAATGAGTTCACATTTTGTATGTGACCTATTATTATTGTAACTATGAAGATCAATGGATTAGATTTTGAAAAAACATGGTCTAGATACGCAAACACCATTGGGGTGTACGGCGTGATCTGTACACTCGAGTGTATTCTAGCCTTATATATATATATATATATATATATATATATATATATATATATATATATATATACAACCTTCTCATAACCTCGCCTCTCTCCTTCCCTCTTCTAAAAGTGGAAAGGCCCACACTGGGTAAGGAAACAACTGAATTCCTTATATTAATATTTTTGATCTCTTATTCCATAAATCTCATTTATATGAGGAGGAAACCTCCATCTCCCATAAATTGTGGATTTGGTAATATAAGCCATAAAGGGAAGCACAAGTCTATATGGTACACATTGAATTGTTAATCCATAAGCTAACATGTATAATCTAGATAGTTACTTTTAATCTCTCTTTGATTTATCCTTCAAATCAATTATAATCACTTCAAGGAAACTCATATTGTCTTTTTCAATATATATCTAGTAAGTTGGGATTTATAGGGATGTCTTCCACATGCAACACTTGCTTTTAAAACATTATTTAAAATAATACCATTAATTCATAGATTAACCTTTTTCTCCCAATTTCTAGAATTATCTTCCCTCTCTTATTATTTTCAAGTATACAAAGGATAATTCGAGATAATGTTATTTGGTGCCTCAAATATTTAGTTGCCACTCTTGGATAGATAATTATTCCTTTAATTATCTAAAATACCATGTATTTTATTTTTCTTTGGAAACTTGCATACTATCTTGTAATTTAGTTATCCAATAATTAACAAAGTCACGTCCTTTTATTATGCACAAAAACCCTCTTTTCTAGAGTATTCCACATAATTCCATATTTAAAATATCCATTGTGAATTACCTTTAGTAATTTCTTTATTATTGGATTTTCCTTTCTTATTTTGTCCAAAATCTATTGTTGATTTATTGTAAACAGTGAACTACACAAAATCCATCCCATACGGAGTATTTGTACTTTCAATCCAGAATTTCCAAAAAAGACACGTAGTGAATCGTCTTTCTAATATGTCCTTCATATTACATTATTTGCAAACAAATATATGAAAAAAACCAAGTTATACAAATATGACATCTTTACACATGTTGGTTCTTAATCAGATTAAGATCACCTATTCAAGTCCAACCCAAAGGCCAATAATAAATCTATCTACCTTTCTTTAACAGACCCACATAATTATTTGGCGTTCCCAGACATAGTCGATCAATATTTCCATGAGCAATACCCAATGGAAGGAATTTTATATATAGATATTATACTAAGAGATTTTTTATAATAAATAAATGTATCCGGTCACCAATATATATATATATATATATATATATATATATATATATATTGTTGAACGTATCAATACTACAACAATCACCACAAGCCATAATAATAGCTATGGTGACTAGAACAATATCTTGAGCCAACAAGAGATATAGAGAAACAACCAAGATATTATCTAATGTAACCCTAAATCTACCTTTGTAGGGATTTCCAGTCAACTAACTAGAAAGCCAATCACTTGATTGGATTTCATGTGTGGTCAGTCCTTTTTGTTGTTGATGAAGTCGTTACTTTGTCTTCTATAAGAAACCTTCAAGGGTCTTCCTTGTTGGTGTGAAATTTTAATCATCTCTTTCTCTCCACCATTGTCCACCGGCATCATATTCTAATGGGAAGAACTAAATTTTACATGAAGTATTTAGAGAGAGAGAGTGTGGCATGCAAGTCATGTACATGTTTCATTATTTTTGGATCACAATTGAAAACTAAATATTATATGTTACATATACAATCATTTGTGACAAAAACCTAGTCTTCATACCACATCAACCAAACAAAACAATTTTAAAAGTGTTGCATTGGTTTATGTAATATAGATATATCATGTCATATATGATAGTTGGTGAATAACAAGGATATATATATTGAGAAATTTCATCCAAGCAATAGTTGTGGGTTAAAAACCAAACTAGCATTAAAGGCATACGTTGTCAACTCTGATATCACTATAGGGTTTTGGTGGAAGGGGCGTATTTTATATACAAAATTGCTCCTGATAAAATCCAAGACAACAGATTGGTTGTAGCCATAATAGGTTAGTATGTAAAACATAGAAAGGAATTGGATATACTGGATCGAATAATTATCCAATAATTGAAGATGTCTTATGTCAATGTAGAACTTGCACAAATGGATCTAAATCAAAATGATCGTTGTTGTTTCCGCCTTGTCGTCGCGTAAACACCTTGCCTTCTCCTTGAAGAAGCTTCTAGTTCTCAAGTGTTGATTTGAGGACCTAGGCTTATAGGTTGTCATACAGATGTGTGAACTCTTGGTGAACCACCTTAGTAATCAACAAGAATTAGAACTTGGACTTTTCAATGTGCTAGCATCTCTCTCTCTTTCTCCTTCAATTGCATGATATTGTCCTCCAGCTGAGTTTTTCTCTCTTAAAAAAAGAACTCTTAACAAATTTTCTAGCAATGTCTCTCTGTGTGTTTTGTCCCCATGGACGTACACCCATATATAGGAGGGTCATGGACTTGGAATTCCTAAAATCTAATAATGTTCCTAATCACAAATTACATAGACTAAAATAAGGAAACTCAACCAATAATCCCAATCGCCCAATTGGAGTGTCTACTCGCCCAAATGGGACCAATGCGGACACTCAATCATCTAACTGGATTACCTAGTAGTCATCCAAATAGCTTCCCAACACATCAATCCTAGTCAAATTAATTTGAACAATTTGATTTCAAATTGAATCATGGCAGTTTTATTTTTCTTTCATTAAGCTAGACTAGTCATTTGAATCAAATTTCCAGTCATTTGACTCATCACTTTCCAAAAATGATTATTGATAGTCGATTATTTTACTAAACCAAACTATATGGTCGATCGACTAGATAGGAAATCAGCCTATACATGATTCAGAACCACTCTACTCATATGTGTAATTACAAACTTAAATATCATTATGCATCCTTATGTGTATGACCCCATAGATTTCATATTATGTTGGTAGCAGTGTTGATAACCTGACAAACAAAGATCTAGAAACATCATTGCTACCAAGTAATTAATTAGACAAAACTTGAATATGTAAAGAGACTAACATTACTATGATCTTATAATCCCTTTGTAACGGATATCCAGATTGAAATAGAGGCACAAAGTTGTCATCCTCTTAACATTCAGTCTATGTTCCTTTAACTAAAGTTGACATGTGAGATTGTGTGAGCTCAATATCACATATTGACTCACATGAGGTTGGCCATGTATTTTATAGTGTCACTTATCAAGTGGGCAGGATATAACTCTAACAGAGGGACAAATTCTATCTACATCACTCACCATAATACACAACTGTCACAATGCACCCAATCACCACATGTATGGAACCATTATTTTGAGTCATGTTGGGCAGGTGTTAAAGTACACATCACAATATGCCATTAGTGTAGTGACTTCAGGTCGAAGGATCTGAAATCACCGCAGTCACATTCAGATATCACTCTAATTTTCTATAACATGGCTTCTATGTGTCATTCTCAAAGTAGATCTATCTAGTAAAAATTGTTCTCTAACAAGTACTTATGTATATATTAGTATCACATATCTTGACTAAAGAGGCATAATCATCACATAACATAGATACTAGTCTTATATATTATTGTTATCATAAATATCCACAATAATATTTGATTAGGGACATAACAAGAACATATACTCTTTAGTCTGCATATAATCTCATTTGTAGATCCTCAATCCAAACCATATGTCATCGAGTCAAAATATTCTTAGGACACTTCTATATGTATTTTGTCTCTCAATAATGAGACAAACATAGTAAGTGGAATTGCCTTTATTAATGAATATATGAGGTATCCTTATTACAATCATCAAATGATGTCTTTAAGGGCAACCAACATTTAGACTTGATTAATACTGAAGTTACATCTTTATGCGTTGTTTGTAACTTGTTAGATGCAAACGAAATACAAGTAATATACTTAATTAATCAAGTATAAATATCAATCATGTAGATCCCGAAGTTCGTTAATCTATTTTTTTCCTAGGTTGGTGGGGTGGGATAAATATTTAAACGAGTCAATCTTGTACCAATTTGTAAATTGCGAGAAGATGCTCGGAGTGTATGTTTTTAATATACAATGATGTGTATGGTTGGTATACCCTAACATCCAAAAGTTTTATCAGGACTCAGTTGTGGTTAATGGTCTAGTGATGCTTATCAGAGAATCTTTCAGGTCTTATCTCGGTGTTCTAGGTTTTATACCTTGTGCTTTCTGGTGTCATGACATATGTTTCCAGGAAGGACATGTGATGTATGTGAACCAACCTAGCTATGAGTAAATCTACTGTAAATTCAGTCCTTGTGCACTCTTACTTTTGTTAACTCTTCTGACTGAGGTGTGGGAGATCTAATGGAGTCTGAAAATCCTTAGATCTTATCAGGACTAGTCTAACTTTGTTGCCACAAGCTATAGTGGTGGAGCCACGTTACGGCAAGGTAAGGCCCATGCCCCACACAACTTTCCTTAATAAAATCATGTAATTGATTCATGTCTCCCAAAGTCAAGTAAACTTATGCAGTTGCAGTGAATAAAGATGGTACCGAAGACGAAAATCTTTATCATCGTGACACTTGGCTAACAACAATGTAGTCTGATGATGCATCTATGTGTGAAGTAATAGCTTCACATGTGATAATTGATCATGCATCTAGGTTCATTCTTGTAGTTTTCCTTTTACTGCTTAAAATGTCCGCCCAGTGTACATGATATTTTGAATGAGGCGTCGGTTCAGATTGGGCATGTTATCTACTGTTTTAATGAGCTACACCATGGATAATTTACTTGGTTATCTTGTATTGTCGTCAGTTCAGAGAAGAGAGAGCTCGCTAGTTCTTCATTTAGGCTGTTTCTTCTTTCTTTATGTTGTGTAACTACCACTAAACACGCAGTAGGTTAACGTCCATTACATCTTTTAAATTTATTTGACGCTCACTTGAATTTTTTTCTTTGTTTGGCATCTAATGTGCCTCGTCTAATAACTGGTATTAATTCTACCACTAACTAGCTAGTAAATCAAGTAGTACGCCCCAAATTATCCAGGACAGGTGTCTGACAGCTGAAGCTTGAGAATATTCTCTTTAACTGGAAGGATTAGGTGTTCCATAAAAATATGCATGGCAGTAACCCACCTAAACGGGTCCTTTCCTTTTTGTTTGCATTTTGCTATTAATATTCTGACCGATCACCGTTTCCATTTTCTATTCGGTGTACGTCAATCTACTTTTGGTAAATATATACAATGCATGCCGCATGCCTTATACGGAAGCGGACAACGGTTTGTGCATTCGTTTTGGGTAGAACAAACTGACCTGCGTTTCAGCTACTTATTCATCAAGAAAAAAATATATCAGCAGTTTGCCTTAATTCTGTTTAATTGTGACCTCCCCGCACAAGTGCCCAACCTTGAGTGCCATTTTTCTTTCACAGTCTTTTCCTCGCAGAGACAGCAGCATGTGGTACCAAGTGATTTCTCCCTATTAAAATAGTATTGTATTTCATAAATGTCTCTCCCAAACTCCACAAGGTCTCATTAGTTATCTAAATTTTTTTCAGTCCTCTGTAAGTTTTGTATGGATTGATATAAATTATAATTTATATATATAAATTATAGACATTCAAAAAATTGATTTTACTAATTAGAAAGGATTGACAGCATTACTTATTATCCGTTTCCCTTGTAATTCTTTTATTTAACATATTCATAAATGTTCACTCTACATACCTGGTCATTAAAGATCACGATTGTGGTATGTTTCAACATCTAAATCAAATTGTGTGTGAAGCGTTACTATGTATAGTGTCGGTTGAAAAATCTGACTTTACCACTGTCTATACATGAATATTTCTTACCCAAATCATTATGCATATTCGCTACTTCTGCTCCCTCGTACGTGGTCAATAGTATATAGAATTAAATGAACTTATAAGTATGCGTATATATTCAAGGGCCGTGATTCACGTAATCAGCCTCACACCCTATCTTGCATCCCGAAACGGCTTTACAACGGCCCGATAACTGCCGCTTCAAATAGATGTCTTCAGCGACGAAACCTGCGCACAACCCAGGACCATGATATGTGGAACCCACGGCGGTGCACCCTGAAACGGTCTTCCTTCTTAGCAGCCATAAATCGCCGCGAAAACCGTAGATGATTCCCCGCTCGCGTTACAGATCTGTCGTGCCTAGAGCGGCCAACGGTCACATTAACAGCTCAGAAACGTTCATTCAGGGCCACTACCTCAACTTCGGTCTACTGCAGCGAGTCCTGCCGTCACACTATCCCTTCGGCGTCGAGCTCCCCGGAGGCACCTCCGCCGAGTGCGTGTTCAGTCGTTACCCTAGTGGGCTTTCTCTACCTGACTCTCATGGAGCTTCTCGCCAGGTTGTGCCACATGGCCATGACGAACGTGGGTCTCAAGGCGTCCCTCAACTTCCGATTCGAAGGCACACCATGATGCTTGTTGGAGATGGACATATCACACTACGACATGGTCACCTGGACCCACTTCACTATGTATACCTTCACTGCAACCGCAGTTGTCCGCTACGCCGGATCCAACGCTCCCCTCAACCCAGCCTTCCCGCCCATTGTTAGTGTGGAGCCCATTGTGGTCAACGCAACCTTGAGGGACTATGTCGAGATTATAATGGAGAACGGAGAGAGACCGAATCATCCAGTTCTATCATCTAAATGGCTACTCCTTCTTGCCCGTCGGGTAAGTGATATGAATCCTCAAATGCATGCATGCAAGTAAGCTGATCAACGAGCGCTTGATTCTACTTATGCTGGACAAATATCAATCGAATAGTAAAATGCTCATAGACATGTGTTGTAATAATCATCAACTTGTCAATGCATGTATGCAGAATGGGAGTCGGAATCGTGGTTACAGGACACACACGGTACAAAACTACAAACAATAGTACACATGGTAGTGCACATGTGTACATTATAATACACAACAGTACACATAAGAGTACATTTGTGTACACAACAATACATATGGCATTACACATGTGCAAAGAATTGTATACATAGTAGAACATTTGTACCATAACAATGCACTTGTGTACGCAACATTACATACACAACAATACACATAAGAGTACATTTGTGTACACAACAATACATATGGTATTACACATGTGCAAAGAATTATATACATAGTAGAACACTTGTACCCATAACAATACACTTGTGTATGCAACATTACACATGATAATACACATGTACACATGGTAGTACACTTGTATACATAAGAGTACACATGACAATACCTATGTGGACAAAATTGTACACAACAATACATAAGGTAGTGTACATGTGTACACAATTGCTTACATGACAGTATACATGCGTACAAAATTGTACATATTTTAGTACATATATGTATAAAGAATTATTCATGAATGTCCAAAAGAGTATACTATCATATGTATTGTTCGGTACACAAACGTACTATCATATGTGTTGTTTTGTAGACAAGTGTACTATTGTTTATACTTTTCTACATATGGCACACAAGTGTACTACCATGTGTATTGCCTTGTACACATGTGTACTAGTATATGTATTGTTATGTACACAAGTATACTATTATGTGTACAACAATTCTGCTATGTATACATAATTGTACTACTATGTATATTATTGTGTATTGTTATGAGTACAATATGTACACATGTGTACTGTCATTGTATAAACAAGTGTACTCCTATGTATATTTTTATATGTACAATATGTACACATGTGTATTATCATTATCTAAACAATTGCACTGCTATGTGTATTGTTATATGTACCATATGTACACATGTGTATTGTCATTATGTACACAACTGTACAACTATGTGTATTATTGTGTACAATGTTGTACACATGTGCACTGCCATGTCTTCTGTTGTTTACAGTCTTGTACACATGTGCATTTCCATGTATACTATTATGTATATAAGTGGACTACCTTGTGTACTATTGTTTTGACAAGTGTAATGCCATGTGTATTTTTGTGTACACAAGTGTACTTCCATGTGCACTATTGAGTACAGCTTTGTACACATGTATGCCATCATGTGTAGTGTTACGTACACAAGTGTATTGTTATGTGTACAAGTGTTCTTCTATGTCTACAATTTGTAAACATTTGTACTGTCATGTCTAATGGTGTGTACACAAGTGTAATGCTATGTGTATTGTTGTGTATAAAACTGTACACATGTACACAACCATGTCTCCTATTGTTTGTAGTTTTATATATATATGTGTATTGCCATATGTACTGTTATGTACACAAATGTACTACCATGTGTATTATTATGTAGACAAGTGTATTATTGTTTATAGTTTTGTACATGTGGCAGACCAATGTACTATCATGTGTATTGTTTTAGACACGTGTGTGGTCATGTGTATTGTTGTGTACACAAGTATACTATTATGTCTACAAGTGTTCTACTATGTGTACACATTTGTACTATTATGTGTATTGTTGTGTATAGTTATGTGTATAGTATGTCCACATGTGTATTGTCATTATGTAAACAAGTGTGTTTCTACATGTACTGTTGTGTATAATTTTGTATACATGCGTACTTCTATGTGTACACATAGTTATTGCCATGTGTACTATTATGTATAGTTTCTTACACATATATAGTACCTTGTGTACTATTATGTACACAAGTATGGTGCAATGTGAAATGTTGTGTACAATTATGTACATATGTGCACTGGCACATGTACTATTATCTGAAACTTTGTACACATTTGTATTGTCATGTGTACTACAATGTACACAAGTGTACTACCATATGTACAGTCTTGTATAATAATGTGTACAGTCCAGTTGGACCATGTATAGAGTCTTGTAGGACCATGTGTATAGTCTTGTAGGACCATGTCTATAGTCTTGTAGGACCATGTGTACAGTCTTGTAGGACCATGGTACAGTCATGTAGGACCATGTGTACAGTCTTGTAAGACCATGTGTACAGTCTTGTAAGACCATATGTGCAGTCTTATAGGACCATGTGTACAGACTTGTAGAACCATGTGTACAGTCTTGTACACATATGTACAGTCTATGTACTGTAATGACCACATTTATGCTTAATTGGTAAACTAGGGTTTACCTGAATGATTATATGCTTGATTAGATTGAATATCATTTAGACTTGATTAATGATAGTAGATCAATTGTGATGTTTCAAACCTAAGAAGAAACTCTAACTATGATTTTATTTTGAAGAATTAGGGTTTGAGAAATGTAAACCCTAATCGGAAAAAATTAGGGTTTTGATAGTACATGAATATGGAATTTGATCAGGATAGCAATGTGGTAAATGATTTTTCATATTTTCTACAAATTTTGTATTTAATTGAATTTAATATGATATGTATAACTTAATCATGCATATTGGAGAAAACATTTTAGAATATTTTAGTATTCTTTGAATGTGGTTCTCGGTCAAACTATACTTCGACCAAAATACTGATAGAGTGCTTTTTAGCAAGGTAGTGTTTTATTTTTAATTATTTATTGGTAACTCCAAATGATCTAAAATTTTAACTGGAGATCTAAAACTCAATCATAAAGAACATGTAAAATTTTCATAATTTTGGAATGCGTTTAGACCTTATCAGTAGATGAATTACAATAATATTTTTATGACAGAAAATTCAGCTGAAATAAGAGAAAGTATAGTGAGGGGTCAATGTGCAATTGACCCAAGCAGCTCAATTGCTCTATATGGTCAACCTAACAGACAAGGAGCTCTCATAATTTGTGATTCAATCCAGAGAAATGAAATCCTAGAGAGAGAGGGAGAGTTAGGGTTTGAGAGGAGAAAGTGATGGAGATGCTGACCTAGGGTTTTGCGGTCCGAGGAATGATGAAATCATGTAAGTTTAGCTTCTTTGCATAGACTTTAATGGTGAATCTTCTCTCACATGTCAAGATTCCAAACCTCCTATGATTTGATCCAAAATGGTATCAAAACTTCCCCTTTTCTCACTCTTTCTTCATAATTCCTCATTTTTAGGGTTTTCGAGTTGAAAGGAAGAAGAATCGGGTGAATTGCTAGGGATTTGATATGGATTCGAGATTTTTAGATATGGGATACGTTTTTAAGGTGCTTTCACACCTTAGGGTGAGTGGGTAAAATAATATTTCAGTCAATTGTACTCAATCAGATGGTTTTAATTTATATTCTTGACTTCTCCCTAGATGACATTAAATGAAAAGAACCATTCTTGAATTTAGTTTATAGAATACTTCAATTCATATTCCAACCATGATCTGAAAATGTTTATATGATGACATGGATATAGATATCCATGTATCTTGAATACTACAGAATTAAGAATTTTATTGAAAATCTTCTGAACATCTGAATTTTCAAGTTATTTGGGTGCTTGAACAATATTATAGAAAAAATTCAGATTTATATTTATATGATCTTACTTATGTTCCTAGGGCATATAATTCTACATGTTTGATCTCTTGATTTGATGTATGGACAAATAGAGTTTCTGATTTCACAATACATATCCTATGAATAGCAAGTAATCAAGGATGGAAACCCAATCTAGTATGCTTTTACAAGTATACATATCTAATTTAGTAGTAAATGGCTGATTGAAATGATTCATGTGATATTGTGAGATTTTATCTGAATATTATCCTATATGCATACATGCTTTGTTTATGATATTCGGGTTTTCTAACTCAAATACTTGTCATGAAATGCATATGTTGTTATGCTATTGTAAGTGGAGATATGACATACCTTAGATAGGTATGTTATCGATGCCATGCATAAATGTGAGAAATGTTGAATGAGAATATTTATATTAGTAGACATGATAAATGTTTGAATACATGAGAAGTGCTATATGTGCATGAGTAAGGAGAAACCCTAATAAAGGGGTAAACAATATGTTAAGCATTCAGTTTAGTATTATCAATGTATTAAGAAGTTCAATTGCATGATTCTAGTGTATAAAGTATCAAGTGGACATGTATTCTATTATTTAAGAATTTTAGTCTGCCTGCAGGTATAAAATATTGATTTCTCAATATATTACAGTGTTTTGAGTATATTGCTCTGCCAAGTTTAGAATGATATATATGTTGTGTTATAAACTTCAAATAAATATACACGGTACCATAGAGATACCAGATTCAAATATAAGTAAGGGAAAAGATACAATATAGTAAGAGATTTCCAAGGAATAATAAAATAATAGACTTAAGAGCCATGAACACCATAGATTACCTATGAGAGGTCTGCGTCGTAGGGATGAAACGACATAACCCTGGCAGTGTCCAGTATATGGGGGTCGGAACGTACTCACAGGTGGTACGGGGGATGAAGCCCTAGTGGAAGTCTCCTTAAAATACAGAATGTAGTGTCCAACATCAACCAGAGATCATGGTGTCACTAGAGTACAGTAAAGCCAATAGGTGGCTTGACTCTCCACCTGTGTGCTTAGGTTAGAGGAGGAGTCCAATTTTTATGGCATGATAGGTGTGCCGAGGCCAGAGAGCCATTTTCCTATTGCAGACCAGCGACGTAGTCAGGCTTAGCATTCCCGAGTGTGTCAGCTAAGTCTTGTACAATGAGATCGTAGTTCGCTATGAGTCTTCATATGTAGAGTACACTGGATATGACCAGGGCATAAGCTAAAATATGATAATATAAGTTTTAAAGAGTTTCTTATAAGTAAGAAAGGATAAGAAAGATTTGAGTACAATTTCACAGCATTTGTTCTTTAAATGTAATATTGAATATAGTGAGGATTATATTTCCATACTTGTTTATTTCTAATGATGTAGGCTTCAATGTTATTAGTAAGTTTTTGAATATCTAGTCTTTTAATTTGAAATTACTATCTTGTTTTATTTCAATTATCCAAGAATTATAAATGTCTGATTCAGTACTTTAGACTGCATTATTATTTTACTCATTAACTGAGCGAGTAGGCTCATCCCTCTACTCAAAATTTTTTTGGGAAACCGTGGGGATCAAAGATATCATTGCATAAGAGTAGATCTGGCACAAGAATTAAGTCTGAGTATAGTTAAGTTCATTCGGTCCATGTCACTCTAGGTCCTTGTATAGATGTGAGAGAGTTGTAAATGATGTTTGTATCTTCGTTTCCTTAATAAGAGAGAATGCATTTGATTATCATGTCGTATGTACATGGAAGTGTGAGAAACAGAATGAATGCATGGATGTGTATCATTAATGTTGAGATCATATTAGAGTAATTAAGGTTTTATTCTCTTGTGAAGTTTGTTTATGTCATTCAATGCGAGAAAGCAAAGAGTTTGAAAAAGAAGAAAAAGTTAAGGGTGATCTTTGTATTACGTTAAATCCCCAATTTATGCCCTAATCCTCATGATTAATGGTAATTGTGAGATCGAGGTGTAACAACTTGGTATCAGAGCTTAGGTTGAGTTGTCAGGGACCATTAAGTTAGTAAGTTAGAGTCATAAGTGTGACAGATCGGAGATGTTATGATGTTAGCTCTGGGGATTTTAGTATTTGCATATCATGGCCCGATATCTGAGTACTTGGATCAACAAGTGCAAGCAACTCTGTCTATTCTTTCATGCATACCCTGACCAGATATACAGTGGAAGGATGGTCTAGAGAGGAACCCTAGAAATATTAGGGTTAGAAACAAGATAAGTAACATGAATTAAGAGCATAAATATAAAATGAGATAGAACTTTCATTTCATATTGTTGTTTTATTGGAGATGAATAGAAAAGCACTTATATGTTTGAATTCAGATATGCAGTATTTTGAAATATATATGGGTCTTTAAGATTTGTTGTACACTAGCATTTATTGATTACATTCTTTGTATCAAGTAGACTAGAAATGATTTTTGAATGAGCTTTCCTAAGAGGATAAGTTTTCTTCCACACATTTGAGATGAATAGGAGTTGAGTAATCCTGAGTAGCTCTTGGCTGTAGGACTGCAGGTTCGGCCTGGTCCAGCTGGTAGGATGCATTACTGGGATCTAATGACTCCTATTAGTAACATAACAAAAGTAAATTCTGGATAGATTAGATCCAAATTCTAGTATGAATGTATATACTCTAAGATTTTGAAGTATAAGGGAAAGATTGGGATAACTAAGAATCAGTTGGAACTGATATCTGAGATCCAACTTTGGCTCCTCATATGAGAAACCCTTAACTGGGAATAAAGGAACACGACATAAGGTACATATTAAGTTTAATTATTAGTATTACATGAACTCAAAATATGAAATATGGAAAAGATATGAGAAAAATATGTAAGGGGCCAAGATAGTAAGAATCAATCATGAGGAATGGATTATATAACCGAGTACAATGTTTTTATGTACTCCAAAGCAAAGGGAAAATAAAAGAAAAGATCTAAGTATACAATAAGTACATAGAAGTGAAGAATCTTCAGAAGAGTTAAAGTGAAGATAACTAGATGAGCATGTAAATCATAAAACTAGGATAAGAAACTTAGTTGAAACAAAGAGAAATGTTGGAAATAATGAGCTTGATTAAGGAATGAGGGTTATGATATAATTGAGAGCATGGAATGTATGCCTTTATTAATAAGTTTAATACATTCATCCTTACTATCTTTGGATTCTAAGTCTCTATAGAACAAAGATCTAGTTTCTAAAAGAATAACAAAAGTGTAGCTAAATAAATGAATATGTCATACAAAGGTAGACTATATTCAGGAAGGAAAAACTTGATTGAAAGAGAAACTATGTTTCACCCATGCATGAGTCATTTGATTTAAAATGAAGGATATGTAATGTATTGAACATGAGGTGATACTAGTAGAGAGATTATTGATTTAGAATTTCAACTTAACATTAGTAGAAGGATAAAAGGAAATATATGCAACATGGTATACATGATCAAACACATAAAAGAAGCAACACGATCATAAGAGAAAACTAGAAATTAAAGATGACATGTGGAATAGTAGTATATGGTAAGGGGATTATGGAAAGTAAAGAAGGGTTTGAAACATAATTGAGTAATATAGATTATAAAAGAAAGAGGTTGCGAGATTCAAATAAGTGCTAATTAGTTAATTATCCTTATTGATAATTAATAAACCTACATATGAGAAATGTATTATTGTATGTTTGAAGATAAGAATTCTAAGTCTCAAAATCATCTTCTCTTTCATATCTTCCTTAATAAGTGCAATGTGGGAATGAAGTGATAAGAAAATGAATCGTATATGATGCATAAACACCATGGTAGAGATATCTAGTGGATGTAATAATGACACACAATATGATGATGAAACCCTAGCAGGGTAATTGAGAATGTAAATCTATCTGAATGGCGAAGTAAGAGAAAGGAAATTTAATCGATAAGATAAAGAAGACTTTAATAAAACTGGTGAGATCCAAAGTTTAAATTTCAAATTAAGGGAGCAAAGTCACATCACAATAATGTCATGCTTCTGATAAGGACCAAACCCTAGAATGTTTAGAGTTGTAGTAGTTCAAGGGATGTCAGTAGTGAATTGACCTTGAATACTAGCATCTCTATAAAGCAAGATCATGAGATTTGCACTATGAGAAGTAAAATAGCATTGATATTAATCCAGGGTTAAAAGGTAGCTAATCGGAAAGGTAGATAAACAATATGGAAATGATTTGGAGTAAGGAGTAAGATATAAATTTGTATCTTGAACAAAAGGAGAAATACAATATGAGTGAAGTGCGATATGAGATAAATTCTTGCAGTGATAGCAAGAATGATGAATAATCTATTTGTATCTTGTATGTTTTAATTTTAGGAATTTTTAATCTACATGATTAAAATGAGAAGGACAAGTAGCAAAAAGTAAGTAGTAGTGAATGAGGAGAGAGATAAAAGAAAACAATGGCTTTTAGTAATATGTGAATTTGTTTTTAGAAGTATAATTTTTTGAAGGTATATTAAGGGATGTAAATTGGTTCTACGTATGATTTCAGTGTACAAGTACAAGCAATATGTTCATTAAAGGTGTCTGATAGTTGTAGTCATTCATACTAGTAATCCATTTTAGTATTGTACAATTGTGGTATGGTGATATGGGTTGAATAATGATGAAACAAATAAAGGGTTACACTGAATAAGGTAGTCTTACCTATTCACTCATATGAATAGAAGGGATGATAACCATATTGTATTGATATGTAACCCTAATGAGGTATAGCTTTTTATACCTAGCTATGATATAACTAAGTGATGGTAATTGGGTGTGAATAGTCCTTGAATGACTAATACAATCATGGATTACTTTGTTACTGATGTTGAAACCCTAGTATGCTATAACCCGATGGTTACACCTTGAATTATGTGTGGGTTCATACTTGAGAATAATATGGAATGTGATGGTAATGATTCACCTTATGCATCCATGATGCAATGGGGATGTTGTGAGTAGTATTGTACAATTGTTGTTGAATCTAGTCTTCCAACTCAAGACTGTTTTGCTATTTGAGTAGCACAATAGTAAAATTTAAAAGAACATGGTGAACTCTCTTTTGTGACTAGAGGTAATACATAACAATAGTACATATTGAGTTGTATGAATTGAGATAGTTGGATCAGATTATAAATGTTGAGGTAACACCTCAAGAGTATAAAAAAATATTGAAATGGTTATTTCTCTCTCTCTCTACTATGATTGATTGTGGCATAGAGAATTTGTTTGTTGTCATTGAGAACTATTTCAAACATGTTGTGATGAGAAAAGAAATGAAGGACTTTATGTTGAAAACTGCATTCAAGTATGAAATACAAGAATATAATGACATGTAAGATTTTAGAATCTTAAAATAAACTTTTAATATACTTTGTTTGCATATTTATGTTTTGGGGATGAAACTTTTTAAGGGGGTGAGAATTGTAATGACCACATCTGTACTTAATTGGTAAACTAGGGTTTACCTGAATGATTACATGCTTGATTAGATTGAACATTGCTTAGACTTGATTAATGATAGTAGATCAATTGTGATGTTTCAAACCTAAGAAGAAACTCTAACTATGATTTTAGTTTGAAGAATTAGGGTTTGATAAATGTAAACCCTAATCTGCAAAAATTAGGGTTTTGATAGTACATGAATATGGAATTTGATCAGGATAGTAGTGTGGACAATGATTTTTCATATTTTCTAAATTTTTTTTATTTAATTGAATTTTGGATATGATATGGATAACTCAATCATGCATATTGGAGAAAATTTTCAGAATATTTGAGTGTTCTTTGAATGTGGTTCTCGGTCGAACTATACTTTGACCAAAATGCTGACAGAGTGCTTTTCAACAGTGTAGTGTTTTATTTTTAATTATTTATTGGTAACTCCAAATGATCTGAAGTTTTAACTAGAGATCTGAACTCAATCATAAGAAACATGTAAAATTTTCATAATTTTTGGATGT
Source organism: Alisma plantago-aquatica (assembly GCA_963693085.1). Lineage (NCBI taxonomy): Eukaryota > Viridiplantae > Streptophyta > Magnoliopsida > Alismatales > Alismataceae > Alisma > Alisma plantago-aquatica. The sequence goes on from OY856415.1 coordinate 486,088,742, forward strand.
GTTTAGACCGTATCAGTAGATGAATTACAGTAATATTTTTATGACAGAAAATTCAGCTAAAATAAGAGAAAGTATAGTGAAGCGTCAATGGGCAATTGACCCAAGCAGCTCAATTTCTCTATATGGTCAACCTAACACACAAGGAGCTCTCATAATTTGTGATTCAATCTAGAGAAACGAAATCCTAGAGAGAGAGGGAGAGTTTAGGTTTGAGAGGAGAAAGTGATGGAGATGCTGACCTAGGGTTTTGCAGTCTGAGGAATGATGAAATCATGTAAGTTTAGCTTCTTTGTATAGACTTTAATGGTGAATCTTCTCTCACATGTCAAGATTCTAAACCTCCTCTGATTTGATCCAAAATGGTATCAAAACTTCCCTCTTTCTCACTCTTTCTTCATAATCCCTCATTTTTAAGGTTTCCGAGTTGAAAGGAAGAACAATCGGGTGAATTGCTAGGGATTTGATATGGATTTGAGACTTTTGGATATGGGATACATTCGAGATTGTTTCTATCTGCACAAGGCTTGATTTCCTATATCAAGCATTTTGATCTCCTAACCAATGTGTATGTAAGTGCAAGTGCAGTGGGTAGGAGATGCTAGCCTATAGGACACGAAATTGGAGCAATGGAAATGAATAGCAAATGTTGGAGTTACTCAATTTCTCACAAAAATTGATTGCCAATTGTAAGGATGTATGCTCAAGTGTTGCACAAGTATGTGTTGGGTGTCCTAAGGCATGTCCTATATATGGGAATGGCCTATGAGTGCTTAAGGACATTCTAGGCACTTTCTAGGGGGTTCTTAGTGTTTAACTAGTCATTAGTTGTCCACTAATTGCTTTAGCAATGGCTAGTAATTAATTCTGAAAAGTGCAGATAGAAACAATCTCGGTCGAGGAATTGTCGACTGAGAGTCCTGTCGGTTGAAGTTTTTGTCGACCGAGGGATAGTCTGGAGCAAGTGTGTCTAACGTTCGATTCCAACTCCCAACTACCTTGTCTGATGTGTCTAACGGATACTTGGATCAATTCTCAGTCGAGGAGTTTGTCGACTGAGAGTGTCTCGGTCGAGAAGTTTGTCGACCGAGAATGACTCTGTTTCAATGTTTTGAACTATGTACTAAGTGTGTGTAACAGTGTACAGTTGTGATACTTTTGTAGGGGATGACCTATCTAAGTGTTGTGTGTGGCTAGGGAAGATATAAATGCTTGATTTATATGATATCTAAGTACTTGTACATTATATACTTGTACAAGTTTTTACATTTGATTACAAACATGAAATTAGAACATTTTGAGCATATCGATCTTCCAAAGGGTTGTCATCCACCTTATTTATGAAACACTCAAGTAGCACATTAGATCCACAAGAATGAAATGTTGTTCATAATCAAAACAAAGGGATTATAATAATGTCCAATTTAGCCAACAATCTCCCCCTTTTTGAAAATGACAAACATTTCCAAAATATAAAATAAGGAAATATAGATCATATAAGTTTCATACCTGAAGCTTACCTTTTGTAGCCATTCTCTTATTTGCAAGTGTGTGCTGGCCGAGAGATTTATGAAACTCATTTTATTTTATATTTTTGATTTTATATTATCCCCCCCCCCCTTGTCATTTCAAAAAGATAACCAAGATAATTATTAAGTATGACTTTTATTATTGCTATGCTCCCCCTTAATAAGATATTCAATTTTAAAATCAAGGGATTTAATTTTGAATGGAAACCATGTGTTGTGAAATTTAGCCACAATTTATTTCTCAATCATTTGTAAAAAGGATGTTAAACCTTGAAATGATCTGAGATCCTTTTAGGTTCATGGTGGATACATATATTAATTACTCATCCAATTTAAGCTCTGAAAATGACATGAGAATCATTTAAACTTAGAGTACATGAATGTATCTCTAACCAAATACACGGGATGTTAAGGCCAAATTTGTTTAGAGAATTCCATTAAGAACAAGATATATATCACATTCATGAATATTGTAGGCTCCTTTTCATAGCCAAGATTACCTTAAAAATACTAAGGTCAGAACTTGTTACAAATTTTCTTTATGATGTTTACAAAGTTTTGTAAGCTCCTTCTTAATCTTATAGTCAAGATAGTTTTTGAGAGCTCCCCCTTAATTTTATAATCAAGATATTTTAAGGATCCTAAGGTCACAATAAGTATTAGATCATAATAAGTTAACCTTTTATGAGAGCTATGCACTAAAATCTTGTTTTCAATATACTAAGATTTAGTGCAAGGAAATGATTTACAATTAAGCATTTTGTCAAGCTTATTTTAGGTCGACCTTGACTTCGACCTGGGTGCCCCTTGGTCAAACTTGATTTCAACCAAGAGGCAATTTCTACAAATTTACAGTTTAAGTACTCTTATTGAATTACACATTTATGTTAATATCTGTGAAACATAAAGTCTTTATGTAATATGATACATATTTTGAAGAAGTTTTATCAATTGAAACCTTAATAGAGGCATCACAATGAAGTCTTTGTTCTTGATTTTCTTAAGCAGTTTTTCAGAATGTATTTGCTTCATGAAATAAGGAATTTTGATATGATTATTTTTCTTGCAAAAAGGTAATTGAGCTACATCTACCACATGTTCAATCATAGCAAGAATTGCAGCTTTCAATCATTTAGTTATAAGTACTATGAGAATTTAGTACCTTGCTCTTGATTTTGGTTATAATATATTTTAAATGTAGCATTGAAATAGCTCTTTATCTTAAACAAATCTCTTGTTATAAACTTATTTCTAGATTAACTCTTTAGAATCAGTCATCCTTGAGTATAAATTAAGAACAAGTTTTATATCTCAAGTTCTTAAAATCAAGATTTTTCTTTTGATTACTTAGAACAAATAGCTAGATAAGACATTAATATTCTTATTCTAAGAAACAAACTATTTAGCTTGCCATAGTGTCATCTAGAAAAAACCATTCATTTATTACATGAGATGATACAAGCCATGCACACGATAATCATTATATATTATGTAAAGATACATTTGTGCCATAGAATTTTACTGTTATGCAAAGTGGCATTTTCATCATTTTTATATGTAATGAGCTGAATCACAATGATCGTTTTGAAAACAATATCCATTCATGGTTTGTATATATAGATCAAAGATTATTTTGGGCAAACCAAGTAAAGAATGGAAAAAAGTAAAAGCATATCCATAATACAATGATGATGATCATTTAAAAGCAAATTTCAGGACACATGGTTTTTATATAGATAGACCAAGGAATACTTAGGGAAAACCATGTGGATTGTGATAAAATAGTAATTTCCTTGATTAAACCAATCATGGTTCATATTTTCAGTTTTAAGCCAAACCATGTAGGAGATTATAGCAATTAATAATGAACTTTGCAATTTATGGTATATGTTTAAAGAATTTTCTACAAGATTCATTCTTGATTTGCATATTAAATCAATCATTAATATAAAATTGATAGAAAACTAGATCAATTAAAACAGGTTCAGCAGAACTTGATTCGGTCAAACTTTTCTTCGGTCGAATTTATCTCGGTCGAAGATTTTCTCGACCGAGTATTCTGCTATTTGTACAGGTTTTTTTTCAGATTTTTGCAAGCTTAAAAATAGTAACCTACTCGGTGGACTACTTCTCGATCGACAGTGTTCTCGGTCAAACATTTTATCGAACGAGAATGTTTCTGTATTGTTTTTTAGTAATTATTTCCAAACAAGGTACAAGAATATGAAAGTTAAAGCTTTATTTTGTTGAGATATGACATTTGTATATCAAAGTAACATTTTAGGTCAAACCTCAACTAGTCAAATTCAAACCTCTAAGTTTTAGGAACCCAAACTAGATCATCATTCTTTTTCTTATATGGGCATGAAAAAGAGTAGTGTCCAAGACGCAAGAAATAATGACAACAAATAGAATCAATTTCATTTCCCTTTCTAGGATTTTTAGTTGTGTTCTTGGGTACAAACATGATCTTGGTCTTTTGTGCTTGAGTTCTCCTAGGTTTAGGTTGATAGGATTTTTCTTTTGGAACATATCCTAAACCTCTTCTTCTGTTGTAACTAGAAGAATATTTCAGAATATTATCAAGAACATCATTGCCCCTTAAACCATTAATTTCTCTTTGTAGTTTAGCAATATCATCCATCTTCTTATTGATATATACCTTTGCTTGATCTAGATCAAATAATAAATAATTTCCTTCCTTAACAATAGCATCATAATCTAGATGATTACATAGGATAGGTTGAGTCTGAAAATTATTCAGTTTTGCAAGAAAATCAGTCTTTTCTTGAGAAATAAACTCATGATTTGTTTCTAAAGTAACAAGATTCATATTGCAATCATTTAAAGATGATTTCAACGTCAAATTTTTAGAAGCAATACTATCCTTTTCGAAAGAGAGATTATTCAATCTAACATACAAGTCTTCATTAGTTTTAGTAGCTTTCTTTAGTTTCTTTTTGCAATCAATATATTTCTCATGTGTATCTTGAAGACTAGCAATTAGATCTTCTTTTGGTAGATCAAAAAGACTTACCTCTTCTTCTTCTTCTTCTTCATTTGTTGTAGCAATAAGACATTCTACTTCTTCTTTTCCATCTTCACTATCATCACTTGAATCATCCCATGTAACTTTATATGCTCTTTCTTTCTTCTTGTGAGATGATTTCTTCCCGTTCTTGAGTTTTGGACAATCACCTTTCATGTGTCCCTTTTTGCCACATTCAACGCATCTGGAGGAAGAAACACTAGGAATTTTGTTAGTTTTAAAACTTCTATACTGCTTAGCATTTACAATGAATGTTTCTTCTTCACTATCTTCTTCACTTGTGTCATGACTATTCTTGGTTGATGCTTTGAATGCAATGTCCTTTCTTTTCTCCTTCTTGTGTTCAATTGCCAATCTTTCTTCTTCCTCTAAGGTTGCCTCATGTGCTTCTAGGTTGTCAATGAGTTGCTCCATCCTTAGTCAAGTGAGGTCATTGGCTTCTTCGATTGTAGTCACTTTAGGTTTGTACTTTGGAGGCAAACACCTAAGGATTTTTGACACTTGATCCTCTTCACTAATCGCTTTACCTAAAGCATTCAAACCATTAACAATAGAAGAAAACTTTGCATACATTTCACTAATAGACTCATTTTGATCCATACGAAACTGTTCAAACTTTTGTTTAAGCATTCCGATTTTAGAATTCTTAACTTGAATAGTTCCTTCATAGGTTATAGAGAGTCTATGCCATATCTCATATGCTATTTCACAATTTGATATTCTATTGAATTCACCAACGGAAATTGAGCAATAGAGTATACTTACAGCTTTTGCATTCATTTGGGCTGATCTTACCATATTAGCATCCCAAGTTGCATACTCTATTTGAGGAAAGTCATATGGATTTGACACCATCCTCCATAGATCCCAACTAATTCCTTGGAAATATAACAACATCCTCCTCTTCCAGTAGGTGTAGTTAGTGCCATCAAAAGGTTGAGGTCTAGCCACGAGTGTCCCTTCCAAGTTCAGGTTGTTGAGTACCCCATCACCCATTCTTCAAGACTTTGTTAGAGTTCCTTGAAGCCTTGCTCTGATACCAAATGAAAAACCACTAGAGGGGGTGAATAGGGTTTTATAAAAAAATTAATAATAATTCAACTCAAACAACCACAATTGAAACTTTAAGGAGGAGGAAAGGTGTTTAGAGTGGTTCCACCTTTAGCAAAAACTAAAGGAGTCAGTCCACTACCCAATTGTTTCCAATTGGGATTTTGAAAGTATTTAAATTTTATTACCTCGCAAGGATGTTACATAAAATTACATATACTTTCACCACCCTATGGACAACCTTCACCTTGAAGTAGTCCCACCAACCTCGAAGCAGCCTTCCTCAAAGTAACTTCAAGCTCCCCCTTGAAGTAGCCTTCCTCATGAAGTAGCTTCCCGTTGAGACAACCTTCTTGAAGTAGTCCAAAGTCCTCCTTCTCCTCTGAGAAGATCAAACCCTCTCCAATCCACAGCCTCCAACCCTAGGAGTAGCAAGGAGAGTACAAGCAATAAGAAAGAACAAGAAGGGAAAATGGAAATTACAATTACCGTTGTAGCACAAGGCTTGATTTCCTATATCAAGTGTTTTGATCTCCTAACCAATGTGTATGGAAGTGCAAGTGCAGTGGGTAGGAGATGCTAGCCTATAGGACACGAAATTGGAGCAATGGAAATGAATAGCAAATGTTGGAGTTGCTCAATTGCTCACAAAAATGGATTGCCAATTGTAAGTATGTATGCTCAAGTGTTGCACAAGTGTGTGTTGGGTGTCCTAAGGCATGTCCTATTTATAGGAATGGCCTATGAGTGCTTAAGGACATTTTAGACACTTTCTAGGGGGTTCTTAGTGCTTAACTAGCCATTAGTTGTCTACTAATCACTTTAGCAATGGCTAGTTATTTAATTCTTAAAAGTGCAGACAGAGACAATCTCGGTCGAGGAATTGTCGACCGAGAGTCCTGTCGGTCGAAGTTTTTGTCGACCGAGGGACAGTCTGGAGCAAGTGTGTATAACGTTCGATTCCAATTCTCAACTACCTTGTCTGTTGTGTCTAATGGCTACTTGGGTCAATTCTCGGTCGAGGAGTTTGTCAACTTAAAGTGTCTCGGTCGAGAAGTTTGTCGACCAAGAATGACTTTATTTCAATGTTTTGAACTATGTACTAAGTGTGTGCAACAATGTGCATTTGTGATACTTTTGTAGGGGATGACCTATCTAAGTGTTGGGTGTGGCTAGGGAAGATCTAAATGCTTAATTTACATGATATCTAAGTACTTGTACATTATATACTTGTACAAGTTTTTACATTTGATTACAATCATGAAATTAGAACATTTTGAGCATATAGATCTTCCAAAGGGTTGTCATCCACCTTGTTCCTACAACACTCAAGTAACACGTTAGATCCACAAGAATGAAATGTTTGTCATCATCAAAACAAAGGTATTATAATAATGTCCAATTTAGCCAACAAAATGTACTCAATTAGATGGTTTTAATGTATATTCTCGACTTCTCCCTAGATGACAATAAATGAAAAGAACTATTCTTGAATTCAGTTTATAGAATACTTCAATTCATGTTCCAACTATGATCTGAAAATGTTTATATGATGACATGGATATAGATATCCATGTATCTTGAATACTACAAAATTAAGAAGTTTATTGAAAATCTTCTAAAGAACTGAATTTTCAAGTTATTTGGGTGCTTGAACAACATTATAGCTGAAATTCGGATTTATATTTATATGATCTTACGTATGTTCCTAGTGCATATAATTCTACATGTTTGATCTCTTCATTTGATATATGGACAAATAGAGTTTATGATTTTCACAATACATGTCCTGTGAATAGAAAGTAATCAAGGATGGAAACCCAATCTAGTATGCTTTTACAAGTATACATATCTAATTTAGTAGTAAATGGCTGATTGAAATGATTCATGTGATATTGTGAGATTTTATCTAAATATTATCTTATATGCATACATGCTTTGTTTATGAGATTCGGGTTTTGTAACTCAAATACTTGTCATGAAATGCATATGTTGTTATCCTATTGCAAGTGGAGATATGACATACCCTAGATAGGTATGTTATCGATGCCATGCATAAATATGAGAAATGTTGAATGAGAATATTTATATTAGTAGACATGGTATATGTTTGAATACATGAGAAGTGATATATGTGCATGAGTAAGGAGAAACCCTAAGAAAGGGGTAAACAATATGTTAAACATTTAGTTCAGTATTATCAGTGTATTAAGAAGTTCAATTACATGATTCTAGTATATAACGTATCAAGTGGACATGTATTTTGTTATTTAAGAATTTTAGTCTGCCTGCAGGTATAAAATGTTGATTTCTCAGTATATTACAATGTTTTGAGTATATTGGTCAGCCACGTTTAGAATGATATACATGTTGTGTTATAAACTTCAAATAAATAGACATGGTACCATAGAGATACCAGAGTCAAGTATAAGTAAGGGAAAAGATACAATATAGTCAGATATTTCCCATAATAATAAAATAATAGACTTAAGAGCCCTAAACACCGTAGATTCCCTATGAGAGGTATGCGTTGTAGGGATGAAACGACCTAACACTGGCAGTGTCCAGTATACGAGGGTCGGAACGTACTAACAGGTGGTACGGGGAATGAAGCCCTAGTGGAAGTCTCCTTAAAATACAGAATGTAGTGTCCAACATCAACCAGAGATCATGGTGGCACTATAGTACAATAAATCCAATAGGTGGCTTGACTCTCTGCCTGTGTGCACAGGTTAGAGGAGGAGTCTAGTTTTTATGGCATGATAGGTGTGTCGAAGCCAGAGAGCCATTTTATTGCAGACCAGTGACGTAGTCAGGCTTAGCATTCCCGAGTGTGTCAGCTAAGTCTTGTACGGTGATATCGTAGTTCGCTTTGAATATTCATATGCAGAGTACACTGCATATGATCAGGGCAGAAGCTAAAATATGATAATATAAGTTTTAAAGAGTTTCTTATAAGTAATAAAGGCTAAGAAAGATTCAAATATAGTTTCACAGCAATTGTTCTTTAAATGTAATATTGAATTTAGTGAGGATTATATTTCCATACTTGTTTATTTCTAATGATGTAGGCTTCAATGTTATTAGTAAGTTTTTGAATATCTAGTATTTTAATTTGAAATTACTATCTTGGTTTATTTCAATTATCCAAGAATTATAAATGTCTGATTCAGTACTTTAGACTGCATTATTGTTTTACTGATTCACTGAGCGAGTAGTCTCACCCCTCGACTCAAAAATTTTTAGGGAAACTGTGGGGATTGAATATATCATTGCATCAGAGTAGATCTGTCATAGGAGTTAAGTCTGAGTACAGTTAAGTTCAGTCGGTCCCTATCACTCTAGGTCCTTGTATAGATGTGAGAGAGTTTAAATGATGTTTGTATCTTCATTTCCTTAATAAGAGAGAATGTATTTGATTATCATGTCGTATGTACATGGAAGTGTGAGAAACAGAATGAATATATGGATGTGTATCATTATTGTTGATATCATATTAGAGTAATTAAGGTTTAATTCTCTTATAAAGTTGTTTATGTGATTCAATGTGAGAAAACAAAGAGTTTGAAAAAGAATAAAAAGTTAAGGGTGATCTTTGTATTATGTTAAATCCTCAATTTATGCCCTAATCCTCATGATTAATGGTAATTGTAAGATTGAGGTGTAACAATTTGGTATCATAGCTTAGGCTGAGTTGTTAGGGACCATTAAGTTAGTAAGTTAGAGTCATAAGTGTGGCAGATAGGAGATGTTATAATGTTAGCTCTAGGGACTTGAGTATTTGGATATCTTGGCCCGATATCTGAGTACTTGGATCAACCAGTATCAAGCTACTCTGTCTATTCTTTCATGTATACCCTGACCAGGTATATAGTGGAAGGATGGTCTAGAGAGGAACCCTAGAAATATTAGGGTTAGAAACAAGATAAGTAACATGAATTAAGAGCATAAATATAAAATGAGATAGAACTTTCATTTCATATTGTTGTTTTTTTGGAGATGAATAGAAAAACACTTATATGTTTGAATTCAGATATTCAGTATTTTGAAATATATATGGGTCTTTCAGATTTGTACACTATGTAGTTGTAGAATTTATTGATTACATTCTTTGTATCAGGTAGACTAGAAATGATCTTTGAATAAGCTTTCCTAAGTAGATAAGTTTTCTTCCACACATTTGAGATGAATAGGAGTTGAGTAATCCTGAGTAGCTCTTGGCTTCAGGACTGTAGGTTTGGCTTGGTCTGGCTGGCAGGATGCATTACTGGGATCTAATGACTCCTATTAGTAACATAACAAGAGTAAATTCTGGATAGATTAGATCCAAATTCTAGTATGAATGTATATACTCTAAGATTTTGAAGTATAAGGGAAAGACTAGGATAACTAAGAATCAGTTGGAACTGATATCTGAGATCCAACTTTGGGGCCTCATATGAGAAACCCTTAATTGGGAATAAAGGAACAGGACATAAGGTTCAAATTAAGTTTAATTATTAGTATTATATGAAATCTAAATATGAAATATGGAAAACATATGATAAAAGTATGTAACGGGCCAAGATAGTAAGAATCAATCATATGGAATGGATTATATAACTGAGTACAATGTTTTTATGTACTCCAAAGCAAAGGGAAAACAGAAGAAAAGAGCTAAGTATACAATAAGTACATAGAAGTGAAGAGTCTTTAGAAGAGTTAAAGTGAAGAGAACTAGATGAGCATGTAAATCTTAAAACTACGATAAGAAACTTAGTTGAAACAAAGAGAAATGTTGGAAATAATGAGCTTGATTAAGGAATGAGGGTTATGATATAATTGACAGCATGGAATGAATACATTTATTAATAAGTTTATTACATTCATCCTTATTGCCTTTGGATTCTAAGTCTCTATAAAACAACAAACTAGTTTCTAAAAGAAGAACAAAAGTGTAGTTAAATAAATGAATAAATCATATAAAGGTATACTATATTCAGGAAGGAAAAACTTGATTGAAAGAGAAACTATGTTTCATTCATGCATGAATCGTTTGATTTAAAATGAAGGATATTTAATGTATTAAACATGAGGTGATACTAGTAGAGAGATTATTGATTTAGAATTTCAACTTAACATTAGTAGAAGGATAAAAGGAAATATATGCAACATGGTATACATGATCATACACATGAAAGAAGTAACATGATCATAAGAGAAAACTAGAAGTTAAAGATGACATGTGGAATAGTAGTATATGGTAAGGGGATTATGGAAAGTAAAGAAGGGTTTGAAACATAATGGAGTAATATAGATTATAAAAGAAAGAGGTTGTGAGATTCAAGAAAGTGCTAATTAGTTAAGTATCCTTATTGATAATTAATTAAACCTACATATGAGAAATGTATTATTGAATGTTTGAAGATAAGAATTCTAAGTCTCAAAATCATCTTCTCTTTCATATCTTCGTTAGTCAGAGCAATGTGGGAATGAAGTGATAAGAAAATGAATCATATATGATGCATAACCATCGTGGTAGAGACATCTAGTGAATGTAATAATGAAACATAATATGATGATGAAACCCTAGCAGGGTAATTGAGAATGTAATCTATATGAATGGCCAAGTAAGAGAAAGGAAATTCAAACGATAAGATAAAGAAGACTTTAGTAAAACTTGTGAGATCCAAAGTTTGAATTTCAAATTAAGGGAGCAAAGTCACATCATGATAACATCATGCTTCTGATAAGGACCAAACCCTAGAATGTTTAGAGTTGTAGTATTTCAAGGGATGTCAATAGTGATTTTACCTTGAATACTAGCACCTCTATAAAGCAAGATCATGAGATTTGCACAATATATGAGAAGTAAACTAGCACTGATAGTAATCCAGGGTTAAAAGGTAGCTAATCTGAAAGGTAGATAAACAATATGGAAATGATTCAGAGTAAAGAGTAAGATATAAATTTGAAATGTAACAAGTGGGTTTTAAACAAAAGGATAAATACAATATGAGTGGTGTGATATGAGATAAATTCTTGCAGTGATAGCAAGAATGATGAATAATCTATTTGTACCTTGTATGTTTCAATTTTGGAATGTTTAATCTACATGATTAAAATGAGAAGGATAAGTAGCAAAAAGTAAGTAGTAGTGAATGAGGAGAGAGATAAAAGAAAACAATGGCTTTTAGTAATATGTGAATTTGTTTTTAGAAGTATAATTTGTTGAAGATATATTAAGGGATATAAATTGGTTCTACGTATGATTTCAGTGTACATGTGCAAGCAATATGTTAATTAAAGGTGTCTGATAGTTGTAGTCATTCATACCAGTAATCCATCTTAGTATTGTACAATTGTGGTATGGTGATATGGGTTGAATAATGATGTAACAAATGAAGGGTTACCTAGAATAAGGTAGTCTTACCTATTCACTCATATGAATAGAAGGGATGATAACCATATTGTATTGATATGTAACCCTGATGAGGTATAGCTTGTTATACCTAGCTTTAATATAACTAAGCGATGGTAATTGGGTATGAATAGTCCTTGAATGACTAATATAAATCCTTGAGTACTTTGTTACTATTGTTGAAACCCTAGTATGCTATAACCTGATATTTACACCTTGAATTATGTGTGGGTTCATACTTGAGAATAATATGGAATGTGATGGTAATGATTCACTTTATGCATCCATGATGCAATGGGGATGTCGTGAGTAGTATTGTACAATTGTTGTTGAATCTAGTCTTCCAACTCAAGACTGTTTTGCTATTTGAGTAGCACAATAGTAAAATTTAAAAGAACATGGTGAACTCTCTTTTGTGACTAGAGGTAATACATAACAATAGTACATATTGAGCTGTATGAATTGAGATAGTTGGATCAGATTATCAATGTTGAGGTAACACCTCAAGAGTATAAAAAAATATTGAAATGGTTGTTTCTCTCTCTCTACTATGATTGATTGTGGCATAGAGAATTTGTTTGTTGTCATTGAGAACTATTTCAAACTTGTTGTGATTAGAAAAGAAATGAAGGACTTAATGTTGAAAACTGCATTCAAGTATGAAATACAAGAATATAATAACATGTAAAATTTCAGAAGCTTAAAATAAACTTTGAATATACTTTGTTTGTGTATTTATGTTTTGGGGACGAACCTTTTTAAGGGGGTGAGAATTGTAATGACCACATTTGTGCTTAATTGGTAAACTAGGGTTTACCTGAATGATTACATGCTTGATTAGATTGAACATCATTTAGACTTGATTAATGATATTAGATCAATTGTGATGTTTCAAACCTAAGAAGAAACTCTAACTATGATTTTAGTTTGAATAATTAGGGTTTGATAAATGTAAACCCTAATCGGAAAAAATTAGGGTTTTGATAGTACCAGTGTGGTAAATGATTTTTCATATTTTCTACAAATTTTTTATTTAATTGAATTTTTTATATGATATGGATAGCTCAATTATGCATATTGTAGAAAAATTTCAGAATATTTGAGTGTTTTTTTAATGTGGTTCTCGGTCAAACTATAATTTGACCAAAATGTTGACATAGTGCTTTTTAGCAGTGTAGTGTTTTATTTTTATTTATTTATTGGTAAATCCAACTGATCTTAAATTTTAACTAGGTATCTGAAACTCAATCATAAACAAAATGCAAAGTTTTCATAATTTTTGGATGCGTTTATACCTTATCAGTAGATGAATTATAGTAATATTTTTATGACAGAAAATTCCGCTAAAATAAGAGAAAGTTTAGTGAGGGGTCAATGTGCAGTTGACCCAAGAATCTCAATTGCTATATATGATCAACCTAACACACAAGGAGCTCTCATAATTCGTGATTCAATCCATAGAAATGAAATCCTAGAGAGAGAGGGAGAGTTAGGGTTTGAGAGAGAAAGTGATGGAGATGCTGACCTAGGGTTTTGCGGTCCGAGGAATGATGAAATCATGTAAGTTTAGATTCTTTGCATAGTATTTAATGGTGAATCTTCTCTCACATGTCAAGATTCCATCCCTCCTCTGATTTGATCAAAAATGGTATCAAAACTTCCCCTTTTCCATTCTTCATAATCCCTCATTTTTAGTGTTTCCAAGTTGAAAGGAAGAAGAATCAAGTGAATTGCTAGGGATTTGATATGGATTTGAGATTTTAAAAAATGGGATATGTTTTTAAGGTGTTTTCACACCTTAGGGTGAGTGTGTAAAAGAATATTTAAGTCAGTTGTACTCAATTAGATGGTTTTAATTTATTTTCTCAACTTCTCCCTAGATGACAATAAACGAAAAGAACTGTTCTTGAATTCAGTTTATAGAATACTTCAATTCATGTTCCAACTATGATCTAAAAAATTTTATATGATGACATGGATATAGATATCCATGTATCTTGAATACTACAGAATTAAGAAGTTTATTGAAAATCTTCTGAAGATCTGAATTTTCAAGTTATTTGGGTGCTTGAACAACATTATAGTTGAAATTCATATTTATGTTTATATGATCTTACTTATGTTCCTAGTGCATATAATTGTATATGTTTGATCTCTTGATTTGATATATGGAAAAATAGAGTTTCTAATTTTCACAATACATATCATGCAATAGTAAGTAATCAAGAATGGAAACCCAATCTAGTATGTTGTTACAAGTATACATATCTAATTTAGTAGTAAATGGTTGATTGAAATGATTCATGTGATATTGTGGGATTTTATCTGAATATTATCTTATATGCATACATGCTTTGTTTATGAGATTCAGATTTTCTAACTCAAATACTTGTCATGAAATGCAGATGTTGTTATGCTATTGCAAGTGGAGATATGACGTACCCTAGATAGGTATGTTATCAATGCCATGCATAAAATTGAGAAATGTTGAATGAGAATATTTATATTAGTAGACATGATATATGTTTGAATACATGAGAAGTGCTATATGTCCATGAGTAAGGACAAACCCTAAGAAAGGGGTAAACAATATGTAAAGCATTCAGTTCAGTATTATCAGTGTATTAAGAAGTTCAATTGCATGATTCTAGTGTATAAAGTATCAAGTGGACATGTATTCTGTTATTTAAGAATTTTAGTCTGCATGTAGGTATAAAATGTTGATTTCTCAGTATATTATAGTGTTTTGAGTATATTTCTCTACCAAGTTTAGAATGATATACATGTTGTGTTATAAACTTCAAATAAATAGACACGGTACCATAGAGATACCAGAGTCAAGTATAAGTAAGGGAAAAGATACAATATAGTAAGAGCTTTCCAAGAATAATAAAATAATAGACTTAAGAGCCCTGAACACCATAGATTCCCTATAAGAGGTCTGTGATGTAGGGGTGAAATGACCTAACCCTGGCAGTGTCCAGTATACGGGGGTCGGAACGTACTAACAGGTGGTACGTGGGACGAAGCCCTGGTGGAAGTCTCCTTAAAATACAGAATGTAGTGTCCAACATCAACCAGAGATCCTGGTGGCACTAGAGTATAGTAAAGCCAATAGGTGGCTTGACTCTCCACCTATGTGGTCAGGTTAGAGGAGGAGTCCAGTTTTAACGGCATGATAGGTGTGCCGAGGCTAGAGAGCCATTTTCCCGTTGCAGACCAGCGACGTAGTCAGGCTTAGCATTCCCGAGTGTGTCACCAAAGTCTTATACGATGAGATAATAGTACGCTATGAGTCTTCATATGTAGAGTACACTGCATATGATCAGGGCATAAGATAAAATATGATAATATAAGTTTTAAGGAGTTTCTTATAAGTAAGAAAGGCTAAGAAAGATTCGAGTACAGTTTCACAACAATTGTTCTTTAAATGTAATATTGAATATAGTCAGGATTATATTTCCATACTTGTTTATTTCTAATGATGTAGGCTTTAATGTTATTAGTAAGTTTTGAAATATCTAGTCTTTTAATTTGAAATTATTATCTTGTTTTAATTCAATTATCCAAGAATGATAAATGTATGATTCAATACTTTAGACTGCATTATTGTTTTACTCATTCACTGAGTGATTAGGCTCACCCCTCTACTCAAACAAATTTAGGGAAACTGTGGGGATTGAAGATATCATTCCATCAGAGTAGATCTGCCACAAGAGTTAAGTCTGAGAATAGTTAAGTTCAGTCGGTCCCTGTCACTCTAGGTCCTTGTATAGATGTGAGAGAGTTGTAAATGATGTTTGTATCTTTGTTTCCTTAATAAGAGAGAATGCATTTGATTATCATGTCATATGTACATGGAAGTGTGAGAAATAGAATGAATTAATGGATGTGTATCATCAATGTTGAGATCATATTAGAGTAATCAAGGTTTAATTCTCTTGTAAAGTTTTTTTATGTGATTCAATGCGAGAAAACAAAGAGTTGGAAAAAGAAGAAAAAGTTAAGGGTGATCTTTGTATTATGTTAAATCCTCAATTTATGTCGTAATCCTCATGATTAATGGTAATTGTGAGATCGGGGTGTAACATGTACAGTCTTGTACACATGTGTACAAGACTGTACACTTGGTCCTACAAGACTGTACACATGGTCCAACAAGACTGTACACATGTGTATAAGACTATACACATGGTCCTACAAGACTGTACACATGGTCCTACAAGACTATACACATGTGTACAAGACTGTACACATGGTCCTACAAGATTGTACACATGGTCCTACAAGACTATACACATGGTCCTACAAGACTATACACATATGTCCAAGACTGCACACATGGTCCTACACGATAGTACACATGGTCTTTTAAGACTGTATACATGTGTACAAGACTGTACACATACATACAGGAATGTACTCATATCCTACAAGACTGTACACATGTGTACAAGACTGTACACATGCATACAAGAATGTACTCATGGTCCTACAAGACTATACACATGTGTACAAGACTGTACATATGTGTACAAGACTGTAGACATGGTCCTACAAGTTTGTACACATGGTCCTACAAGATTGTATACATGGTCCTACAAGACTATACACATGTGTACAAGACTATACACATGGTCCTACAAGACTGTACACATGGTCCTACAAGACTCTACACATATTACAAGACTATACACATGGTCATACAAGACGATACACGTGTACAAGACTGTACATATGGTCTTATAAGACTATACACATGGTCCTAGAAGACTGTACCCATAGTCCTACAAGACTGTACGCATGTGTACAAGACTGTAATTATGTGTACAAGACTGTACACATGGTCCTACAAGACTGTACGCATGTGTATAAGACTGTACACATGATCCTACAAGACTGTACACATGGTCCTATAAGACTGTTCACATGGTCCTACAAGATTGTATACATCTGTACAAGACTATACATGTAACATACTAGATCTCGGACCCTACCATGGAAGTTGACATTTTGGACTTAGCCAAACAAGGTTGAAGGTTAGACCTAAATAGATGTTTATTATAGCCCCAATGAGCTAATGCATGTATAGATCATTTAATATAACTTAATGTTCTAACATTAATCTTAGGTTTATAATGGATACATAAAATATGCCACATAACTCATTTTGGTGGTAATATGAAGATAAGGAACTTAATTGGATGAATAATTTAGATAATGGGCCATATGACATATCTCATAAAAATAAGTCTCAAAAGTGGAAACAAACTTCAAATTCTAAATCTTCATATCAAAATTAGCTTACATGTCAAATTTCATCTAATTTGGACGTCCTTGAAATATTAGGATAAGTTTAGGAGAGAGAAAATGAGTAAAAGGCATAAGTAATGAATAATGTGAATATATAACTTCAAAATATGGAAATAATAGCAAATTCATATTCAACATATCAAATATAACTCGTGGATGAAGTTTGGTCCAATTTGGATGTTGTTTGTGCAAGTTATGCAATTTTAGATACATTCTGGACTTTTCTACAATTTACCCAATTGGGAGGTTTTCTTTGAAATTGTCACATGCATTATAATACTTATATATTCCCTTACCATTATTGAGTTTTTGAACCATAGGGTTCCTAGTTGCACCTTGGTTTGATGGTGTTTCTTTCCAAGGGCATTTTAGGGATTACTCTCTTTATAAATGAGCTTATCTTTAGAAGCTATCAACCAATGGGGTTATTTCTTTGATTGGAGGTCGGTTGGGATGGCCTATACGTGTCCATAAAATGACATTTTATATTCAAGAAGCCTCTATGAGATGTCCTCTTGCATGGCCATGAAATCCCTAGGCTAAGGACACATGGAAAGCTCCATGGACACCTCATGCTTGATTTCTTCCTTATCCATAAAGGTTTGCATGTCCATAGGCACCCTTAGTATTGGACACAAGGAAAGTAACTTGAAACCTCTTGATTGACTTCTTCCTTATCCATAAAGGTTTGCATGTCCATGGACACCCTTATACATGACACATGGAAAGTCTCATAGACACCTCATACCTGACCTCTTCCTTTATATAGCCATATCTACCCCTTCCCAACTCCCAATTCAAAAAATCTTGCTCTCCTTTATTTCCTCTAGCTTAGAGCATCATTCCTACTCTATTTTCCCATAAATGTTATGTCCCAAGGTAAAATGAGGTTCCTACCTTGGTGAAGAAGGCTCCTAGGGTTCCAAATTTCTCTATTTAGGATTTCTTAAGCTCCTCCTTGGTGATTTTGACCCAAACTAGTAAGTATCCTCCATTCCTTCCCTATTTTCATGTTTTTAGTCTTCCTCCCACCTTCCTCTAAGTTGGAACCATGGCCTTCCATGGTGAAACCCCACCTAGAACCCATAAACACCTCATATCCATGCTCTTTTTCTAGGGGTTTTCACCTCTAAAGTGGAGAAGGTGCTTCTTGCTTGAGATAGGAGCTTTGTTGGAGAAACTAGCCTTTCTAAGCTTGGGCACCTTACTTATTGGACCTTTCCACCTTCCCTAGAGGTTCTTTGGAGGCCTAGTCTTGACTTGGACTATTTAGACTCTGAAGTTGAGGTATGGTTGCATCCCACATTATTTCTATATGGAGCAATTTCTAATTCTTCACTCTAAATGTATGATGTATCCCCTATTATTCTATGTTGAGAAATTCACCTATGCTTATTCATTCTCTTTGTCCTATGGACATTATCCAATACACAATGTCTTTTCTTTTGAAAATCATGGTTTATGTGAACTACCTTATTTGATATTGATCATGTGATCATGGATATTCTTTTGAACTCTTATCTTATGATTTGTTCATGATGGAATTCTAAAATATGACATGTGATGTCTTTTGACTACTTATGAGGTGGATGTATATGTTGGTCACTTATGTTGTGACTAGTTTATATATTCTGACTATACTTTCTACTTTCCTCTACATTTAACATGCAATGTGATTCAGTAGCACTAGAGTAGTGTAATTGCATTGGTTTTTATGGCAGATGTGTTATTTCCTGTGGAGCAGATGTGGTATTTTCTGCTCTTTTGGGATGGAAAGGAACCTCATACCCAGGAAAATATGTATGATTCTTGTCCCATGTTTCATCAGGTTCAAAATGTATGTTTCTTGGCCGCCTTTGTGTTTATATTGTTCTAGGGCTATGTTTATCTCACATGCATGTAGGTTGATGATATGGGGTGTGTGCCGTAATTCTTTACATGTGCTTGTGTGGCACAGTCTTTATGTTTTATTAATGAAAAGTATTCTTTTGTTATCATATGATTTCAATTCCTTTTCTCTAGATACCCATTTGGGTGTGGTCCTTATCCTTTTTATGGGAAACCTTTTATATTTTTTGTCCTTTATCCATATATAGCTCAATTTTTCTATTTAGTATGCACATACCAGCCTTTGCTGATGTCATCTATTTTCTCTTCTTGTTGGGGTATGCTTCCAACCCTAGGTGAAGGACTCAAATGATAAGGCATAAAGTTTTGGACTAGCTTAAGGAGTTAAAGCTTGGAGACAAAGTTGTTATGGTTTAAAGTTCCCTCAACTTAGATCCTTATGTTGTATCATACATGTAAACCCTTAGGGGATATTATGATGTACTTTTTTAATAACCTTGTGAGAAATTGAATATGGTCAACATTTTTATTCCGATGTTATACTTTTTTTGTTTTGAATACCATTTACTGAAATTTGAAAATGTTACACCTATTCCAGCATACCTTTGAGTGTGTTTGGAATGGATGTTTAATTCTTCAAATCTTTAGTAAGGGGGTGATCCTGCCTCCTTACAGTACACATGGTCATTCAAGACTGTGTACATGGTTCTATAAGACTGTACACATGGTCCTACAAGACTATACATGTTACACCCCGATCTCACAATTTCCACTAATCATGATATTAGGGCATAAATTGAGGATTTAACGTAAAACAAAGATCACCCTTAACTTTTTCTTCTTTTTCAAACTCTTTATTTTCTCGCATTGAACCAATAAACTAAATTCATAAGAGAATTAAAATTGTATTTCTCTAATATAATCTCAGCATTTATGATACACATCCATACATTCATTATGTTTCTCACACTTCCATGTACATACGACATGACAATCATTTACATTCTCTCATATTAAGGAAACAAACATACAAAAAATCATTTACAACTCTCTCTCAGATCTATACAAGGACCTAGAGTGACAAGGACCGATTGAACTTAACTATACTCAGACTTAACTTTTGTGGCAGATCTACTCTGATGCAATGATACCTTCTTCAAGTCCATATGATTTCCCTAAAAATTGTGAGTAGAGTGGTGAGCCTACTCGCTCAGTGAATGAGTACTTCAAAGAAATAGTCTAAAGCACTGATATAATTACAGATATACTTTAGAGCAATTGATATCAATTATAATAGTAGTAAGCTTTAAAGAGTATGATAATTGAAAATCATAAATATGGTAGGATACTCTAATTATCTATAAGAGTGAATCAATATATGAAATGCTTGATTGATTATAAAGAGAACTAATAATTCAGACACATACAAAGAATAATTGAATAATTGTACACACTTGTTTGAACTCTCATTCATTTTATTATGCCCTGGTCATATGCAATGTGCTCAACATATGAAGACTCGTAGTGCACTACGATCACACCATACAAGACTTAGCAGACACACCCAGGAAATGCTAAGTCTGACTATTGTCTTGGTCTGCAACAGGGAAATAGCTCTCTGGCCTAAACTGGACTCCTCCTCTAACCTGAGCACACAGGCGGAGAGTCAAGCCACCTCTTGGCTTTTCTCTACTCTAGTGCCACCAAGACTTCTGGTTGATGTTGGACACTACAAACTATAATTAAAGGATACTTCCGCAAGGGATTTGTCCCTCGTACAACCTGATAGCACATCCCTCGTATACTGGACACTGCCAGGATTAGGTCATTTCACGCCTAAGGCGCAGACCTCACATAGGGGTTCTGTGATGTTTAGGGTTCCTAAGTCTATTATTTTATTATTCCTAGAAATCTCTTTCTACATTGTACCCTTTTCTTACTTATACTTCACTCTGGTATCTCTATGGTGTCGCGTCTACTTATTTGAAGTTATAATACAACATGTATATCATTCTAAACTTGGAAGAGCAATATATTCAAAACATTATAATATACTGAGTAATCAACATACTATACATGCAGGCAGACTAAAATTCTTAAATAAATGGATTACATGTCCACTTGGCACATACACACTAGAATCGTGCAATTTATCATCTTATTACACTAATAAGAGTTAATTACTTGACATATGAGTAATCGTCAATAGCACATGCAACTTATCTGTAATTTCTCAAAGAACGTGCATATCAACCCAAATCTTGAGTTGTGCATCTCATAACTCAATTAAGAGTTAATTACTTATCATGACAAGAATTATTAATAATAACTGAGAACATTGATAGCACAATAGTTGATTCATTGAACACCCTACCCTTAAGGTTTCATTTAATCACAACAAATGCTACAAACAAAGGTGTAATACATCTATCACGTACTTTTCAAATCTTTACAACACACGATACCTGGGATCTCAATCCCTTATCACATTATAGGGAATTCTCATCCCTTCACATCATTATCATAATTACTGGATCTAGGTATTCAAACCCTTAGATCATCACATAGCATTGTTACCTCTATAATAGGTAACCATTACCTCTAGGTCCTTAGACCAAGGTATTCATTTCACTAGTTGTACAAGTATTCTCATGTCTCACAAGGCCATCACACATCTTGTCATCTCTCACTAGGCAATAACTTATCCCCATGGCTCCCATAAAGATTTCATGTG
This sequence comes from Alisma plantago-aquatica, assembly GCA_963693085.1. NCBI lineage: Eukaryota > Viridiplantae > Streptophyta > Magnoliopsida > Alismatales > Alismataceae > Alisma > Alisma plantago-aquatica. Next base: position 486,110,662 of record OY856415.1, read on the forward strand.
ACATAAACATTCACTGAATAAAGACTACTGTCAACAAATTATATAAAATCAATATATGTATGAAACCTTGGAACTGAGCTGAATTTGGGTTTCCATGCCACTCACTGGGATATCATGCATCAATAATAACATTGTGTAAATAAATTCTATCATGTCAAGAAAATCCCTTCAAATGGATTTCATGATATCTATTCACAGATATCCAACTTTCCTCGCATCTAGGGTTTCACCCTCTTCACTGAGATACCAAACAAACACTACTCACTTTAAACAAAATCCAAGATAGTATTTGACATATATGTACTATGAATTTAGATAAACAATCATTCAAAACTAAGGAGATCTAGATCAGCAACTTTCTCTATTTACTTATACAACAAATTTCAGTCATAGACAAATTCCCTATATTTCAATTTACTCTTATAACCCCTAAGAATACTTAGGGAGTTCTCATTAGAATGCATTGTATACATTTCTAATATGATTTTATCATCTGAAATTCATTCAAACAATGGAAGAATCCATTTCATATTATTTTGCAACAACTTAGAACAAATAGACAATTCAGGGTTTGTAGTTGCATACTAAGCAATTAAAGATTATGGTTGATTTAACCAATTTTCAAGCAATATATTATTTAAAGGAAGTTCCCACTCACCTTAATGTGTAAAAACACCTTAAAAATGTATCCCATATCTAAAAATCTTGAATCCATATCAAATCCCTAGATATTCACCCAATTCTTCTTTCTTTCAACTCGGAAACCCTAAAAATGAGGGATTATGAGAAAGAGTGAGAGAAGGGGAAGTTTTGATACTATTTTGGATCAAATCAGAGGAGGGACAGAATTTTTACATGTGAGATAAGATTCACCATGAAACTATATCCAAAGAAGCTAAACTTACATGATTTCATCATTCCTCGTACCGCAAAACCCTAGGTCCGCATCTCCATCAGTTTCTCCTCGCAAACCCTAACTCTCTCTCTCTCTCTAGGATTTTGCCTATGTATTGAATCATGAATTATGAGAGCTCCTTGTGTGTTAGGTTGACCATATATAGCAATTTAGCTTCTTGGGTTAATTCCACATTGACCCCTCACTAAACTTTTTCTTATTTTAGCAGATTTTTCTGTCATAAAAAGGTTTATGTGAATTCGTGTATTATAGAGATATAAATATCTCCAAAAATTATTATAATTTATAATGTTCTTTATAATTGAGTTAAAAAGCTTCAGTTAAAATTTTAGATCATTCCAAGCTTCTATTAAATAAATAAAAATCGAATAGTGCACTACTATCCAGAATTCTACAGAATGTCAGTTACTGTAATTCGTCTACTAATAAGGTCTAAAAGCATCCAAAAATTATGAAAATTTTACATGTTATTTATTATTTATTTTTAGATCTCCAGTTACAATATCATATCATTTTGAGTTACCAATAAATAAATAAAAATAAAACACTACAATGCTAAAAAGCACTCTGTCAGCATTTTGGTTGAAGTATAGTTCGACCGAGAACCACATTCAAAGAACACTCAAATATTCTGAAATTTTTATACAATATGCATGATTGAGTTATCCATATCATATCTAAAATTCAATTAAATACAAAATTTTTAGAAATATGAAAAATCATTTACCACACTGCTATCATGATCAAATTTCATACTCATGTACCATCAAAATCCTAATTTCAGCCAACTAGGGTTTATATTTATCAAACCCTAATTTCTCAAATAATAGAACACTTAACGTTCTTATTAGGTTTAAAACATAATAATTTAATTATCATCATTAATTATATTTAAGCAATGATCAATCCAATTAAGCATATAATCATCTAGGTAAACCCTAGTTTACTAATTAAGCTCAGATGCGATCATAACAATTCCCCCCCCCCCTAAAAAGGTTTCGTTCCCAAAAAATAAATATGCAAGTAAAGTACATTCAAGGTTTATTTTAATCTTGTGAAATATTACATGTCATTATATTCTTGTATTGCATACTTGAATGCAGTTTTCAACATTAAGTCCTTTATTCCTTTACTAAATCACAACATGTTTGAAATTGTTCTCAATGATAACAAACAAATTCTCTATGCCACAATCAATCATAGGATAGAGAGAGAAACAACCATTTCAATATTTTCATACGATTGAGGTGTTACCTCAACATCGATAATCTGATCCAACTATCTCAATTCATACTACTAAATATGTACTATTGTTATGTATTACCTCTAAATCACGAAAGAGAGTTCACCATGTTTGTTACAACCTCAATTTTGCATATGTTTTCATAATTGAAATGTAATGTTTTTATGAATATGGACTTAATTGAAAAGGTTGTATGCTTTGCTTCAAAGAAGGGATTTCTTTGCAAATCTCCCTTTTGATAGGAATTTTGTTGTTCCTATTATTATATTAATTCAATAATGGATATAAAAGAGAAGAAAAGAAGGAAAGTCCAAATATTAGAAAAAGATACAAGATAATGAATATTAAGCAAAGTATTTATGAGAATTATATAGAAATCTCTAGAATGTGGCATTAATGGCCAAAATTGAGTGAATTTCGTTTATATGTGATTTCTAATGGAAGAAATAGGAAAAGAGGAAAAAAGGAAATAAAAGATAAAGAGAAATCCTTGAAAAAAAATCTTTTAATAAAGAAATAAGTAAGATAATGAGAAATAATGGATGTGGATGCATCTAGAATGATAATAAGCATCCTTAAAAAGGAATTTCAAAATATTAGATTTTCTTGGGATCCAAGGAGTCCCAATGGAGAAGAAGAAAGAGAAAATACAAATAATACAAAAGTCTTAATATGAGACTAATGTGTTATATAATTAATGACTTTTGGTATTATAAAAAAGAAATACTTTTGTTATACGGAAGTAAAACTTCGTGGACAATGGATTAAAAGACAAGCACAAAGAGAGTAAAAATAATAAATTTTGGATTTTCCATTATGTAAGTATTCCAAAAAGAGATTCCTTAATAACAAAGAAATATGAATAAACAAGGAAATAATTAAAAATGAATTTACATTTTAGCATGGAAAGTATGTTGTTATAGTTGATGGGGGACTTGTTCTCCTCATGGGCAGGCATGCTAGGGCACTGCTACCCATAGCTTTGAGTTTTCCCTATCTCACACCCTTCTTCAACTTGTACCTGCTCAAACCCTAACCAAGGGGGATAATGTGACCCCTGGAGCGACGAGGATTCAAGGATGGAAGTATGGAGGAAGTGCAATGCTCCCACGACACCAAAAAGGAACCTGACCATGAACGAAGCCTCTTTGACCCATGCACGACGCCGCAAGAGGTCTGTAGGTCAGCTGCACGTCACTGGTCTGACTTCACCACCCTAGTCGTAGCTTGGGGGTGTTGCTGGGCATGGTGGGGGGTGGCGGATGTAGAAGGACCGAAGGCGGTGGTCGTCGGGGTCGGGGAAGGGGAGCCGGAGCCGTGCCAACCTCTGATGCGGTGGAAGCAGAGGGTTTCCGTGAGGAAGAAGATGTGTGTGTGGCGTTGGACAGTTTTACCCCTCCTGGTAGGGTTGTCATTGGGTGCGGGTAGACCCGTGGACCCACAAATCCGGACCCATAAAAAACCTGTCACGGGTCTAATTTTTTATACCCACTTACCCTTGGACCCGTATACCCTTGGACCCACATATAAGCGGGTCCAATAATGGGTATGCTTGGACCTAGACCCGTGTACCCACTATACATAAGTAACTATGTAAATAATATGCTATATATATCATGCTTTACTAGTCTAACTAATATAATTGTTGAGATTATATCTTACTCTAACCACAATAAGGTTGATACTAGTCATATAGTTAAGAATTAACTATTCTAGTTACAATAATGAACATCATATGTAAACTTAAAATCCAAATGTCGATTAATTTACATTACTTTCTACATAAGTTAGTGTTATGATGATAACTGCAAATATGTAAATAATTAACACAGTTAATAATGTATAAAATATAGCATTATCTAATATAACTATTGTATGTTAATATACTATATAATAACAATATATTGTTGTATTAAAATATATAGAACAAAGTCATTTCTCTTACATAAATAATATGATGGTTTTTAGAACTGCTTACCCACATACCCTCTATTATTGTGGGTACGAGTATGGTGCGGGTCTAGAACCAGAACCGAACCGGCTAAATTAGATGGGTATAGATATGGGTATGGCCAGACCCGCACCGTACCCGCACCGTTTACACCCCTACCACATGGGTATGAAGAACTGGGATTTTACGTAGGGGCAAAAGAGTAATTCAGTTATAAATCGGCCGAGTTACGCAATGCATGGGATGGCTGACGTGTCAGCATCCCATTGGTCCAAGTAAGTGAATCTTGTAAAATTCGTATTTAATTATTGGTAGCTCAGATTAATACATGTAATATATGAATTTTACTTAGAAAATTTCAAGGAATCCATTAAAAATAGTTTTAGAGCTTAATTCCTCTTTAAATTCGAAAAGTAGTTGAAGCTATCAACTTTAATGTATTAATGATTAAGAAACCCTAATGATTAATGGATTGGGAAGGGTTATTTGGATGTTTAAAGTTGATGTTAACCTGTTGATTATAAAAAGGACACATTAAATCTAAAAATATGATCTTTATGCGTAGTTTAATTTATTTAGGGTTCCATGTACAGGAATATGCTTTAATGGGCCTTGAAACCCTAATCTTGGTAATTATGACTCATTATGTCTTTAATTGTTCAAATCCATGAATAAAGCTGAGATATGATGATTCTAAGTTATTTTGAGTATAAAAGATTCTAATTGTGGATAAATACCCTTAATTTGGTGATTAGGATTTTCTAGTGGATAAATGTGGAATTAGTGATAAATAGAGTTCATATGTGAATTGGACTATAATGAAATATGAGTTGTCAATTCAAATGAAACCGAAGATGATAATTGGCTTTAATGATCGTGACATAACTTAAAAGGATAAAGATGGTAAAAGAGATATATTAGATTTAATTGACATTCAATTGTGCCTATGATGTTGAAATTAGGGTTTATGAACTAAAAGGGTATTAAAAGTGATAAAAGCTTTATGGAGGCTAAAACCCTAATAAAACAAGTTGGCCTAGAAATCCTAAGGTGGAATCCAAGTCGGTCTTGAGAATGTTTTGGATAAAATAATGAAACTTGGATGTTATGCATTAATTTTAGGATATTGTTGATTGCTTGTTTGATTGTCTTGAATATTAATGCTTGGACATCAAGTTACTTTGGATCAGGTATGTAGTTACACTTATGGTTGATCACTTTAGTTTCATGGCGATTCCCGAATGATTTATCGGTTGCTTGAAAATAACTGATTGGATGACTTTTATTTTATGCAACTATAAAGTAACTATGATTATCACCTGAAATATGTATACCTAACTAGCTCAGATCCTAGTCCTCCTCTGTGGCTTTGCTAATGATGAAAATGATGACCTAGTGCATGGTCAGTAGGACCATCAGGTTATCATGAGTCATTGATTGGGCTACCTATGGGTAGTGCCATGTAACTCTTCAGCATATCATGAGTTAGGGAATTGGCTACCTATGGGTAGTTCCATGCGACTCTTCAACCCTAGGTATTGATCTACCTATTAGGTAGGATCATTGGGGTTAGTTGGGATCTACCATATGATAGGTATTATCCATGTCCACTGCAGGGAAAAGCGCAGAGGTTAGGGTTTGTATGGATTGAGTAGTTATGTTTAGGATGTAAACTTTGCTTGCTAAACCATAATTGCTTGCAGTATGTTGTTATAGATAATTGCCTGATTATTTTTCCCCCACATACCAGCATATTCATTTACGTTGACCAACGTTTTGTTTGTCGGCGTTTTAGGTACAAATTGAAAAGGACAAACAGTAAAGTGGCATATTGTGAAATTAAGAAATAAAGTGCAAGGAGGAATAGTTAGAATATAGTCTAGAGGTGGATAGAAGTTAGATATTCAAGTTTTAAAAAAAGGTATGCACAGTTTTATTTTTATTCCAGTTTTCAGTATAGTCATGGTAGAATTTAATAATTATTACTGATTATTTGTCGAACCTTTGATCCGGGAAATTGGGATAACGGATCTGACCTCTTGGTCTCCCTTAATTGGGGGTTATCGATAGGCAGTGTCATTACAATGTTCTTTTGAATTTTTCCTTTTGTGCTACTCAAATAGAAAAACCGTCTTGAGTTAAAGGACTAGATTCAACAACAATTGTACATTACTACTCACGACATCCCCAATGGATAATGGATGCATAAGGTGAAGCATTACCATCACATTCCATACTATTCTCAAGTATGAACCCACACATAATTCAAGGTGTAACCATAGAGTTATAGCATACTACATTTCAACAATAGTAACATAGTACTCCATAATTGTATTAGTCATTCAAGGACTATTCATACCCAATTACCATCACTTAGTTATATTAAAGCTAGGTATAACAAGCTACACCTCATTAGGGTTACATATCAATACAATAGGGTTATCATCCCTTCTATTCATATGAGTGAATAGGTAAGACTATCTTATTCAGGGTAACCCTCCATTTGTTCCATCATCATTCAACCCATATCACCATACCACAATTGTATAATACTAAGATGGATTAATGGTATGAATGACTTAAACTAACAGACACCTTTAATTAACATATTGCTTGTACATGTACACTGAAATCATACGTAGAAACAATTTACATCCCTTAATATACCTTCAACAAATTATACTTCTAAAAACAAATTCACATATTACTAAAAGCCATTATTTTCTCTTATCTCTCTCCTCATTCATTACTACTTACTTTTTGATACTTATCCTTCTCATTTTAATCATGTAGATTAAACATCCCTAAAAATGAAACATACAAGGTATGAATATATTATTCATCATTCTTGCCATTACTGCAAGAATTTATTTCATATCACACTTCACTCATATTGTATTTCTCCTTTTGTTCAAAACACACCTATTATATTTCAAATCTATTTCTTATCCTTTTCTCTAAATCATTTCCGTATTATTTATCTACCTTTCAGATTAACTAGGATTATTATCAGTGCTAGTTTACTTCTCATAGTGCAATTTTCATGATCTTGTTTTATAGAGATGTTGGTATTCAAGGTCAAATCACTAGTGACAACCCTTGAACTATTACAACTGTAAACATTCTAGGGTTTGGCCTTTATCATTAGCATGACGTTATTTTGGTGTGACTTTGCTCCCTTAATTTGAAATTCAAACTTTGGATCTCACAAGTTTTTACTAAAGTCTTACTTATCTTATCAATTGAATTTCCTTCATATTAATTGGCCATTCAAATAGATTACATTCTCAATTTACCCTTCTAGGGTTTCATCATCATAATATTGTGTGAAATTATTACATTTACTAGATGCCTCTACCAAGGTGGTTATGCATCAGATATGATTCATTTTCTTATCACTTCATTCCCACATTTCTCTCATTAAGTAATATATGGAAGAGAAGACGGTTTTGAGACTTAGAATTCTTATCTTCAAACATCCCATTAATACATTTTTCGTATGTAGGTTTAATTAGTTATCAACAAGGATACTTGACTAACTAGCACTTGATTGAATCTCCTAACATCTTTCTTTTATAATCTATATTACTCCACTATGTTTCAAACCCTTCCTTACTTTCCATAATCCTTTTACCATATACTAATCTTCTACCTGTTATCTTTAACTTCTACTTTTCTCTTATGATCATGTTGCTTATTCATGTGTATGATCATGTATACCATGTTGCACATATTTCTTTTTCTCCTTCTACTCATGTGAAGTTGAAATTATAAATCAATAATATCTCTACTAGTTTTAACTCATGTTTAATACATTACATATCTTTCATTTTAAATCAAACGGCTCATGCATGGGTGAAACATAGTTTCTCTTATATCAAGTTTTTCCTTCCTGAGTATAGTCTACCTTTGTATAACTTATTCATTTTGTTAAGCTACATTTTTTATAAACTAGTTGTTGTTCTATAGAGACTTGGAATCCAAAGGTAGTAAGGATGAATGTATTAAACTTATTAATAAAGGTATACATTCCATGCTCTCAATTATATCATAACCCTCATTCCTTAATCAAACTCATCATTTCCAACATTTATCTTTGTTTTAACTTAGTTTCTTATTTACATATTTATCTAATTATCTTTACTTTAACTCTTCTGAAGACTAATCACTTATATTTACTTATCGTATACTTAACTCTTTTCTTTTGTTTTTCCTTTGCTTAGGAGTACATAAAAACATTATACTCGGTTATATAATCCATTCCTCATGATTGATTCTTACTACTGTTGGGTTTTAGGGGAGACAGAGAAGGTAGCGGAAACAAACAAAAAATTTCTCCCCCAACCCATACCGAGGAAACGCGTCAACGTCTATATAACAGGAAAGGATGGTTTGTGGAATCATACCTTGTCCCGAGGCTTGCTCGACAAAAATTCCTCGCTCAATGCGCGGTCTTCAACTCCGGTCTTAGACGGCGTCTGTGCAGCTCCTGGTCGCACCGGGACTGACAACTCCTACTCGAACCGGACTGTCGGATGACACTTGTCCTCCTAAGCGGCAGTGTCCTCCCACCTCTGTAGTAGTCCACACGGACCACCTGGAACTCCACTCTCCTTGTCCCATAAGGAAGTGGAAGGAGTCGCACCCTCCTGTTGACGTACTAGTCGCCAACATGCTCTCCTGCCTCCTATTGCAACTGCAGTTGTACTTCCCTTGCTGCACCTCCCTTTTGCGGGAAGCACTTACTCGGGCTCTCTCACGGTTACCAAAACCAGAGAGAACGACAACTTGTAGAGCAACTGGTTGCACTGAGCTGTATTGTGAGAAGCCCCCAATACCCCCTATATATATAGGAGAGTCATGGGGCAGGGTTCTCCATCCCGGGCAATGCGGGACTAAAAGAAGGAGTAGAAGGGTTCGGGATTTTTCCACAAAAATCAACCGGTTCGCAACTTGAAATGATCGGTTCACAACTGAACCGATCGGTTTGGCCATTGAGCCGATCGGTTGGACCTGAGCCGATCGTTTGGGGCACTCCAACCGATCGGTTGGTGCCCTGAACCGATCGGTTCATAGTCTTAATCCGGCTCAAAAGGACTTTCCTTGTTTCGTTCCCAATTGGTATTGAATACCAATATTATTCCCAATTGAATTGGACAATTTGAAACCAAACGAAAATTCTTGCCGACATGACTTTTCCCAACTGGTCGGTTGCACCAGTTGAGCCGATCGGTTCAACCCTTGAACCGGTCATTTCAACCTGGGCATTAGCCGATCGGCCTGGACACTCCAGCCGACCGGTTCAGCAACCTCAGCCGACCGGTTCATCACATGAACCGATCGGTTGGGAGCACAGGTTGGGCAAAATCAGTCAATTACGATTTCAATCAATCTGATACTCCAATCAATGCGTCCAACACCTTGAACCATACAATATTGAGCCATCGACTGATTGAGTGTTTAATTGAACTACTAAACTCCTTTAGTAATCAATCTAAACATTGCTTGTGGACAAAACTCCTCTTCCAGGTTAAATCCTATGTGTGTGACACTGCAGGTCCATTTCACGTTGGCAGTGAAAGTTCATAACACTTATGACTTCACAAGCAAAGAGCGGTGCCTAGTCACACATTAGTGCTACCCAAGTGAAAGTAGAAAGTTGGAGAACAACTTTCATCCTACAATCCGTGAATGGTGTTACAACGAATGTATAATTCCTTTGTCACTTATATCCCGAATGAACTCGAGGCATGGAACAGTCATCCTGTCAACGTTCATTCACTTTATTGATCTCAGAATAGACTGGAAGAGATATGTATGACATCAGTATCACATACTGATTCACACATGCGTGCACGCCTTTCTCAATCCTACTCATCAAGTGGCCATGGATATCATACTCCCTCGGGAGGGACAAATCCCATATCTATCACTCACCCCTCAAAAGCCCCATGTGTCAAAGCCACCCAATCATCACCTTTATAACAACCCATGTTTCAGGACTGCGTTTGATGATGTCAAAGTGTGCCCAACGACATGTGTTGAGTGCAGTGATTTCAGGTCTAAGAATCACACTCACCACCATCACTGTGAGTACTGACTGTGACTACCATCTCATGGTTCCATGTGTCAAACTCACGGTGGGTCTGTCTGGTACACTTGTTCTCTAACAAGTACCTATGTGTTTGGTTTGATATCTCTATATCATGACTAATGAGATTCTGTCATCAACCAACACCACAATCTAGTCTTGTGTGTCATTGTTGTCTATCTACCTTCCACAATGACATCCGACTAGGGACATAACAAGAATGTACAAATTCTTAGCATCCGTATGATCTCATCGTTCAGGTCCTCAACCTGAAAGCATACGTCATTGAGTTCTGTCATTCTTTAGACATTCAATCTGTTCTATCACTATCTCATATGACTGAACCAGAAAGAATTGGAAGCTTGCCTTTGCTGTTGATCAAATCAATCTTAATGTATCCCACCAATCATCCCATAATTGGCTCTCAGGGCATACATACCAACAAACTCCCACTTGCACTACGAGCCAATCACCCTTGAATCATATTCATAGTAATCTTCAGACATGTCCCACATGTTACTGTGCTCTAGTGCCAACATAGTAAGTAATGACAACACCTTGCCAAAGTCTGTACAAATTGCATGTCTCACATCTCTTCGCTGTACGTCATATGTATGAGATGGAGTTGCCGTAATATGCGATCTTGTATTCCTTTGCTAACCTTTAGCCACATTGCATGATCAAGCATTCCAGACTTATCATCAATGAGTGGAATATAAGTTCATCCCATGAACTTTCAGATCCATATAGTATCCACTGTTGTTTACTAACACATAGATACTCGGCTTTCCCCTTTTTAAATGGCTATATTGGAACATTTCCAATTATCAACAAACTTTCACTTTTATACATCTTATGTATATATATTGCGATTAATTTTCTATCCTTTCAGAAGTTCGCATCAATGTAACTCTTTACATCGAACTCTTCCTTATCTCCATAGAACTAGTACTTCACAAGCACTTATCAAGTTCTCATGGTATTCCGGTAACCCTTACTGGAAATAGACAGACATCCACTCATCATGTCACACATATGAGTTATGAGCACATCATATTGCCATGTCCTACATACAAGATGATGAATGCATTTTATTCTTGCCATGTCATACATGCAAGATAATGGGATGATTACATACATGATAGATCCATATCTATTCTTAGTGTTCCCATTCTTCATAAGAATAGGACACTTGGCCTTGGGATATTAATATCCATGCAACATGGACAAGTTTTCTCCCACTGAATCTGTGCATAATGAACACTTCAGTACAGATTGCCAATGTATGCTCTCTCTTTCCAGGTCAAGAGATTTTCGAGAACTATCTCTATAGATCTCTATTCCTATCACATAGGAAACAACTCTATCTTCCTTAAAGATAATTTCCACTTTTGGATTTCCATTTTAGAAAAATTCCATTTCACATCAATATGTGAAATGTGAACACGCTCACACTAAATCACAGATCCCTTCTTTATCTTTGACATATCAGTCAAACCCTTTGACTATATCATCAAAATAAAGATCCAATTTTGAGTTGCTTATACTCAATCAATCTCATTGATTAGTCCATTGTAATTTATAGACTTCATTTGCATTAGTGGATTCATAAACCTTATAGGCTGTGTCACGTACACATCCTGGTTTTATTCCTCATAGGAATGTGGTTTTAGTATCCATATGCCAAATGTCTTAGTCATTAAGTTGCAATCAACAAGCATCATCCTTCTCAATATGTTATCCATGTGTCTTAACACTTAAGACTCATCTGCACTTATGGATATGATCCAATGAGTGCTACCATCAAGGTCATACCTTATGGTTCACATGGAAGTCATTTAGGATGTAATGGTCATAAACCATAACTCAAGATTCGGTTCCTCATATTCATCTTGATAGTTGACTCATCACATGAACAACTGATCACACAGATAATTGAGGTGTATCTGTTAAAGATATAAGAACTCACAACCCTTGTGATTCTTAATTTCTTTTATTAGTGTGGGGTATTCATTTATTAAGAAGAATTCAGTTATTTGATAATCATTCTCTAACTCCTTAGAGTATGATTCCTTCTTGATTCAGACATCACCATGCCTTAATCATGAGTTCACTATGATACACTATCATAATCACTCATAAGGATCTCAAACATTTGGTCCAAGTATTTCATTCATTGATCTCATCAAGAATTAATACTTTACCAAATTTGTACTTCATTTATGATAATCTTGAACACTTCAAGATATTCATATTGGTATTTCTCTAAACACCATTTGAAGTATTAGCATTTATTCCAGTAGGTATGTAAATACATCACATGTATTATACCTAATAGGATAATCACTCTCCCACTACATTAGTAAAGATTGATTAATCATGTCCAAGATATTCATGTCTCTTACTGGTTCTATAACCAAAAGAGTCTAGATTTATCCATCACATGGAAACTAGAAATGAATTTCTCATGATTAATGCTAATTAAATTGTTCGAGTTATCTATAACTTTTAGGTATCATCTTATCTTATGCATATCAAATATCACAAGATAAATAAGGCATTGCCACAAAGATCACATCTTTATAAATTGAAACATCTCTTTATTAATTGCCATCATTGTCATACAATATGCAAAAATAAAGTGTTTCTATCTATTGGCAAGTATGAAATAGCAGTTCATAACTGTATTACATGCCTTATTGGCTGAAAATAAACTAAAGTATTCCTATCTATAAAGGCAACACTTGCCCCAAGTAAGAATGCTTTACACTTTACATCTTGATATCATATATCTCAAAAAGTGTTACAAGTTTATTTACATGACACCTTCAAGTAGAGGCTTCAGTCGCCTCCTTCTTCTTTTGTTCTTCCAGGTAGAGAGGAAAATTCCTTTTCCAATGTCCTGGCTTTTGACAATGGTGGCAATTTCCTTTCTTTGTCACACCTCCCTTGGCCTTGAGAGCTGAAGATGGCTTGGACTCCTGGCTAGCTTCAGAACCTTTCTTAGCTTTGCCCTTGCCCTTGCTCTTGGACTTGCCTTTCTTGCTCGTGATCATCATCACGGACTTAGGCTTGTCCTTCTTCATCTGTAACTCGGCTGTCCTCAACATGCCCAACAACTCTGACAGTGGCCTATCAAAGTTTTTCATGTTGTAGTTCATCACAAACTGACTGTAAGATTCTGGCAACGATTGCAGTATCACGTCAGTAGCCAACTCTTGGCTCAGTGGAAATCCCAGTCTCTGCAGGTTCTCCACATACCCAATCATCTTGAGTGTGTGAGGACCAACTGGATCTCCTTCTGTCATGACGCACTTGAACAGCGCCCTAGAAACATTGTACCTCTCTTGATGTGCCTGATCTTCATTCATGTTCCTGAGATGTAGAATCATCTCTATGACACCCATGTTCTCATGTTGCCTCTGCAACTCATGGTTCATTGAACATAGCATCAAGCACTTTGCATCAATGGCATCATCAGAATGCTTCTTGTAAGCATCCCTTTCTGTCTTTGGTGCATTAGGAGCGGGTTCCTCTGGAATTGGAGTATCCAGGACATAGAGCTTACGCTCTTGAGTGAGAACAATTCTCAATGTCCGATACCAGTCGTGGAAGTTTGTCCCATTTAGCTTGTCCTTGTCAAGGACCGATCGCAAAGAAAAGTTGTTGTTGTTTGTTTCCATTTGAACTACAAAAAGGAAAATATGCAATTTTAGTCCAAAACTCATTTTTGACTTATTTGATTGATTTGAAAGTTTGACGATATAATTAGGCCTTTAATTAATTATCGCTCCCACTATTTTACTTCAAATTGATATCCCTCACCATCAATTCGGAAGATTGCAGCGTACAATCTTCTAGTGGGCAAGATCTTGAAATCCTCTAAATCATGAGTCAGCTTTGGCTGATCGCCCACAACTTAGATCTCTCAGGTAGGCAACTCTTGCCAATTGCATCATATGCAACTCTTGATAATATGTCATCTACAACTCCTTGCAATGATCATCTCTATGCCTCAAGGTACTAGATCCCATCTAGATCACCTTATTAAGTCCGACCCAAAGCAAACACGATAAATATGCACCCTGCTTTGGCAGACCCACACATTCATCCTTCACGCTTCCATGAGATAGACGGTGCACCACGTTTTGGCGTGCCCACACTTGGTCAATCAAGCTTTACACGTGTGTTGCATTTGGAAGGCATCTAAAACTTAATATTTTAATGAGGGATTTGGTTTTATATACATATACATATCCAATCACCACAATACATAGTATGTATCATATACATGCTATATCCCACAGAAAACATGCACAAACGATAAAAAGTGATGATTATGGCCATCCTAATGTGATTCCTCGAGCCAAGAGGAATCACGGTCATCTAGGTCTACATCACATGCAACCTGTACAAGATGAACTTTGTGCCTTGCCATCCGAGTAGATCAACTCATCACATGAACGATCTGTACTCTCCAGCCGGTCGTCTGGGTGCCACCAGCCGATCGGTTGGCTCCTCCAACCGATCGGTTCGCCTGGTCATCGTGCATCTCGTCATGTCTGCCACCCGCTCGTCTCGCTCCTCGAACCGGTCATCAACCGATCAGTTCACTCCTTGAACCGACCGTATGGAAAGTCAACCGATCGGTTCACTCCTTGAACCGATCGTCTGAGCAGTCGTCTTGATGTCCGCCGGTCTTTGACATAACAGGACATAAAATCCTATTCTATTTATTACATTGCTTAAAAGAAGAAACCCCAAGTTACATTCGGAGGGGAGCAAAGGTAGGAAAGAATCTCGAATTATTTCGAGTTACATCGGGAATAAGAGAGGGAAGATCGGTGCGCAGACCAAGATGCAAGCAACCACACACAACCAATCACAGATAGGGGTTTATAGGCCATAATCACGCTACACACATCCACCACAAAACTCGTTTAAGGGAGACGCGTATCGAGTGCATTGATAATACATATCATATATGTAATTAGGGATTTGTGGATTTAGGATTGGACATGCATAAAGCCGATATTATTTGCATCGCATGCAATAAATAAAGGCGATAAACCAAAATCGATCATATCGATATTCCTAAAATATAGAGCAGTTGACGTGGCTCTGATACCACTGTTGGGTTTTAGGGGAGACAGAGAAGGCAGCGGAAACAAAAAAAAAATTCTCCCCCAACCCATACCGAGGAAACGCGTCAACGTCTATATAATAGGAAAGGATGGTTTGTGGAATCATACCTTGTCCCGAGGCTTGCTCGGCGACAATTCCTCGCACAATGCGCGGTCTTCAACTCCGGTCTTCGACGGCGTCTGTGCATCTCCTGGTCGCACCGGGACTGACAACTCCTACTCGAACCGGACTGTCGGATGACACTTGTCCTCCTAAGCGGCAGTGTCCTCCCGCCTCTGTAGTAGTCCACACGGACCACCTGGAACTCCACTCTCCTTGTCCCACAAGGAAGTGGAAGGAGTCGCACCCTCCTGTTGACGTACTAGTCGCCAACACGCTCTCCTGCCTCCTATTGCAACTGCAGTTGTACTTCCTTTGCTGCACCTCCCTTTTGTGGGAAGCACTTGCTCGGGCTCTCTCACGGTTACCAAAACCAGAGAGAATGACAACTTGCAGAGCAAATGGTTGCACTAAGCTGTACAGTGAGAAGCCCCCAATACCCCCTATATATAGGAGAGTCATGGGGCAGGGTTCTCCATCCCGGGCAATGCGGGACTAAAAGCAGGAGTAGAAGGGTTCGAGATTTTTCCACAAAAAGCAACTGGTTCGCAACTTGAAATGATCGGTTCACAACTGAACCGATCGGTTCGGCCATTGAGCCGATCGGTTGGACCTGAGCCGATCGTTTGGGGCACTCCAACCGATCGGTTGGTGCCCTGAACCGATCGGTTCATAGTCTTAATCCGGCTCAAAAGGACTTTCCTTGTTTTGTTCCCAATTGGTATTGAATACCAATATTATTCCCAATCGAATTGGGCAATTTGAAACCAAAGGAAAATTCTTGCCGACATGACTTTTCCCAACTGGTCGGTTGCACCAGTTGAGCCGATCGGTTCAACCCTTGAACCGGTCATTTCAACCTGGGCATTAGCCGATCGGCCTGGACACTCCAGCCGACCGGTTCAGCAACCTCAGCCGACCGGTTCATCACATGAACCGATCGGTTGGGAGCACAGGTTGGGCAAAATCAGTCAATTGCGATTTCAATCAATCTGATACTCCAATCAATGCGTCCAACACCTTGAACCATACAATATTGAGCCATCGACTGATTGAGTGTTTAATTGAACTACTAAACTCCTTTAGTAATCAATCTAAACATTGCTTGTGGACAAAACTCCTCTTCTAGGTTAAATCCTATGTGTGTGACCCTGCAGGTCCATTTCACGTTGGCAGTGAAAGTTCATAACACTTATGACTTCACAAGCAAAGAGCGGTGCCTAGTCACACATCAGTGCTACCCAAGTGAAAGTAGAAAGTTGGAGAACAACTTTCATCCTACAATCCGTGAATGGTGTTACAGAGAATGTATAATTCCTTTGTCACTGATATCCCGAATGAACTCGAGGCATGGAACAGTCATCCTGTCAACGTTCATTCACTTTCTTGATCTCAGAGTAGACTGGAAGAGATATGTATGACATCAGTATCACATACTGATTCACACATGCGTGCACGCCTTTCTCAATCCTACTCATCAAGTGGCCATGGATATCATACTCCCTCAGGAGGGACAAATCCCATATCTATCACTCACCCCTCAAAAGCCCCATGTGTCAAAGCCACCCAATCATCACCTTTATAACAACCCATGTTTCAGGACTGCGTTTGATGATGTCAAAGTGTGCCCAACGACATGTGTTGAGTGCAGTGATTTCAGGTCTAAGAATCACACTCACCACCATCACTGTGAGTACTGACTGTGACTACCATCTCATGGTTCCATGTGTCAAACTCACGGTGGGTCTGTCCGGTACACTTGTTCTCTAACAAGTACCTATGTGTTTGGTTTGATATCTCTATATCATGACTAATGAGATTCTGTCATCAACCAACACCACAATCTAGTCTTGTGTGTCATTGATGTCTATCTACCTTCCACAATGACATCTGACTAGGGACATAATAAGAATGTACAAACTCTTAGCATCTGTATGATCTCATCGTTCAGGTCCTCAACCTGAAAGCATACATCATTGAGTTCTGTCATTCTTTAGACATTCAATCTGTTCTATCACTATCTCATATGACTGAACCAGAAAGAATTGGAAGCTCGCCTTTGTTGTTTATCAAATCAATCTTAATGTATCCCACCAATCATCCCATAATTGGCTCTCAGGGCATACATACCAACAACTACCTTGTCCCTTACATACTTTTCTCATATCGTTTCCATATTTCATATTTAGAGTTCATATAATATTAATCATTAAACTTAATCTTAACCTTACGTCGTGTTCCTTTACTCCCAATTAAGGATTTCTCATATGAGGCCCCAAAGTTGGGTCTTAGATATCAGTTCCAACTGATTCTTAGCTATTCTAATCTTTCCCATATGTTTCAACATCTTAGTGTATGTACATTCTCACTATGATGTGGGTCTAATTTATCCAGAGTCCACTCTTATCATATTTTTAATAGGAGTCATTAGATCCCAGTAATGCATCCTGCCAGCCGGACCAGGCCGAACCTGCAATCCTGAAGCCAAGAGCTACTTCAGATTAACCAACTCCTATTAATCTCAAACATGTGGAAAGAATATCCACTTAGTAAAAGTTCATTCAAATATCATTTCTAGTCTACTTGATAAAAAGAATGTAATCAATAAATGCTACAACTGCATAGTGTACAACAAATCTTAAAGACCCATATATATTTCAAAATACTGAATATTTGAATTCAAACATATAAGAGCATTTCTATTAATTTCCAATAAAACAACAATATGAAATGAAAGTTCTATCTCATTTTATATTTACGATCTTAATTCATGTTACTTATCTTGTTTCTAACCCTAATATTTCTTGGGTTCCTCACTAGCCCATCCTTCCACTGTATACCTGGACAGGGTATACATGAAAGAATAGACAAAGTAGCTTGATATTGGTTGATCCAAGTACTCAGATACCGGGCCAGGATATCCAAATAATCAAATCCCCAAATCTAACATCATAACATCTCCTATCTGCCACACTTATGACTCTAAGTTACTAACTTAATGGTCCTTGATAACTCAGCCTAAGCTCTGATACCAAAGTTGTTACACCCCGATCTCACAATTTCCACTAATGATGAGATTAGGGCATAAATTGAGGATTTAGCGTAATACAAAGATCACCCTTAACTTTTTCTTCTTTTTGAAACTCTTTGTTTTCTCGCATTGAACCACATAAACTAACTTTACAAGAGAATCAAACTTTTATTTCTCTAATATAATCTCAGCATTTATGATACACATCCATACATTCATTATGTTTCTCACACTTCCATGTACATACGACATGACAATCATTTGCATTCTCTCCTATTAAGGAAACAAACATACAAAACATCATTTACAACTCTCTCTCAGATCTATACAAGGACCTAGAGTGACAGGGACCGACTGAACTTAAGTATACTCAGACTTAACTCTTGTGGCAGATCTACTCTGATGTAATGATATCTTCTTCAAGTCCATGTGATTTCTCTAAAAGTTGTGAGTAGAGGGGTGAGCCTACTCTCTCAGTGAATGAGTACTTCAAAGAAACAATCTAAAGCACTGATATAATTACAGATATACTTTTGAGCAATTGATATCAATTATAACAGCAGTAAGCTTTAAAGAGTTTAATAATTGACAATCATAAATATGGCAGGATACTCTAAATATCCATAAGAGTGAATCAATATATGAAATGCTTGATTGATCATAAAGAGAACTAATAATTCATAAACATATAAAGAATAATTGAATAATTGTACACACTTGTTTGATCTCTCATTCATTTTATTATACCCTGATCATATGCAGTGTACTCTACATATGAAGACTCATAGTGCACTACGATCACACCGTACAAGACTTAGCAGACACACCCGGGAAATGCTAAGTCTGACTACTCTCCTGGTCTGCAACATGGAAAAGGTTCTCTGGCCTAAATTGGACTCCTCCTCTAACCTGAGCACACAGGCGGAGAGTCAAGCCACCTCTTGGATTTTCTGTACTCTAGTGCCACCAGGACTTCTGGTTGATGTTGGACACTGCAAACTATAATTTAAGGAGACTTCCACTAGGGCTTCGTCCCTCGTTCCACCTGAGAGCATATTCTGACCTCTGTATATTAGATGCTGCCAAGGTTAGGTCGTTTCACCCCTAAGACGCATACCTCACATAGGGGTTCTATGGTGTTCATGGCTCATAAGTCTATTATTTTATTATTCCTAGAAAGCTCTTTCTACATTGTACCATTCTCTTACTTATACTTGACTTTGTTATCTCTATTGTGTCGCGTCTACTGATTTGAAGTTATAATACAACATGTATATCATTCTAAACTTGGCATAGCAGTATATTCAAAACACTGTAATATACTGAGTAATCAACATACTATACATGCAGGCAGACTAAAATTCTTAAATAAACAGATTACATGTCCACTTGGTGCATACATGCTAGAATCGTGCAATTTATCATCTTTTTTGGTCGGTTAAAAATCATGTTACTATAAAATTTCCAAAACTTTGGGAAGACATGTGCCCCTATTACAAATAGGGATGAACCATCTTAAAAGAAATCAAAAGAGATCTAAAAACAAATCTCCAGAAAGGAAGAAAGCGCAAGAAGAAACTACATCAGTTACAGGAAAACACAGACCTCTATCAGAACTATGGATCAACCTCCAAATTAACCATCATAACACTAGCAATCAAAACACCTTCAATGTGTGCCATCCTGGAAAACTGAAAGCTGACGATAGTTACTGGAAAAGTCAGCATCTTCAAGAATAGACAAGAGTCATCTTCCGCCACCAATCCAACACAAGAATTCATGATGCAGAAGGAAAGATCATCAAGGGACCTTCCATGAGCTGACCCACGAGTAATGTCCTTGAACTAACCATCCACCTTTCCTCCACTAGAATTAGAACCAGTCCCTGAAAGTGTGGATTCTAGATGAAGGATCAGTCCCTCTTCATCAAACGGCAGCCAGCAGACTTAGTGACCCCTAATGAACACAACTACATCAGGAATCAAAGCCAGAAAAAGAAAATGAGCACCAAGGGTTAGGCAAGCATGAAACTCAGCCCAACTTTTTCCTGGCAGATTTCTTCTTTTTCTTTGACCAGGACAGGTTGAAATCCGTAGAATCAAGGTCACAACACCTAGAATTGGTATCTGCATCATTGGAATTTACCTCCTCCTTAAATAGGTTTCCTTCCTTTCCTGGAAATCAAATGAAAATCCACAACTCTCCTAGATCTTATTGATCTTCCAAGAGTCAGAACCTATATCCTCCTTGCTTCTTCTCGCAATCGCTAGCTCCCAATCAAGGTTGAGACTACCTGCATTGCAAACTGGAGTGCACCCAAACATATCAGGTTCTTTCGGTTGGTTGTAGGTGGCTGTGGATTGGCGGACAAGATGAGCATTGAGGACAATATCAATGATCTGCTATGAGACTAGCTCTCACAGTTTATCATCCTCATCAACATGGTTGAATCCAACATCATCAAGGATCTCAGGTGACACCTTAGATTTCTCCTTAGTGAGCTTGACATTTCCTCGAACAGTTGATTTCCCCATCTTAATCTGCAAGTCTTTAGCAGGCGGCGGCTTCCTGGATTTCATGGGGCAGGACATGCTCCTGTGGCCGAACTTCTTGCAGTTGGAACACGTAATTGGGTGAGCTACTGCCTCGACTTTCAGGAGTTTGGGCATAGAATCGATCTCCACCATCACTATCTTGGGAAGCTTCATGTCTTTGCAGACCTCAACACATACCAGTGCCTCGCCGAGGCACCCTGCAGCAACTGAATGATCCTCAATGTCGACGGGTTTGCCAATAGTGCTGGCAACACAGGCGATGCGCTTGCGGGTCCATGGTAACCCCAGATTCTCAATTTTAAGCCAAACTGGAACCTGCTCGAAAGAAAGAGGTTGAAGAGAGGCACCTGGAATCCACGAATGAACCACTAACAGAGAGACATCCATAAACCAGGGTGCCTCGTTCAGAACACGCTCCCTTTCTTTGTGAGTCAGCATCTTGACAATGAATCCCTTGCGCTCTTCAGCTATCATAGCAATGGGGCCGCTGGGACGCCATTGCGTGTGAATCCAACCCTCGAGTTGACTGTTGTAAGGCTTTCTGCCCACAAACCGGATGGAAAGGAACTCCTCCCAATTAGGGATGGGGCATTCTTGACTTGAAACGGATGCACAACGCACACCATTTCTGTTGGTAGGTTCCACATAATCAATCAATTTGATATCAATCTCTTCCCGATCCTGCCTACGGACCTTGAGCCAGTTTGCAAAATGGGTAGAGGCTGTGGAACCTTCAGGGCTTCTGGGAGGAATCTTCGGGGGGTCGGAGGTGGAAGGCACCGCCTCCTTGCGCGATTGAGTCCTGGGCGACTCCAGGGGAAGGACTAACTGGCCTCCGTCTCCATTTACCTCGGATTGGCAAATCGGAGGAGCCGGTGATGGCTCTGCGGCACTCTGTCCTCTTCCACCTAGCTCGCTAGGTTTTCGCCCACGCCCTCGTCCCCTTCCGCTCCTCCCACGAGCCATCCATGAGTTCAGAAATTTATCATCTTATTACAGTGATAAGAGTTAATTACTTGACATATGAGTAATCGTCAATAGCACCTGCAACTTATCTGTAATTTCTCAAAGAACGTGCATATCAACCCAAATCTTGAGTTGTGCATCTCATAACTCAATTAAGAGTTAATTACTTATCATGACAAGAATTATTAATAATAACTGAGAACATTGATATCACAATACTTGATTCATTGAACACCCTACTCTTAGGGTTTCATTTAATCACAACAAATGCTACAAAGAAAGGTGTAATACATCCATCACGTACTTTTCAAATCTTTACAACACATGATACCTGGGATCTCAATCCCTTATCAGATTACTGGGAATTCTCATCCCTTCACATCATTATCATAATTATTGGATCTGGGTATTCAAACCCTTAGATCATCACATAGCATTGTTACCTCTGTAAAAGGTAACTATTACCTCTACGTCCTTAGACCAAGGTATTCATTTCACTGGTTGTACAAGTATTCTCATGGCTCACAAGGCCATCACACATTTTGTCATCTCTCACTAGGAAACAACTTATTCCCATGGCTCCCATAAAGATTCCATGTGACATAAACATTCACTGAATAAAGACTACTATCATCAAATTATATAAAATTAATATATGTATGAAACCTCAGAACTGAACTGAATTTGGGTTTCCATGCTATTCACTGGGATATCATGCATCAATAATAAAATTGTATAAATAAATTCTATCATGTCAAGAAAATCCCTTCAAATGGATTTTATGATACCTATTCGCAAATATCCAACTTTCCTCGCATCTAGAGTTTCACCCTCTTCACTGAGATACCAAACAAACACTACTCACTTTAAATAAAATCCAAGATAGTATCTGACATATATGTACTATGAATTTAGATAATTAATCTTTCAAAACTAAGGGGATCTAGATAAGCAACTTTCTCTATTTACTTATACAGAAAATTTTCGTCATAGACATATTCCCTATATTTCAGTTTACTCTTATACCCTCTGTGAATACTTAGGGAATTCTCATTAGAATGCATTGTATACATTTCTAATATGATTTTATCATCTGAAATTCATTCAAACAAAGGAAGAATCCATTTCATATCATTTTGTAACAACTTACACTACTACAAAAATAACCTTTGGAGTTGGTTATTTAAGGCCTAAGGTGTGGCGACCATTTCACAAAAATGAGATTAACTAATGTGGAAGCGAATTAATAGCAGTGGAATTACTGAAAATCACTAAAAATTAAAACTTTTTATAAAGAGATCCACAAACTGTAAAACTCTTTCATAAAGAACCAAAGTAAGTTATTTACATTAGGATACACCAGTACATCTCTGTATCATCTCATCTCGAGAGTCATAAACATTAGCGGCCCTGTTAAACTGTACATGAGTAGTATACAAAAATCTCGAGGCATCAAGCCAAAAATCTCAGATATATATCAAACCATCTATTAACTCCTAGGACCTGAGAGTAAAAATACGACACATAGGACTCTCTATAAACAAGACTTGACAGACAGTGTCTCCACCTGAAGATTACGGTTGTCCCTGTTGTTGTTGTTGCTGCTGCTGTTGTTGTTCTGACTGCTGTTGCTACTCACCCACTGATGGGTTTCTCCTTCCTCGGCTTCTACCTAAAAGGTTGAATCCCACGGGGGTGAGACAATTGAAAATTGTCCCAGCGAGAGTTATAACTCTCCGCCAGAAACATTATTATTGCAGATAATAGAATAACACTGAGCAGTAGAATTATAAATATTCAACAGCAGGTAAATCATTGATTAATGTTAAGTAGAGCAGTATTCTCTATGAAATCATTTCAATTATAACTTGATTGAATAGCAAGACATTTAATAAATAAGGAATATGAAGAACATGTATATTATTTATCCATCAAGGAAATAATTAATAATGTATTATCAATCATTGTTTCTCATAGTTCAACCTAAGCAAATATGCTACATGGCTGATTACATTTTACAAACATACTTATGCCCTGAGGAGATGAGGTATACCGCTCATACTCCAACCGACCATTGCGAAATCGAAATTGATACCATAAATAGGTCATCAGAAGAGCCAGATTTCTATGACCTCATCCTCCCCAGTCAGTATGAGGAACAAAATGTAGGACATCTCGTGTCTCTGCTAAAATAGCTTTCCAGGGTATTTATGGCAACTTCACTATTAGAGTTACAGTGGCATGTTGTAGTCTCTTCGCAATCGAGGGATTTCTTGTTTATCTCACATCGATGCGGCATTAACAACGTCATCGGGAGATTTGTGATACATCATCCCGACATATACATATAATGAAGGATTGAGAGATTTGATGTTTATCTAACATCAATTCCTCCATTAGGACATAAGGATATTCATGTCCATAACCCCCACATACTCAAAAGTATGCTCTTCAGGAGTTCCCTTAGGAAAACCTATTTCACCATCACCCAACTACTGACGATGATGGATCTATGGTCAGGGCTCAACATGATATCATTTCACTTGATTATTTAAGTACATTACAACATTCTTTTAGCATCAGGCATGTTTTCATATATAAGCCATTATAACCAATAGATGTAAAAGGTATTATTTTATCAAGTTCATTGCATAACTTTATTAACATTGGGAATTCAATCCCTTATCATCTCATCATCATGATTCAAGAATATGGGTGTTAAAATACTTAGATCAACAAAACTCTTGATACCACTTAAACAGGTATCTTATTGCCATCAAGTCATCTGATAGTGTAAACATTATAATAGCAGTGCATGTATTTCACAAGGCTCATACAGCCTGTCAATCTCTTTTGTTACCTCTCACTAGGCAACATAACATACCATTGCTTACAAAGCTCATTAAGTACTTTCAATAAACAAAGCATCATAGCTCTTACCTGGCTATGTTCAATATCACATAAAACCTGCATGATTAATAGAGATGATAACAGATACATCTATTTCATATCAGCACAATGCAAAACAATGATAACATCACTATTCAAGGGTTTCCCTACTATGCCCTTACTAAGGTTAGGGTTTTCCCTTTTCAATTCAAATAGGGTTAATCATCCCCTTAACTCAATTAGGATTAGTGACTTATCATTTCATTATCCAACCTTAAAGCTTCATGCTATAAGGCATAACCCAAAATTAGGGTTTTACACTTTCATTCACCTTATTTTGAAATTAGGGTTTACTATTCACATCACATCACCCTAGATTATGGTTCATATTCAACATCCCATAATTAGGGTTTTACTATTCATATTACATCACCTTGGTTTTAGGGTTTATGTTCAATAAACCACAATTAGAGTTTACTATTCACCCCAAGTAGGAGTGATCATCAAAGTACCTTGAATTAAGGTTTATCATGTCATCACTATGAATTAATATCATACCATCATCATGTATTAGGATTACTTCCAATAATACCCTCAATTAGGGTTATAATTGATTTAACCTTCATAATTAGGGTTTCATGATCTCACCATCATGGATCATATCCTAATTAGACATCTATTCATAATAAGAGTTACATAATTAACATTTATGTAGGAAGTCCTTTCTCTCTCATCCTTTATAAGATGATACTTGCATCAGCTTTGATTAAGCTAAGTCAGGTCAACATAAAAGGGAATTGACATCATGGGTTATGTCCTCATCACCATGATCATTAATGCTTGATTATTTAAAGGGTACTAATCACCCTGTCTCATTAGGATACACACACTATAATCACCTTTAATTAGATCATGTGTTAGTTAATTGATCAACTTGTCTTTTGACCACTTTAAATACCCATGTGGTTTTAGTCAACTATCCACCAAACAGTCTTAAACATATAGACCCCAAACAGTCTTGCACAAACCTCTGAAACCGTTTAGTAAAGTTGCACACTTGAGACCGTTTAGTAAAGTAGGTGGTGTAGACCGTTTTCCAAAGTTGACTTCTGAGATCATTTGCTAAAGGTGGTGACATGAAACTATTTACTAAAGTAGACCCCCAAAACCGTTTGCTAAAGTAGACTTTTGAAAACGCATGAACCCAAACGGTTTGGGATCGTTTGGTCCCAAACAGTCTTGAGACCGTTTGGTCCAAAATGGTCTTGAGACCGTTTGTACTCAAACAGTCTTGAGACTATTTAGTCTAAACCCCCCTCAAAACCGCAACGACCAAAAAGGGTCTCTACCACTTCAATTGAATTAGGGTTTCCAATGTTGGTTCCTTCAACCATTGAATACAGGTAACCAATCATCAATTGGACTTATCATCATACTTCAATTGAGTTAATTAGGTCAAACTTCAACTAATTTGACCCTCAATTGGTCATCAAATAGGGCTTGAATCAATTGGATTAGGGTTTGGAATCGATGACCCTTCAACATTAATCAATGTGACTCTAATTGATTTGAAACCATTGAACCATCATCCAAGTTGGACATGACCTGACCCCAAAATGTCTTGAGGTCGTTTGGATGACCTCCAAACGGTCTTCAGACCATTTTACCAAATCAACATCAAAAACAAAGTCAACCAATTAGGGTTTGTCTCATTAGATTGATCACTAAGTCAACAATTGAATATACTTCAACCTAATAGCTTTAGATCTTCAAACACTTAACCATAGTTAACCCTAGACCTCCAGACGGTCTTGGGTTACCCCCAAACGGTCTTGGTATTGTTTGTATATTCTCCAAATGGTCTTCAGACCGTTTTCCCATCACTTCATAATCAACCATGTCATTCATTTAGGGTTTGGATCCTAGGATTAGTCACCAAATCAGCAATTGATTATACATCAACTTGATACCTTTGGATCTTCAATTGGTCAACCATGCTTAACCCTCGACCTCCAAATGGTCTTGGGTGATCACCAAATGGTCTTGAGACCGTTTGGGTGATCCCCAAATGGTTTTGAAACCGTTTGGGACACTCAACCCAAGTTTCAAACTTATTCAATTATCAAATCAGCACCTAACCCGATTAGGGTTTTGGTGATTGTTGGTCCTTCAACTAGTGAACCAATTGAAGTTAATTAATAATTATTGATGGAGAATTGACCTACATTATTCTCAACAGGTCTCCAAATGGTCAACGCTTCGTCAAAGCCACCAAACGGTCTTGGATTGTTTGCTTCTATGCAGTTTAGTGAAACAGTTTGCATTCAAACGGTTTGAAACCGTTTGCTCCCAAACAGTTTGGGAAACCGTTTGAGAAAAAAAAGCAAACCGTATGGTAAAGTAACTTTTTGGATAATCATCTTCTTCCTTTGTGTATCCAAGAACAGTTGATGTTCTTCATAGAAGTTTTAGCAAGAATTAAAAATAGTACTAATGGAAGAAAGTAGCCAACGATTATTAAAGGAATGGATGCATTAGCAATGCTTAAGGGTTAGAGTTACAAAACCCACCTCTAGAACTGATCTCAAACTCCAAGATCCACGGCTTTAATGGTGGGTTGAGCTCCAGCAGTTGTCTAAGGTCCGTCCTTCAACTTTTGGATGAACAAACTTGCTAGAAATGGAAACCAAGTGAAGAAAACCATGAATCAAGCCTTGTTTTAGGGTTTCCACCATGGATCCGAGGTAGGAGATGATCAAATCTTACCAAGCTGGTTATGGTCGTCCTTCCTCTATTTCTGAGCTTTTACTTGGTCAGCCAAAGCAAGTGATGAGAAAAGAAACTAAGGAAATGATCCTTGAGTATGTTGGAAAAAGATATACATAAAGGATATGTATATGGGTTTTCAAGGAAATAGAAAAAGAGAGTTTTCTTCTTTAATTCCAACTAATTTCCACCAAATCTTCCTCCATTCCTTGGCCACGTAGCCACCTTCTATATCCAAGAAAAGCCTCTCCATTATCCAAGGATTAATGGAAAAGAAACTAAACACCTTAAAGAGTTGTATATTAATATCCATCCTTTAGTGGATAATACTTAATATTATACCTAATGTGAGTGGTGTCTACTCAACCAAGATCTTTTTGTGCTCAAACATGTCACAAGATCGTACAAACTATTGCAAACACATCCTTCAACTTTTAGTTGAAGGGCTCCTCAATTAATTTATTTCTTTTTGCATTAAGTTATATTAAATAGCCATTTGTGCTTAAATCTTGATTATCTTAATGTCAAGATTCTCTCTCCTCCATAAAAATCCAAATGAGGCACCCCTCTCATTTTCTTTACTCCACTTGATGCCAAGAAACATGTAATACCCTCTAGAGGTGGTATTTTGCATATTGATCCTTAGGTTTTGGGTAAATTGCATATTACACCAAAACTAGGTTTTAATGCACAAGGATTGCTCTACAAGTTTTATCTTGATGCCCAAGCTTGTAGAAACCATATTACTACATCATATTCATTCTTATGATGTATCAACATTAGAGGAACATCTTATTATGTAAAATTTGCAAGTTAACCCCTCTACTTGGGTAATTTGCACTTTAGTCCAAAATTAACAAAATAAAGTTTCAACATTATTAAAAAAGGACTGATATTGCAATATAAGTTCCTCAAAAGCCTTAATTACATTTCAAAAGATAAGAACAAACATCTAATCAACTTTATTAGGCAAAACACCTAGGGTTAGTGCATAACCCATGTCAGGGATGTTACAAATTATCCACCTCTTACAAGAATTTCGTCCCCGAAATCATCAACAAAACATATTAAGAGAAAAGAGTAGGGTATTTTCTCCTCATCTCTTTCTCTAGTTCCCACGTAGCTTCTTCAACGCCACGGTGATTCTAGAGGACTTTCAACAGACTGATGTCTTTCTTTTTCAGCTTCTTGATCCTTCTATCAAGAATCAACATATGTCCTTCAACATAGGATATATCATCATTCAATTATACTTCCATAGGCTGCAGAACTGATTCAATATCAGGATGACATTTCCTTAACATGGAAATGTGGAACACTGGGTGCAACTTTTGCAACTCAGGTGGTAACTCTAACTTATAAGCTACATTTCCAATCCGTTCAATGACTGGATAAGGCCCCATAAACCTAGGAGCTAACTTTCCCTCCAAATCTAAGAACTCCCTTCCAAGGTGAGACCTTGAGGTACACTCTGTCTCCAACCTAGAACTCTAAAGGTCTACGATGCTTATCAACGTAAGATTTCTACCTATCCTGTGCAGTCTTTAACTGCTGTTGTATTATTTTAATCTTCTCGGTGGTCTGTTGCACAAGATCAGGACCTAGAAGTTGATATTCACCAGTTTCATACCAACATAGGGGAGATCTACAATGCCTACCATACAATGCTTCATAAGGTGCCATGTCAATGCTATGTTGATAGCTATTGTTGTAGGCAAACTCTATCAAGCTTAGATGTAGA
Organism: Alisma plantago-aquatica; assembly: GCA_963693085.1. Lineage (NCBI taxonomy): Eukaryota > Viridiplantae > Streptophyta > Magnoliopsida > Alismatales > Alismataceae > Alisma > Alisma plantago-aquatica. Next base: position 486,140,055 of record OY856415.1, read on the forward strand.
TCCCAACTTCCTGTAAACTGGGGGACACATGCTCTAAGGAAGTCCTCCAAGGTTTGTATAGTCTTTTCTGACTGTCCATCAGTCTGAGGATGAAAGTTTGTACTAAACCTTAACTGTGTGCCTAAGGCTTTATGAAGTCGCTCCCAAAAATGACTCGTAAACTGGGGACCTCTGTCAGAAACAATGGTAACTGGGACCCCATGTAGCCGTACTATCTCATCTACATATAACTGTGCCAGTCTCTCTGTAGAATAGGTTGTTTTGACAGGTAAGAAATGTGTTGTCTTTGTCAACCTATCAACTATTACCTAGATGGAATCATGTCCTTTGGCTGTTTTGGGCAAACCAACCACAAAATCCATGGTCACATGATCCTACTTCCATTGTGGTATGGGTAAAGGTTGTAGTGTTCCTACAGGTTTCTGGTGTTTCTCTTTAACTTGCTGACACACAGGACACCGCATAACGAACTCAGCAACATCCTTTTTCAAACCAGGCCATCAATACATATCTTTCAAGTTACGATACATCTTGGTGCTTCCTAGATGCATAGCATACATTGAAGAATGAGCTTCTTCCAGGACTAACTTTCTTAAGTTATTCACATCAAGCACTATCATCCTATCATGATAACAAGCTACGTGATCATCTGAGTCATTGAAACTATCTCATTTCTCACTACCATACTCTGACCTAATCTGTTGAACTACAACATCAGCTTGATGTGCCTCCTTAATCTGCTATCTCAGAGTAGGTTTTATGTGCATCTCAACCAACAACCCAGATAAACATGATACTTTTAACTGTATATTGTCTTGCCTTAAGGAGATAAGCATATCCCTCCTAGAGCACACCAAAGAATTCAACTGTGCTTTATCTAAGGCTTGTGTTGCTAATTTCCTACTCAAAGCATCAACAACTACATTGGCCTTTCCTGGATGGTAATCAATTGTACAATCGTAGTCCTTGATTAATTCCATCCAGTGGTGTTGCCTCATATTAAGCTCGTGTTGAGAAAAGATATACTTTAGGTTCTTATGGTCTGTGAAAATCTGGAATGTTTCTCCATAGAGATAATGTCTCCAGATCTTTAGGGCATGGACTACATCAGCTAGTTCTAGATCATGTGTCAGATAATTCTCCTTGTGTTTCTTAAGCTGTCGGGAGGCAAAAGAAATCACTTTTGTTTATCCTACATTAACACACATCCTAGTCCATTCTTAGAGGCATCACAGAAAACTATATATCCTTTCCCTGCTCAGGTAATACCAGCACTGGTGCACTAGTCAACCTCTCCTTCAACAACTGGAAAGATTGTTGACACTTGTCACTCTAGGTAAAAGGAACATCTTTCCTTGTCAACTTAGTCAAGGGTAAAGCTATAAAACTGAAGTTCTTAATGAACCTCTGGTAATAGCCTGCCAACCCTAAGAAACTATGGATTTCCGTTGGTGTCTTCAGCTGCTCCCATTGCAGGACAAATTCTACCTTTTTAGGGTCAACACGTATACCTGAAGAAGATATTACGTGTCCAAGAAAAGAAACTTCTGGTAACCAAAACTCACACTTGCTAAACTTAGCATATAACTTATGCTCTCTTAGTAAAGTTAGAGCCTGACAAAGATGCTGCTCATGTTGTTGAGCATCTCTACTGTAGATCAAGATGTCATCTATGAAGACGACAACACACTGATCAAGAAAAGGTTGAAAGATTCTATTCATGAGTTCCATAAATGCAGTTGGTGCATTAGTTAGTCCAAATGGCATAACTGTGAACTCATAGTGACCATACCTTGTCCTAAAAGTAGACTTAGGTATGTCACCCTCCTTAATACACAGCTGGTGATATCCTGACCCCAAATCTATCTTTGAGAAGACAGTTTCACCACGCAACTGGTCAAAGAGATCATCAATCCTCGGCAAAGGATACTTATTCTTTCTTGTTACTTTATTTAACTACCTGTAATCAATGCATAACCGCATCGATCCATCCTTCTTCTTAACAAAGAGGACCAGAGCACCCCAGGGTGAAGTGTTTGGTCAGATGAAACCCTTCTCAAGCAACTCTTGTAGCTGTTTCTTGAGTTATGCCATCTCAGCAGGCGCCATCCTATACGGTGTTTGTGCTATTGGTTGCGTGCCCAAAATTAAATTAGTCTCAAAATCAATCTCTCGGGGTGGAGGTACACCTGGAACTTCTTCAGGAAATACATCTTCAAATTCCCTGACTATAGAAACTTCAATAGGATTATAACTCTCCATGGTGGTATCTACCACATGGGCCAAGAATGTATAACATCCTTGCCTCATCATCTTCTCAACTACCATAGCTGACACAAGATAGGTTGGAAGAATCTTTCTATCTCCCTAAAAGATCCATGTGTCACTATTGTCTGTGAACACAGCTTGCTTGGACTCACAATCCAAGACAACCTTATACCTTTCTACGGTATCCATCCCAAGGATTATATCAAACCCGTGCATCTCAAGTGGTATAAGATCCAATTGAATGTGATGCTCAGAAAAGAAAAGGATGCAGCGAGAACACACCTCCCGTAACACGGCAGATCCCATCAAATGAGTTTCTAACAATAGACTGTCTGCTCTATGACTTGTAGTCATATTACAGTCAAGAATCACTCTTCGAGTGATAAAGGAATGCGTAGCACCCAGATCAATTAAAACAAATACAATGCAGAATGTAGACATATCAGGATAAAATAACTTCATCTGACATGTCACAACCCGAGGGTTGATTACTGCATCAGGTGGATTCATTGCATAGAATCTCGTCGTTTCTTGTGGTTGATTCAGTGCTCGATGACTAGGTGTCGATGATCTAGCTTGGGATGCTTGTCCACGTCCTCTAGCTCCACCTGGAAACTATCTCCTCTGAGAACCTTGCTGGTTCTGCCTCTGGGGTTGAGTCACACTTGCCTCTCTGGCTCTGTAATCCTTCATCAGATGCCCCACCTTTCCACATATGTAACAGCTTATGATCCCTTGTTGCGGTCTGGTTGGTCCTGTAACTGACACTGATGATGAGTTGTAAGCTCCTTCTGGTGGTAAACTTCGTCCTCTACCCCTATTTGACGTCCATTGCATCTGGGTACTGAATCTAGGTGGTAGTATAGGTACGGAAAACCTTAGTTTCTTGAAACCTTTGGATGAGGATCCTTGAAACTGGGGGTACATCTTCTTGTTCTTAGTATGTCGCTTCTCCGTCACAGACCTCTCTATCCTCCTGATGGAATCCAAAAAAGTAGAAAATCTTTCCCTATTCTCCAGAGCAGACACAAGGGTGGTCAACTCAACGTTTAACCCTTTCTCAAAATGTCGAATCCGCTCTTCATCAGTGGTTTCCATATGCAGAAAGAACTGTAGAAACTTAGCCTCATACTCGCTAATTTTCATTGGTCCTTGTCTTAACCTCTCAAACTGGGAGATTTTCTCATCCAAGAACGTCTTAGGAAAGTATCTGTTGACAAATTCTCGTCGAAATAATTCCCATTCGATCTCCAAACTTGGCCTTTTCCCTTCCTCTATGGTCCACCAGTGAACAACACTCCCCTTGAGAAGATACACAACATGTCTAACCTTATCTGCTTCTGGGATGTTCATGATTCTAAAGGCCTTCTCTAGTTTAGTTAGCCACAAGTCAGCATCTGCTGGGTCAGCTGTTCCAGCATATTCTGTGGCTCTAACCCGGCGTAGTCGTTCAAACGTCTTGCCAGCTCCTTGTCCTTCTGGATGGGTAGGTGCCCTAGGTACAGGTATAGGCATCCTATCAGTCATGTGTGTCATGGCAGTCATGAACTGCCCAAACATGGCTTGGAAGGTTGGGTTCCCCATGTCAGCTGGGTTGAACTGGGGTGGTTCAGGCATAGGTTCCTCCCTTTCTTGGTTTCTTGCACCTCCTCCGGGTGCAGTGACACTACTCTCTGCAACATGTTCCTCGTATGATCCAGACATCTTTAGTTTTCTCTTCTCCTCCTATATGAGCAGAAGATACTATCAGATATACTGGAAGACACTAGAACAGACTCAACAACCCTAGTCCTATGACTCTATAGACTCAGTGAACCTAGAGCTCTGATACCACTAAATTGTGGCGACTGTTTCACAAAAACAAGATTAACTAATGCGGAAGCGAATTAATAGCAGCGAAATTACTGAAAATCACTAAAAATTAAAACTTTTTATAAAGAGATCCACAAACTGTAAAACTCTTTCATAAAGAACCAAAGTAAGTTATTTACATTTTGATACACCATTACATATCTATATCATCTCATATCGAGAGTCATAAACATTAGCTTCCCTATTAAACTGTACATGAGCAGTATACACAAATCTCGAGGCATCAAGCCAAAAATCTTAGATCTATATCAAACCATCTATTAACTCCAAGGACCTGAGAGTACAGAGACAACACATAGGACTCACTATAAACAAGACTTGACAGATAGTGTCTCCACCTGAAGATCATTGTTGTCCCTGTTGTTACTGCTGCTGTTGTTGTGACTGTTGTTGCTGCTCACCCACCGATGGGTTTCTCCTTCCTCAGCGTCAACCTAAAAAGTTGAATCCCACGGGGGTGAGACAATTGAAAATTGTCCCAGCGAGAGTTATAACTCTCGGCCAGAAACATTGTTATTACAGATAATAGAATAACACTAAGCAGTAGAATTATAAATATTCAACAGCAGGTAAATCACTGATTAATATTAAGTAGAGCAGTATTCTCTATGCAATCATTTCAATTACAACTTGATTGAATAGCAAGACATTTAATCAATAAGGAATATGAAGAACATGTATATTATTTATCCATCAAGGACATAATTAACAATGTATTATCAATCATTGTTTCTCGTAGTTCAACCTAAGCAAATATGCTACACGGATGATTACATTTTACAAACATACTTATGCCATGAGGAGATGAGGTATACTGCTCATACTCCAACTGACCATTGCAAAATCGAAATCGGTACCATAAATAGGTCATTAGAAGAGTCAGGTTTCTATGACCTCATCCTCCCCAGTCAGTGTGAGGAACAACATGCAAGACATCTCATGTCTCTGCTAAAATAGCTTTCCAGGGTATTTATGGCAACTTCGCTATTAGAGTTACAGTGGCATGATGTACTCTCTTCACAATCGAGGGATTTCTTGTTTATCTCACATCGATGCAACATTAACAACGTCATCAGGAGATTTTTGATACATCATCCCGACACATACATATAATGAAGGATTGAGAGATTTGATGTTTATCTCACATCAATTTCTCCATTAGGATGTAAGGATATTCGCATCCATAACCCCCACATACTCAAAAGTATGCTCTCCAGGAGTTCCCTTAGGAAAACCTATTTCACCATCACCCAACTACTGACGATGATGGATCTATGGTCAGGGCTCTACATGATATCATTTCACTTGATTATTTAAGTACATTACAACATTCTTTTAGCATCATGCAAGTTTTCATACATAAGCCATTATAACCAATAGTTGTAAGGAAAAGGTACTATTTTATCAAGTTCATTTCATAGATTTATTAACATTGGGAATTCAATCCCTTATCATCTCATCATCATGATTCAAGATTATGGGTGTTAAAATCCTTAGATCAACAAATCTCTTGATACCACTTAAACAGGTATCTTATTGCCATCAAGTCATCTGACAATGTAAACATGATAATAGCAGTGCAGGTATTTCACAAGGCTCATACAGCCTATTAATCTCTTTTTTTACCTCTCACTAGGCAACATAACATACCATTGCTTACAAAGCTCATTAAGTACTTTCAATAAACAAAATATCATAGATCTTACCTGGCTATGTTCAATATCACATAAAACATGCATGATTAATACAGATGATAACAAATACATCTATTTCATATCAGCACAATGCAAAACAATGATAACATCACTATTCAAGGGTTGCCCTACTATGCCCTTACTAAGGTTTGGGTTTTCCTTTTTTCAATTCGAATAGGGTTAATCATCCCCTTAACTCAATTAGGATTAGTGACTTATCATTTCATTATCCAATCTTAAAGCTTCATGCTATAAGGCATAACCCAGAATTAGGGTTTTACACTTTCATTCACCTTATTTTGAAATTAGGGTTTACTATTCACATCACATCACCCTAGATTAGGGTTCATATTAAACATCCCATAATTAGGGTTTTACTATTCATATTACATCACCTTGGTTTTAGGGTTTATGTTCAATAAACCACAATTAGGGTTTACTATTCACCCCAAGTAGGAGTGATCATCAAAGTACCTTGAATTAAGGTTTATCATGTCATCACTATGAATTAAGATCATACCATAATCATGTATTAGGATTACTTCCAATAATACCCTCAATTAGGGTTATAATTCATTTAACCTTCATAATTAGGGTTTCATGATCTCACCATCATGGATCATATCCTAATTCGAAATCTATTCATAATAAGATTCCATTACATAATTAACATTTATGTAGGAAGTCCTTTCTCTCTCATCCTTTATAGGATGATACTTGCATCAGCTTTGATTAAGCTAAGTCATGTCAACATAAAAGGGAATTGACATCATGGGTTATGTCCTCATCACCATGATCATTAATGCTTGATTATTTAAAGGGTACTATTCACCCTATCTCATTAGGATACACAAACTATAATCACCTTTAATTAGATCATGTGTTAGTTAATTGATCAACTTGTCTTTTGACCACTTTAAATACCCATGCGGTTTTAGTCAACTATCCACCAAACAGTCTTGAACATATAGACCCCGAACAGTCTTGTACAAACCTCTGAAACCATTTAGTAAAGTTGCACACTTGAGACCGTTTAGTAAAGTAGGTGGTGTAGACCGTTTGCCAAAGTTGACTTCTGAGATCGTTTGCTAAAGGTGGTGACATGAAACTATTTACTAAATTAGACCCCTAAAACCGTTTGCTAAAGTAGACTTTTGAAAATGCATGAACCCAAATGGTTTGGGATCGTTTGGTCCCAAATGGTCTTGAGACCGTTTGGTCCAAACCCCCCTCAAAACCGCAAGGACCAAAAAGGGTCTCAACCACTTCAATTGAATTAGGGTTTCCAATGTTGGTTCCTTCAACCATTGAATACATGTAACCAATCATCAATTGGACTTATCATCATACTTCAATTGAGTTAATTAGGTCAACCTTCAACTGATTTGACCCTCAATTGACCCTCAATTGGTCATCAAATAGGGCTTGAATCAATTGGATTAGGGTTTGGAATCGATGACCCTTCAACATTAATCAATGTGAGTCTAATTGATTTGAAACCATTGAACCATCATCCAAGTTGGACATGACCTGACCCCAAACGGTATTGAGGTCATTTGGATGACCTCCAAACGGTCTTGAGATGGTTTTCCCAAGTCAACATCAAAACCAAGTCAACCAATTAGGGTTTGTCTCATTAGATTGATCACTAAGTCAACAATTGAATATACTTCAACCTAATACATTTAGATCTTCAAACACTTAACCATAGTTAACCCTAGACCTCCAAACGGTCTTGGGATCATTTGGATATTCTCCAGACGGTCTTGAGACCGTTTTCCCATCACTTCATAATCAACCATGTCATTCATTTAGGGTTTGGATCCTAGGATTAGTCACCAAATCAGCAATTGATTATACATCAACTTCATACCTTTAGATCTTCAATTGGTCAACCATGCTTAACCCTAGACCTCCAAACGGTCTTGGGTGATCACCAAATGGTCTTGAGACAATTTGGGTGATCCCCAAACGGTTTTGAAACTGTTTGGGTCACTCAACCCAAGTTTCAAACTTATTCAATTATCAAATCAGCACCTAACCCGATTAGGGTTTTGGTGATTGGTGGTCCTTCAACTAGTGAACCAATTGAAGTTAATTAACAATTATTGATGGAGAATTGACCTACATTATTCTCAACAGGTCTCCAAATGGTAAATGCTGGGTCAAAGCCACCAAACGGTCTTGGACCGTTTGCTTCTATGCGGTTTAGTGAAACCATTTGCATTCAAACGATTTGAAACCATTTGCTCCCAAACAGTTTGGGAAATCGTTTGAGCAACAAGAGCAAACCGTTTGGTAAAGTAACTTTTTGGATAATCATCTTCTTCCTTTGTGTATCCAAGAATAGTTGTTGTTCTTCATGGAAGTTTTAGCAAGAACTAAAAAGAGTACTAAAGGAAGAATGTAGCCAACGATTATTAAAGGAATGGATGCATTAGCAATGTTTAAGGGTTAGAGTTATAAAACCCACCTCTAGAACTGATCTCAAGCTCCAAGCACCACGGCTTTAATGGTGGATTGAGCTCCAGCAGTTGTCCATGGTCCGTCCTTCAACTTTTGGATGAACAAACTTGCTAGAAATGGAAACGAAGTGAAGAAAACCATGAATCAAGCCTTGTTTTAGGGTTTCCACCATGGATCCGAGGTAGGAGATGATCAAATCTTACCAAGCTGGTTATGGTCGTCCTTCCTCTACTCCTGAGCTTTTCCTTGGTCGGCCAAAGCAAGTGATGAGAAAAAAAACTAAGGAATTGATCCTTGAGTATGTTGGAAAAGGATATACATAAAGGATATGTATATGGGTTTTCAAGGAAATAGAAAAAGAGAGTTTTCTTCTTTAATTCCAACTAATTTTCACCAAATATTCCTCCATTACTTGGCCACATAGCCACCTTCTATATCCAAGAAAGCCTCTCCATTATCCAAGGATTACTAGAAAAGAAACTAAACACCTTAAAGAGTTGTTTATTAATATCCATCATTTAGTGGATAATACTTAATATTATACCTAATGTGAGTGGTGTCTACTCAACCAAGATCTTTTTGTGCTCAAACATGGCACAAGCTCGTAGAAACTATTGCAAACACATCCTTCAACTTTTAGTTGAAGGGCTCCTCAATTAATTCATTTCTTTTTGCATTAAGTTATATTAAAGAGCCATTTGTGCTTAAATATTGATTATCTAAATGTCAAGATTCTCTCTCCTCCATAAAAATCCAAATGAGGCTCCCATCTCATTTTATTTACTCCATTCGATGCCAAGAAACATGAGAGACCCTCTAAAGGTGGTATTTTGCATATTGAACCCTAGGTTTTGGGTAAATTGCATATTACACCAAAACTAGGTTTTAATGCACAAGGATTGCTCTACAGGCTTTATCTTGATGCCCAAGCTTGTGGAAACCATATTACTACATCATATTAATTCTTATGATTTATCAACATTAGAGGAACATCTTATTATGTGAAATTTGCAAGTTAACCCCTCTACTTGGGTAATTTGCACTTTAGTCCAAAATTAACAAAACAAAGTTTCAACATTATTAAAAAAGGACTGATATTGCAATATAAGTTCCTAAAGAGACTTAATCACATTTCAAAAGATAAGAACAAACATATAATCAACTTTATTAGGCAAAACACCTAGGGTTAGTACATAACCCAGGTCAGGGATGTTACATAAGGTGTCAGTTTCCAAGCGACACCCAAGTGGGTGCCTCTTTAAGTCGACATCTTCAGCATCGGTCCCTCAACCGACGCCATAAACCTTCCCTCCACCAAAAATGTGCCAGCAAGGGGACTATCGGTGTCGGTTCTTATAGAAAACTGACATGATAACCTTATTAAAAACGTCGATTATTAAGTAACAACCAACACCATACCCCTTCCCGCCACCAAAAATGCACCAGGAAGGGCATCATCAACCTCGATTTTATATAGGGAACCAACGTCATATCCACAACCACAACGACTGTGCTACCCAGCACGACCGTGCTACCTGGCCAGAATCTACTAATAACAGACACCATCAGTGTCGGTTTGTATACTAATAACCGACGCCATATCCCCTACCACCATGGCTGTGCTACCCAGCACAGCCGTGGTACCTGTCCGCAATAGGCGTCAGGTTATAGATAACCGACGCCAGAAGGCGATAAAGATGTCGGTTTTACACTAACAACCGACGCCTATGTGTTTTTTGTCGGTTTTACACAAATAACTGACGCCGATGTTCTGATTTTTTTTTTCTTATCAGTTTGCAGGCCTATTGTATGGCTGGTCAGCAATATGCAGAACCTACAGTTCAGTTCTGAACTGTAGGTTTACAACATCCATTGATATCAGCCAACAACATGCTACAAACTTGCAAAATTAATAAGATAGACAATATTATATATTTATCATGTGATTCACACTCATGTATAAGCAGATTTAATTCATATTATTTTTCATCACACTCATGTAGAAACCAGTAGTTCCATTTCAAATTTCCTCCATTTTCACACACATTTAGCTACCTACAGTTCCATTCATTTCATCTCTTTTCACATTCAGACACATGTAGAAACATTCATGTATTAATCATTTTCACATTCATACATATGGAAATTCATAAAAAGTCATTCACATCCACACAAAAATAATTATGAGAACAAAGTTTAGAAATATCATTATTTATTCATCATCGTCATTATCCCAATTATATTTAAAAATTTCCACTACTTGTAGGGCTTCTACCCATGGTTCTCTTACATCATTTAACTCATCCATCGTATAGGGAGTATGTACATCTAATAACTTTTCACCTATAGTGAAGTCAGTTTTAAACACCTGCAAAGAGAATGATGTATATATATAATTAATAATATATAATAACATTGATATATTTCATATTATCTAAGGAGACTACATATAATACCTAATGTATGGTATCGATTTCTATTGCGGCATGTTCGATAATTATGCTCATAAATCACATCACATAGTATCAACATGCCCAACCATTGTCTTGTGTAGCACACTATAAATTGAAACAAACAAAATATTCAAAAATACAAATAAGTATAGTTCACATAAATAATATATACATTGGAGTCAGGAAATTACTTTCACATTCTGCCAAGTTAGTGGTTGGTTGTTTTTCTTAGGGATCTTTCCTCCAGCTTTGGCATACTCTTGTAAACCCCTACATGTTAATGTAATACATTAAATTGCATAATTAAATAGTAATGTAGTAACAGATGTTAACAGATCTAGATATAAAAATATGAAATATTTCTCACGGGAATAATGGCTTTTTCATTGTGTGTCCATATATATTCAATTCCTTCCCCATAGGATCTAGATAATAGACAGTGAACGTCTTGGGGACAATAACTAGTAACTCCCAATGCTTACCACTAGAGGTAAGAAAGTTATAAATTAATAACTCAAAACACTACTACAGAAATGGCTTATAAAACCACTTTTCAAGGTGTCAGTTGTTTACAAAAACTGACACCTAATGTCTACAGTGTCGGTTGATAACATAAACTGACATCCAATCTGCTTAGGGAGCCCAGACACGGGTACCGCTTTTAATAGGTGTCAGTTAATTAATAAACAACTGACACCTAAACTCAACCGCCAAACCCAAAATTCCAGCGAAAACATTGGCTCCAAAATTTTACATATGGCGTCGGTTCATAACTAAATAACCGACACTATAGGTTTAGTTGTCGGTTTTTTTAAATAACTGACACTTAGTATAGGTGTCGGTTCATAACTAAATAACCGACACTATAGGTTTAGGTGTCGGTTTTTTTAAATAACCGACACTTATTGTCAACTTAATAGCTCACCAGCCCGACCGATTCTTCCCCTTTCCCTGTTTCATTCCCGATTGCAGCTAGTTAGCTTCGGCAATTTTTGCTCGCCCCCGCTGCTCCGCCGCCGCCGCTCCCTGCCATCCGTGCTGCCGTCGCCGCTCGGTGCTGCCGCCGCTCGGTGCTGCCTCCAGCTAAAGCTTCCGCTCGGTGCCATCTCCGCTCGGTGTTGCCGCCGCTCTGCTCCGCCAGCAAGGTAACCCTTTTCTCCTCCGCCTTGCTTTTCCCTGACGGCCACCACTTTCACCCAATCCCCAGCGGCAGCACCAACATCCACACCGCCATCCACCTCCCCAGTGCCAGCAGCTGCTCCCGCACCAGACACCACCACCCCACCCCCAACCGCCTCTACCCTAGCCCCAACCCCAACCATCGCGGTGCCGCTGGACCTTCCTCCGCCCTTCTTCTTCCTCTACCTCACCCTAGCAGTGCCTGACCTATAGAGCAGCGCCAGCGGCCAGAAGTAGCAGCTGCAGCTGTAGCGACGCCGTCCAGGAGTAGCTGGGAATGACCAACACTACCAAATGCCGCCCTTGACTCCGACTAAGAGCCCTAAACTTGATTCCGCAGCCCCCTCAGCCACGAGCAGCACCTAGCTGCGTTTCTAGCTGAGCCCTTTCCACCTGTGCATGAAGTAGGTCTGAACCAGGGGTAGTTCTGCCCGGGAAACACCACGAAAATCACAGCCTTGAGTTCGGACTTTGGGCCCAGACCCGAATCTACTTATTTGTATTTTTCATCTACTTATTTGTGCCTCATGCTATTCTGAATTAAGTGTATATTTACTTCATAATTAAATGTTTAAGTAAGTTATAGATATCTTGATGATGAACTGTAATGCACACATGTGACATGCTTGGAATGTAAATGAGGAACTGTAATGCACACATGTTTAACTTGTTTCATTGTTGAGTATATTGAGAATCATAATCACCCTTCTTTTGCTTAATGATGAACTGTAATGCACACATGTGACATGCTTGGAATGTAAATGATGATTTTTTCCCTAAATTGCCAATCATGCTTTTAAAGACATCAATAATCACCCTAACTTGAAGAACTAGGATTTTAGGTATAAGAATGACAACACATTATTTGTTGGCCTAGAAACCCATCCAAGATTTACTCATTAGGAGTAAATCTTGGATAGTCCCCGGTTTGGGACTGTTCTTGAACACCTAATCTCGCTTAGGATGTAAGTGTATATAATGTGTGTTGGGTTTTCAAGAAAATTTCCGCAACATTTCCCCGTTTGTTCTCTAAGTACATATGTACTTGGAGAACAGTGGGGAAATGCTGCCGAAATTTTCTCGAAAACCCAATACACATTATACACTTACTATTGAGATTAGGTGTTCAAGAATGGGATAGGTGGTACACATTTATTATATATAAGAATGACATCACATGTATTTGTTGGCCTAATCTTGTCCTAATATATACTTGTTTTTCTCTTTGATCATAGAATGGATACTTTACAATTTGAATTACTTTACAATGTGAGATTTACAATTTGAATTACTTTACAATGTGAGCTTTACACTTTGAATTACTTTACAATGTGAACTTTACAATTTGAATTACTTTACAATGTGAGCTTTACACTTTGAATTACTACTTTACAATGTGAACTTTACAATTTGAATGTGAATTTGCAGATGGCTGACCATTCTCCTGATGACCGTGCTGATGACTACCGTGAGGGTGAGGACATCAATGTGCCGCCTCACAATGTAAGTTTTAAAAATATATCATATATTTATATCTATATGTCCATTTATAGTTATATCTTGTAAATGTGAATTATTTTGTCAAATTTAGGTTGATGATGCACAGGTACCAGCTGAAGCACTTGAGGCACTTGATCAACCACACCAAAAGTTGACAAGAGAAGGGGCATCACTATGATGAAGAAGTTAATTTCGCAAAAGGGCAATGGACCCAAACTTGTTGTGGATTTCGATAATGCAGGAAATGCATGTGGTGTGAATCGCAATTCATTTATTTCATATCTTGGGTTTGTTACTCGTAGCCATTGCGGTTGTCGCTTAGATTCTTGGCATAAAGTTTCTAAGGAGAAGAAAGATTTAATATGGAGGGATTTATGCGTGAGTTATTATTAATTTGCAATTCTATTTTGTAGATTACTAAATTTTTGGATACTAGTTAATAGCAATTCTACTTTGCAGAGTATATTTGAATTGGATGAAAAGCTGCATCGTAAATGTGTGATGCAACGTTGTGGGAGAGTCCTAAGGAACTATAGGACAAATCTCACCAGAGAATACATAAAAGAAGCCGACAAGAGGAAGAAGACAGCCACTGAACAGTGGAACTTCCTAGACAAAGAAGAATGGGACGCGTTTGTCACTTCAAGACAAACTGATGAATTCAAGGTATTAGGCATCAATCTCATTAATTAATATATGTTGTATTCACTTATTCAATATTAACATTTAGTGTTACTAACCAAATCATTAATTTGCATACTAACTAGGCCCTCAGTGAGGCACAAAGATCAAGGCGTGCACTTAATGTGCATGACCACACAATGGGTCCAAAGGGGTATGTAGGCGTTCACCAAAGACTACAGGCTGAGGCTACTGCTGCTCAGTCTGCTGCTACTCAGGAGTCCTCTACTATAGGTAGCACACCTCTGCCTCGCCATGATGTCTGGATAGCTGGGAGGCAAAATAAGAAGGGAGAAATACCTAAGGCCGCAACTGCTGAGGCGGCTGCAAAAATGGTAAAATACAACTCTTACAACAATCATTCGAATATTGATTATTTGTGTTGTTTACTTAAGTACAAATTTTTGTTTTGGCGATTAGCGGGAGCTGCACGAGCTGAGGAAACAAGGAAAGTTCATCCCTGAGGGAACAAAGGATGAATTGACAGTTTCTTTGGGTAACCCAGAGCATCCTGGACGTGTTAGGGTTGCAGGCGCTGGTGTGGGCATCAAATCTTTTTTTGGGTCATCCCAGCGCAAACATGTCCCAAAAGTGGGACTTTCACAAGAAGAGGTAACATATTCTTTCTTTATGATGTTACTGTAAAAGAGAATTCAAAAATTAGAATTTGACGTTTCTTTTATCCATGTATAGGTGGATAATCTATTTGACAGGAAACTCGAAGAAAAACTCGAAGAAGCAATGAAAAAGTGGCAGGCATCTCAGACTGCCACTTACCAGACAATACCTACTGTAGACTCTACTCCTACTCCTACTGCAGAGGTTGGGATTAATCATGTAGAACCACCACCTAGCACATCCACTGTAAGTATTTTTATGACATAGTAACTAGTTTTTTAATTCAAGATGATACGTATATATGAAATTGTAGTCGTTTAAGAAAAAGATGATATGTATATATGTATATAACATTCTTTATACAAAAATTTGTAGGGGTTGAAGCCATGCCGTCTAAAAAGTAAAGAATATGTCGTGGAAGAGGCATCGGCTTACCCATCCCTACCAAGGGAAACGTGTCACGGGTCTCCAGTACCAGTTGGTTGGATTCGGGTGAGCCCTATACATATATTCCCCCAGTGGATGGATCTTCCACTTCCATATGCTCACCTCGATTGTGAAACGCTTAGTGAGGCAGTAGGCGGAGTGATATTGTGGGAAAAAACATATGTCTTCTTTACTGAAAAGGTGCAGTAAATTTACATTACGTTCAATTGTTAGTGTGTGTATATGCTGGCAGTTGATCTGAAATTATATATATATATATATATACAGGTTAAAAAGAAGACACCCACAACATCTAGGCCTCCACCTCCACCTCCTGCATTACCTAGTTGGGTTCCACAGGACCTACCTGTCCCGTTAGGTCCTAACTGTAGGGGTATGGCAGTATGGTTAGGGGAACATGATATAAACTCCCTATAACTATTTCTTCTGATTCAGATTCTACAGGTCAGTCATACGAAACAAAACTATTTATACAAGATATTTTGGAGTTGTTTCGATATGATTGGCTAAATACATTTGTGATAGATCTATGGATAAGGTGAGATATTCTTTATACATCCATATACCTTGTGTATGATCTGGTGATCTGGTTTCTTATTTATTAATGCATGCGTAATTAATACATATTTTGCAGCTACTTAGACAACATATGTGCAGATTTTGGATTCGAACATGCAGGGTTTTTGATTCCATCCTTGATTAGTCTAGTAGCTAAATACCCTACATCAGTTCAAAAATACTGATGTGAGGCTTTTTCTATTTTTGCTGTAAAAAAGAAGACAGTGATAATGGCTCCATTCAATGCAGAGTAAGTTTACTTTGCTTATTATAATTTGGACTTAAGAAAATTACATTTTATTGTGGATTTTGAGTTATTAATTTTTAACTTTTTTTCCTCTAGGGGTAGGCATTGGGAGTTATTGGTTATTGCCCCCGAGACGTTCACTGTGTATTATCTAGATCCTAAGGGGGGTAAATTGAATACAAGATTTGGACACATAATGAAAATGGCAATATTTCGGTGAGAAATATTTCATTTTTCATATCCGTTAACATATGTTATTACATTACTATTTAATTGCAATGTTCTGTGTTACATTAACATGTAGGGGTTTTGAGGAGTACAAAAAGGCTGGAGGAAAGGTCCCCACGAAAAAGAACCAGCCAATAATTAGGAAGAATGTGAACGTAAGTTCCCGACTGCAATATATGTATATATTATTTATGTGAACAATGCTTAATTAGTTGTATTTGTTAATATTTTGTATGTTTGAATTTATAGTGTGCTACTCAAGACAACGGATGGGCATGTGGATACTATGTCATGCGATATATGCACATGATTATCAAACATGCCGCACTGGATATCGAATGTATTGCTCAGGTATTATATAGTCTCATTAGATAATATGATCGAAATATATCAATCTTATTTATAGCTCATTAATTATATATCTACATCAATCTCTTTACAGGTGTTTAAAGCTGACCCCATTACAGCAAAGGACTTACCAAATGTTAATGCTCCCTATACGATGGGAGAATTAAATGAAGTAATCAAAGAATGGGCAACAACCATACAATTAGTGGGGGCTTTAAAATATAATTGGGATCCTGATAGCGAATAATGACTAAACAATGATACTTTGTAAATGAATTTCTGAATTATAATATATGTGTGAATGTTTCTACATGTCTGGATGTTTCTACATGTGTCTGAGTGAAAATGAATGAAAGTGTTCGTTGCTATATGAATGTTTCTACATGTGTGAATGTGAATGAATGGAACTACAGATTGCTAGCATGTGTGAATGTTTATAAATGTGTGAGTGAATGGAACTCTTTTATTGTTAATTTTGCAGGTTTGCGGCCTGTTGTCGGCTGATATCAATGGATGTCATAAAACCTGCAGTTCATAACTGAACTGAACAGGTTTCTCATCCTGCGACCAGCCACAGCAGGTCTGCAGACTGACTGGGAAAAAAAGAATAGGCGTTGGTTATTTGTAAATAACCGACACATAATGATATAGTGTTGGTTTTCCTACAATAAACCGACGTCTATTCCTTAACAACACGGCCGTGCTGGACAGCACGGCCGTGGCCAAGATGGCACGGGTTTGGGCGTCGGTTATTTGTAAAAAACCGACACATAATGTTCTAATGTCGGTTATTTGTAACAACCGACGTCTATTTCCTAATATATGGCGTCGGTTATTTGTAAATAACCGACATTGATAGTGGCCAAGCTGGCGCCCTTTCTGTGGCGCGAAAGTTTTGGGCGTCAGTTTCTTATCTAATAACCGACGCCTATTGTCCCATGATGGCGTGCTTCTGATGGCGTGCGAAGAGTTTGGGCGTCGGTTTTGGAACCGACGCCTAATGGGTGGACTTTTAGTGTCTCCCACATAGGTGTCGCTTATAAACCGACACTAAAGGCTTTAAATAACCGACACTAAAGGTAGGTTTTGTAGTAGTGAAAGTCACAATAAAAATGTAATTTTCTTAAGTCCAAATTATAAGCAAAGTAAACTTACCCGACATTGAATGGAACTATTATCACCGTCTTCTTGTTTTTACCAAAAATATGTAAAAACATCACGACAGTATGAAGTAACTGACCTAGGGTTTTTAACTACAAGACTAATCAAAGATGGAACTAAAATTCCTACATGGAGAAATGAAAATATGTACATATTGTGTGTATGTGGCTGCAAAACATGTATTACGTATGCATTAATATATAAGAAACCAGATCACCATATATAAAACAACATATATGCATGTATAAACAAGATCTCACCATATCCACAACTCTATCAGAGATGTGTTCAGCCAATCATAATGAAACAACTCCAAAATATCTTGTATAAATATCTTGTTATCGTATGATTGACCTGCATTAATACGTATGCAAAACTTGTATTACGTATGCATTAATACATATGCAAAACTTGTATAAATAGATTGTTATTGTATGATTGCCCTGCAGCGTCCTCTAGAATAGTAACATTTATAGGGAAATTTGGATCATGTTTGCCTATCCAATCTACCATACCCCTACAATTAGGACCTAACGAGGCGTGTAGGTCCTTTGGAAGCCAACATGGTACTTCAGGAGGTGGAGGTGGAGGCCGAGATGTAGCGGGTGTCTTCCTTTTGACTTGTATATATTATTTCATCTCAATTGACTCATATATACGTACACACTAACAAATTAACGTAATGTAAATTTAGCATACAATATTAGTATAAACGACATCCGCTTTGGGCCATAATATCACTCCGCCTTCTGCCTCACCAAGCATTTCAGAATCTGGGTGGGCATATGGCAATGTAAGATCCCTCCATTTGGGGACTACACTTATCGGGCTCACACGAACCACACCATCTGGTACGGGAGTCCCATGAAACATTTCCTTTGGAAGGGGTGGGTAAGTTGACACCTCTGCAATGACATATTTTTGACTTTTTAGATGACATGGCTTCAACCCCTACAAGTTTATGTAAAGAATGTTATATGCATATATACACAAACTCCCAACCTCTGCAAGACTAGCTACTATGTCATAAAAATACTTACAGAGGATGTGCCAGGTGGTGGGTCTACAGGATTACTCCCAACCTCTGCAGTAGGAGTAATAGAAGCATGGCACATCATAGGTACCGTCTGAGTGGCTGTCTGAGATGTGATAACCTCCCATTTTGCAATGTTATCTTACTAGTTTTCCTCAGTTTTCCATACTCTTTCTTAAATAAACTAGACACAATATTTGATTTTCCACTTTATTGTAAATATATCATCATACTAACTTTTCCCCTTTTATTTCTTATAGAAAAGCACAAAAAATTACAAAGGCACCAAACGGTCCCAAGAACGAATGGGCACCAAATGGTCCCAAGACCAAATGGGCACCAAATGGTCCCAATACCGAATGGACACCAAACGGTCCCAAGAACGAATGGACACCAAACGGTCCCGAGACTAAATGAAGTCAAATGGTCCCGAGACTGTATGAAGCCAAACGGTCCCGAGACCGAATGGAGATCAACTGGTCCTAAGATCATATGAAGCTACACGGTCCCAAGACCGAATAAAGGAAAACGGTTCCAAACTATGAGGACTCAAACAGTTTCCAAACTGAGAGAGTCCAAACGATCTCCAAACCGAGAGAGAGTCCAAACGGTCTTCACCACCGTTTGGGCCCAAACCTCCCAAACCATTTGAGCCTCACTCAAAGCCTATAAATAAGACCTGGGGAGCCCTCACAAAGGGAGTTTTTTCAGACGTCCAAAGGCTGCCTCTATTGTTCCAGAGCCATTTCATCCTTCACCCACTGCCCCGAGGCTGCCGGTCTAAGATCCATACTCCATCTCCAAGCTACCTTCTCTCTCATGGACAAAGAAGGTGGGAAGAGGAGGATTCATCATCAAGCAAGCTACGAAGTGTGAAGATTGTTTCTCTCTCTCTCCAAGGGGTTGACCTTCCTCCCTCCTTCGTGGAGATGATGCTCTTTCTATCTCTTCTTGCGTCCTTCTTTGTTCTTTCTATGAGCAAGTAGTCCTATACACTAGGGTGCGGGGAGTATCCCCGCTACCCATGTTTTCATTTCATGCAATGTAATTCTTAAGTTTGCAATAGAGATATACTTTCTATTCAGTTCAACATCAATCGTTTAATGAATACTTGTTTCTTGATCACCAACTTGTGTTACTTATTATCTATTAGTATGAATTGTCTATGTTTGTACTATTAGATTCGAATCTCAATTGAATGTTGCTTCTTGATGCTTGTAGTCACCGTGCATCTGTTTCGGTATCTAGGAGTGTTCTTCAAAAAGTGGAGTAAACTCACTTCCATCGTTGTACTTTGATACTATGAATTGGAATCAATTGACGTATAAAAGTACAACTTTGATAAGTCGAGGAACACACTTTGTGAAGGGAATGATGTAAAGTAAGTGATCATTTGTTTGGGAATGGCTGGCTTTGCAACATTCCCACACTTTTCGTAGTTAGTCCTCCGAAAGGAAACTAAATCTACAAAGATACTAACTGTTTAAACTCTTATTGCAGGTAATGTTACTATGTTGCATGTTTTGATCCATGTGTAGTGGTGGTGAAAGCCGATCACATCCTAGTGGTTTCTTAACATTTTTTACAACCTTAAATTTAATTTCTTACTTTTACTTTACTTGCACTTAGTTTAAACAATCAAACCAACTCTTTGATCTAAATACCAACTATTAAGGAGTTAAATGAAATTCTAACATTTTCCATCTTGTTGATCTTAACAAGACTGTTGTCCTGTAGATTCGACCCTTAACTATATTACGATAAGACTTCCACGTATCCTAGCATATGTGGGTGGAGTTTTTAATCTAGTATAAGTAAGGCTAAACCTAAAAGATTTACTATCTTTAGGATTTTTAATGGTGCACGCTACTCCACACAAGTGGAAGATCCATCAAAAATTGGCGTCGTTGTCGGGGACAATGGAACGTTTTAATTTCATTTATCATCTTGCTAGTTGGTTATGGTTTTACACTTTTCTTTAATATTACTCCATATTCTCTTGATTTCATCATATCTCCCGCATCATCTGAAAAGTGTGTTTCTTCCTCTACTCAGGTAGAAGATGTGTATGCAACCATCGCATAATCTCATATTCTACCCTGATCCAGAGTACAACTCTGAGGTAGAGAGAAGTTTCCACCGCCATATTAGAGTTAATCATCAAAGATCCATACAAATGGCCGAAAATCAACGCCAAGCTGCACTAGTGATGGAAAGGGTCAACGCTGCCATAGCAGCCAAGAGAGCGCAACTCATTGCCGACACGCGCGCCCAAGTTTAGGCTGAAGTACGGGCTAAAGAGCAAGCCCGCATCCATGTCGAAAATGAAGCAGCTAAGGCTATTGCTCAACTTTTGATAAGAAGCAAGCAACTAAGGGACTACGCTATTCCCAAGAACTACGAAGACAACCATCCAGTCCAACCACCACTCATCAACACTCCTAATTTTGAGATTAGGACACAATGGATCCAAATAATGCAGGGCATCTCATTCTCTAGAATTGATGGAGATGACTGCATGGACCATTTGAAGAGGTTCAAAGCTCTTTGCAGGCTGGTACCACTAGCTGGAACAACCATGGATGCAGTCATGCTTAGACTCTTCAATTTCACCGTATCTGGAAGAGCACTAAGTTGGTACAATTCTTTGGACGGGGATCCAATCATCACTTGGGCTCCCCTAGAAGAGAAGTTCTTGGAGAAATTCTTCCCCCCTTCACTAACCTACCAAATCAGAGGGCAAATCAACCAATTCCTTCAACTACTGGGAGAGTTACTGGCTGATGCATGGGAAAGGTTCAAGGAACTCTTGAGGAAGTGCCCTCACCATGGAATCTTGCAAAATCAACTCATAGAAACTTTTTATAGGGGAGTAAGTGATGAAATCAAAAAGTTTTTAGATTCCTCATCTGGAGGAAACTTTATAAGACAGAACTATGAAGACGCCTGGATAATCGTCGCTCTCAGAGCGGAAAATCAATCCAATTGGGGGAGGGAAACCACAGGAGGAGTTCTAAAGGTTTGTATATCTGAAAAATCTACGGAAATGAAAGCCATAGCTGAAGCTTTGAAAACCATAGCCAACAAACAATAAGCCCTCGAAGCATCATTTGGGGAGTATGACAAAAAGAAGAACCCCCAACAAGCTAAAGAAACCAAAGGAACTTGCAAGGCATGTCATGCATCAGATCATCCCACATTATCATGTGGTCTCCTATACAATGTAATGATGGATTTGCAACCACCTCAACCACAGTATGAGTCAATCATTGAACACCCTAAGGATCAGATGTCAAAACAAGTAA
This sequence comes from Alisma plantago-aquatica, assembly GCA_963693085.1. Taxonomy (NCBI): domain Eukaryota; kingdom Viridiplantae; phylum Streptophyta; class Magnoliopsida; order Alismatales; family Alismataceae; genus Alisma; species Alisma plantago-aquatica. The sequence continues at coordinate 486,162,113 of OY856415.1, forward strand.
ATTCCATTCATTTTATACCAGGACAAGCTTACTATAATCCAAATCAATTGAGAAATCATCCTGGTTTTCAATATGGAAATCGCGTGGGGACTGCTAACCCACAACATCAAACACAAGGTGGATCCTCCAACAGACTACCACCTGGATTTCAAAGCAACTACAACCAAAATTAAGGGAATTTTAGAAACAATTTCTAGAGATCCAACTACCCAAGAAATCCCTCTGCATACTACCAATATACTCATCCTCCTCTACACCCGCAATTACAACAAACTCAGCTGCAACAGCCGCAGCAACCTCAGTTGCCAGCACCTCAACAACAACCACCCCAAGGGCAGCAGCAACTCACTCAGTTCCAACAGAAGAATGCCCCACCACAACAGACTGATGAACTGTCCTTGATAAGGCAAATGTTGTAATCACAGCAAACCATGTTGGCTAACCAGCAAGCTCAGCAAAAAGCTGTGGAAACTCAGTTAGCACAGATAGCAGCTCAGCTAAAACCTCCTGTGGGCACTTTCATTGGCCAGCCAGAAGCAAATCCAAGACACCATCAACATAGACCAGAACAACTAAATGTTGTTACAACAAGGTCTGGTCGTGCTCTTACTGAAGCCATTTCGGTTAATCAAGAAGATAGGGATGTAACTGAAATCATCCCAACAATTAGGTCAAGAAGCTGAAGAAAAGAAAGAAAAGGAACAAGGTCCCAAAGAACTAGAGTTTCCACAATATAAGCCAAAGATACCCTATCCTAGCAGGCTAAAGGAAACCAGACTAGACTCTAGATTCCAGAATTTCAAAGAGTCAATGAAAAAACTTTATGTTGATATTCCCTTTCTCGACGCCTTATCTAAAATCCCAGCCTGGTCCAAATACCTGAAGACCTTGTTGTCAAAGAAATATATGACAAAGGAGCATGAAACTGTCAATCTAGCCCAAACCACTTCTGATATCATTTTGAATAAAATGCCAAAAAAATAGAAGGACCCTGGCTCCTTTGGCATACAATGCTCTATTGGGAACACTTCTTGTAAAAAGGGATTGGCCGACTTAGGAGCCAGCATATCAATTATGTCATTTTCCATGTGCAAAAGATTGGGGTTTACTGACTTGTTGCATACATCAATGACCATCCAGCTCGCCGATTCCACCATTACTGCACCCCTGGGAATCATTGAAGATATTCCAGTAAGAGTGGGGAGGGACTCTTATGTCCCTTGTGATTTCATCATTATGGATATAAAAGAGGACCTAAGGTACCTGATAATATTTGGTAGACCCTTCCTCACAATAGCTAGAGCATTAATTGATGTCGAGGCTGGCACAATTACCTTGAGGTTGGGTAAAGAAATTGTTCAATTTAGGGTTTTCAACAGCCTAAAGATCCCTAGTATCCATGAAGAGGTTTTTCTGCTTGAAGCTATTGATAAAATGTCTCAACTCAAGCAAGCAAATCCACAACCAGCAGATGCCCTAGAGGACGCTTTAATAAATATGGAAGCTGAATTTTCAACCAACGAATTAGTTCAGCAATGCTTGTAATACTTGGAGTAGGCTGAAAAAGCCCCTGAAGAAACTTTTGAAGAACTAAAATATGTCACCATATTAGAGACAATAGAAGTACCCAAGGCCCCAGAAATGAAAACTCTACCAACATGGATCAAACATGTCTTTCTAGATGAAGAGAAATTATGTCCAGTTATCATTAGCTCCTCTATGGTTGGCAACCATGAAGAAAGGCTTCTCACTGAATTAAGGAAGCACAAGAAAGCAATTGGGTAAAAGATGACTGACCTAACAGGCATTAACCCAGCTTTGTGCATGCATAAACTACCTATGATAAAAGAGTTCAAACCCTAGAGGGAACACCAGAGAAAACTGAACCCAAATCTAAAAGAGGTAGTTCACTTTGAAGTTCTCAAACTCTTAAAAGCGGGTATTATCTATCCAATTTCTGACTCTCAGTGGGTTAGTCCTGTCCAAGTGGTCCCTAAAAAGGGGGGAACCAATGTTGTCTTAAATGATAAGAATGAACTAGTACCTACAAGGACCGTTACTGGTTGGAGAATGTGCAAAGATTATAGAAAACTAAACAAATCAACAAGGAAAGACCATTTTCCCTTACCCTTCCTTGACAAAGTCCTTGAGCGGCTAGCCCACCAAAAAAATTTCTACTACCTCGACAGATATTCTGGGTTTCACTAAATCCCAATTCACCCCGAAGACCAAGAAAAAATGACATTTACTTGCCCTTTTGGAACGTATGCCTTCAGAAGGATGCCCTTCGGACTATGCAACGCACCCGCAACCTTCCAAAGGTGCATGACTGCTATCTTCACGGGATTGACCGAAACCATTATGGAGGTGTTCATGGATGATTTTTCAGTATACGGAGACTCTTTTGATAACTGTCTGCTCAACCTAAGTAAAGTCTTACAGAGATGCGAGGAAACAAACCTTATCCTAAACTGGGAAAAATGTCACTTTATGGTGACCGAAGGTGTTGTCCTCGGACATCGAGTAAGCGAAAGAGGAATCAAAGTAGACAAGGAAAAAAATTGATGTCATCTCAAAGTTGTCACCACCCAAAGACATAAGGGGAGTGCGAGCCTTCTTGGGTCATGCCGGGTTCTACCAAAGATTTATCAAAGACTTCTCAAAAATAGCAAATCCTATGGCATGCCTATTGACCAAGGATGTTGATTTCAACTTTGACCAAGAATGCCTACGTAGCTTTACAACTTTGAAGAATGCTCTAATCTCAGCACCCATTCTAAGAGCGTCTGACTGGTCACAACCTTTTGAAATAATGTGTAATGCTAGCGACTATGCCATAGGGGCAGTGTTGGGGCAGAGAATAGACAAAAAGCCGTATGTAATATACTATGCATCCAAGACGTTAGATGAGGCGCAAAAGAATTATACTACTACTGAAAAGGAATTCTTAGTCGTCATCAACGCTTTCAAAAAATTGTATTCTTATCTTATTGGATCAAAGGTCATAGTATACACAGATCACTCCGCCATCAAATATCTTATTCATAAACAGGATGCAAAACCCAGACTCATCCGCTGGGTATTAATGCTGCAAGAATTTGATCTTGAAATAAAAGACAAAAGTAGAGTGGAAAATTTCATCGCTTATCACCTAAGTCACATCGAATGTCAAGATGACCATGTACCTATCTGTGACTCCCTCCCTGACGACCAACTTCTGAAAATTACCACCAGATTCCCCTGGTATGCCGACATAGTGAACTATCTGGCTACAGGAATCATCCACCCCTCCGCCTCTCACCACGATAAAAAGAAATTTCTCCATGATGTTAAACAATACTACTGGGACAAACCCTATCTTTTTCGTCTATGTGCAGATGGACTTTTCCATCACTGCATACCAAAAGAGGAAATTACTCCTGTCTTAGAGCATTGTCATTTTGGCCCCACTGGGGGACACATGAGTTTAAAAAAGACCGCTCTAAAAATTCTACAATCGGGTTTCTTTTGGCCAACAATAGCAAGAGATTCCTATGATTTTGTAAAATCGTGCAATAAATACCAACTTTCTGGTGGTATAACTAAAAGGAATAAAATGCCTCTCACTTTGTGGCAAGAAATTGAACTTTTTGATATTTGGGGAATAGACTACATGGGTCCCTTCCCCTCATCCTATGAATTTTCTTACATACTGGTCACTGTGGATTATGGCTCAAAATGGGTAGAAGCTATACCCACTGTTTCTAGTGATTCAAAGCTAGTCATCAAGATGTTCAAAGATATCATTTTCCCCAGATTCGGAGTCCCCCGAACTATCATATCTGATGGAGGGACCCATTTTCTAGAACGAAGCTTCGAAGCCCTCCTAAAAAAATATGGAGTCAACCTTAAGGTCGCCACACCTTACCATCCACAAACTAGTGGTCAAGTCGAAGTTTTGAATAGATAACTAAAAGAAATTTTAGAAAAAATAGTCAATAGACATTGTACCGACTGGTCCACCAAGCTTCCCGATGCCCTTTGGGCTTACCGCACAGCTTATAAAACACCAATTGGAACAACCCTGTTCCGACTCGAATATGGGAAATCATGCCATCTCCCAGTTGAACTGGAACATAAGGCCTGGTGGGCCATCAAACAGCTGAACTTTGATCTCAAAAGTGTCGGTGAATATAGACAACTTCAACTACAAGAACTTGAAGAGCTTAGAATGACAGCCTACCACTGTGCTAGAATCTATAAAGAACAAATAAAGATGTGGCACAACGGACACCTCAAAAGAAAAGACATTGTCATCGGAGATAAGGTCCTCTTCTTCAATTCCAGACTTAAGATGTTTCTTGGAAAGCTCCACACGAAGTGGTCCGGACCATTCACAATTAAACACATCTACCCCACCGGAGCAGTCATCATCTTTGATAATAATGGGAGAGAACAGACAGTTAATGGCCACAAATTGAAGAGATATTACACATCAGCAAACAAAATACCAAGACAAACTATTGAGATCCATGATCCCTCAGCATTGACATAACCAAACCGGATCTCCGTCGGGCCAGCGATGTAAAACCCAGACGCTACTTGGGAGGCAACCCAAGATCTGATTATCACTATTTTTATTTTGCCTAGTTTTTTTTATAATCTCTTCATTTGACTTAGATGTATCATCTTTAATCTGAAAATATAAAATTCACATAAATAACCAAAACAAACATAAAAATATAAAATCCAGCTAAATCTTAACCTAACGGTTATGAAACTGTTTGGTCATAAACGGTCTTGAAACCATTTGGAACCCAAACAGACTCAAAATCGTTTAGAACCCAAACGAACCTAAACTGTTTGGACCCCAAACGGTCTCAAGACCGTTTATCCTTGGGAATTTGTAACCCCCTCCAAATCCTATAATTATAACCCCAACCCCTCCCTTTTTCCTCTTCTAAAATCTCGAACTCCCTAAACCCTCGCGCGAGCACTGTTTCATCCCCTCCGTTTCTCGCTTCCGCACAAATTGTGACGCCTGCTCTCTCTGCCACCTTCTCTGATGACACCGCCATCTTCCCATGTGTTTTCACAAAGTTTCTCGCCGTCGGCATCACCGTCACACAATAAGGTAAACCAGCAGTTCGACACCATCACCACTGCCATCTTCTCCGTCACCATCCACCTTGTTTTCTCCGTCGCCAACATTGCATCGTCGACGGGGTTCCCATTGGCCACCGACGCGCATGTCACCACTGTCATTGGCTTCTTTCGCCTCCTTTTTATCCATCCATCGATGACCCCGACGTTCTACCTTCCTCGCAGTTTCAACCGTTTGGAGCAAACGGTCCTGAAACCGTTTGGAGCCAAACGTTCTGAAACCATTTGGAGCCAAACGGTTCAGAAACCGTTTGGAGCCAAACGGTCCTGAAACCATTTGGGTTCCACTTAAACCTAAAAACATTAACACTTGCATAATGTCATTTTTTCTTTTAATAAACTTGTTATTTTTGCAAATTCAAATCCTTTTTAACACACGATTTTTTGCTAATTTTTCAGAAATGGCCTCCCCTGCAAAAGAAGCCACCAGAACCACTGACGCTCCCTTCTGGATAAGGGAGCAACTGATGGAGGACCGCGCCAAACTCCAGAAGGTCATAGACATCTATGACAAGACTAGAAAAATCCCACCAAAAGTCAACATGCTCATGGTCATGAATGAAATTGACCACATCAACAAGTGCTTATCCGAGGAACCTGTCCAAGATATAGAAGAATCTTCTTCAAGTGATGAAGTTTCGAAATATGAGCCAAATTCTGAGGATGAATCCCCAACCACAAAGTCCAAGGGGAAGAGGAAGGCCCAAGAAGCTGCCAAAGACCAACCTACAAAGAAACTGGCAAGGAAGCAGGTCCATCCCGACACTGCAAGGGAACAAATCCGGGAAGGATACATCCCATGAACCACTACCACCACCACCATTACCACTTCCACTATTCCTATTTTCTCCACCATCACCACTACAGCACCACCACCTGCAAACCTATTCATCCACACCCTCCCATCCTTCGACAAAACACTGAAGCCGACAAAGTATGTCTGCTCCAACGTACTAAAAAAGATGGGGATTTATGACAGAATCCTCACCTTGCTCGACAATGCCAACCTCGCAAGACTCTATTTTGTCGCGGAGTATTCCTATGTTGAGCCAACAACTGAATTGTTCACCTTCCTCAACAAAGAAGCAATGGACAGATCAAGAGACAGGGGTGACCGCAGGCTGGTCACCAAACTCTTTGGCAACAGAGTTTTCATAAAAGAAAACCTACTCAATGAAATCTTTATAGACAACAAGGAGTAGTTGGAAAAAGCCAAAGTTGTAGGCGTTGAAAGATCCCAGTTCAACAAGCATATCTTCTGGAAATCCCTAATAGGTATCCCAACCTTTGAGGAAAAAACCTACAAGGCCTCAAATATTCATTCTGGGTTGGTGCGCACACTACACAAAATCATCACAGGTGCGCTCTTCCCCAGGACAGAGGGCGGAAATGTTAACATTTCCGATCTTTTTGTCCTCTGGTTCATCCTTAATGGGTTGTCGGTCAACATAGGATGACAATTGATACACAAGCACACAGCTTACGCCCTCAGGAAAGAAGTATGTGTCGGAGGACACATAACCTCAATTTTGAATTATCTCAAGATGGACAGACTACTGCCCAGATGCATGAAGATCAAGGGCGACATCCTTACCAATGAGCAGACTTTAAAGAAATCATACATCATCAAGGAAAAAGATGCTCAGTTACACTACATCTTCTGTACCACAGTAAAATCTTCTAGGACGCTGCTTCCCTTACCGGAGCTCGCAGATTATGACAAGGATAAGCTTCTCTTCACTGAAGAGGAGCTTACCAACCTCCTCGCGTCGGTTCGAGTAAAAGCAAAGAAAGCAAAGGCAGGTCAGACGAAACATAGCATCACCGCCCCGACAGCTAGAATAAAAAAAATCCTGGTGAAACAACCATCAAAAGGGTGTTTACAACAGTTGTCGGGGACGCCGACATCAAGACCAAATCTAGAAGTAGAACCTCCTCTCCCTGAAGAACACATCACCACCTCATCACTAGACTCCTTCATCATGAGTCTCAATGTTGAGCTTACCTCCACCACCACCGCCACCACGCTACCACCCTCCACCATTCCACAACCCACCACCCTCCCATCATTATCCACATAAATTCAACCAACAAATCCCTTCCCCACATCCGCACCTCCACCTGCATCCTCCACCTCAATTCCCTTCTCATCGGACATTCCATTCACATCAACGCCCAACCTCGCTTTCACCTCATTCGCTTCCACCTCCACCGCTTTCTCATTGACATTAATGGATCAACCATTTTCTCCTAGAATATCGCCACCCTTCGCATCTGCCACCACCCCGACACCACTGGTGACTCCATCTACAGTCACCACATAGTTTGCAGAACCATCATTAGTATCTCTTTTGCAAGACACTACCACCTTTCTACCCCAACCCTAGCCATCCCACCCATCCTTTTCTGGGGTCTCTTTTACAAATGTCAATGAGGAATTCTGACGTCAATTTGACACCATCCGAAACCTCCTCACAGACCCTTTTAACATAATGCAATCTATTTTTTCTTGTGTGCAGGGTCTTACAAAATAGGTCGCCATGATTGACGGGAAAAACCACGCCTGACCTGGCATCCTCTCAGGCATCAACCAATGGCAGGAAGTAACGGCCACGCAAGTTGAACGCATCGACGACCGCCTATGACATTTGCCACAGTTGGTGCTTGAGGTGAAAAGCCAACAAGCAACGTTGGCTCAACATGTCAAAAAGATATCTACGCAGACTCAACCTCTGCCAGAAAGTCTTTGCGAGCTCAAGCAGCAGCAGAATGCTTTCAGCACGCGTTTGGATGACATCACTAACACCCTTGTACAACTCAATAGCCTCCAAGAGGAGTCGTAAAATAAATAAATCAATCACCTACGAGCCCAAGTCACAGACCTTTCTGCATGACTCCTCTCTGTCAAGGCACGATACTCTAATCTCAAGGAAACCCACGACGCACTGCTTGAGGCACACAAGCATGTGCAAGTGGCTCTTGATGAATTACAAGCACTTCACCGGCAATGCAAGAAAACAACGCCAAAGCAAATAAAAGATAAGACGACAGACGACGAAGAAGAAGAAGATAAAGACAAAGAAGAAGATCCTGACTCCTCTGTTGACTCCAACGATGACACCTCCTCTTCAGATGAAAAACCTGATGACCCAGGACATGCTGGGGAGGGACCCAGCTGAGGAACAGAACCTTCAAAGAAGGCAGTAGGAAAAGACCACCACGAAGGTGGACAAGATCCCAAATCCCCCGATCACAATGACAATATTAACATGTCATATGGGGATCAGTTCCTTAACTATTCTGCCATGGGATCTATGGGGGAAGCTGCCAAAGAAGCGGTTTTTGCTGAGTTCCAGCATGTATCTTAGGGACCAACATCAGTCCACCAACATCAGCAGCTCATCACTCCTCTGCACCAGAACAATCGGTGCCTCTACCCCCAGAGCAAGAAGATCCAAACAGAGTGAGTCTAGACACAGATGATGAACTCGACTCTGATTCTGAATCAGAAAATGATGAATTTCTGCAACACTATATGGACGACCTAGAGCAGACTTATTTTTCGTCACTGCAAGAGCTTCCCCCGCCGCTACCTCTACCTAAGAAGATGCACGACCAAGACATGGCCGCCATCTCTACCCTAGATGTCTAGGATATCTTCATCCTGAACACTATCGTAGATGATGCCAAAGAAGGAGGGGACATCATCTACACAAATATAAAGACTAAGCGCAAGATGACACGTGAAGATTTCCGCATCATCCTTCGACCTCAATCGAAAGTGACGATGGCAATCTTCCATGTCCTTCTTGCCAACACTGTCGAAATATACAGAATCTCAAAAAGACCGTAGCCAGTTCTCAATGATTCACCTGCTTTGGCTCTAAGTCTAATGTACAAGGACTTACACAACAAGACTATCGAGCAGCTGCGTAGGGGGATTGAACGGAACATACGATATATCATAGTACCCTTCCAAGTTTCCGGCCACTGGCTGCTAATGATCGTTGACATCGAGGCTCGCGACGCCAAAGTGTACAACTTCTGCCCCAGTGAGCTTAAAGCCAGAATAATCAATTTTGCTGGTCTTGGAGTCAGGGAGGCAAGATGCATCCCTTTCCGGCTCCTAAAATTAATTTGGGTTGCAAAGCCATCACTTCGACAGGGTTGGAACCAACCATGGTTTTGAATCATAAACCTACAAGTCCAAATGCAAGAAGGATCTGGGGATTGCACTTTCTGAACTATACGCCACATACAAGCGCTTAATCAATAAATCCCCTTCACCGAGCTGGTCGTAGAAGATTTGCACTCTCTTCGAGGGTGTTACACCATGGAGCTCATTTGTGACAGAAGGTTCTTTCGGGACCCGACTATGGCACCTGACGACATCCCTCACTACCTCTACTCGGCTATCCAACATCCATAGAAACAGACGTTCCGGAAAACATTACAGGAGTTGGAGAAACAACAACCCGCCACGGTGTTTGAGAAAAAACAATGGGACCCTTACAGTTTCGATATGGTAAAAGACAAAGGGGACATCGAGTTATTAACAGGGGTCACCATCAACAGACCTTCCACAAAAATGGTTCCCCCACCTGCCATTGAACCGACGTTTCCTAACTTCGACCTTGCAACTTGCAAGAGTCTTTCTGAAAATGAACTCTGACTCATCATGTCTAGGCTATATGCTGAGAAAGATGAGCTCGTTTTTCTAGCGGGAGATATTCTAGTCATGGCAGATACCCTCCATAAAACTGTACAATTACAAGGATCCCTATCTGTGAGCCTGATGACTGCTTATCAATTTCTCCTCAGACAGAGCCATCCTACAGTTTACATGGCATCAGCTTACATGAAGGACGACCTTCTCAAGATGAAGAACTTCAAAACCACAGAGGTGCTTATCTCTTTTCTCCACCATACAACTCCAAAGTTCATTATGCTCCCTTTCCTTCATTCAGAGCACTGGATGTTAATGGTGAAAAATCTTTATGAAGGAACAACAATCATCTATAACAGTTCTGACAACCAATTTGATCTAGATCAAAATCAGTATGATGTGATAGCAAAGACGCCCATGGAGGAGGTGGCAAAGGAGTGTGATTACAAACTACATGATCTTTTAAGCAAGCACACGAGGGCGTACGATAAAGCACACTTTCATCGCCCAGCCTTCAGCCATATATGCTGCCAGCAGCTCTGAGAATCACATGACTGTAGTTTCCACGTCCTCTACTGGATGTACACCCTCACCATTCTTGGAAGACCAGTAGAGGACATGACGGGCATGGTTTACCATGCTCTACGTGGAAAGTTTGCAGCTAATCTTCTCCGAACGCATGGAGCTAACAAAGGACTAACCGAAGCCTAATGCCCTTGTCCATGTACTTCTCAACCTATCACTTTGACACTCTGAGGACAGAGTGAGTGATGAGTTGGAGGGGGGTACACTGGACAAGGGTGAGGTATCAATTTTCAACCCTTCTCCCTCTGCTCTTTTTATTCGCTCATGTTTTTCTATGCATTATTCTTTATCTTTCTTTTCACATCTAGACTTTTTCAGTAATTTCTTTGATAGAATAATTCTTGTACATAAGACAAAGGCCACCCCCAGCTAAATTTTGAATCAAAGTAGTCCTCAAAAAGCAATAATAGAAAAAGCACTTAGGCATGTAATGGCGAATTAATAAATCACTTCCACACCCGATTTCCATGCTTTAGCTTCAACTCTACTCCAGACTCTCCACAAGTTAACATCATGGCCGAAGCTAGACAAAACTCTTCCAAGGACGGGAGGGAACCAGGTAAAATCCAAATCAAGGAACCTCTCAAGTGGACCACCAAGTATGAAACCGAAATAAGTGCATGTCAGGAGACTCCAAGAACAGTTTTCTTCTTTTCAAAAGAGGCCTGGCAGCCCAAACAAAATTCCCAAATATCCAACTCCTAAGCCTGTGAGTATAAGAATAAAAGCAAGAGTGTTGAATAAAAATATGAGACTTGTGCCACGCCTAAGGACCAATATGAAGTACCAATAGAGGTCTCACCCGACCAGTACATTTAGTTGCCCTCACAAAGGCAGATGTGTCATGTACGGTAATGAGATCCTAAGGTCTCTGAATATATGAAAAAGCTGATAAAGGACTCGCTCGGTCGGTACATTTAGCTGCCCTCACAAAGGCAAATATGTCACGCCCGGTAGTGAGATCCTAAAAGTTTAGATAAACACTCCCCCATAAAAAGTGGGAGTCACACATCAGCCTTTAGCCAACCCTCATGCCTATTTTAGTTTCCATTAGTTTCTTTTCAAAGAAGTACAAAATTGATTGGAGTTGAAAACATGCACAGAATGTGATCGAGGAAAAGGTGGTCCCAATGCGAGCTACGCGATAAGGAAGAAATCTGAGATCCATGCAACTCCCAATACCTGAAAGAGTCAGTGCGAGAAAAATCTCGATAAAACTCTAAGAGATTTCTGGTTTAGAATTGAAGCAAGAGTATGGAAATCTTCACTAAAAAAAATTGCCTCGCCACTACATGCCTTAGCTCTATCTATCTTGAGGAAAAGCTAGACTCTAAGTTGGGGGGGTGATAACCGCCCATTTTGCGATGTTATCTTACTAGTTTTCCTTAGTTTTTCATACTCTTTCTTAAAGAAATTAGACACAATCTTTAATTTTCCACTTTATTGTAAATATATCATCAGACTAACTTTTCCCCTTTTATTTCTTACAGAAAAGCACAAAAAAATTATAAAGGCACCGAACGGTCCCAAGACCGAATGGGCACCAAACGGTCCCAAGACCGAATGGACACCAAACGGTCCCAAGACCGAATAGACACCAAACGGTCTCAAGACCGAATGGACACCAAACGGTCCCGAGACCAAATGAAGTCAAACGGTCCCGAGACTGTATGAAGCCAAACGGTCCCGAGACCGAATGGAGATCAACCGGTCCTAAGACTGTATGAAGCTACACATTCCCAAGACCGAATAAAGGAAAACGGTTCCAAACCATGAGGACTCAAAGGTTTCCAAACTGAGAGAGTCCAAACGGTCTCCAAACCGAGAGAGAGTCCAAACGGTCTTCACAACCGTTTGGGCCCAAACCTCCCAAATCGTTTGGGCCCAAACCTCCCAAACCGTTTGAGCCTCACTCAAAGCCTATAAATAAGACCCGAGGGGCCCTCACAAAGGGAGTTTTCTCAGACGTCCAAAGTCTGCCTCTATTGTTCCAGAGCCATTTCATCCTTCACCCACTGCCCCGAGGCTGCCGGTCTGAGATCCATACTCCCATCTCCAAGCTACCTTCTCTCTCATCGACAAAGAAGGTGGGAAGAGGATGATTCATCATCAAGCAAGCTACGGAGTGTGAAGATTGTTTCTCTCTCTCTCTCCAAGGGGGCGACCTTCTGCCCTCCTTCGTGGAGATGATGCTCTTTCTCTCTCTTCTCACCTCCTTCTTTGTTCTTTCTATGAGCGAGTAGTCCTATACACTAGGGTGCGGGGAGTAGCCCCGCTACCCATGTTTTCATTTCATGTAATGTAATTCGTAAGTTTGCAATAGAGATATACATTATTTTCAGTTCAACATCAATCATTTAGTGAATACTTGTTGCTTGATCACCAACTTGTGTTACTTATTATCTATTAGTATGAATTGTCTACATTTGTACTATTAGATTCAAATCTCGATTGAATGTTCGTTCTTGATGCATGTAGTCACTGTGCATCTGTTTCGATATCTAGGAGTGTTCTTCAAGAAGTGGAGTAAACTCACTTCCATTGTTGTACTTTCATACTATGAAATGGAATCAATTGATGTATAAAATTACAACCTTGACAAGTTGAGGAACACACTTTGCAAAGGAAATGATGTAAAGTAAGTGACCATTTGTTTGCGAATGGTTGGCTTTGCAACATTCCCACACTTCTGTTAGTTAGTCCTACAAAAGGAAACTAAATCTACAAAGATACTAACTGTTTAGACTCTTATTGCAGGTTATGTTACTATGTTGCATGTTTTGATCCATGTGTATTAGTGGTGAAAGCCGATCACATCCTAGTGGTTTCTTAACATTGTTTACAATGTTAAATTTACTTTCTTGCTTTTACTTTACTTGCACTTAGTTTAAACAATCAAACCAACTCTTTGATCTAAATACCAACTATTAAGGAGTTAAATGAAGTTCTAACGTTTTCCATCTTGTTGATCTTAACAAGACCGTTGTCCTATGGATTCGACCCTTAACTATACTATGATAAGACTTCCACGTATCCTAGCATACATGGGTGGAGTTTTTAATCTAGTATAAGCGAGGCTAAACCTAAAAGATTTACTATCTTTAGGATTTTTAGTGGTGCATGCAACTCCACGCAAGTGGAAGCTCCATCAAGACATATGCCACTTCACAATTTCTTCTTAGACTTTCCTCTCAATTAATTCATCTACCTATACATGGATAAAAGAAACACTAGCTATCGATTATTGAATTCCCTTTCGCAATAACATTCTAAAAAAAGAATAGGTTACCTCAACTTGTGAAAGTCCCATTTTTGGGACATGTTTGCGCTGGGATGGCCCAAAGAATGCTTTGATGCCCACACCAGTGCTTGCACCCCTAACATGTCCAGGATGCTCTGGGTTATCCAGAGCAACTGCCAATTCATCCCTTGTTCCCTCAGGGATGAACTTGCCTTCCTTCCTATGCTCATGCAACTCCCGCTAATCGCCATCACCAGAAATTGGTAAGTAAACATAACAATAATCAATATCGATCAATTTCTGTAAGAGTTGAATTTTACCATTTTTGTAGTCGCCTCAGTAGTCGCGGGCTTCGTTATATCTCCCTTCTTGTTTTGCCTCCCAACTATCCACATAGCATGGCGAGGCAGAGGTGTGGGACCAATAGTAGAGGACTCATGAGTAGCAGCAGACTGAGTAGTAGACTGAGTAGTATACTCAGCCTGTAGTCTTTGGCAAATGCCTGCATAACCTCTTGGACCCATTGTGTGGTCATACACATTCATTTCATGCCTTTCTCTTTGTGCATCGCTGATACCCTTGTTAGTAAGCACATTGATTTGGTTAGTAACACTAAAGGTAAATCTTGAATAGGTGAATACATAAGAACGTATATTAATTAAATTGGAGTGGCGCTTAATACCTTGAATTCATTCATTTTTCTTTAGGTAACAAACTCCTCCCAGTCTTTGGGGTCCAGGTAGTTCCATTGATCAGGGGTTGCCTTCTTCCTAAATTTATTTTTTCAAGAGAATACAAACAAAAATTATTAGTGTAGAGTTAGTCAAAAAGTGACCAATGTCTAGAATTGGAAATCAACCAAGAACCTCTTCTCAGCATCGCGTATGTAATCTCAGTTGAGATTTATCCTATAGTTCCTTAGGACCCTCCCACAGCGTTGCATCACGCATTTATGATGTAGCTTTTCATCCACATTAAATATACTCTACAAAATAGAATTGCAATTAACTAGTATCCTAAAAATTAGTAATCTACAAAAATAGAATTGCAAATAATGATAACTCATGCATAGTTCCTTCCAGATTAATTCTTTCTTCCCCTTATGAACTCTATGTCAGGATTCAAAAATAGGACTACAATGGCTACGAGTAAGAACCCCAAGATATGAAATAAATGAGTTGTGGTTCACTCCAACTGAATTTCTTACATGATCAAAATCCACAGCCAGTTTGGGTCCATTGCCCCTTTGTTGTAGTAACATGTTCATCATTGTGATGTGATGCCCCTCACTTTCTCAAAAAAATTTTGCTGCTCATCAAGTGCCCCAATTTCTTTAGGGGGTACATCACCAACCTAAAATTTGACAAAAAAACACACTTACATGATATAACTATAAATGTGAGGCGGGATATATTCTTAAAACTTACATTGTGAGGCAGTGCATTAACTTCCTCACCCTCACAGTAATCATCAACACAATTGTCATATGAATGCTCAGCCATCTGAAAGTTCACATTCAGATTGTAAAGTTCACATTGTAAAGTAATTCACATTGTAAAGTTCACATTCACATTTTAAAGTTCACATTCATAAAAATAAAACATATAAAAAAATATAAACACGCATGCCTCTAATATTGTGATCTTTTATCAATTAACAATCCTTCATTGTGATCTCCGCGTACATACAAGTCATCATTAGCTACATATGTACTTACAAAACAAATGGGGAAATGCTACCAAAACTTTCTTGGAAACCCAATACACATTATACACTTACATCCTAAGTGAGATTAGGTGTTCAAGAACAGTTCCAAACTGGGGACTATCTAAGATTTACTCCTAATGAGTAAATGTTAGACGGGTTTCTAGGCCAACAAATACATGTGTTGTCATTCTTATATATAATAAATGTGTACCACCTATCCCATTCTTGAATACCTAATCTCACTAGTAAGTGTATAATGTGTATTGGGTTTTCAAGAAAATTTTGGCAGCATTTCCCCATTGTTCTCCAAGTACATATGTACTTAGAGAACAAATAGGGAAATGCTACCGAAATTTTCTTAAAAACCCAATACACATTATACACTTACATCCTAAGTGAGATTAGGTGTTCAAGAACAGTCCCAAACCGGGGACTATCCAAGATTTACTCCTAATGAGTAAATCTTGGATGGGTTTCTAGGCCAACAAATACATGTTTGGTGTCATTCTTATACCTACAATCCTAGTTTCATCATTCATATCTTAAGTTTTGTGTAACATCATTTAATCATGCTTGTCAGTATATAATAATCAGTAAATAAATCATGATTTCATATATCAAAGATTTGAATCAAAATGGAGCCTAATGGAACATTGGGAGAGTGAGAATATTATACCTCACTTGAAGGCTGAAGAAGAAATATATGCAAATCAACAGCAAGTCAACAACACCTACAACAACACAAATGCACGAATCATTTCTTTTATAATGCATTAATTAGGGGTCAATCTTGAAGTTTTAACTAGAGCTTCATATATCAACATACATACTAGGTCACATAATCATTTTAGAAATAGAAGACCCACATGTGAGTTAAGTTTGAGACATCAATGTATCTTTAACACACATGTTTCAAGGTTCAAAGCACTTAATCAAATCAAATTAGGATGCTAGAATGGACAAGTTTGAATCTTATTTCAACATGCATCAAAATTTACTGAATTAGGTCAAGCATGAGGATTATAAGAACAAATATATGCAAGCACAAGATTTGTTCATATCCTAGGTTGATTTACAATAGCAACATCTAAATAAGTAAACTCAAAGCATTAGATAAATAAATATAATTAGTAGATAAACAAATACAAAGTAATAGATAAAAAAGTATAGCTCAATTGACAAACAAATATAAATCAGTAGTTGATTAAATAATTTTAAAAAGTAGATGAACAAATACAAAGCCCTAAATTTAAATAATGTGATAAATAAAAAATTATTAAATGAACGAATAAGTAGATAAGTAAATACAAATCAGTATTTAAGTAAATATAAATCGGCACATAAGTAAATACAAATTAGTAGATAAGTAAATACAAATCAGTAGATAAGTAAATACAAATCAGTAGATATATAAATTCAAATCAGTAGATAAGTAAATTCAAATCAGTAGATAAGTAAATACAAATCAGTAGAAGTAAATACGAATTAGTAGATAAGTAAATACAAATTAGTATATAAGTAGATACAAAAAAGTAGATAAGTAAATACAAATCAGTAGATAAGTAAATACTAATCAGTTGATCGAAATCAGCAACTTAGGACAAAGTCCATCACTAAAGTCCCAAACTCAACATATATGTACAATTAGCATCAAATATAGGACAAAAGGGTAGATTATAACCCTAATGTACTCAAACATTTATAAGATCCAACCCATTGCCCACACCCTGAGGGTAGGGGGCCAAGAGCAGGAGTAAGGAGCAAGAAGAGGAGGAAGAAGGGTACCGGGAGCAGTGAGTGGGTGGCCGGAGCAGCAAGCAGGAGAGAAGGCGGTGGCAGTGAGCGGGCGACCAGAAGCGGGAGCAAGGAGCGGTGGCTAGAGCAGCAAGAAGGAGAGCTAGCAAGCGGCCGGAGCAGCGAGCGGCGGCAGTGACGAGCAGAGGAGCAGTGAGCGGCGGTGAGCAGAGGAGCAATGAGCGAAGATGAGTAGGAAATCGCCGGACCTAACCTCAATCAGGAATGAAATAGGGAAAGGGGTAGAGTCTGGCTCGCGCGGGTGCTATTAAGTTAACCATCAACGTCGGTTATTTAAAAAACTAATGCTAATAACAATAGGCGTCGGTTACCACAAAAACACCGACACCTATGCTCAATGATAGTTGTCGGTTTCTACTATAAAAACCGACATCTATCTACATATGCCGACAAAAAAAATATTCTCGAATTATGACCATAGTCGTCGGTTGCCATAGAAAATCAACGCCACAAGGGTATAAAAAAATTTGCACAAACAGTGCGAGAAAATACATCACTATCGGTTATTGGAAGCTAACAGATAATAAAAATGTCCCAATTTCTGTCGTGCAAAAAAACCTTTAGTCGTCGGTTAATTAATTAATAACTGACGTCGTATGTTAAATTTTGGAGGTTATTCTTTTCCACTGGAAAATTTGGATTTCACGGTCGATTTTATGCGTCGGTTTCTTATTAAGGAACCAATGCTAAATTAAAAGTGATACTCGTATCTGGCCTCTCTTCACATATAGATGTCAGTTTGTGTATTCAACCGACATTGTAGGGTTTAGGTGTCGGTTTCTTGTATACAACCGATGCTTGTAAATGTGATGTTATAAGCCATTTCTGTAGTAGTGTTAGAACAAATAGACAATTTAGGGTTTGTAGCCGCATACTAAACAATTAAAGATTATGGTTGATTTAACTAATTTTCGTACAATATATTGTTTAAAGGAAGTTCCCACTCACCCAAAGGTGTGAAAACACCTTAAAAACATATCTCATATTTGAAAATCTCGAATCCATATCAAGTCCCTAGCAATTCACCCAATTATTCTTCCTTTCAACTCGGAAACCCTAAAAATGAGGGATTATGAAGAAAGAGTGAGAAAAGGGGAAGTTTTGATACCATTTTGGATCAAATCAGAGGAGGGAAGGAATTTTGACATGTGACAGAAGATTCACCATGAAACTATATCCAAAGAAGCTAAACTTACATGATTTCATTATTCCTCGGACCGTAAAACCCTAGGTCAGCATCTCCATTAATTTCTCCTCTCAAACCATAACTCTCTCTTTCTAGGATTTTGTTTCTCTGGATTGAATCACAAATTATGAGAGATCCTTGTGTGTTAGGTTGACCATATATGTCGCGCCCCAATCTCACATTAACCGCAAACCACGAGATTAGGACTCGGCAGGTGGGATTTTACATATAAGCCAACCATTCATCACTTTTTAAAACAATTAACCACATTAATAGGAAAAACTAATTTATACTGTAAATGAAACTAAACAAGTTGCGGAAGCATTTCTATTAACTGACAAGAAATATAAACAGAGTCAACAGCAATTTACATTGTTCAACATAAGATAAAGCATAACAGTTAATTTACATTTTTGTACACATTCTCTCTCTCGCTTACACCTTGTCCCAAGGATCGAGGGGAATGGACTAAGAGACCTCTACTAGACTAACTACAAACCTTCTATCAACTAAGCGTTAGGATGAAATGATCATTCTGACTCCTGATGCTGGTGCTGACCTGAAAATGTTTTGAGTAGAGGGATGAGTCTACTCGCTCAGTGAATAACATTTCACTTAGCTATCATTAAACAACTCGTCAGGTTTATAAACTGAAAATAAACAGGTATACAGTTCAAGCAGGGCAGTTCAATTGACATAGCGGATATACAGATAGTAATCACATTTCTAAACATCAACAGGTATCTCAGGTAGATATGCAGTTATATAAATTTATTGTGAACCTACATGATTATTTATTTATTTTATTATGCCCTAAATATATGCAGTGTACTCTGCATATAAAGATCCGCAACAATTCCATGCTACGGTCCCACCGTACAAGACTTAGCGACACACCCGGGAAATGCTAAGTCTGACGCCAGCCCTGCTCTGCTACAGGACCCCTGGATCTCCGGCCAGAACATAGGCTCTACGGCCTCAAAGCACTACTCTGAGTGCACCCGACTCCTCCTTTAACCAGAGTACACCGGCGGAGAGTCACAGGGTTACCTTCGTGACACACGCATGAATGATGTTAGATAACCAAGTTTTCTTTTTCTTTTTCCCAGTGCCATCGTGACACATGCACGATTGTTGTTAGACACGGCCTTTCTTTCTCTCCTCGTGCCACCAAAATTACTCAACCGGTTGATGTTGGACACGAGTTTCACCCCT
Organism: Alisma plantago-aquatica; assembly: GCA_963693085.1. Classification (NCBI taxonomy): domain Eukaryota; kingdom Viridiplantae; phylum Streptophyta; class Magnoliopsida; order Alismatales; family Alismataceae; genus Alisma; species Alisma plantago-aquatica. Next base: position 486,181,670 of record OY856415.1, read on the forward strand.
AAGTAACAGACCTTCCTTTAGGGGTTATACGGTGTTAGGGCCCTTAGGTCTATTAATTAACCAACAGATAAATAATTAAACAGAAATATCATATAGCAACTGTAAGACATAGAATTTCCTCTTTTTCATCATTTACATCACACATTTCAAGTTCCAATGAACTTATCACACTAAAATGTACATGCTATACTGTTTAAAGGTCATATCAATTGATACTGAAGCAAATAAGCATTTAAAATGAGTTAAATAATGATTTCTAAGTGAACTGCCACTCACAACTTGGAACTCGGCCAACCACCTTGGAACTCGGCCGAACGCCTCCCAGGTTCTGAAACTCGGCCGACCAATCTCGGCCGACCAACTCACCGCTTGAAAAACTTACAAAGAAACTCGGCCGATCAGGACCCAAACTCGGCCGACAAAAACGCTGTTCGCTTATCTTAATTGAGAAACTCGGCCGATCAAGATCAAAACTCGGCCGATCAGAAAACGCTGTACAAAAGCCCTAAATAAGAACTCGGCCGACCGAATAGAAACTCGGCCGAACCGCGCACAGGCAGAACACCAAAAACGGCCTGCAAAAGTCGATTTCTCTCGAATCGACGGGCAAACTTCGAACAAACACCACCAAACGATCACAAACGACGCATACAACTAAACCGCACCTGAAAGGAACAAAGGAACAAGCTAGGTCTGCTCCGTGCACCCCAATCTCTTGGTCGTTTTCTTGCAAACGCAGCTCCAGCTGCAAATCCGGTCCGAATTGATGAAGATGAAGATCTACTGAGGGACAGAACGATCTGCAACAGCTAATCGGAGCAAAACGAAGCGCCAGTGCTTCTCCCTCCTCAGCTCCCTCTCTCTCTCTCTCTCTTTCTCTCTCTCTCTCACGCAAGGAGCAGAACGCAGGAGCGTTCTCTCGTTTCTGTGAAATGAAACGAGAAAGGTAAAGAGAAAAAGGATAAGGAAGAAACTTAGGGGCCTAAATGCAAAGTTCAAAAACTACAAACGGGTCCCTATAAGCCCAAAAACATGCAACTTTTGACTCGAAGGTTGGATTCGAACGATTTCCCTGGCAACGCTTCAAGCGTAAGATCCTACACGCTTTAGGAGCTAGAAAACACACTAAGCACATATCATATCCATTTTAAATATTTTTAACAAAAACAAGCTTATAACTTAACACATCAGCTAAACTCTTGCTTAACAGCATACTTACGGGATAAGCTCGACACGGGTCGTAACAATCTCCCTCCCTTATAAGAATTTCGTCCCGAAATTCCTAGAAGAGAAAAGGAAACTTGCCACGCATCTCCGACTCTAGTTCCCACGTAGCTTCCTCTATATTGTGATTCCTCCACAAAACCTTCACTAAAGATAACTCACGGTTCTTAAGCTTTTTGATCCGGTGATCAACTATCTGCACTGGTCCTTCAACATAGGACACATCTGTTCTAAGCTGCGCCGGTTCTGAATCTAGAATCTTATCTGTACCAGGATGACACTTTTTCAGCATAGACACGTGGAAGACATCATGAAGATTTGCCAATTCAGACGGCAAATCCAACCAGTAAGCTACCGGTCCAATCCTCTCAACAATAGGATATGGACCCATATATCTAGGGGTCAACTTACCCCTCTTGCCAAACCTCAGAACTCCCTTCCACGGTGAAACCTTCAAGTAAACCTCGTCACCAACCTCAAACTCAAGAGGTCAACGTCGTCTCTCTGCATAACTTTTCTGTCTATCCTGAGCAGCTTTCAACTGATCCCTGATCACAGATATCTTTTCTGTAGTTACATCAACTAGCTCAGGTCCAAGAATTTCCTTCTCACCCACCTCGTACCAACAAACTGGCGATCTACACTTCCTGCCATAAAGAGCTTCATATGGAGCCATTCCAAGACTAGAATGGTAACTGTTATTATATGCAAACTCCATTAGGCTTAAGTGTTCTTCCCAGTTGCCTCTAAACTGTAGCATGCATGCTCTCAGCATGTCTTCTAGGGTCTGAATGGTCCTCTCAGATTGACCATCTGTCTGTGGGTGAAACACTGTACTGAACTTCAGCCTTGTGCCCAACGCATGATGTAACTGATTCCAGAATCTAGATGTAAACTTTGGATCTCTGTCAGAAATAATAGAAACTGGAATCCCATGCAACCTGATTACCTCATCCACATAAACTTTAGCCAGCTTTGAAACATCAAAGGTTGACTTGACTGGAAGAAAATGAGCAGACTTAGTTAGTCTATCCACAATCACCCATATCGAGTCTGAACCCTTAGGCGTTCTGGGTAATCCTACCACGAAGTCCATCGTGATGTGTTCCCATTTCCATTCTGGTATAGGAAGTGATTGCAAAGTACCAGCAGGTTTCTGATGTTCAGCCTTAACCTGCTGACACACCCCGCACCTAGCCACGTAATCATACACATTCTTCTTCATGCCCGACCACCAGTACAGCTCTTTGAGGTTCCTGTACATCTTTGTGTTACCTGGATGCATGGCATACATAGAAGTATGCGCTTCCTCAAGAATCTGCTCTTTCAACTCACTATTTCCAGGTACACACAACCTATCATGAAGATACAACATGCCTTCATCAGCAAACCTGAACTCTGTCCTCTTACCTTCTGACATATCCTGCATGATTTGCCACAACTCATCATCACTCTGCTGTAATTCCTTTATCTGATTATAAAAAGTAGGTCTGACATGCATCTGAGCAATCAACCCACTCTGTCCTGTTACCTCCAAGTCCAAGTTCAACCTTCGCATATCTACAAGCAAGTCTCTTTTGAAACATTCCATAGAAAATGCATTGGCTGTTGAACTTGACTTTCTACTCAAAGCATCAGCTACAACATTCACCTTACCAGGATGGTAATCGATTGTCACATCATAGTCTTTAATCAGCTCAAGCCATCTGCGCTGTCTCAAATTCAAGTCTTTCTGAGTGAAGATATATTTCAGACTTTTATGATCTGTAAACACCTGACATGTCTCACCATACAAGTAGTGACGCCATGTCTTCAAAGCATGAACTATAGCAGCTAATTCCAGATCATGAACAGGGTAATTCTCTTCATTTTTCTTAAGCTGTCTAGATGCGTAAGAAACAACTTTACCTTCTTGCATCAGTACACAACCCAAACCTCTCCTGGAAGCATCACAGAACACTGTATAACCTTTTTCTGCTTCTGGCAGAACCAACACTGGTGCTGAAGTCAACCTTTTCTTCAAGATCTGAAAACTTCTCTCACAGTTATCAGACCAAACAAACGGTACATCCTTCCTCGTCAAGCGTGTCAAAGGTGATGCTATCTCGCTGAAGTTCTTTATAAACCTTCTATAATAACCTGCCAAACCTAAGAAACTTCTGATTTCGGTAGGAGTCTTAGGCTGTTCCCACTGAAGCACATAATCAACTTTTTTTAGGGTCAACACTAACTCCACCTCTCGAGATAACATGTCCAAGAAATGCTACCTCGGCCAACCAGAACTCGCATTTGCTAAATTTAGCAAACAACTGGTGTTGTCTCAACAACTGCAACACTACTCTCAAGTGTTGCTCATGCTGTTCATCGTCTCTGGAATAGATTAGAATATCATCTATAAAGACTACAATAAACTGATCTAGGAACGGTTTGAAAATCCGGTTCATCATATCCATAAAGGCTGCTGGGGCATTGGTCAGCCCAAACGACATGACCAAAAACTCATAATGCCCATACCTGGTTCTGAAAGCTGTTTTGGGAATATCAGAAGCCTTTATCCTAAGCTGATGATACCCAGATCTCAAATCTATTTTAGAGAAGATCGTCGCTCCACGCAACTGATCAAACAGATCATCTATTCTCGGCAATGGATACTTGTTCTTTATAGTGATCTTGTTCAGTTGCCTGTAATCTATACAGAGACGCATGGTACCATCCTTTTTCTTAACAAACAGGACTGGAGCACCCCATGGTGAAGAACTGGGTCTAATGAAACCCTTATCTAGCAACTCCTGTAACTGTACCTTGAGTTCCTTCAACTCTGCAGGTGCCATTCTATAGGCTGGCAGTGCTACTGGATGACTACCTGGATATATCTGAATCTCAAAATCAATGTCTCTGACAGGAGGTAAGCCTGGTAACTCTTCTGGAAAAACATCAGAGAACTCACAAACCACAGGCACATCATAAACACTGGCAGTGCTCTTCTCTGCTCTGGTGTCAACCACATGAGCAAGGAACGCTTCACATCCTTTCTGTAACATCTTATCAGCTACAGCAGCTGATATTATGCACGTAGGCAGAACTTTCCTGTCTCCAGTAAAGACACAAGAAAATTCTCCTAGTTGAAAGGTAGCTTCCTTTTTCCAACAATCAAGTTGCACTCGGTATGTCTCAAGATAATCCATACCCAAGATGACTTGAAAGGTATTTACATCCAGGGGTATGAGATTAGCAGCAAAGGTAAAACCTCCAAAAGATAACAAACATCCGGGACAGAACTCGGATAAAACTGTTGGTCCACCTAGTGGAACTCTCAATACTAACTCATCTGCCAACTCTTGAGTTAACAGATTAAGTTCAACAACTAAAGAACGTCGTATAAAAGAATGAGTAGCTCTCGGATCTATCAAAACTAAAACTGGTATACTATTAAACAAAAGCATCTCTCCTGTAACAACTTATGAAGAAATTATACCTTCCTGAGGTGTCAAAGAAAAGAAACATGCTGAAGCTCTCCCTCTGCCACACTGTCCTCTCTGACCACTCCTGCCACTAGACACTCCACCACCTCTAGAACCAGAAGCCACAGAGGAACTCGGAACATCATGGTATTGAGGCTGGAAAGCTTGCGATGCTGCTTGTCGAAGCTGAGGACATTCATTTTTGAAATGTCCTACTTGTCCACAGATAAAACAACCTTGAGGATTTGCACCCCAACACTGACCAGTATGTGGCCTTCTGCATTTGTCACATGGCGGTATCTCTTGCCTCTGAGGACCTGTCACTGACATTGACGACCCAGAAGACTGTCCACTATCGGCACTGCCCCATCTTCCTGGATTGTATCCTCCTCTGCCTCTAAAAGTAGTGACATCCTCAGATTTCTGCCTGCTGAAACAACCAAAACCACGCCCAAGTTTAGAAAAGAGACCTCTACCTCCACCTTTGTATCCACTACTGGATTTCCCTCTACTGAAGTCTGCAGATCTCTTTTTAGACTCGGGCACCTTGTCAGCATTCACAGATTCTTCAACCTGTCTTGCAGCCTCGACAAACTCACCAAAGTTCTCTCTGTTCCTCCTACTAGTAGCAGAAACTGTATGTCGAATCTCTGGCCTTAGTCCTTCCTGAAACCTTCTACATCTCTCTATGTTATTCTGCAACTGCCTGATTTTCTCATTAAGGAAAGTGGGTGGATAGAATTTGAGATGAAATTCCTCAGAGAAATCCTACCAGGAAAGCTCTGTTCCTCTCCTCTTTTCTTCCACACCACGCCACCACAACTCTGCATCGCCTGTCAAAAGGTAGACCGCATGATTGATCTTCTTATCTTCTGGAAGTTCCATTAGACGAAAGACCTTTTCTATCTGTCTAAACCACTCATCAGCTTCGGCGGGATCTGTAGTGCCACTAAACTCTGTGCCACCAAGCTTTTTCACAAGCTCATAAGATCGCATCAGATCCTTACTGTTGGTAGAAGTAGAAGTTCGCCTATCAGACTTGTACTTCTCCCTGGTCTCCAGAAACATTCTATACATATGAGATGCTTCATCCACGTGGTCACCACCACCTGGACCCAAGTACAAAGGATCAGGGCCAACATGGCTCTCAACCTGATCATCACGATCAAAGCCTCTTCCTGCCATCTGCAATGATATAACAGAACATTTCCTGTTAGAAAACTACAGATAGAAGAAAGACACCTAAACCTTAATCCTATTGGTCTCTTATCGTCCCCTGACCTTGACTTAGAGTATTCATATACTCAACCTATGCTCTGATACCAAGAATTGTCGCGCCCCAATCTCACATTAACCGCAAACCACGAGATTAGGACTCGGCAGGTGGGATTTTACATATAAGCCAACCATTCATCACTTTTTAAAACAATTAACCACATTAATAGGAAAAACTGATTTATACTGTAAATGAAACTAAACAAGCTGCGGAAGCATTTCTATTAACTGACAAGAAATATAAACAGAGTCAACAGTAATTTACATTGTTCAACATAAGATAAAGCATAACAGTTAATTTACATTTTTGTACACATTCTCTCTCTCGCTCACACCTTGTTCCGAGGATCGAGGGGAATGGACTAAGAGACCTCTACTAGACTAACTACAAACCTTCTATCAACTAAGCGTTAGGATGAAATGATCCTTCTGACTCCTGATGCTGGTGCTGACCTGAAAATGTTTTGAGTAGAGGGATGAGTCTACTCGCTCAGTGAATAACATTTCACTTAGCTATCATTAAACAACTCGTCAGGTTTATAAACTGAAAATAAACAGGTATACAGTTCAAGCAGGGCAGTTCAATTGACATAGCGGATATACAGATAGTAATCACATTTCTAAACATCAACAGGTATCTCAGGTAGATATGCAGTTATATAAATTTACTGTGAACCTACATGATTATTTATTTATTTTATTATGCCCTAAATATATGCAGTGTACTCTGCATATAAAGATCCGCAACAAGTCCATGCTACGGTCCCACCGTACAAGACTTAGCGACACACCCGGGAAATGCTAAGTCTAACGCCAGCCCTGCTCTGCTACAGGACCCCTGGCTCTCCGGCCAGAACATAGGCTCTACGGCCTCAAAGCACTACTCTGAGTGCACCCGACTCCTCCTTTAACCGGAGTACACCGGCGGAGAGTCACAGGGTTACCTTCGTGACACACGCATGAATGATGTTAGATAACCAAGTTTTCTTTTTCTTTTTCCCAGTGCCATCGTGACACATGCACGATTGTTGTTAGACACTGCCTTTCTTTCTCTCCTCGTGCCACCAGAATTACTCAACCAGTTGATGTTGGACACGAGTTTCACCCCTAAGTAACAGACCTTCCTTTAGGGGTTATACGGTGTTAGGGCCCTTAGGTCTATTAATTAACCAACAGATAAACAATTAAACAGAAATATCATATAGCAACTGTAAGGCATAGAATTTCCTCTTTTTCATCATTTACATCACACATTTCAAGTTCCAATGAACTTATCACACTAAAATGTACATGCTATACTGTTTAAAGGTCATATCAATTGATACTGAAGCAAATAAGCATTTAAAATGAGTTAAATAATGATTTCTAAGTGAACTGCCACTCACAACTTGGAACTCGGCCGACCACCTTGGAACTCGGCCGAACGCCTCCCAGTATCTGAAACTTGGCCGACCAATCTCGGCCGACCAACTCACCGCTTGAAAAACCTACAAAGAAACTCGGCCGATCAGGACCCAAACTCGGCCGACAAAAACGCTGTTCGCTTATCTTAATTGAGAAACTCGGCCGATCAAGATCAAAACTCGGCCGATCAGAAAACGTTGTACAAAAGCCCTAAATAAGAACTCGGCCGACCGAATAGAAACTCGGCTGAACCGCGCACAGGCAGAACACCAAAAACGGCCTGCAAAAGTCGATTTCTCTCGAATCGACGGGCAAACTTCGAACAAAAACCACCAAACGATCACAAACGACGCATACAACTAAACCGCACCTGAAAGGAACAAAGGAACAAGCTAGGTCTGCTCCGTGCACCCCAATCTCTTGGTCGTTTTCTTGCAAACGCAGCTCCAGCTGCAAATCCGGTCCGAATCGATGAAGATGAAGATCTACTAAGGGAAAGAACGATCTGCAACAGCTAATCGGAGCAAAACGAAGCTCCAGTGCTTCTCCCTCCTCAGCTCCCTCTCTCTCTCTCTTTCTCTCTCTCTCTCACGCAAGGAGCAGAACGCATGAGCGTTCTCTCGTTTCTGTGAAATGAAACGAGAAAGGTAAAGAGAGAAAGGATAAGGAAGAAACTTAGGGGCCTAAATGCAAAGTTCAAAAACTACAAACGGGTCCCTATAAGCCCAAAAACATGCAACTTTTGACTCGAAGGTTGGATTCGAACGATTTCCCTGGCAACGCTTCAAGCGTAAGATCCTACACACTTTAGGAGCTAGAAAACACACTAAGCACATATCATATCCATTTTAAATATTTTTAACAAAAACAAGCTTATAACTTAACACATCAGCTAAACTCTTGCTTAACAGCATACTTACGGGATAAGCTCGACACGGGTCGTAACAATATAGAGCAATTGAGCTGCTTGGGTTAATTGCACATTGACCCCTCACTAAAATTTTTCTTATTTCAACAGATTTTTCTATCATAAAAAGGTTTCTGTGAATTCGTGTACTTTAGAGATAAAATCTTCTCAAAAAATTATAAGAATTTATCATGTTGTTTATAATTGAGTTACAAAGCTTTTAAAATTTGAGATCATTCCATGCTTCCATTAAATAAATAAAAATCGAATAGTGCAATGCTATCAAGAATTCTATAGAATGTCACTTACTATAATTCGTCTACTGATAAGGTCTAAACGCAACCAAAAATTATGAAAATTTTACATGTTGTTTATGATTGAGTTTCAGATTACCAATTAAAATTTCAGATAATTTAAAGTTACCAATAAATAACTAAAAATAAAACACTATAATGCTGAAAAGCACTCTGTCAGCATTTTGGTCGAGGTATAGTTCGACCAAGAACCACATTCAAAGAACACTCAAATATTCTGAAAGTTTTTTCCAATATGCATGATTGAGTTATCCATGTCATATCAAAAATTCAAGTAAATACAAAATTTGTAAAAAATATGAAAAATCATTTACCACACTATTATATAGATCAAATTCCATACTCATGTACCATCAAAACCCTAATTTCAGCCAACTAGGGTTTATATTTTTGAAACCCTAATTTCTCAAACAAATAGAACACTTAACGTTCTTATTAGGTTTAAAACATCATAATTTAATTATCATCATTAATTATATTTAAGCAATGATCAATCCAATTAAGCATATAATCATCCAGGTAAACCCTAGTTTACTAATTAAGCTCAGATGTGGTCATAACAATACACATGTGTACAAGACTATACACATGATCCTACAAGACTGTACAAATTGTCCTATAAGACTATACGCTTGGTCCTACAAGACTGCATACATGGTCCTACAAGACTGTCCACATGGTCCTATAAGATTGTACACATGTCCTACAAGACTGAACACATGGTCCTACAAGATTGTCCACATGGTCCTACAAGACTGTACACATGTCCTACAAGATTGTACAGTCTTGTAGGACCACTGTGAAGTCTTGTAGGACCATGTGTAAATTCTTGTAGGACCATGTGTACAATCTTATAGGACCAGTCTTGTACACATGTGTAAAGTCTTGTTGGACCATGTGCACAGCATTATAGAACCATGTGTACAGACTTGTAGGACCATGTGTATAGTCTTGTACACATGTGTACAATCTTGTAGGACCATGTGTACAATCTTGTAGGACCATGTGAACAGTCTTGTAGGACCATGTATACTGTCTTATAGGACCATGTGTACAATCTTGTACACATGCGTATAGTTTTGTAGGACCATGTGTACAGTCTTGTACATATATGTACAATCTTGTACACATATGTACAGTCTTGTAGGACATGTGTACAGTCTTGTAGGACCATGTATCCAGTCTTGTAGGACCATGTGTACAACCTTCTACATGTGTACAGTCTTGTAGAACCATGTGTACGGTCTTGTATGACCATGTGTACATTCTTTTGCACATGTGTACAGTCTTTTACACATGTGTATAGCCTTGTAGGACCATGTGTACAGTCTTGTATACATGTGTACCGTCTTGTAGGACCTCGTGTACAGTCTTGCAGGACCATGTGTATTGTCTTGTATACATGTGTACCGTCTTGTAGGACCATGTGTACCGTCTTGTAGGACCATGTGTACTGTCTTGTACACATGTGTACAGTCTTGTAGGACCATGTGTATAGTCTTGTAGGACCATGTGGATAGTCTTGTACACATTTGTACAGTATTGTACACATTTATACAGTATTGTACACATATATACAATCTTGTAGGATCATGTGTATAAGTCTTGTAGGACCATGTGTAATGTCTTGTAGGACCATGTGTCCAGTCCTGTAGGACCATGTGTACAATCTTGTAGGACCATATGTATAGTCTTGTAGGACCATGTGGACATTCTTACTTTTACGAGAGAACCACCGCCATAGAAGCGCCACAATCGTGACCCCCCCAGACAACATAAACTCTGAGGGCATGAGAGGGTGTGGTCTGGTCACCCCCCTCCCACGCCCAATTAAATTAATGTTACTTTTTGTAGAGTGCCTTCGGCGTGATTCAAACCCGTGTCCTTCATCTGGACTTACCGAGCCGAAACCAGCCGAGCTACTCTGGTCGGACCATGTACTGTACACATTTGTACAGTATTACAGGACCATGTGTACATTCTTGTACACATTTGTATAGTATTGTACACATGTGTATAGTCTTTTAGGACCATGTGTACAATCTTGTAGGACTATGTGTACTGTCTTGTAGGACCATGTATACAGTCTTGTAGGACTATGTGTACAGTCTCGTAGGTCTATATGTACAGTCTTGTAGGACCATGTGGACAATGTTGTACACATTTGTTCAGTATTGTACACATGTGTACAGTCTTGTAGGACCATGTGGACAATCTTGTACGCATTTGTACACTATTGTACACATGTGCAAAGTCATGTAGGACCATGTGTACAGTCTTGTAGGACCATGTGTATAATCTTGTAGGGCCATGTGGACAGTCTTGTAGTATTGTACACATGTGTACAGCCTTATAGGACCATGTGTACAGTCTTGTAGGAGTATGTGTACTGTCTTGTACACATGTGTACAGTCTTGTAAGACCATGTATACAGTCGTATAGGAAGATGTGGACAGTCTTGTACACATTTGTATGGGATTGTACACGTGTACAGTCTTGTAGGACCATGTGTACTGTCTTGTACACCTATGTATAGTCTTGTAGGACCATGTGTACAGCCTAGTACGAATATATGTACAGTCTTGTCTTGTAGGATTGTGTGTACAGTATAGTAGGACAGTGTGTATAGTCTTATAGGACCACATGTACAATCTTGTAGGACCATGTGTACATTCTTGTACACATGTGTGCAGCCTTGTAAGACCATGTGTACCATCTTGTACACATGTGTACAGTCTTGTAGGACACATGTACTTTGGAATGTATACATATGTACACATGTACACATGTGTACATGACTGTACAAGACTATACAGATGTGTGCAGGAATATACACATATGTACAAGACTAAGAAAATGTGTACACATTCCAAAGTACGTGTATAAGACTGTACAAAACTATACACATGGCACTACACGTGCATACAAGACTATGAAAATCTGTACACATACAAAAGTACATGTGTACATGACTGTACTCATGGTTGTACGCATGTGTACATGACTGTACTCATGGTTGTACCCATATGTACATATGGTCATATGAATATGTACAAGACCATGCACATACATATACATTCTAAAGTACATGTGTATAGTCTTATACAAATGTACATTGCAATGTGTACTTTTATATACATATTTGTACTGCCATGCGTAATTACATGCAAATGAGGTGTGTTGCCATGCGTACTGTTGTGTATAGTATTTTACACATGTGTATTGTCATGTATTTTCTTGTGTATGCATTTGTACTGCCATGTGTATTGTTATACACATGTTTGTTGTCATGTGTACCATTGTGTATAGTCATGTACACATGCGTATTGTTGTCTACACATTTGTACTTCCATGTGTATTATTATACACATGTGTGTTGCCATGTGTATTGTTATGTGTAGTCTTTTATACATGTATATTGCAATATGTACACATATGTATATATTGCATTGCTCTATTTACATATGGACTTCCATGTGCACTGTTACATATACATTTGTACTGCCATGTCTAATTGTTGTGCACATATGTTTACATGCGTAGTGTTGTGTATAGTCTTGTACAAATGTATATTGCATGTACACATTTGTACTGCCACATGTATTGTTGTACAAATGTGTGTTGCTATACGTATTGTTATGTATAGTCTTGTACACATGTTGTTGTTGTCATGATTTTGTTGTGTATAGTCTTGTAGACATGTGTATCGCGATGTGTACTGTTGTGTACATATTTGTATTATCATGTGTATTGTTGTATACATGTGTGTTTCCATACTTATTGTTGTGTATATTGTTCATACAAATGTGTACTTTCATGTGTACAGTTGTGTAAAGCTCTATACACATGTGTACTTACTTCTGTATTGTATTGTATAGTGTTGTAGACTTGTGTACATCCATGTGTATATCTTTATACACATGTGTAATGCTATGTGTACTATTCTATAGAACTTTGTACACATGTGTACTTCTATAACATCGTGGGAATCACAATTGTACATGATCGGGGACGAGGAAGAAAAGGGAATAGAGACCACATACTACGGGAAGTCACATGATTAACTAGGTAGGAAGCCCCACGATAGCTTGGAGACTACTCGGGGTCCTGGTGATGTTGGATCTCCTTATTTGCTTCCGCCAAGTGCCGGCGAGCATTGTAGTACTTGTCGCTGGTGCTGCTACCTGTTATACTCCTCAAACGTATAGTCGTCCACCATCACCCATGTTATAACCTCAAATTTCTGAGAATTATAATATAAAAAGGCATTTCTCTTTTAATGAAAAAAGGGGATCTTTTTCTTTGATTTGTGATGATTTTCGTGTGAGATGGCTTTAATCGTTTGATTGTGGGCCTTGGAGGCCATTAAGCCCAATTGAAAAGAAAAAGGAATTAACAAAGAAAAGAAATTGACTAATAAAAGGAGAATATGAGAAATAGATAGTTAATAGAAGATGATGCTAAACTAATATTCCCCAATATGGGAATTTGTGCCTTTGAGTTTCCTTGAGGTCCAAGGGACCCAAATTAATGAGATAAAGGCAAAGGAAATGAGGATATGAATTAATTGAGAGTTTTAATAAGAAAACTTGGGAGAAAAGAAATCCTATCCATACATTGTTTTTTTTATTCCCAAATTTTGTACAAAGGTAAAGAATATTAAAAGGAACTTTCCTTTAAATTTTGAGGCCAATCAGAGTTATGGTGTGAGAGATATTAATTTTGCAAGTTATATTGGTTTTGGAATTAAATTTGGAAATAACAGAATCAGTTTCCCTTTTTCCTTGGCCGCAAATAATTTGATCCATTGGATCCTAATCCGGCGTTGGACGCTCTCTGATTGAGTCCCACTGGGACTGAGTTTCTGTGAGACACCAGAGGGATTTTCCCTCTTGATTCTCTCGTAATCCTTGGGTTTTGCCAACTGGATGAGATCTCCATTGGATCTAGGAGAAGAAAACGCGGGGAAACATCCCCGGTTTCATGCGTTCTGACCCTGGGATTAGGAAACGCCCAAATCAGCAACACTCTGCCTCGACCCTATAAATAGGGGAGGGTGATCTGAGGCACTGGCACCTCTATTGTTCATCCCAAACTCTGCGGAACGGCGCAACGATCGTGAGTGTGCGGTTAATTGATCGTTTCGTGTCGACCAACACCCCATTTTGCTCAAGGATCGTCGCCAGAGTCCGGCGGGTGGCAGACTACCTTGGAGTGCCCTCGACGAGCAATTGGCATCGTCGTCATATTCGACGGGAGGCAGCGCAGCTCCCTGGACCTTTAGCGCAAGCCGAGAAGCACCATCGCCCAAAGTCAACATTGAGGTTGACCGTCGTTGCTACAGCGACGAGGACAGGAGGTAGAAGAAGAAGAAGAAGACGGGTCTATTGACCTTTTTGCCCCTCACCTTCTTCAGTGGTGACAAGGTCAGGTTCGACCTTTTCTTGTTTTAGTCGCACTGTATAGGCGCGCGAAGCTGTGGCCGTTAGATCCTCCATGGATCCACGGTCCACGAATCGGACGACCCTATTTTTTTGGATTTAGCAAATAAATCGATTAAAATGATTTATCGTAGAAAAATTATAACTAGAGCTAGGAGGCTCAGATGGAAAAACTCAATACATCAAAAATGATCAGAAAAATATGAGGGATTTAATAAAAATAGTTGGAAACCCTGAATCTGACTAGTTTGTAAAAGTATATTTCTAGAATAAGAAAAAGAGTTAATTTGTGGATAAAAGCCCTAATTGTTGATAAAAAAGGGTAATTAGTCTTGCAATTAAGATAATTCGAAGATGGTAAACTTATTTTCTGTTTTAGATAATTATTAACCTGTTTTGATGATAGAATTAGAAGTTTAGGGTTTTATGACTCCATATGTGGATTAAAAGGTTGGAAACCCTAATTTAGAAAAAGGAAATGATGAAGTAATTCGAAATTAGAGTTTTTTGGACTAAGTCTGATCTTAGGAATCCTAATAGATGATAAAGCAAGAAAATTTGGGGCTTGATGTATAATTTAATAAAAGAAAGGTAAAAGCAATAAAAAGGAGATGAAACCCTAATTATGATTAAAAACCCTAAAAATTGCAATTAACCTAGGAAAACCTTAGTATTATTGAATCATCATGACATGATTAATGATAGAGGAATTAAATGTATTTTTCAGGAAATTGTGTGTGTGCTTGCTTGATTTCCTGGTTGATTAAATTAGTTCTGCATTCAAGTCTTCTTTAACAGGTATGTGGTTAAATATGAGTAACCGCTTTAGTTTCCCGAGAGATTCCCGAATGTTTAATCGCATTGAATGCAACTAACTGTTTGGATGTTCATATTGCAATTATAAAGTGACTATGATTATCACCATCTAATATAAATGTGTAAATCCCGCACCTACATGCCACCCTGATGGAAGATGCCATAAGGGTCAGGCCCAGGAGGGTAGACCAATGGGCACCATGAGAGGTGACCCTATACACCAAGCTCGGGAATGAGAAGGTGATTGATGAGGCAAGACTAAGGAGCACCATGAGAGGTGACTCCCAGGCACCAAGCTCGGGATTGAGAAGGTGGCCTTAAGTCAAATCCAGGGTTAGGGCAAAAGCGGTGGGGATTGTCACATGGAAAATGTAAATTGACTTGTTAATTACCTTGATTGCAATACTTAAATTGTTAGACCTAATTGTGAAATTTTGGTTGTCTCCACATACCAGCAATTGCTGATCGATGTTTTGTTTGTCGGCGTTTTAGGTAATATCCTGAAAATCACAAACAGTAAAGTGGCACATCGTGAAATTAAGAATTAAAGTGCAAGGAGGATTAGATAGAGTATTTCAAGCTGTGGATAGTTAGTTTTCCCAATTTTATAAAGGTAAGTAAAAGTTTTAATTCTTGTATCCAATTCCAGTTTAGTTAGTAGAATTTTATAATTATTGTTGATTATATGCTGAACCTTTAATCCTGTAAATTGATTAACGATTCCGACCTTCGGGTCTCCCTTAATTGGGGGTTACCGGGAGGCGGGGTCATTACAATTGGTATCAGAGCGTAGGTTCTCCATCTAATCATTAATAATTATTAAATTTTACAAATTCCATAGAACCGAGGGTGTTATTAGAGGATTTTCCGAAAGACTGATGTGTCTAGAAAAGGATCACATCCGGGGGCTGGCAAAATTTTCCTCTGCACCGCTAGTCGGAATACGAGGACTCCCGGATCGTGTGACTGCCTGGCTGATGTCTTAGGTCAAGACTCAAAGTAAGATACCTTTAGGACTATCTCATCTTATTCATCCCTTCTCAACTCAAATTCTCTTAAGGACTTTAAGGATTAGGGTTTCTCTCTCTTCCTCACCCTCATGTGGTATGGGTTAAGGTTGATAAGGTCTAAGGGATCCTCCACCAAATTAATAAAAGATACGTAAGTAAGATGTCATTTGCACAAGTGTAATTAGTTTAAAAGTAAACTAAAAGTCTGTTTGTGTGCAGATGGCTCGTACCAAAGTTGTGGCCATCCCTTTTTCCACCAGCGATGGTGGACCACCCCGCAAGGAGAATGGATCCTTCGAGAAGAGGAAGTGAAACCATGGAGAGACCTCAAAGAAGAGAAAGAGACCAGAGGAAGTTGATGCACCCAACCCTGAACCAATGCCCGGCAGCAACCGAGAGCCAGGGGAAGGACTAGAGTATGAGGAGTACCAGATGCATGAAGAGGAAGCCCAAATGGAGGAGGACCAGCCTGGTGGTCCAGAACCAGCCATGGTGGTTCATACAACAGATGCCGTTTGGATGGAACAACAAAAGCAATTGACCAAAGCTATCCGTGCCCTGGCCCTTAGAGACATAGCTCGAGATGAGAATGGTGAGCCACTTCCAGTTCGTCCCCGATTGGGAGCCACCATTCTGGACTTCGTCAAGCTGAACATTGAAAAGTTCTGGGGAGAAGATAAGACTGAAGTGGTCGACAAGGCGGAAGCTTGGCTGCTTGCAGTCGAGAACGGGTTCCAGATGCTTGAGGTGCAGCCAAATAAGAAGGTTCTGTTTGATACTCACCTTTTAGAAGGTGCAGCCAAGATATGGTGGGAGAACCTGATAACCTCCCACTTTGTGACGTTATCTTATTTAGTTATCTTTAATTTTCCATACTCTTCCTTAGATAAATTATATAGAATCATTAAACTTTTTTACTTTATTGCGGATACACCAATAAACTAACTTTTCTTCTTTTTTACAGAAAACACAAGAAAATTACAAAGACTCCTCACGGTCCCAAGACCGCGAGAAGGCCTCACGGTCCCAAGACCGCGAGAAGGCCTCACGGTCCCAAGACCGTGAGAAGGCCTCGCGGTCCCAAGACCGCGAGAAGGCCTCGCGATCCCAAGACCGCGAGAAGGCCTCGTGATCCCAAGACCGCGAGAAGGCCTCACGGTCCCAAGACCGCGAGAAGGCCTCGCGATCCCAAGACTGCGAGAAGGCCTCGCGGTCCCAAGACCGCAAGAAGGCCTCCCGATCCCAAGACCGCGAGAAGGCCTCACGATCCCAAGACCGCGAGAAGGCCTCACGGTCCCAAGACCGCAAGAAGGCAAACGGTCTCAAGACCGTTTGGGCTCAACTTGAGCCTATAAATAGGACCTCAAGGGTCACTTCAAAAGGGGATTCTCAGACGTCCAGAGGCTGCCTCTCTAGCTCCAGAGCACTTTTATCTTCCATCCACTGCCCCAAGGCTGCCAGTGTTCCATCACCAAGCTATCTTCTCTCTCCTCTCAACAGCAAAGAAGGTGGGAAGAGAAGATCCTTCATCAAGTCAACCACGAAGTGCGAAGATCGTTGCTCTCTTCACCAAGGGTTCAACTTTCCCTCCTCTGTGGAGATGACGTTCTTCCTCTCTCTTCTCGCCTCCTTCTTTGTCCTTGACATGAGCGAGTAGTTTCATTCACTAGGGTGCGGGGAGTAGCCCCGCTACCCATGTTTTCATTTCATGCAATGTAATTCAATAATTTGTAATAGAGATACTCTTCTTTTCAGTTCAACATCAATCGTTTAATGAATGCTAGTTGCCTGATCATCAACTTGTGTTACTTATTATCTTTTGGTATGAATTGTCTATGTCTGTACCCTTAGGTCTGAATATCGATTGAATGTTGGTTTTAGATGTATGAAGTCACCATATGTCTGTTTCGGTATCTAGGAGTGCTTTCATGAGTGGAGTAAACTCACCCCCATCATTGCACTTTCATACTATGAAATGGAATCAGTTGACGTATGGAAGTGCAATCTTGGTAAGGTCGAGGAACACATTTCATGAAGGAGTAATGTGAAGAATGTGACCATTCATTATGGAATGGCTGGCGTTGCAATACTCCACACTTCTCGTAGCTAGTTATCCGAAAGGAAGCTAGGACTACAAGATACTAACTGATTTGACTCTCTTTGCAGGTTGTTTTTTTATGTTGCATGTCTTGATCCATGTGTAGCGGTGTGAAACCCGATAACATCCTAGTGGCTTTTAATCATTGTTTACAACCTTAATCTCTACTTTCTTGCTTTACTTTCCTCGCACTTAGTTTAAAACCAAATCAAACTTTCGATCTAAATATCAACTGTTAAGTAGTTAAGTACGACTAAAAACATTTTCCATCTTGATTTCATCAAGACCGTTGTCCCGATGATTCGACCCTTAACTATACTACGATAAGACTTCTGCGTGTCTTAACACACGTGGGTGGAGTTCTTACCATAGTACTAGCAAGGCTAAACCTAGGGATTCATCATCTCTAGGATTTTTAGTGGTGTTGCAAAATTCCATCAAAAATTGGCGCTGTTGCCGGGGACAACGGAACATTTTAGTTTTTACT
Organism: Alisma plantago-aquatica; assembly: GCA_963693085.1. Classification (NCBI taxonomy): domain Eukaryota; kingdom Viridiplantae; phylum Streptophyta; class Magnoliopsida; order Alismatales; family Alismataceae; genus Alisma; species Alisma plantago-aquatica. Next base: position 486,200,107 of record OY856415.1, read on the forward strand.
TAACAACTTCTTGGTTGATTAGGATTTTACACTTTTTCTTGATAACTACTCCAAATCTTCTTGATTTCTTCATTTCCTTCCATTATCCTAACGTGTAATTTTCTTTCTACTTAGGTAGAAAACGTGTATGCAACCCCTGCATAGCATCGGATTCTCCCCTGAACCAGAGTACGACTCTGAGGTAGAAAGAAGTTTCCACCGAAGGATTAGACTTAACCGCCAAAGAGCCAGACAGATGGCTGAAGAGCAACGCCTTGTTGCAGAAAGAGTTAACGCCGCCATAGCAGCACAACGAGCACAACTTATTGCAGACACTCGTGCTCAGGTGCAAGCTGAGATTCGAGCTGAGGAACAAGCCCACATCCAAGCAGAGCATGCTGCTGCTCAACTTGCGTTAAGAAACAAGCAACTTCGGGACTACGCAGTCCCGAAAAATTATGAAGATGATCATCCAGTCCGACCACCGATTATTAGCATACCACACTTTGAAATCCGGACACAATGGATCCAGATCATGCAAGGCATCTCTTTCTCTGGAGCACCCGGAGACGATTGCATGGATCACCTTAAGAGATTCAAGTCACTCTGCCGACTTGTACCCCAAGCAGGAATCACCTTGGAAGCAATAATGTTACACCTTTTCCACTTCACCTTATCTGGAAGAGCACTAAGCTGGTACAACGCTTTGGATAGACACCCCATCATCACTACTTGGACTCCTTTAGAAGAAAAGTTTCTTGAGAAATTCTTTCCACCTTCACTAACCTATGAGATTAGGGGACAAATTAATCACTTTTCCCAACTACCTGGAGAAACACTTGCTGAAGCTTGGGAAAGATTCAAAGAACTCCTGAGAAAGTGTCCTCACCATGGCATATCTCAAAATCAACTGATAGAAACATTCTATAGAGGAGTAAGTGATGATATCAAGCAATTTCTAGATTCATCATCTGGAGGAAATTTTATGAGAAAGAACTATGAAGATGCTTGGAATATAGTTACACTAGGGGCTGAGAACCAATCCAATTGGGGAAGGTCATCTAACCAACCCAAGGGAGTTCTTAAAGTATACAAAGCTGAAGAATCAATGGAACTCAAGGCCATTGCAGAGGCCCTGAAGACTATTGCTAGAAAGCAACAAGCCCTCGAAACTTCTTTCGGGGAATATGACAAGAAGAAAAGCTCTCAGGTTCAACAAGTAAAAGCAGCTACTGGAACTTGTGAAGCCTGTCATGCATCTGATCATCCCACATTATCATGTGGATTGCTGTACAATGTCATGATGGATTTACAACCACCTATGCCGCAATATGAACCCATTATTGAGCATCCCTAGGACCAAATGCCAGAGCAAGTCAACTCCATCCATTCAATACCTGGCCAGGTGTACTACAATCCAGACAAACCAAGGAACCATCCTGGTTTCCAATACGGGAATCCTACAGGGACCGCCAACCCACAACAGCAGACTCAAGGTGGATCTTTCAATAGACAACCGCCAGGATTTCAGAATAACTTCAGTCAAGGGAATTATAGATAGGGTTTCCAAAGATCTAACTATCCCAGAAACCCTTCTTACCAATATGGCCATCCAGGTCTGCACCCGCAGCTACAACAACCTCAGTTGCAGCAGCCCCAACAACCACAGTTAACTGCACCTCTACAACAACCACAAGGACAGCAAGTCACTCAGTATCAATAGAGGGGTGCTCCTCCCCAATCATCTGATGAAATATCCTTGATTAGACAAATGCTTCAATCTCAACAGACTATGCTTGCAAACCAGCAAGCTCAACAAAAGGCCGTAGAATCCCAACTGGCACAGATTGCCGCTCAATTGAAGCCACAAGTCGGCACTTTTGCTGGGCAACCAGAGGCAAACTCGAGACATAACCAAAACAGACCAGAACAATTGAATTCCGTCACCACACGGTCTGGTCGCGTCCTGCCTGATGTCACCAGAATCATACATGATGATGATGATGTAGCCATTCTTTCCCCAACAGGAAATTCAAGCATAGAAATAGAAAATTCTACTGAGAAAGAAAAGGAAAAGGAACCAATGCCAGAGGTCCCACCCAGAATTCCTTATCCAGACAGGCTGAAAGGGACCAAAATGGATACTAGGTTCCAAAAATTTAAAGAAGCTATGAAAAAATTATACATTGATATTCCTTTCCTTGATGCTCTTTCTGAGGTGCCCGCTTGGGCCAAATACCTGAAAACCCTCTTGTCAAGAAAGTATATGACAGAAGAGCATGAAACAGTGAAACTTGCTCAGACCACTTTAGACATTCTGCTAAACAAGATGCCAAAGAAAAAGAAGGATCTGGGTTCCTTCGGTATCCAGTGTTCTATTGGAAATGGTTCCAACAAGAAAGGATTGGCAGACTTAGGAGCAAGTATATCTATTATGCCCTATTCGATGTGTAAAAGATTAGGCTTCACTGATTTGTTACCTACGACAATGACAATTCAGTTAGTCGACTCTACCATAACTGCCCCTCTTGGAATTATCGAGGATATTCCTGTCAGAATAGGAAAGAATTCTTATGTCCCGTGCGATTTCGTTATTATGGACATCCAAGAAGACCTGAGATACCCGATAATCTTTGGCAGACCTTTCCTATCTACTGCCCGAGCACTTATCGATGTTGAAGCAGGAACTATAATCTTGAGACTTGGGAAGGAAGCTTTCCAGTTCAGAGTTCTTAACAGCATGAAAGGTCCAAGCATTCAAGAGGAAGTTTTTCTCCTGGATGCTATATATCAAATGTCCCAGTTAGAAATGTCTGAACCCTCCGATGAGCTGGAAAGTGCCTTGACAAACCCAGAAGTAGAATTTTCGGCAAACGAGCTAGTGCAACAATGCCTTCAATATTTAGAAAAAGCTGAAGAAGCCCCAACAGCCACCTCTGAAGAACTCAAGGCTGTCACCGTTATAGAAGCGACCGAGCCACCTAAGGCCCCTGAATTGAAGGCCTTACCCGAAGGACTCAAACATGTCTTCCTTGACAGCAAGAAACTTTGTCCAGTGATTATCAGCTCTACTCTGGAAGAAGACCAAGAAAACAGACTTCTTGATGAGTTAAAGAGACACAAGAAAGCTATCGGTTATAAAATGACTGACTTAACTGGTGTAAACCCAGCTTTATGCATGCACAGATTGCCTATGGTGGAAGAATTCAAACCATCGAGGGAACATCAAAGGAAGTTGAACCCTAATCTCAAGGAGGTAGTTCGCATCGAGGTTCTCAAACTCCTGAAGGCAGGTATCATCTACCCAATCTCAGATTCTCAATGGGTAAGCCCCGTGCAGGTGGTCCCTAAAAAAGGGGGGAATACTGTTGTTCTTAATGATAAGAATGAACTGGTACCTACTAGAACAGTAACTGGGTGGAGAATGTGCATAGATTACAGAAAACTTAATAAAGCAACAAGGAAAGATCATTTCCCCTTTCCCTTCCTAGATGAGGTCCTCGAGCGCTTAGCTCATCAGAAATTCTTCTGTTACCTCGATGGTTATTCCGGGTTTTACCAAATCCCTATACACCCGGAAGATCAAGAGAAAACTACTTTCACCTGTCCTTTTAGGACATATGCTTTCAGAAGAATGCCATTCGGGCTTTGTAATGCGCCAGCCACTTTTCAGAGATGCATGTCTGCTATCTTTGCAGGATTAACAGAATCTATAATGGAGATATTCATGGATGATTTCTCAGTTTATGGAAACTCTTTTAACAACTTTCTGCTCAACCTGGTTCAAGTTTTACAAAGATGCGAGGACACAAACCTCATCTTAAATTGGGAAAAATGCCATTTTATGGTAACAGAAGGTGTTGTCCTCGGACACAGAGTGAGCGACAGAGGGATCGAGGTGGATCAAGCAAAAATTGACGTCATCTCGAAATTGATGCCACCAAAAGATGTAAAAAGGGTACGTGCTTTCTTAGGTCATGCTGGGTTTTACAGAAGATTTATCATAGACTTCTCAAAAATAGCAAAACCCATGACACAACTGCTGACCAAGGACACGGAATTTAACTTTAACCAAGAATGTTTGCAAAGCTTCACAACTCTGAAAAATGCCTTGATTTCCACACCCATTCTAAGAGCTCCAGATTGGTCACAACCATTCGAAATCATGTGCGACGCGAGCGATTATGCCATAGGGGCCGTATTAGGGCAAAGAATCGACAAGAAACCCTATGTTATATACTACGCATCTAAAACGCTGGATGAAGCACAGAAAAATTACACCACTACAGAAAAGGAATTCTTAGCTGTCATCTACGCGTTCGAGAAATTCCGCTCATACCTGATTGGAGCTAAAGTCATTGTCTACACTGACCACTCCGCTATACGGTATCTAATTCAGAAGCAAGATGCAAAACCTAGACTTATCCGCTGGGTATTAATGCTTCAAGAATTCGATTTGGAAATCAAATACAAAAGCGGGGTGGAAAACGTCGTCGCTGACCATCTCAGCCGTATTAGAGTCGAGGATGAAGACAAAGTACCTATCCGAGACTCCCTCCCGGACGACCAACTAATGAAAGTCGCTAATGGATTCCCCTGGTATGCCGACATTGTTAATTATTTGGCAACAGGAATCATTCACCCGTCCGTATCCTATCACGACAAAAAGAAGTTCATTCACGACGCTAAGCAATATTTCTGGGACGAGCCCTATCTTTTTTGCTTATGCGCAGATGGACTCTTTCGTAGATGCATTCCAGAGACAGAAATCACTTCGGTTCTTGAGCACTGTCACTCAGGCCCCACTGGGGGCCACATGAGTTCTAAAAAGATAGCTCTTAAAGTCCTGCAATCTGGCTTTTATTGGCTTACCATCGCAAAAGACGCACATGAATACGTGCGATCATGCGACAAGTGCCAACTATCTGGGGGAATTACCAGAAGAAATGAAATGCCATTGAACATATGGCAAGAAATTGAACTCTTCGATGTATGGGGAATAGATTACATGGGCCCTTTCCCCTCATCCTACGGATTCATGTACATCTTAGTTGCTATGGATTACGTGTCAAAATGGGTAGAAGCTCTACCGACCATCTCTTGTGATTCAAAACCGGTAATCAAGATGTTTAAAGAAATAATATTCCCCAGATTCGGCGTCCCAAGAACGATAATATCTGACGGCGGATCACATTTCTTTGAACGGAGCTTTGAAGCCCTATTAAGAAAATACGGAGTCAACCACAAAGTTTCTACACCGTATCATCCACAGACATGTGGACAGGTTGAAGTCTCCAATAGGAAAATTAAAGCTATCCTGGAAAAGACTGTCAATCGTCACCGCACCGATTGGTCCACCAAACTATCTGACGCTCTATGGGATTACCGTACAGCTTTCAAAACACCAATCGGAACAACACCATTTCGATTAGTGTATGGGAAGTCTTGCCATTTGCCAGTTGAATTAGAGCATAAGGCTTGGTGGGCCATTAAGCAACTAAACTTTGATCTCAAAGGCATTGGTGAATTCAGACAACTGCAACTCCAAGAACTAGAAGAATTACGAATGACAGCCTACCACAACGCAAGAATTTACAAAGAACAAACTAAGATGTGGCACGATGGCCACATAAAAAGAAAGGATATAACCGTCGGAGACAAAGTCCTCCTATTCAACTCCAGATTAAAAATGTTTCCTGGAAAATTGCGTACTAAATGGTCGGGGCCGTTCACAATCAAACACATATACCCGACAGGAGCTGTCATTATTCTCGATGATAATGGATGAGAGAGGACCGTAAATGGTCACAGATTAAAAAGTACCACACTCCGGCAGACAAGTTATCAAGACAAACCATAGAGATACATGACCCTATAAAGTCAGCATAGCCGGAGCAAAATCTTGTCGAGCCAGCGACGTTAAACCAAAGCGCTTCTTGGGAGGCAACCCAAGGCCTGAGTATCACCTTCGCTAATTTTTCTAGCCTTTTATTTTGTTTTTAAACCTCTTTTGTTTTTCTTTGTTTTTCTTTTTTTCTTTAAATCTAAAAAAATATTAAAAAAAATACACATGATCTTGAGGTCAAACGGTCTCAAGACCGTTTGGGCCCTCGCGGTCTCAGGACCGTTTGGGCCCTCGCGGTCTCAAGACCGTTTGGGCCCTCGCGGTCTCAAGACCGTGAGGTTCCTCGCGGTCCCCGGACCGTGAGGATTCCTCGCGGTCTCAAGACCGTTTGGAAGGCCGACCCCACCTAAAACCTATAAATATACACTTCCCACCAACGTTTCTCTCTTCTTGAACCCCGAACTTCCAAGCTTCGTTGTTTCATTCATCTCCGAGCTCCATCTCCGCGCTCTCTGACGCCGCTTCCGTTTCAAGTTCTTCGCTGATGACTCGGCTTCGCTGCTGTCGTCTCCGGCTCGTCGTCACTCGTGCGCCCCTGCTGTAACGCCCACCGCACCTAGGCTCTTCGCCGATTCACTGACCGCACTGACAGGTTGACAACCCGGCGATTCATTAAATAATAGCTCGCGTTCGAACTCCTCTTCGCCCTTGTCGCCGTCATCGTTTTCTTGGTTCTCTGCCAACGAACGACCGTGCGGTTTGTCTCCCGCGTGGTTCGTCTCCCTCGCGGCCCCGCGCGGTTCGTCTCCCTCGCGGTCTAACCCCGAACCTGAGCCCCCCCCCTCCCAGAAGAACATATTACATCCTCATCACTAGAGTCTTTTATAATGAGTCTAAATGTTGAGCTCACTACCACCTCTCCACCTTCCACCACCCCAATATCTACTACCCCACCACCATCAACCACCCTTCAATCATCCTCCACACCACTTTTCACTACACCACCCTTCTCCACAACCATACCACCACCCCCACCCTTCTTCACTTCGGGCGCCCCATTCTCCACCACAATGCCCGAATTCTCCTCTTTCACATCCAGCGACTTTCCACCAACATTCCCGGATCCATTTCTCTCTCCGGGTATGCCACCACGTTTTCCACCCACCACCACCCTGACATCGCTGGTGACCCCATCCACAGTCACCACGCAATTCGCGGGTCCATCAACAGTGTCTTTTCCGCATGACACTACCATTCCACCCCGACCCCAGCCACCTCACTCTTCATTTACTAGGGTCCCTTATACTAACGTCGGTGCGGAATTCGGATGTCAATTCGACACCATCCGAAACCTTCTCACCAACCCATCTAACATTTTGAATTCTATTTTTTCATGTGTGCAGGGTCTAACACAACAGGTTGCCCAGATTGGCGAGCAGAACCGCGCCATGCCAGGCATCCTCCAAGGAATCCAGCAACGTCAAGATTCAGTGGCCAAGCAAGTCGAACACATCGACGACCACTGTAAAAGCTTGCCCGAGTGGATCCATGGAGTACAAGGCCAGCATGAAGTGTTGGCAAAGCAAGTCGATAGGATCTCTACGCAGACTCTACCTCTGCCAGAGACCCTCCGCGAGCTGAAGCAGCAACAGCAAGCTTTCAGCACGCGCCTGGACGACATCAACACCACCCTCACTCACCTACATAATCGCCAGGAGGAGGAGTCAAATAATGAGCTTATTCAGCTAAGAGCTCAAGTAACCGACCTCACAGCATGACTCCTCTCAGCCGAACAACGTTACTCTGATTTAAAAGAAACCCACGAAGCACTGCTCGAAACACACGAGCACGTGCAAGTGGCATACGACGAGCTCCAATCCATCCATCGTCTGTGCAAAAAGAAAGCACAAAAGAAAACAACTGATGACGATGACGATGATGCTGTTGACGAGGAAGATTCTGACTCCTCCGCTGACTCAAACAATAGTACCTCCTCAGCTGATGACTCCGACAAGCCAGATGATGTTGGGGCAGGCCCCAGCCAAGGAGAAGAACCAAAACACCAGCAAGATCACCAAACTGGTGATAAAGATCACAAATCCCCTGCTCATACAGAGAACGTCAACATATACTTCGGGGATCAATTTCTCAACTTTTCTGCGGGATCTCTGGGGGAGGCTGCCAAAGAAGTGGCTTTTGCTGAGTTCGAAAAATGTATTCAGGGAACCAGCAGCACTATACCAGCCACAGCAGCCCAGCAAATCTCTGCACCTGAACCGTCAGCGCCTAAACTTGAAGAATCCGAAAGAGTATGCCTAGACACTGATGACGATTGAGACACTCCTTCTGATTCTGATAAAGATTACGAGCTGCAGCAGTACATGGACAACATAGAACAAACTTCTTCCCCCACACCGCAAGAGCTACCTCCGCCGCCACCTCTACCTAACAAAATGCACGATTTAGATATGGCGGCCATCTCCACCTTAGACGCACAGGATATCTTCATCCTCAACACTATAGTAGATGATGCCAAAGTAGGGGAGGATGTCATATATCAAAACATGAAGACCAAACGCAATCTGACGCGTGAAGACTTCCGTTCCTTACTTAGACCCCAGTCGCCGGTGAAGATGGCAATGTTTCGTACTCTCCTTGCCAACTTTATCGAGATCTACAAAATCTCTCGGCATCAGCAACCGGTTCTCAACGCCTCACCCACACTGGGATTGTCCTTACTGTACAAAGAGTTCCAGCACAAATCCATTACAAGGTTGCACAGGGGGATCGCAAGAAAAGCAAGATACATAACCGTGCCTTTCCAAGTTTGTAAACACTGGTTGCTCATGATTGTGGACACTGTCGCCCGCGACGCCAAAGTGTACAATTTCTGTGCCAGTGACTTAAAGGTCGGGATAATCAATTTTGTTGGAATTGAAGCCGGGGAGGCGAGATGCATCCCTTTCCGGCTGCTAAAGCTCATATGGGCCGCGTGCCCTTCTCTCCGCCAGGACTGGAGCTCCCCCTGGTTCAAAATAATTAACCCACAAGTCCAAGCCACTGAAGGTTCATGGGACAGTGCTTTTTACGTCATAAGGCACATCCTAGCGCTAAACCAGCAGGTCCCTTTCGCTGAACTCGTTAATGACGATTTCCACTCCCTGCGAGGACGTTACGCCATGGAGCTTATCTGCGACAGAAGATTCTTCAATGACCCTACCATGGCGGCAGACGACGTCCGTCGTTATCTCTTTTCATCTATTCAACGTCCGCAGAGGAGACCTTTCAGACAAACCCTAGCGGCATTGACAAAAGAAAAACACCCATCCAATGTCACCAAGCAAAGCCAATGGAATCCTTCCATCTTCGATCTGGCTCCAGATAAAGGTGACATTGATCTGATATCAGGGGTAGCCATCAAGACATCTTCATCACAAATGGTACCCCAATCTGCCATTGAACCTTCATTTCCCGATTTTGATCTGGAAGCTTGCAAAACTCTTTCAGATAACGAGCTCCGACTAATAATGTCACGGCTATATGCCGAAAAAGACGAGATGGTATATATTGACGGGGATATATTGGTTATGGCAGATGCCCTCCGTGAGACCTTACAGTTCAAGGGTTCCATGTCTGTAAGTGTAATGACTGCTTATCAATACTTGCTTGCATGGAATCACAACACGGTCTATATGGTGTCAGCTTACATGAAGGATGATCTTCTCGGGCTGAAGAACTTCGGAACAAAGGAGTCAACCATCTCTTATCTCCAACATACAACTCTGAAGTTCATCATGTTACCTTTCCTTCATCAAGAGCACTGGATGTTACTGGCAACCAATCTTCACGAAGGAACAACAATAATCTACAATAGTTCCGACATCCAGTATGATCCAAAACGGAAAGCATACACTACAACTCCAAAGACACCAATGGAGGAGGTCGCGAAGGAGTGTGCTGACAAATTACATGATCTTTTGGGTCAGCACACGCGTGCATATGATAGAGATCACTTCAAATCACCATCCTTCCGCCACAGGTGCCCCCAGCAAATCAGAGAATCAAATGACTGCGGCTTCCACGTCCTCTACTGGATGTATACAATTCTGGCCCTTCACAAGCTGGTAGAGGACATGATAGAGGTGGATTACCACGCACTACGGGGAAAGTTCGCAGCCAACTTACTCAGAACACATGGGGCAAATAAAGGATTAACCGAAGCCTGAATGCCCTTGTCCATGCATTTCTCAACCTATCACTTTGACACTCTGTGGACAGAGTGCGTGATAAGTTAGGGGGGGAGTGCATTGGACAAGGGCGAGGTATCATTCTGCTTCAACCCTTCTATTTTTTTCGCAGTAATTTTTTTTCAATAAAATAACTTTTAAGTATAACTTTCATCCTGGAAAGAATCACCTTAGCTAAGTTAGAGATAAAGTAGTCCTCATATAAATAATAAGATTAGCATACAGGCATGAAATGGCGAATTCATAAATTTCATTCACTATTGGTTTCTATACTTTTACTTCAATTCTATCTCAGACTCTTCACAGGTCAACTTCAGGGCCAAAGCGAACCGAAAACTCTCAAAGTCAAGAGGGAAATCAGGGAAATCCAAAATCAAGAAATCTCGTGAGCGGACCACCAATTAAAAATAAGTGCATGTCAGGAACCCTAAGAACAGTCTTCTTCTTTCAATAAAAGAGGCTTGGCCGCCCAATCAAAAACCCTAACAAAACCCACTTCCTAAGCTTGTGAGATTCGAATAAAAGCCAGAGTGCTGAATAAAAACATGAGAGTTGTGCCATGCATAAGGACCTATATGAAGAGCCAACAAAGATCTCACCCAGCCGGTACATACAGCTGCCCTCATGAAGGCAGATGTGTCGTGCCCGGTAATGAGATCCTAAGGTTTCCTAATATATGAAAAGGCTGATAAAAGAGCTCACCCGGCCGGTACATTCAGCTGCCCTCATGAAGGCAGATGTGTCGTGCCCGGTAGTGAGTCTCTAAAAAGCATAGACAAACCCTTCCCCACTTGAAGGGGGAGTTACACAATAAGCCTTTTAAGCCAGCCCTCATACCCACTCTAGCTACCGGTAGGTTTTTCCAAAGAAGTATAAAACTGATTAGAGTCGATGACATGCACATAATAAGAAAGGTGGTCCCAATGCGAGATTCACGATATGAAAGGAACCTGAGATCCATGCAACTTTTGATACTCGAAAGAGTTAGTGTAAGCAGAAGCCCTAATAAGACCTCGCTAGATCTCTGACCTAGAATTGAAGCAAGAGTATGGAAACCCTAATCAAATAAAATCGCCTCGCCATTACATGCCTTAGCTCTATCTAACTTGAGGACAAGCTAGACTCTAAGTTAGGGGGGGTGATAACCTCCCACTTTGTGATGTTATCTTATTTAGTTATCTTTAATTTTCCATACTCTTTCTTAGATAAATTAGATAGAATCATTAAACTTTTTTACTTTATTACGGATACACCAATAAACTAACTTTTCTTCTTTTTTACAGAAAACACAAGAAAATTACAAAGACTCCTCATGGTCCCAAGACCGCGAGGAGGCCTCGCGGTCCCAAGACCGCGAGAAGGCCTCGTGGTCCCAAGACCGTGAGAAGGCCTCGCGGTCCCAAGACCGCGAGAAGGCCTCACGATCCCAAGACCGCGAGAAGGCCTCCCGGTCCCAAGACCGCGAGAAGGCCTCGCGGTCCCAAGACCGCGAGAAGGCCTCACGATCCCAAGACCGCGAGAAGGCCTCACGGTCCCAAGACCGCGAGAAGGCCTCACGGTCCCAAGACCGCGAGAAGGCAAATGGTCTCAAGACCGTTTGGGCTCAACTTGAGCCTATAAATAGGACCTCAAGGGTCACTTCAAAAGGGGATTCTCAGACGTCCAGAGGCTGCCTCTCTAGCTCCAGAGCACTTTTATCTTCCATCCACTGCCCCAAGGCTGCTAGTTTGAGATCCGCGTTCCATCACCAAGCTATCTTCTCTCTCCTCTCAACAGCAAAGAAGGTGGGAAGAGAAGATCCTTCATCAAGTCAACCACGAAGTGCGAAGATCGTTGCTCTCTTCACCAAGGGTTCAACTTTCCCTCCTCCGTGGAGATGACGTTCTTTCTCTCTCTTCTCGCCTCCTTCTTTGTCCTTGACATGAGCGAGTAGTTTCATTCACTAGGGTGTGGGGAGTAGCCCCGCTACCCATGTTTTCATTTCATGCAATGTAATTCAATAATTTGTAATAGAGATACTCTTCTTTTCAGTTCAACATCAATCGTTTAATGAATGCTAGTTGCCTGATCATCAACTTGTGTTACTTATTATCTTTTGGTATGAATTGTCTATGTCTGTACCCTTAGGTCTGAATATCGATTGAATGTTGGTTTTAGATGTATGAAGTCACCATATGTCTGTTTCGGTATCTAGGAGTGCTTTCATGAGTGGAGTAAACTCACCCCCATCATTGCACTTTCATACTATGAAATGGAATCAGTTGACGTATGGAAGTGCAATCTTGGTAAGGTCGAGGAACACATTTCATGAAGGAGTAATGTGAAGCATGTGACCATTCATTATGGAATGGCTGGCGTTGCAATACTCCACACTTCTCGTAGCTAGTTATCCGAAAGGAAGCTAGGACTACAAGATACTAACTGATTTGACTCTCTTTGCAGGTTGTTTTTTTATGTTGCATGTCTTGATCCATGTGTAGCGGTGTGAAACCCGATAACATCCTAGTGGCTTTTAATCATTGTTTACAACATTAATCTCTACTTTCTTGCTTTACTTTCCTCGCACTTAGTTTAAAACCAAATCAAACTTTCGATCTAAATATCAACTGTTAAGTAGTTAAGTACGACTAAAAACATTTTCCATCTTGATTTCATCAAGACCGTTGTCCCGAGGATTCGACCCTTAACTATACTAAGATAAGACTTCCGCGTGTCTTAGCACACGTGGGTGGAGTTCTTACCATAGTACTAGCAAGGCTAAACCTAGGGATTCATCATCTCTAGGATTTTTAGTGGTGTTGCAAAACTCCATCAGAACCACATCACAGGAAGGGACCTAAGAGAGGAACCGATGGCGTGGACCGACTTCAAGACCATCTTCACTGCCAGATTCCTCCCCATCTCAGCAAGGAAAGAGAAAGAGAGGGAGTTTATGAGCATGACTCAAGGAAGTTCTTCAGTTGCGGATTTCGGTCGCAGGTTCCGCCTCCTGGAACGCTTTGGGCATATGTTGGACGAAGAGAGGAGGGTGGACCACTTCATTGAATGTCTACATCCTACCATCAAGCCTCATGTGATGGCTAGTAAGCCAAAGACCTTTGCTGAAGCCTACAATACCGCCTTAGACATGGAAAGGACAGTGATGCCTACACAAAACCAATCCAGGGGATACTTGGGCTTCACTGAAGGAGTTCAAGGGCAGAGGAATGAACACCGAAAGGGGTAAGGATGCAACCACAACAAGAACAATCATGGGCACAAGGGCAAGCCGCGTGGTCGCCTCCAGCAGTGTCGCACCTGTGGACGGGCACATCCTGGGAAGTGTGGCTTTGAGAAGAAGGTGTGTTTCAGATGTCAGCAAGAGGGACACTTCATCGCCAACTGCCCTCAGCCTGACCCAAGGGGACCTTTTGGGTCACAACCTGTAGCAGCACAGCCAGTAGCTACAGCACCCCCGGTAGGAGTACCAGCCGGAGCACCTCCAGTTGGAGAGAGGAGACAAGCTAGAGTGTTCGCCATCAACAACAAAGAAGCTCAGGTGAATTGTGACAATCTCGATTTTCTCTCTCTTATTTTGTACTACTCCTCTCTCATTAAGTGCCTCTTACTCTTTTTGATATTAAATACATAATGGATGGTTGTGGTATTCCAATTTGGCGACTACCACAGTCAATTTTGCAATGTGCAACTTCAATTCGTACCTTTAAACTAAGTATCTTGCTATATCATGTCACCTTATTGTATCTAATTTTTGAAACTCATCATGATAATCTTTTGGCTTTTCAATATGTATCATTTTGTAGAGGACTCAATTACGAATCCAGCGGAACAAAAATCACCTCAATTGGACCATCGGACTCCAAGTTATGACACCTTGAAATTTGGCTTTTGTTTTACCTTTTATTTTGGCTCAATTATATGCCTTTATCTCTATTGGGCCGCCCACATGGGCCCAATACATCATTAGAGTCCAACCGCTTGTTCCTGCTCCCCTTCCTCTTCAGGAAACGCGTGAGGCGGATGGGAAAGAGTTTCCCTGCCTCCACCCAGAGTTGGGTAACGGACGGCAACCCTAGTCTCCTCGTTATATACCCCCTCCCTAGTTTGCCCTTCTCCGATTTGCCCTAGTCTTCTCGTGCCGCCGACTTTCCTTCTCCCTCCTTTGTTCTTTATCTTGTTAAACGATACATGGTTGAAACCTGTCGGCCTACCCTGCTTCCCCTCTTGGCAGCAGCTAACTGCAACTCTTGGCCTCACCCCCCCGACGCAAGCAGATCAGCGGAGGCCGAAGAATGTACCACCAAGGCCCTAGCTACCTCGCCCCCGCTTCGTCCGGGCTATTGCAGCCGTCGAGACCACTGGAGATGGTGAGCCGCAATTCCTCTGTTCGTCCCCGGCTCCAACACAATCCTAGCAGGTCTTCTCTGGGCTGATCGCAGTGGCTAAGGGTGCAGGATAGGAGGTGGCCCATGCGTACCACTGATAACGCCACCGGCGGCCATCTGATGTCTAAACCGTCATCTCCTACTCGTCTCCGGCGGGTTTGGACACCTCCACCTCGATATCTGTTTCTCCTCTGTTCGGAACAGGGAGAACAGAGAACGTGACCGCTGGGCAAGATAGGGAGAGCCGGCCCAGGAACAGATGAACCAGAATCGAACCAGATCTGGTCCAGGCTACATGTGAACCGGCCGTGGCTTGATCATGGTAATGCTCAATCAAGTTTTTATATAGTTCTTATTTGAAACTTCAAAAAATGATAATTCCTAGACCCTATGTCCAAAATACATGATCTAATATATCAATTTGTTCCTTTCGACGAGACCTACCATTTGGGCATGATTTCAGACCCTAATTTCCATTCGGTTTTCCCTATTTGCCTAAAAGATGGGTGCTTTGATTTTCTTGAGTATAATGGTTGTATATTGATGATAAGAGTTGGACCTTTATTACCTAAATCACTCTCATATCTTGAAACTAGTAATATTGTGATGTTGTGTGATAAAAGTGCCTATGGTAGACCCTCATAACCTATGATGGTGTGTATAGCCCTAAGTACCCTAGCGGTTACTTGTTTTCCTTGTGCCCAAAAATGTGATATGGATCCTATCCCTTATCCTTCCCCTTATAAATAAGGAAATCCTTTCTCATATTTATACTTTAGATGAGTATGTTCTACCTAAGTCAAATCTTGAACCTTGATGGCCTATATACGAACTACATTGATGGTTGAATGTATGTAAATATGTTGATGATACCATGTTGGTTGTGTGGTGCCCAGACTCTAGGGATATCCACCTATCTTTTGATAAGATTCTTATGACACTAATTGCTGATATAAACCATATCTTATGATTGATCCTCTTGCCTTGGTATATCTTGACCATGTTTCCTCTATTATGAGTCTTGTGACCTGATCTGAGCATAAGTGTCCTAAATCTTGTCATGTCCACATCCAACCTCAAAATGACATGGAACTTGAACCACACTATTTTGATGGACTGTAAGTCAATATGAGGTCATATAATGAACCAATAAACAACCTTGAAACCAACTTGGCCAAAACCATCAAATAAAGATAATCATGGTTAATGAGGAGAATCTAATGCATATATGTAATCTTGATGTTAATCAGGTTTGGCATGTGGCTAGATGGTGAAGAATATGTTAGGTTATGAATCTCTGAATCAGGTATGGGCCTTATCTAGTTATATGAATACCGCTTTCTTGCTTGAAAAGACATATATTGTATGCTTGTTTGTCTATTTTCTCAAATATTGCCATGTAGTATTGCCATGTGTTACTCGATGTTTGCCTCTTTAGTTTTATAACCTGAACACATATATATATTTGGAACTCCATTATAATATTGTTGATAAAGGGCTCTTGGTTACGACCTTGAGGTCCCTCTCGTATAAAAGGGTTAGCTAAGCTTGAGCACCCTTACGGACCCTTCCGACGGGAAGTTGGTCAAAGGCCTTTAACATGTTTGATATTGTTGGTATAATGGAGTGAAATGACATAAAATATGGTTTGCATTTTTTAAACAATTAACATGTTTATTTTTGTTCGTTTAGTCTTGAAATCTTTTCAAAATTATGCAAAGCTTATATATATGTGTATTTTGCGGCCCCATACTCAACACCTCGTGTGTTGACCCATTTCTCGTATGTTGTTTTTAGGTTCAGAGATGGCTAGAAAGATGAAGGGCTTGGTGAGCTTTGCTAGGTGTACTTGTTGTAAGATCCAGATATAGTATACATGAGCAGACTTGTACAAAATGACTCTGGAAATATGTAACTGAATTCATGAATATAATGCATTTTGTATAATTTATACTTGTTGAATGTTGAGACTATGTTTGTGCCTTTCTCTTGTTACTTGTTCATGTGTGCTAAGCTTTACGCTTCCGCATTTTGCCTTGGGTATACATTTGGTTCATGGGATTGGGATTCCGATTCCATGACAGATGGTATCAGAGCATGAACAATAACTACACCAAACATTGCTCACATGAAACACAAACTAAACTCACCTTACATCTCAACCCTAGAAACTTAAGGAAATATCCTTGTGGATTAGGTTGACTTAGCCTCTAGGTTAGAACCTAGATGTTCTAGAACTAGGTGTAGACTTGTGTAAGTTACCTCCCTAGACATGATTCGCGACATGTGCTTAGGATGTCTACATAAGTGTGCACCATGTTCTTGCTAGTTCTCTAGGTGTCATGATACTAGACTGTCTAATGAGTGTGGTAACTCGTTTTGGTTTTGGTTTTATTTGAATGGAGTATGGTGGTTTTCTTCGCCTGTTTAAATGTTGGAGAAAACATATTTCAAGTATTATTATATGTACATATGAAAAATGTTACCACACTCAGAAAGGCAGTGAGTTTCCATGCAACCTAGAAGAAAGAGATGTAACATCGAGTCTAGATGAGAGAGTTTAGATGATAGTGATAGTCTCTAGAGTTGTCTAGAGCCATGATATAGGTTAAGCAAGTGAACAACCTAGAAACCTAAGATGATGATTATGATATTGATGATGATTTTATAGGACCCAATATGTTTGAGGAAGGTTAAGTATGTTTGACGATATGGAATGAGTTGGACCATGCAACCCTAGCTAAACCTAGCACCTTGTATGATACATACCACTTGGTTGATGTGCTAAACGTAGCTAGTGGGTGGACATGCTTGCTTGTACCTAGTCTTGTATGTGTGGAGATATGATATATGGTTCGAGACCAACACGGGCCTCAATCTCTATACAAAGGAAGACCTCTAGAATGGGACATATGAATAGGAAGACATGTTGATATGAGTTGACCCGTATCGGGAAAAAGTTAGAGTACCTAAACTCCAAAATTTTAGAAATGTTGAATAATATGAATGATGAAATACTCGATGATGAGTCCCTAGCTAGAATACTTCTAAGTATATGAGTTGAGTGACCTAGTGGACGGTTTCCTTGAAAATGTGGAACCCTAGATGTCCTATGAAAATATCTAACCCTAGAGAAAGAGGCAACTGAAAATTGATGCTTGATATATATGTGAGGGAGATGTACCAAGACCTAAGATGATGTATATGATGTGTGATATTCATGATGAGCCTCATACTCGGGCTAGTAGTTGTATATAAAGGAATCTAGAGGTTATCCTTGTTTTTTTTGAAAGATGGGTAGAAATTTTGTTACACGTATAAGGTTGTGGTTAACATGTCTTATTGGAAACATGTCTTAGCTTGAGTGGCTTGAGCTTGTGGAGCTGTTTCTAGATATAAGTGAGAGAATTCAAAAATCTTGACATTGATGATAATGTTGTTCCTCGAATGATGCTCGATATATGAAAGAATCTCACTTAAGTTAAAATCTTGATATATGTGCAATGAGCCACTCTCATGAGATAGACCTAGTATGAAATCAAACCATACAAGAAAGATGTAGCTTTGAAATCATGAACTTGATATGATAATGTCTAGAGATCTTAGCTAGAATAATTAGGGGTAACATGCCTAATATCATACCCAATTGAAGAAAAAAATGATTAACTTGATATACTGATGATCTTGGGGTCATAACTTGAATAAAAATGATGATTAAATTGTCTAATTTTAGATTCAAAATGATAAAAGGAACATAATTGATTAGACTTTGCATGAAATCTATTGTAAAGATGAGATACACACTTGATGATAGTCTTGTTTGAAGCCATGACCATGAATATTTTCATTTCAGAATTGATAAAATAGATTTTGATGATACCCCTTGGTCTCATATAAAGATATGAACAAAAACCCTAATGTGGTGATGATGTCGTAATACAATATTAGAGTACAAGTAATATGTACATAGATAAGATGAGTACACCTTTAATGATGATAACATAAGTGTACACCATATGGTAGGGAATGCCTTGACAACCATGGTTCAATAGTTAGACCTGATGGATCCTGACTTGACTCTTAACTTAAATCATGGATGAATTTCGAGGACGAAATTCCTTGTAAGGAGGGAAGGATGTGACAATCTCGATTTTCTCTCTCTTCTTTTGTACTACTCCTCTCTCATTAAGTGCCTATTACTCTTTTTGATGTTAAATACATAATTGGATGGTTCTGATATTCCAATTTGGCGACTACCACGGTCAATTTTGCAATGTGCAACTTCAATTCGTACCTTTAAACTAAGTATCTTACTATATCATGTCACCTTCTTGTATCTAATTTTTAAAACTAATCATGATAATATTTTGGCTTTGCAATATGTATCATTTTGTAGAGGACTCAATTATGAATCCAGCGGAACAAAAATCACCTCAATTGGACCATCAGACTCCAAGTTATGACATCTTGAAATTTGGCTTTTGTTTTACCTTTTATTTTGGCTCAATTCTATGCCTTTATCTCTATTGGGCCGCCCACATGGGCCCAATACATCATTGCAGTCCAATCGCTTGTTCCTGCTCCCCTTCCTCTTCAGGAAACGCGTGAGGTGGCTGGGAAAGAGTTTCCCTGCCTCCACCCAGATTGGGTAACGGATGGCAACCCTAGTCTCCTCGTTATATACCCCCTCCCTAGTTTTCCCTTCTCCGATTTGCCCTAGTCTTCTCGTGCCGCCGACTTTCCTTCTCCCTCCTTTGTTCTTTATCTTGTTCAACGATACATGGTTGAAACCTGCCGGCCTACCCTGCTTCCCCTCTCGGCAGCAGCTAACTGCAACTCTTGGCCTCATCCCCCCGACGCAAGCAGATCAGCGGAGGCCGAAGAAGGTACCACCAAGGCCCTAGCTACCTCGCCCCCACTTCGTCCGGGCTATTGCAACCGTCGAGACCACTGGAGATGGTGAGCCGCAATTCCTCTGTTCGTCCCCGGCTCCAACACAATCCTAGCAGGTCTTCTCTGGGCTGATCGCAGTGGCCAAGGGTGCAGGAGAGGAGGTGGCCCATGCGTACCACTGATAACGCCACCGGCGGCCATCCGATGTCTAAACTGTCATCTCCTACTCGTCTCCGGCGGGTTTGGACACCTCCACCTCGATATCTGTTTCTCCTCTGTTCGGAATAGGGAGAACAGAGAACGCGACCGCTGGGCAAGATAGGGAGAGCCGGCCCAGGCACAAATGAACCAGAATCGAACCAGATCTAGTCCAGGCTACATGTGAACCGGCCGTGGCTTGATCATGGTAATGCTCAATCAAGTTTTTATATAGTTCTTATTTGAAACTTCAAAATATGATAATTCCTAGACCCTATGTCCAAAATACATGATCTAATATATCAATTTGTTCCTTTCGACGAGACCTACCATTTGGGCATGATTTCAGACCCTAGTTTCCATTCATTTTCCCTATTTGCCTAAAAGATGCTTGAGTATAATGGTTGTATATTGATGATAAGAGTTGGACCTTTATTACCTAAATCACTCTCATATCTTGAAACTAGTAATCTTGTGATGTTGTGTGATAATAGTGCCTATGGTAGACCCTCATAACCTATGATGGTGTGTATAGCCCTAAGTACCCTAGCGGTTACTTGTTTTCCTTGTGCCCAAAAATGTGATATGGAGCCTATCCCTTATCCTTCCCCTTATAAATAAGGAAATCCTTTCTCATATTTATACTTTAGATGAGTATGTTCTACCTAAGTCAAATCTTGAACCTTGATGGCCTATATACAAACTACATTGATGGTTGAATGTATGTGAATATGTTGATGATACCATGTTGGTTGTGTGGTGCCCAGACTCTAGGGATATCCACCTATCTTTTGATAAGATTCTTATGACACTAATTGCTGATATAAACCATATCTTATGATTGATCCTCTTGCCTCGGTATATGTTGACCATGTTTCCTCTATTATGAGTCTCGTGACCTGATCTGAGCATAAGTGTCCTAAATCTTGTCATGTCCACATGCAACCTCAAAATGACATGGAACTTGAACCACACTGTTTTGATGGACTGTAAGTCAATATGAGGTCATATAATGAACCAATAACCAACCTTGAAACCAACTTGGCCAAAACCATCAAATAAAGATAATCATGGTTAATGAGGAGAATCTAATGCATATATGTAATCTTGATGTTAATCAGGTTTGGAATGTGGCTAGACGGTGAAGAATATGTTAGGTTATGAATCTCTGAATCAGGTATGGGCCTTATCTAGTTATATGACTACCGCTTTCTTGCTTGAAAAGACATATATTGTATGCTTGTTTGTCTATTTTCTCAAATATTGCCATGTAGTATTGCTATGTGTTACTCGATGTTTGCCTCTTCAATTTTATAACCTGAACACATATATATTTGGAACTCCATTATAATATTGTTGATAAAGGGCTCTTGGTTACGACCTTGAGGTCCCTCTCGTATAAAAGGGTTAGCTAAGCTTGAGCACCCTTACGGACCCTTCCGACGGGAAGTTGGTCAAAGGCCTTTAACATGTTTGATATTGTTGGTATAATGGAGTGAAATGACATAAAATATGGTTTGCATTTGTTAAACAATTAACATGTTTATTTTTGTTCGTTTAGTCTTGAAATCTTTTCAAAATTCTGCAAAGCTTATATATATGTGTATTTTGCGGCCCCATACTCAATACCTCGTGTGTTGACCCATTTCTCGTATGTTGTTTTTAGGTTCAGAGATGGCTAGAAAGATGAAGGGCTTGGTGAGCTTTGCTAGGTGTACTTGTTGTAAGATCCAGATATAGTATACATGAGCAGACTTGTACAAAATGACTCTGGAAATATGTAACTGAATTCATGAATATAATGCATTTTGTATAATTTATACTTGTTGAATGTTGAGACTATGTTGGTGCCTTTCTCTTGTTACTTGTTCATGTGTGCTAAGCTTTACGCTTCTGCATTTCGCCTTGGGTATACATTTGATTCATGGGATTGGGATTCCGGTTCCGTGACACGAATGCTAATAAGTTGATCGAGGGTAATAACCCATAAAGTTTTTCCTTTTAGTTCAGTAGACCAAGTAGTAGCTTTCTGATATGGAATAACTTTGTTGGCTTGCTGGAAGTCATGGGACAAAATGTAAAAGCACTTTTTGATTCTGGTTGTACTAATACTTTTGTTTCGAGAAATCTGGCAACTATGCTTGGGTTGGATATCAAGGATTTGGGTTACGTTTTGGATGTCACAACCCCGAGTGGTCGTATTTATACCACTCTTTTGAAAACCCCTATCTTGCCAGTAAAGTACCTGAACCATGAGCTTCCCAATGACTTCATCCTTCTCGATATGAATGATTTTGATGTAATCATCGGGATGGACTGGCTTTCCACCTATAGGGCCCAGATTGACTGTAGAGAGAAGAAGATTCTCATTAGAAAGACCGGCTATCCACACTTCACCATTCGAGGAAGGAAAGATGCGACGACCAGTCTTTACATATTCGCTTTGAAAGCTGAACGGATGCTATCCAAGGGTTGTCGAGCCTACCTAGCCATAGTTACCGTACCCGAGGTTAAGGGGCAATCCTTAGAGGACATAGAGGTGATTCGAGAGTACGCGGATGTGTTTCCAGATGATCTACCAGGGATTCCCCCTGAGAGGGAGGTATACTTCTCGATTGAGTTAGCTCCTGGGACTAACCCTATATCTAAGGCGCCCTATAGAATGGCCCCTGCTGAGTTGCTTGAGTTGAAAACCCAATTGCAAGAGTTTTTAGATAAGGGGTTTATCCGACCCAGTACCTCACCATGGGGAGCACCAGTCCTCTTTGTGAAAAAGAAGGATGGGTTGCTTCGGATGTGTATTGATTATCGGATGATCAATCAGGCAACCATTAAGAATAAGTATCCTTTACCTAGAATAGATGACCTCTTTGACCAACTCAAATCAGTTCGAGTCTTTTCCAAAATCGATTTGAGATCAGGATATCACCAGGTGAGAGTGAGGAGTGAGGATATACCCAAAACGGCTTTTAGAACCCGTTATGGCCACTATGAGTTTGTGGTCATGCCGTTTGGATTATCCAATGCACCGAGTGTCTTTATGAACCTCATGAACAGTGTGTTCCAACCCTTCCTTGACTCTTTTGTGATAGTGTTCATAGATGACATTTTGGTTTACTCAGATGACCTACCCCAACACCGTGACCACCTGGGTAGAGTCCTTGATATCCTGAGAAAGCATAAGTTTTTCGGAAAGTTCTCAAAATGTGAGTTTTGGTTGGACCGAGTCATGTTTCTTGGACACATCATCTCAGGAGGAACAATCTTCGTAGATCCAGCCAAGGTATCGACAGTTCGAGACTGGCCGACACCGAAGAACCCCTCCGAGATTCGCAGCTTCTTGGGGTTGGCCGGATACTACCGTCGCTTCATCAAGGATTTCTTCAAGACTGCTCTACCGCTAACCATGTTGACTCAGAAGGATGTGAAGTTCGTGTGGTCTGAAGTGTGTGAAGATCGATTTCAGGAATTAAAGGAGAAGCTAACCACCGCTCCTATGTTGACTTTTCCCTCTGGCAATGAGGGTTTCATGATATTCACTGATGCTTCCAAGATGGTACTTGGCTGTGTGTTGGAACAAGATCGGCATGTGGTTGCATATGCGTCCCGACAGCTCAAGCCAAATGAGGTGAACTACCCGACACATGACCTGGAGTTAGCTGCTATAATCCATGCCTTGAAAATATGGCGGCACTACCTGTACGGTGCTACCTTCGAGATCTTCACCGACCATAAGAGCTTGAAGTACCTGCTGACACAAAGAGACCTGAACCTACGACAGCGTCGATGGATGGAGTACATGAAGGATTATGACTTCACCATCGCCTACCATCCTGGTAAGGCGAATGTAGTGGCTGATGCGTTGAGTCGAAGACAGCTTAAGTGTGCAGCTATCCTGTCCAGTCAGTGGAAAAGTTTAGAAGAACTTGTGAAATGGACTCCACAACTGCTAGAGGACCGAGTTCGGTTGGCTAACATCCAGATTCAATCTGAGTTGTTGAGTGAGGTCATGGCAGCACAGTTGACCAGTGGAGAGCTTGATAAGATGAAAGGTTTGCTGATAAAGCCACAGACCCGTCTATCCGTGGGTGTAGACGAAGGAATCAGGTTTGAGAATCGCATTTGGGTTCCTGCGGATTCAACCATAAAAGAGATAATTCTGCGAGAGGCACATGGATCCAAATACACGGTACACCCAGGAACTACTAAGATGTACAAGGACCTACAACGGTTTTTATGGTGGCCAGGAATGAAGAAAGACATTACGTCATGGGTGGCCAGTTGTCTTACGTGCGAGATGGTGAAGGCTGAACATCAGCGACCCGGCGGACTTTTACAGTCAATAGAGATTCCAGAGTGGAAATGGGAGCAGATCACCATGGATTTTGGGTGGGTCTACCCCGGACCAAGAGAGGTCATGATGCGATATGGGTCGTGGTAGATCGTCTTACCAAGTCAGCACACTTCCTTGCCCTTAAGACCACTGCTAAGGTGACAGACCTAGCTGAGCTGTATATCAGAGAGATAGTGTGTTTGTATGGTGTACCCGGATCAATCATTTTCAATAGAGATCCCAAGTTTACTTCCAAGTTGTGGAAGCAGGTTCAAGAGGAACTTGGTACAAGATTAAAGTTTAGTACCGCATATCACCCCCAAACAGATGGACAGTCAGAAAGGACGATTCAGACCTTGGAAGATCTGTTGAGAGCTTGTGTGCTCGATTGGGGTGGCTCATGGGAGAAATACCTACCGTTAGCAGAATTCGCCTACAACAACAACTACCAAGCCAGTATCAGGATGCCTCCGTATGAAGCTTTGTACGGGAGACTGTGTCAGTCACCACTTCACTAGGATGATGTGGGTGAGAGGACCTTGTTGAGATCAGATGAACTTCAAGTGTATGCTGATAAAGTGGCTTTGATCAAGCAGAGGCTAAAGAGAGCCCAAGATCGACAGAAGTCGTATGCTGATGCAAAGCGGACTGATGTGCATTTCACTATGGGAGATCATGTGTTTTTGAAAATTCGACCGCTCCGAGCTATAGCCAAGAACAGAGGAAAGTTGAGTCCCCGATATGTGGGTCCGTTTGAGGTGTTAGAACGGATAGGTGAAGCTGCATACCGTTTGGTGTTACCCCCCCAGTATAGCATGATGCATGATGTGTTTCACGTGTCTAACCTGAAGGGATATGTGCAAGATCTGAGCCATGTGCTGAGCATTGAACCAATTGAGCTTCAAGGGAAGCTGACCTATCCTGAGTCACCTTTGTGGATTCTAGATACCAAAGTGAAAGAACTCAGATGCAAGAATATAGAGATGGTAAAGGTTCTTTGGAAGCACCATGGAGAGGATGAGGCCACATGGGAGCTGAAGGCAGACATGGAGAAAACATACCCTGAATTGTTTGTTTGATTGTTTGAATTTTGAGGGCAAAATTCCTATAAGGAGGGGAGGATGTTATAACCTCAAATTTCTGAGAATTATAATATAAAAAGGCATTTCTCTTTTAATGAAAAAAGGGGATCTTTTTCTTTGATTTGTGATGATTTTCGTGTGAGATGGCTTTGATCGTTTGATTGTGGGCCTTGGAGGCCATTAAACCCAATTGAAAAGAAAAAGGAATTAACAAAGAAAAGAAATTGACTAATAAAAGGAGAATATGAGAAATAGATAGTTAATAGAAGATAATGCTAAACTAATATTCCCCAATATGGGAATTTGTGCCTTTGAGTTTCCTTGAGGTCTAAGGGACCCAAATTAATGAGATAAAGGCAAAGGAAATGTGGATATGAATTAATTGAGAGTTTTAATAAGAAAACTTGGGAGAAAGAAATCCTATCCATACATTGTTTTTTTTATTCCCAAATTTCGTACAAAGGTAAAGAATATTAAAAGGAACTTTCCTTTAAATTTTTAGGCCAATCAGAGTTATGGTGTGAGAGATATTAATTTTGCAAGTTATATTGGTTTTGGAATTAAATTTGGAAATAACAGAATCAGTTTCCCTTTTTCCTTGGCCGCGAATAATTTGATCCATTGGATCCTGATCCAGCGCTGGGCGCTCTCCGATTGAGTCCCACTGGGACTGAGTTTCTGTGAGACACCAGAGGGATTTTCCCTCTTGATTCTCTCGTAATCCTTGGGTTTTGCCAACTGGATGAGATCTCCATTGGATCTAGGAGAAGAAAACGCGGGGAAACATCCCCAGTTTCATGTGTTCTGACCCTGGGATTAGGAAACGCCCAAATCAGCAACACTCTGCCTCGACCCTATAAATAGGGGAGGGTGATCTGAGGCACTGGCACCTCTATTGTTCATCCCAAACTCTGCGGAACGGCGCAAGGATCGTGAGTGTGAGGTTAATTGATCGTTTCGTGTCGAACAACACCCCCTTTTGCGCAAGGATCGTCGCCAGAGTCCGGCGGGTGGCAGACTACCTTGGAGTGCCCTCGACGAGCAATTGGCATCGTCGTCGTGTTCGACGGGAGGCAGCGGAGCTCCCTGGACCTTTAGCGCAAGCCGAGAAGCACCATCGCCCAAAGTCAACATTGAGGTTGACCGCCGTTGCTACATCGACGAGGACGGGAGGTAGAAGAAGAAGAAGACGGGTCTATTGACCTTTTTGCCCCTCACCTTCTTCAGTGGTGACAAGGTCAGGTTTGACCTTTTCTTGTTTTAATCGCACTGTATAGGCGCGCAAAGCTGTGGCCGTTAGATCCTCCGTGGATCCACGGTCCACGGATCGGACGACCCTGTTTTTTTGGATTTAGCAAATAAATCGATTAAAATGATTTATCGTAGAAAAATATAACTAGAGCTAAGAGGCTCGGATGGAAAAACTGAATACATCAAAAATGATCAAAAAAATATGAGGGATTTAATAAAAATAGTTGGAAACCCTGAATCTGACTAGTTTGTAAAAGTATATTTCTAGAATAAGAAAAAGAGTTAATTTGTGGATAAAAGCCCTAATTGTTGATAAAAAGGGTAATTAGTTTTGCAATTAAGATAATTCGAAGATGGTTAACTTATTTTCTGTTTTAGATAATTATTAACCTATTTTGATGATAGAATTACAAGTTTAGGGTTTTATGACTCCATATGTGGATTAAAAGGTTGGAAACCCTAATTTAGAAAAAAGAAATGATGAAGTAATTCGAAATTAGGGTATTTTGGACTAAGTCTGATCTTAGGAATCCTAATAGATGATAAAGCAAGAAAATTTGGGGCTTGATGTATAATTTAATAAAAGAAAGGTAAAAGCAATAAAAAGGAGATGAAACCCTAATTATGATTAAAAACCCTAAAAAGGGCAATTAACCTAGGAAAACCTTAGTATTATTGAATCATCATGACATGATTAATGATAGAGGAATTAAATGTATTTTTCAAGAAATTGTGTGTGTGCTTGCTTGATTTCCTGGTTGATTAAATTAGTTCTGCATTCAAGTCTTCTTTAACAGGTATGTGGTTAAATATGAGTAACCACTTTAGTTTCCCGAGAGATTCCTGAATGATTAATCGCATTGAATGCAACTAACTATTTGGATGTTCATATTGCAATTATAAAGTGACTATGATTATCACCATTTAATATAAATGTGTAAATCCCGCACCTACATGCCACCCTGATGGAAGATGCCATAAGGGTCAGGCCCAGGAGGGTAGACCAATGGGCACCATGAGAGGTGACCCTATACACCAAGCTCGGGAATGAGAAGGTGATTGATGAGGCAAGACTAAGGAGCACCATGAGAGGTGACTCCCAGGCACCAAGCTCGGGATTGAGAAGGTGGCCTTAAGTCAAATCCAGGGTTAGGGCAAAAGCGGTGGGGATTGTCACATGGAAAATGTAAATTGACTTGTTAATTACCTTGATTGCAATACTTAAATTGTTAGACCTAATTATGAAATTTTGGTTGTCTCCACATACCAGCAATTGTTGATCGATGTTTTGTTTGTCGGCGTTTTAGGTAATATCCTGAAAATCACAAACAGTAAAGTGGCACATCGTGAAATTAAGAATTAAAGTGCAAGGAGGATTAGATAGAGTATTTCAAGCTGTGGATAGTTAGTTTTCCCAATTTTATAAAGGTAAGTAAAAGTTTTAATTCTTGTATCCAATTCCATTTTAGTTAGTAGAATTTTATAATTATTGTTGATTATATGTTGAACCTTTGATCCTGTAAATTGATTAACGATTCCGACCATCGGGTCTCCCTTAATTGGGGGTTCCAGGTCATGTAGCAGTATAGTAGGAAGATCGAGTGGTCGTGGGATGGCGCGTCTGTGAAGCTCGGCCGATTCTACAATCTCGTTTGCTTTCAGTTGTAAATAGTATAAATAAGATAACAGCAGAAAATGCAGTACAGTTTTTACACTGCACAAAGTACCTTCATCTAGTCTGTGTGTGTGTTTTCTCTGAACCTCTTCGTCTAGTGTCGTCTCTGGAACAACACATGGTATCAGAGCCATGTCCAAGACTCCAACGGAGAAGAACAAGGGGGTCGAGTGGAGCGGTGGATCGAAGCCGCCGGTGAGACGGAATCACCGTCCCTCCCAATCCTCTGTTCAACGACGTGGTTGGAGCCCCTCAAGGCGAGACGACGGGGAGATGGTGCTGCGGGAACACGTCATGTGGGAGAGAACCGGTTCCGTGCACTACCCCACTCTCACCCGATCCAACTATGTGGAGTGGGAGATGGTGATGAGAGTGCAGCTCCAGGCGCAGCACCTCTGGGACGTGATAGAGTACGGCGCTGAAGACGAAGCAGATGATCGCGCGGCGCTCGCGGTGCTACTCTGAGCGGTTCCGCTGGAGTTGGTACGCACGCTGGCGATGAAAGACTGTGCCAAAACGGCGTGGCAAACCCTCAAGACAATGAGGCTCGGGTGCGAGCGCATCCAGGAGGCGAAGGCGCAGACGTGCCGCTGAGAATTTGAGGATCTGCGATTTAAGACCGGAGAATCGATCGAGGAATTCTCGATCCGGTTGACGGGCATCATCAGCGATATCGAGCTGCTCGGTGATCTAGTGGACGAGTACAAGGCGGTCCTTAAGTTTCTCCACGTCGTGCCCAAGAAGTATCACCCTATGGTCATGGCCATAGAGCAGGTGGTGAACCTCCGGGAGCTCACTATCGAGGATCTCTGTGGGTGGCTCATGACGGCAGAGGAGGGGTACGACCTCGACGAGGCCACTGATGGCATTGGCAAGTTGTTGCTGACGGAGGAAGAGTGGACGACGCGTCAGCGACAGTGTGGCCACGACCCGTTAACTGGCAGCGACAAGGGTGGCAAGGGCAAGTAGAAGTCCAAGCCGCAGGGCGGTGTCAAGACCGTGAACGACAATGAAGTCGCTGGCAAGCGGAAATAGGGGAACTGCCGCTACTGCGGTAAACCTGGCCACTGGGCCAAGGAGTGCCACAAGGCGAAGAGAGACCGCGAGCGTGGTGTCAACGTCGAGGTTGCC
This sequence comes from Alisma plantago-aquatica, assembly GCA_963693085.1. NCBI lineage: Eukaryota > Viridiplantae > Streptophyta > Magnoliopsida > Alismatales > Alismataceae > Alisma > Alisma plantago-aquatica. The sequence goes on from OY856415.1 coordinate 486,229,126, forward strand.
AACCTCGCACAGGCCGAGGAGGAAGAAGCACCAGGGTTGCTCATGGTGCAAGTGTGCACACTGGTGCACGCCGTTGACAACGCACCCGAAGCGGTGTACCTGAACGAGGAGTCGGTGATCCCAGTACCCTCGCCAGATGGCATTTGGTACATGGACAATGGCACGAGCAGCCACATGACTGGCGTTCGCGAGATGTTCACCTCCCTCGACGAGGCGGTGCACGACACCGTTCACTTCAGCGACGGCTCAGACGTCAATACCAAAGGTCGTGGCACCGTGGTGTTCGAGTGTCTCACCGGTGACCACCGTGTCCTCGGCGACGTCTACTACATCCCGACCCTCAAGAGCAACATCATCTCGCTGGGACAACTTGATGAGAACGGGTGCAAGATCACCATTGAAGATGGGGTGATGAGAATCCTCGACCGGCCCCGCACGGTGCTCGCGTGTGTTCATCACACCGGGAACCGGCTCTACACGGTGTGCTTACACCTTGTTGTACCGGTGAGCCTGCTGGCGCGGAAGGACGGCGACGCCTGGCTGTGGCACGGCCGCTATGGCCACCTGCACTTCCACGCTCTGCGCACCCTGGCACGCAAGGGCATGGCCCGTGGCATCCCAGGAGATTGAACACGTGGAGGAGTTCTGTGATGGCTGCGCTCTCGGCAAGCAGCACCGTCATTCGTTCCCACAGGCCAGCACATTCACAGCGAGGCACGCTCTGGAGCTTGTCCACACGGACCTCTACGGGCCGATCACGCCGTCGACCTCGGGCGGACGGAAGTACTTCATCCTCATCGTCGACGACTACACACACTACATGTGGCTGAAGTTGCTCCGATCGAAGGACGAGGCCCTGTCTTTTTTCAGGAAGATCAAAGCCGTGGCGGAGGCAGAGCGTGAATGCAAGTTGATTGCGTTCCGATCTGATCGCGGCGGGGAGTTTAACTCCGGAGATTTCGTCGAGTTCTGCACGGCTAATGGCATCAACCACCAAACCACCACGTCGTATACACCTCAGCAAAACGGCGTGGTGGAACGTCGAAATCAGACGGTGGTGGAAATGGCTCGCTGCCAGCTCAAGGCCATGTCCGTTCTAGGGCAGTTCTGGGGAGAAGCTGTGAAAGCTGTCGTGTACATCCTCAATCGAGCACCAACGAGAAGCATGGATGGCGTGACCCCTTATGAGGCTTGGCATGGTAAGAAACCAAACGTGCATCATCTGAGAATTTTTGGTTGCTTTGCCCATGTCAAGAAGCTAGGTCCAGGAGTGAACAAGTTAGCAGACCGATCTGTACCTGGTGTGTTCGTGGGCTACGAGGAGGGATCCAAGGCGTATCGAGTGTACGATCCTACTGGCAAGCATCTCTACATCACCCATGACGTGATCTTCGAGGAAGGTCGTGCATGGGATTGGGCAGCTCACGGTGGTGATGCCCATGCCATTGAGTCTGCCACATTCTCGGTTGCCTACGCGTCGGCAGCGCCACAGCAGGAACCTGCTGCCACGGCAGAAGAAACCGGTGAAAACGCTGCCGTGGCAGGATTGGCTGTCGCGCCCTTACCTGAACCTGCGTCAGAACTCAGGACTCCTACGCCACGCCAATCGAGTTCGCCACACCACCAACTGTCGACGCCAACTGGACACGGACACTAGTGGTCCACACCGCTATCGCCGAGTCGAGAACCTCATCGACACCACTGAGCCGGTCACGCTGCCGATCGATCAGGATGATGTTGAGGATGGTGGCGAGACTGAAGACGCACATCTCTGTCTCCTTGCAGCAGAGGAGCATGGGAGCCTTGATGCCGCCCTTGCTGATCCAACGTGGCACAAGACAATGGAGGAAGAACTCGATGCGATCGTCTCGATGCGATCGTCGACAATGGTACCTGGGAGCTCACTAGCCTGCCAGCTGGTCACCGTGCCATTGGCTTAAAGTGGGTCTACAAGGTCAAAAAGGACCCTGACGGCAACATCGTGAAGCATAAAGTGTGATTGGTAGCCAAAGGGTATGCTCAGCATCAGGGGGTGGATTTCGAGGAAGTTTTCGCTCCTGTAGTGCGAATGGTGTCAGTACGACTCCTTCTTGCTCTAGCTTCACACAATGGCTGGCAGGTACACCATATGGACGTTAAGTCTGCTTTTTTAAATGGTGAACTTGTAGAGACAGTGTTCGTGCAGCAGCCACCAGGTTTCACTCAAGGAGGTGATCATGGCAAGGTCCTCCGATTGAAGAAAGCCCTGTACGGTCTGTGGCAGGCTCCCCGGGCATGGAATTCCAAGTTGGATGCTTCACTACATTCACTTGGTTTCAGCAGGAGCGAGCTGGAACATGTTGTGTACAGAAGAGGGGATGACAAGTCGTATCTGTTAGTGGGAGTGTATGTCGATGATTTGGTTATTACTGGAACCAATCAGCATGACATTGACTGCTTCAAGATAGATATGAAGAAGCTCTTCAAAATGAGTGATCTTGGGCTTTTGTCTTACTATCTGGGCATCGAAGTGGAACAGAAGAATGGTGAGATTCGCTTGTGCCAGAGCAGCTATGCGCGGAAAATTCTGGAGAACGTCGGGCTAAGTTCTTGCAACGCCTGTGCAAATCCAATGGAGTGTCGCGTGAAAATCAGTAAGAAGGACGACAGTGGAAAGGTGGATGCAACGTTGTACCGCAGCGTGATCGGAAGTCTGCTGTATCTCATAAATACGAGACCGGAAGATCCAAGTAAGCAGCATTGGGGTATCATCAAACAGATCTTGAGATACATCCAAGGGACAATTGGATATGGGTGCTGCTATAAGAAAAATTCAGAGAAAGCTGTCCTAACAGGTTACAGTGACAGTGATTTGGCTGGGGATATTAACAACAGAAAGAGTACTTCTGGAGTTGTGTTTTTGCTCAGCGGCAACATAATCACATGGAGCTCACAAAAACAGAAGATTGTGGCTATTTCTTCTTGTGAAGCTGAATATGTTGCAGCTGCAAGTGCAGCCTGTCAGGGTGTTTGGCTCAGTAGGTTACTTGGCGATCTGGTTGGGAGGGCACCCATGAAATTCTCTCTGAAGATAGACAACAAGTCAGCTATTGCTCTGTCAAAGAACCATGTTCATCACGATAGAAGCAAGCACATTGACACTAAGTATCATTTCATCAGATCTTGTGTCGAGAAAGGAAAAGCTGACGTTGAGCACATTGGAACAACTGAGCAACTTGCAGATCTTTTCACAAAGGCACTAGGGTGAATCAAATTTGTTGAGATGAGACAAAAGCTGGGTGTCATCAAGGTGAAGTCTGCACAACGGGCTTAAGGGGGTGAATGTTGGATTTAACCCCGTTGAGCTCTTCCCTTTATAGTTTTTCATAGGGAATAAATAGTGTTGTGTAACGTGTGTTTGTGCATGTCTCAACATAGTACCGTTTTAATTAGGATCACGTTGGATCAGGTTAGAATTGGTCGCTGCACGCACCTCGTGGGATGGCACGAAGTCAGGTCATGTAGCAGCATAGTAGGAAGATCGAGTGGTCGTGGGATGGCGTGTCTGTGAAGCTCGGCCGATTCTACAATCTCGTTTGCTTTCAGTTGTAATTTCTCTGAACCTCTTCGTCTAGTGTCGTCTCTGCAACAAAAAACTTTGCCATCTCATCTACTTTCCAACACAAACATCACTGGCTAGCTAGCCGGTCCAGTAGCAGATTGCATCGTTTACATCCCGAGAAGATAGAAGCAAGCTAGTATCAAAACATGTTCTTGCTTATGGGCACCAACTCGATCAACACCATGGGGATCAAGGCCGACGGCCTTGGCAGTGACGGCTAATGGAGGCGCCGCCGGTGGTGGAGGGTACGCGGCCAAGTGTGATAGCCTTGAATTTTTTTTTTAAGGTTTTCATACCCAATATAGTAATTGGACTTCATGACTTTCTTAATTGATTAATCACAAGTTGAGGTGACATTTATCCAATGATAGATGCATTTAACCCACAAAGATGACTACACTTTCGTTATAGGATGAATACTTTTATGAAGGGCCTTCTTTGGACATGCAAGTACTTAACATGTACTATTAGTTATTTTGATTTTCTTATGAAGTGAAGTGTCAAATTGAAGTATAAAAGGACTCAATTGGTTTAATGATGAGCCGTTAGGTGTAACATGATCAAAATTTGGAAGTTAAACTTGCTTGATCAAGAACTGATGATTTATTGCTTTGGATTTTAGGTTTATTCACTTTTTATGTGTTTACTTGAGGATTTAATCTGGATGACGAAATTTTAGAGTTTTGAGCTCAAACTTGGTTATACGAGGCCTTATGTGATGGGAAATCCATGGTTTAAATTTCTTTTAAATAGGAGGTTCCCACTAGAAGATATAAGAATTTGTAATTATCAATGTTGATTCAAATATCTTGCCAAACCATAGTCTTATTGTTATTTAAGACTTTAGAAACTGTGGCATTTAAATGTCACTCGGCCCAGATATTGTGAGTGCACAGCTCACTCTCCCAGCCATAGATCTTAGATCTATGAGCCAAAACATCATCTCCTACCTCCGAACTTCACGGGAGGCAGGGGCAACGGGTCTATGAGATAGGAACCTAGACCACCTCATCAATCAACGCCTTGCACATAGATCTTTTCAACATCTCAGATCCAAAATACCAGGGACTACCCAATGACCCTTTCTGCTGGGTGAGAGTTGGCGTATGGAGGGAGAAATAAGCCCTGCTTTCTAGCGCATCTCTATCCCCTGCTCATACCAGCAGGTCGAGTGAGGAAGATCAGGGGGAAGGGTCTACAGGAAAGATCTCATCATGGATAAGAGGAACCTATGCTACCTCCGGTTTGCTCAGATTCGAAGAGCAGAAACCCACCACGATCAACGAGTAGAGTGGATTTTGGGTATGAAGGTGGAGAAGATCCGACGCTACGTAGTCGATGTAACAACGTACAACCAGAGCTGAGGTGGCGCATCGACATATCGGGAATGGAGGAGTGCGGGCGCAGGAAGGGACGGCTGGGAAGAGACCATCGGTCTATCGTGCATTGGAGACTGGATCTATGTGGCTGAACCCTGAGAAGGCCATGACGGCGCCTGATCCAGCAAAGAACGATGCTCACGCACGACAGGGGACGGAGAAGGTGACCTCAGATGATGTCTCGATGGCATGGTCTCTTGTCGCTGCGGCGCACGACCGACACCTACAGATCTTGGGGACACGAACAAGGACCTAGGAATCACGACTTTGGGGGTTCCCAGATCCGATCCAGCCCACACGGCGGCACCCAGACTTGGTCTCAGAATGATCAATCACAGGGGTCTTGAGAGTGTCGGAAGTCTGATGAAGAAGGCCTCTGTCCAACAATCTCTCGCCGGAGGGACCTCACTCAGCGACGACACTCGAAGCGCAGAAGAACGCGAGGAATCTGAGTTGTGAGATCACAAGAAAGAAGAAGAGAAGAGGGACCGAACCCTCTTGACTCTCTGCCCAGCTTGAACCGGGTCCCAACAGGCTAAGTCGGCTGGCCCAAGTCCTATCAAAGGTAAATCCCATCTTAATTTACAGAAAATGTTGTCATCTTGTGAAATTCATAGAAAATAGATCCTCTGGCCAAATAATTCCCACAAAATACCAGTAGACTCATAAAAATTCTTACTTTATTATAAAATACCTAGATCAGACATTTGAAGTAGTAATATTCACAGTTTTGAAATTACTAGATGATTCTTCTTTTAGTGTTCATTAATTATAAAAAACGGTATCCAATCGAAATAAAATCTCATAAAATCCTTCTAGAGGCCTAATTATGATTGAAACTGATTTTTATACTCTGATTGATTATTATCACAAAATAATAGGTCTTTTTCTATTAAAGACTATTTAGATGCTTCCAATCTCATTTTAATTTTAGAAAATACACTGATCATCGAAAAATTATGAAATCTGAACCAGACCTCTAAAATGACTGTATGATCAGTAGAAAAATATTAGACACCATCCTAACATCAGTTTGAGCTAGGTTTGACCAAAACCCTAATTTAGACCTAAAATATCATTAATAATGGTGAACATTGTATTAATGATGCTCAATTATATTTTAATCAGGTGATGACCAATTTATCTAGATGATAATGGATATGTGAGGAATATCTAAACTCAGGTACGTGGATATAATTATATGACTAGATTTGATGGATGTTAAATATATGTACTTGCTTGTTTGTACTTGAAATACATTGTTGGATGTAGATCTATATGTATTGTCATTTCCGCCTTGAACAATAAGAACACTAAAGAAAGAAAATGGAATGTAGTTATTGATGGTTCATTAATCTCCCTATTAGAGAGGGAAAGTATTAATGTTGACTAGCACCTCCCTAATGGTACAAGGTACGCGGGGATAGGGCCCAATAATTTATGTTTGTGCTAAGTCCACCATAGTAATACATGTCCATTGAAATATGATTAATAACTTGGGATTACCTGATTTTCTACCTTTAAATAATGTTTTCTTTCTCTTTCTTCAATTTTGAGTATTTTATATATGCCAGCATAGTATAGCTTTTAATTCCACGTACCAACTTTATGTTGATTCGTTGTTTCACGTATGTTTTAGGTTCAGAGATAGCATGGGATAAAAGGATGGGATGTGAGCAGTTGTACAGGTTTACCTATTGTGTTAAGATCCTGATTAGCATACATGTTCATAGACTTATGTAAAATTTTCTATTCAATGTGTAAATGTAACCTGTAATAGTTCATGTTATAATTAATATTCATGTTGAATGTTGAGAAATGTTATGGTTGTATGTTCATGTATGTGTATTATGCTTCCGCATCACTTTCTGATATGATTGGATGATGTTTTTGGATTCTGACATCTCATTCCCAATAGGGTTTGGAGAAGCTAAAATCCGGGGACGTCACAGTTGGTATCAGAGCATGAACAATAGCTACGCCTAACAATTGCTCACCATGAAACATAAAACATAATTTCACCTTTCACTTAAACCCTAGAAATTTAGCAAGCTGTTTTATAGGAATAAGTTCTGACTTAGCCTCTAGGTTAGAACCCAGATGTTCAAGAACTAGGTTTAGACAAGTGTGAGAAACCCTTTCCATATAGAGCTCATATGTATTGGGTAGCTACACTAGTCTACATCTCGTTCTCACCATTTCACTAGGTGACATAGCACTAGACTATCTACTATGTGTGGGACACTCGATTTTGCTGATTTGGTTTTGTTTTCCAATCGGCTCGCGCCTCGACAGTTTTCTCTGACGTATTCTTTCTCGGAGGAAAACTATATAATATTTTATTAAATATATGTAAATATAAAAATGTGTCCCTCACACTAGAGAGTAGTTAGTGCTCATGCAATCTAAGTGAAAGGGAGTGACATCAGTCTAGAAGAGTTAATAGATCTAGATTAGATGTCTAGAGCCTCATAAGGTTATGTGATAGATAGATAGACAAAAGAAAGATGAAGGAAATACGTCTATAGAATTCTTACCTAAGTTGATCTATGATGGTATAAGTTTCCTTATTAAGGTTTGAGTTATATATGAACCGAATCCACTCTTGGGAGGATCTATGCTAAGTTGTGATGATGAAAGTACATTCCCTTTTCCTACTCAAGATAAGCTTAGTTAAGATAGAGATGAGTGTGCATGAGCCTCAAGCTCTTATACAAGGAGGATGTATAGTGGTAGGATGAGATATGTGGTGCACTCTAGAGAGAGTAAGACCCACAAGGAGAAGGTCATAGGACCTAGACTCCAATATATGAGATATGTGAAAAAAAAAGTGTCCTACACTAGATTACTCTTGAGTGTTGAGTTGAGTCCTTATGCATGCTTTAAATCTATATGTGAGAATTGGGTAAAAGAAAAGGATGGGTAGATGACCCATATGATAAAGTCAATCCTTTGGCTGAGTTGGGTCCTAGCTGGAGTGACATATTTTGTGAATCTCATTATTAGTTGCAAGTGAGGTAATATTTCAAAATACATGTTCTCCCTTCTTCTTCTCCTTCTTAATATACGATGATAGAAACCTCACTTGAGCTATATAGATGATTTATATATGAGGAGTCACTCATATAAGCATGACTTATTCTATATTCCCCCCCTATATCATACATGTAGCAGCCAAGATTGAAATCATGATAAGTTTGACTTTAAAATATTCTCTTCCCCTTCATATGAAACATGAAAGACTTGATGCTGAGATCATGGGATAAACTTAGTATATTCTCTTTTCCCTTCACATAATACATGCAAGACATAAAAAGTTGAGTTCATGAACTTGATATAAAGATATTTTTGGATCATAGGATATATGATCAGAAATATAGTTCATAACTTTGATCCTTCTCAATGTATGCTTCTAAGTTGAGTATGAATATCACACCATCGGGTGAAACCATAATGGTCAAACATGTTACGTAAGCCCTTCTTAAGTAGAAAAATTCTAATATCAAGGATGAAGATAAACCTCCTCTAATGTTGAAATCATTGTAAGATATTAATGATGTTAGATTTGAACGATCTGAATATCATGGCATATAAACGAATTCCTCCCAAACATTAAAAGTATAAATAAAACATGTATCCTTAGGGGTGATGTAATCCTAAGATATCATAATGTCATGATATGGCTAAGACTTTAAGTGAAGCTTCCACAAATAAGGTGGGGGTGGACACAATCTCTAGACCGTAAGCTAACAACTTAGAGTGCATGCAATTATGGTGGTCTTAGAACCTAAGCAATGGTGATGTATATGAAGTTGAACTCCTAAATAGCCTCTTAAGGATGAGATTAGTTGAATTTCGAGGACGAAATTCCATATAAGGTGAGGTGAATGTGATAGCCTTGAATTTTTTTTAAGGTTTTCATACCCAATATAGTAATTGGACTTCATGACTTTCTTAATTGATTAATCACAAGTTGAGGTGACATTTATCCAATGATAGCTGCATTTAACCCACAAAGATGACTACACTTCCGTTATAGGATGAATACTTTTATGAAGGGCCTTCTTTGGACATGCAAGTACTTAACATGTACTATTAGTTATTTTGATTTTCTTATGAAGTGAAGTGTCAAATTGAAGTATAAAAGGACTCAATTGGTTTAATGATGAGCCGTTAGGTGTAACATGATTAAAATTTGGAAGTTAAACTTGTTTGATCAAGAACTGATGATTTATTGGTTTGGATTTTAGGTTTATCCACTTTTTATGTGTTTACTTGAGGATTTAATCTGGATGACGAAATTTTAGAGTTTTGAGCTCAAACTTGGTTATACGTGGCCTTATGTGATGGGAAATACATGGTTTAAATTTCTTTTAAATAGGAGGTTCCCACTAGAAGATATAAGAATTTGTAATTATCAATGTTGATTCAAATATCTTGCCAAACCATAGTCTTATTGTTATTTAAGACTTTAGAAACTGTGGCATTTAAATGTCACTCGGCCCAGATATTGTGAGTGCACAGCTCACTCTCCCAGCTGTAGATCTTAGATCTATGAGCCAAAACATCATCTCCTACCTCCGAACTTCACGGGAGGCAGGGGCAACGGGTCTATGAGATAGGAACCTAGACCACCTCATCAATCAACGCCTTGCACATAGATCTTTTCAACATCTCAGATCCAAAATACCAGGGGCTACCCAATGACCCTTTCTGCTGGGTGTGAGTTGGCGTATGGAGGGAGAAATAAGCCCTGCTTTCTAGCGCATCTCTATCCCCTGCTCATACCAGCGGGTCGAGTGAGGAAGATCAAGGGGAAGGGTCCACAGGCAAGATCTCATCATGGATAAGAGGAACCTACGCTACCTCCGGTTTGCTCAGATTCGAAGAGCAGAAACCCACCACGATCAACGAGTAGGGTGGATTTTGGGTATGAAGGTGGAGGAGATCCGACGCTACGTAGTCGATGTAACAACGTACAACCAGAGCTGAGGCGGCGCATCGACATATCAGGAATGGAGGAGTGCAGGCGCAGGAAGAGACGGCTGGGAAGAGACCATCGGTCTATCGTGCATCGGAGACTGGATCTATGTGGCTGAACCCTGAGCAGGCCATGACGGCGCCTGATCCAGCAAAGAACGATGCTCACACACGACAGGGGACGGAGAAGGTGACCTCAGATGATGCCTCGATGGCATGGTCTCTTGCCGCTGCGGCGCACGACCGACACCTGCAGATCTTAGGGACACGCACAAGGACCTAGGAATCACGACTTTGGGGGTTCCCAGATCCGATCCAGCCCACACGGCGGCACCCGGACTTGGTCTCAGAATGATCAATCACAGGGGTCTTGAGAGTGTCGGAAGTCTGATGAAGAAGGCCTCTGTCCAACAATCTCTCGTCGGAGGGACCTCACTCAGCGACGGCACTCGAAGCGCAGAAGAACGCGAGGGATCTGAGGTGTGAGATCACAAGAAAGAAGAAGAGAAGAGGGACCGAACCCTCTTGACTCTCTGCCCAGCTTGAACCGGGTCCCAACCGGCTAAATCGGCTGGCCCAAGTCCTATCAAATGTAAATCCCATCTTAATTTACAGAAAATGTTGTCATCTTGTGAAATTCATAGAAAATAGATCCTCTGGCCAAATAATTCCCACAAAATACCAGTAGACTCATAAAAATTCTTACTTTATTATAAAACACCTAGATCAGACATTTGAAGTAGTAATATTCACAGTTTTGAAATTACTAGATGATTCTTCTGTTAGTGTTCATTAATTATAAAAAATGGTATCCAATCGAAATAAAATCTCATAAAATCCTTCTAGAAGCCTAATTATGATTGAAACTGATTTTTATACTCTGATTGATTATTATCACAAAATAATAGGTCTTTTTCTATTAAAGACTATTTAGATGCTTCCATTCTCATTTAAATTTTAGAAAATAGACTGATCATCGAAAAATTATGAAATCTGAACCAGACCTCTAAAATGACTGTATGATTAGTAGAAAAGTATTAGACACCATCCTAACATCAGTTTGAGCTAGGTTTGACCAAAACCCTAATTTAGACCTAAAATATCATTAATAATAGTGAACATTGTATTAATGATGCTCAATTATATTTTAATCAGGTGATGACCAGTTTATCTAGATGATCATGGATATGTGAGGAATATCTAAACTCAGGTACGTAGATATAATTATATGACTAGATTTGCTGGATGTTAAATATATGTACTTGCTTGTTTGTACTTGAAATACATTGTTGGATGTAGATCTATATGTATTGTCATTTCCGCCTTGAACAATAAGAACACTAAAGAAAGAAAATGGAATGTAGTTACTGATGGTTCATTAATCTCCCTATTAGAGAGGAAAAGTATTAATGTTGACTAGCACCTCCCTGATGGTACAAGGTACGCCGGGAGATCCCTAATGGTACAAGGTACCCGGGGATAGGGCTCAATAATTTATGTTTGTGCTAAGTCCACCATAGTAATACATGTCCATTGAAATATGATTAATAACTTGGGATTACCTGATTTTCTACCTTTAAATAATGTTTTCTTTCTCTTTCTTCAATTTTGAGTATTTTATATATGCCAGTATAGTATAGCTTTTAATTCCACGTACCAACTTTATGTTGATTCGCTGTTTCACGTATGTTTTAGGTTCAGAGATAGCATGGGATAAAAGGATGGGATGTGAGCAGTTGTTTAGGTTTACCTATTGTGTTAAGATCCTGATTAGCATACATGTTCATAGACTTATGTAAAATTTTCTATTCAATGTGTAAATGTAACCTGTAATAGTTCATGTTATAATTAATATTAATGTTGAATGTTGAGAAATGTTATAGTTGTATGTTCATGTATGCGTATTATGTTTCCGCATCACTTTCTGATATGATTGGATGATGTTTTTGGATTCTGACATCTCATTCCCAATAGGGTTTGGAGAAGCTAAAATCCGGGGACGTCACACCAAGAGTCTCTCCGTCCTTGTCCTGGGTTTCTTCGAGCTAGGAAGAAGAGGGGCAGGATCTTTCTGGCCCAGCTTTGGCAATGAGGAACCGAGCTAGTTTTCCGCCGAGCGGAGGGCCTTTTGGGAGTCCCAACTCCAGGTACTGAACACGATCGAGGCCCGCCTGCAACGCTCGTTGGGGTCCGCTGTATCATCTCCCCGCGTCGACTCCTCCTCAACATGCTCATGCTCGTGTTGCAACAGCGTAGTTCCCACCTGTCGTTCATGTACCCTCCATCACATCTCCGTATGCCTTTGCCGCGCCGGCCACGACGCCAGTCTGCCTCGCTCGTTGGCGTTCAACACTAGCCTCACTCGCCGGGGACCACTCCTACCTAGACGTGATTTAGGTTCCCGACGTAGTAGCAATAGCGGGATCTCCTCCTCCGTTGCTGCTACGCCATTGAGAGACCGAAGCGAAGGAGATTTGGAAGGTGGGAGAGAAGTCAGGAGCCGCGCCTTCCGGAATCGCGGTGTCCGATTTTGGCCTGGAAGTCCTAAACCAGAAACTAACGTCCACCTGGCCATTAAAATTGGGCCGTTGCGGGGTGTAGGTTGGGGTTTGAACTGGGTTCTAGGCGGGGGTGTGAGACTGGTTCTGCCAAGAATTTCCGTATATTCAATTTTGTCTAATTTTTGGGGAGTCTATGACCCGTCGGTCCCCTCTAGTTCAACCAGTAAGAAGTCCCTTGAAGTAGAAAAATCAATATTATTCATTCCAAAAGTTGTATGTTGTGTTTCTTTAAGGATCGTCCTCTTTTTCCCTCTCTCTTGCTCATGTGTAAACTTCACATGAAAGTGCTGGTGATTATAATAGAAAGTAATGAGAGTAGGAGTGTGAATAGGTTGGATCTAAATTATATTAAACCGGTCCAATATCATTTTAGAGATTTTATAGCAGAAAATTTAAATACAATGTATAAAAGTATCCATTATGAAGTGAAATAACTACATTTAGAGATGGTACATATGAAGGTTACTTATCATATTAACACCTAGTTATCTTTCAGAAAAACCCCTCAACTTTGAGAATAACCCAAAACTCTCCCCAAACTATCACTAATCTAAAATAACAGCCTCTACTTGTTCCCACCGTTGGCTGCTTTTTCTTCTTATTCTAACATTTCCCTCTACAAAACCTAAAAGTTGACCTATTTGAGTTAGGGGGATATTCAAAATGTGTACAACAGCCAACCGGGTCGATTTGGACCCATATTAACAAAATTTGAACCCATATTGCGGTCCTTTTTGTAATGTGTCACTCTGAATTATCTTTGAAAAGATCATGATAGGGTGCAATTTATTACAAATTGACTAGTTTAGAATGGTATGAGCGGGCTTGTAGTGCTGATTTAGTGTTAATACATGTTCAAGTGAGTTTGCGACAGTCTCTTTGTAACTCATATTTGTGGCAAGTTAGGTCAGGTTGCGCTTGTTCAAATCACGTTGGGTTGGGTCAACAAGGTCACTAGGATGAAGGTTAGACGAGTAACACATTTTTTACCGGAATTAGAACAAGGTCAATCAAGCTCGACCCGACCGACTTGACACGAATATAAGATACAAAAACTCCGACCGCTCACTGAACCTACATTGACCCATACCTAATTGAGTCGAGCCAAATGTGATTAAATTTATTATTCTAATAGTACCGATAAAAAATGAAGATGCAGACATAGACTAAATTTGACCTGGCGTGATCATACCCAGACGAGACCAGAACAGAATGAAATTTAATCTAAGCTAGACAAGACCCAATGTCCAACCCAAACACACATGAACATGCATTGGCCCATCTAAATTCGGACTAAAGACTCGTTGAGACCAATCTTAAAATATTGTACTCGTATATGATTTTACTGATAACAACGTAGAGTTGTATACTGTAAAAGGGTCTTAGTATGATCACAAAAATGTTAAACGATCTAGGTGGTCAGGTCTGTCCACTTTGGATTGTTGTACACAAATATGAGTATTTGTCCAACATGAACCGACTATTTTGACTATTTTGTATGCCAAGCTGGTCAACTCTACTATAACTATTCATGTGTGGGTGGGACACCCAGGACTCGAGTTGTCTAAAGGGGTCACTGAGTGTTTGCCCATCTGTTGGGGCAATTCTCCGATCATAAGAAAACATATTTTTTTTTGGGTTAGCGGTATTAGTATAGGAATTGTAAATAAAAGAGGTAAATCAAAATGCAAAAATAACTAATAAATAAATGGAGATGTTCAAAAAAGAAGAAACAAGCTATGGAGTTTGATCATGGTGTGAGGGGGCATATGGAGGGGGTTATTTAAGATTAGTGATATCTCATGGGTTTACTAGGATCTCCTCCAAATTGAGAGTTTTTTAAGAAGAAGAAAAAATAACACTTTGTACATGAAACATAAATATAATACTATTGCGCCGCATATAGTGATGAGAACAACACCAGTCTAGGAGTAGTCTGCTGAGATCGGGGAGGCAAGCACTGGCGGTCCTTGGACGCAGACGAAGGGAGAACTGGTCCGTGGAGATAGGGGAAGCAACTGTGATGTTAGAAGGTGTCAAGTTTGCACTTTAGTTCGGCTGGGTAAGGGTGGAGTTTGAGACGGATTCGTTGATTCTTTATTTGGCCCTCACAGTCACATTGAGGAGAGATGATAGGTAAATGACATTATTCATTTAGCTTTCATTTTTAATTCAATAGTTTTTTTTTGTACGCGATCCTGTAATAAGGTAGCACATAAGATTGCTAAGCTGGCAAGAGATGATGATTTTGTGAACACCAGTGAGGCCAGGGATATCGCTATTTTTCTCAAGAACGTTGTAGTTTCTGGTTATGATTAATGAAAAGGATCGGCTCCTTTCTCAAAAAATAAATATCATACTAATACTAATGAATAAATGTTTACATTTATATATAATAAAAATACTTGCATTTATAATTGTGATTAGAAGGTTATTTTTGTTGGGTATGGACTTTTTTTAACAAGTATGATACAGCAATATCCATCCGAGGTATGGATCTGCTTTTTCGAATGTGAAATTCCACCGGAATCCACCGAATAAACATTTCCCCCCCGAACGAAATGCCAGTAGAATATTCAAGCTTCCAACACCCATTTACGGTCCTAGGTTTTTCTCCAGATAGGTTTTGGAGTTCATTCTAATACTGGAGATCACTCGGTCAACATAGGTCGAGGACTCCATTTCGCTAGCCATGCAACCCACATTTTCCTTTGGTCTTCTGAAAAGGAACAACGAGCAAAGGGCAAATTAATTAAAGCAAGAAAGCTTTACATAACCACAAAGTTACAAAGCAGAATGTCAAAGATTTCATTTCAGCAATGCTCTTGGAGATCGAATACATGATTGGCATAAAAGAATGGTTCCGTTCCTGTAACTCAAAGAGCAAAGAAGGTAGAGAGAGGGGTTGCCCCAAAATCAGATGTTATGCAGTTTTTCCAACTTAACCACAGGATTCCTCTCCTCTAAGAAGGCGCGTCCGGCAACCTTATAGTCAAACCCACAATCGTGCTGCTCGGCGTAGCGATGATCGGCGCAGTAGCTGTTGCCGCACTTACAGCGGAACCCTTTGAGCAGCCCAAGCTTCTTGTTGCAGGAAGTGCACCTGGATCCCTTGGAAGACGGGCGGACTCCTCCTCCACCTGATGTGGCCGACGCGTTAGACGCGGAGGCGAAGGAAAGTGCGGGAGTGCCCAAAACGCCCCAAACCACGGTACCACCGTCGGAGAAGTTGGCGGGATGATCGGAGAATTGGGCAAGAGGTGGTTCGGGTCCCTTCGCCGCCTCCTACTTGAGCGATCTTCTGTAGCACGCGGAACACATGCCGTCCGTGGATCCGCTGTCGTAGAAGGCATAGCAGCTGAAGCAGAGCCTGGGGCTGCTAGGACTCTGTTTAGATGCCATGGAAGATGGAGCAGAGAGATGTAAGGTGATGTGATCGGGATCGGGGTGCCGGAGCCGCTACCTAATCACTAGCCTGTCGTTCTAAGTGTTGTACGATTCGTCGGATGAATTGGGGACGCCTTTTGTATACCAGACCTCATAGGAGACGATTCTGGTTTTTTATATATTAAAAAAATGTGTTTTAGTACTAAAAATAAAATATTGTTTCATTATCTTTTGAGGTTTAATGCTGGACTCTCATTGTTTGTATTTTTATATGGTAACTGACGAGAGCCTGCGTGTTTACTTTTCACTTGCATGTGTGCACTTTAGATTTTTTTTTAACATTTCATGTATGTGTATTTGCTTTTTCAACAACTAAGGTACCTGCTTGGCACACAGTTCAGATTTATTTTCTTTTTACGTTTCTAATATATGTAATAATCGTCACTCATTTCGTTATTTTAATTATTTATTAGAAAACAGTACATCGAGAGGTCATTATTTGACGGACAATTGTGTTAGCCACATTTTAAATGTGATGCCCCACCATATATACTATATAATTTTTTTTTATTTTTAAAATACAAATCCATCCCTATGTTTGTACACAATACTTTTATTTTTTCTTTTAAAAAGTTTATATTGTATAATGAGACTCATTAATACTATATAAGAAAGATCCCGAGGGCTGAACGAAATTTTCATCAACATTTTTTAGAATTGCAAACTGGTTTGTGTGTACACTACACTTTGGTCTTTTCTTTTTAAAATTTTATATTATATGAGGATGCTCATATGCAGTATATAAGAAGCCCACGGAGGAGGCTGAATGTAATTTTCTCTAATAGTTTTTGGAGTTACAAATAAGTCCATATATATGTACACTACACTTTTATCTTTTCTTTTTAAAAATTTATATTATGTAAAAAGACTCATCTATACCATATCAGAAATCATGTTGAAGGTGTTGAATGTAATTTTCTCCATTATTTTTTGTAATTACCCATAAGTCCTTGTATGTGTACACTATATTTTTTGTAATTACTTAACCACAGGATTCCTCTCCTCTAAGAAGGCGCGTCCGACAACCTTATAGTCAAACCCACAATCGTGCTGCTCGGCGTAGCGATGATCGGCGCAGTAGCTGTTGCCGCACTTACAGCGGAACCCTTTGAGCAGCCCAAGCTTCTTGTTGCAGGAAGTGCACCTGGATCCCTTGGAAGACGGGCGGACTCCTCCTCCACCTGATGTGGCCGACGCATTAGACGCGGAGGCGAAGGAAAGTGCGGGAGTGCCCAAAACGCCCCAAACCACGGTACCACCGTCGGAGAAGTTGGCGGGATGATCGGAGAATTGGGCAAGAGGTGGTTCGGGTCCCTTCGCCGCCTCCTGCTTGAGCGATCTGCTGTGGCACGCGGAACACATGCCGTCTGTGGATCCGCTGTCGTAGAAGGCATAGCAGCTGAAGCAGAGCCTGGGGCTGCTAGGACTCTGTTTAGATGCCATGGAAGATGGAGCAGAGAGATGTAAGGTGATGTGATCGGGATCGGGGTGCCGGAGCCGCTACCTAATCACTAGCCTGTCGTTCTAAGTGTTGTACGATTCGTCGGATGAATTGGGGACGCCTTTTGTATACCAGACCTCATAGGAGACGATTCCGGTTTTTTATATATTAAAAAATTTTGTTTTAGTACTAAAAATAAAATATTGTTTTATTATCTTTTGAGGTTTAATGCTGGATTCTCATTGTTTGTATTTTTATATAGTAACTGACGAGCATCTGTGTTTACTTTTCACGTGCATGTGTGCTTGTTTTGCACACACTTTAGATTTTTTTTTTAACATTTCTAATAAGCAACTGACATGCATGTGTATTTGCTTTTCCAACAACTAAGGTACCTTCTTGGCACACAGTTCATATTTTTTTTCTTTTTACATTTCTAATATATGTAATAATTGTCATTCATTTTGTTATTTTTAATTATTTATTAGAAAACAGTACATCGAGAGGTCATTATTTGATGGGCAATTGTGTTAGCCACATTTTAAATGTGATGCCCCACCATATATACTATATAAATAAAATTTATTATTTTTTAAATACAAATCCATCCCTATGTTTGTACACAATACTTCTATTTTTTCTTTTAAATTTTTTATATTGTATAATGAGACTCATTAATACTATATAAGAAATATCCTGAGGGCTGAACGAAATTTTCATCAGCATTTTTTAGAATTGCAAACCGGTTTGTGTGTGTACACTACACTTTGGTCTTTTCTTTTTAAAATTTTATATTATATGAGGAGGCTCATATGCAATATATAAGAAGCTCACGGAGGAGGCTGAATGCAATTTTCTCTAATAGTTTTAGAGTTACAAATAAGTCCATGTATATGTACAATTCACTTTTATCTTTTCTTTTTAAAGAGTTATATTATGTAAAAAGACTCATCTATACCATATCAGTAGTCATGTTGAAGGTGTTGAATGCAATTTTCTCCATTATTTTTTGTAATTACACACAAGTCCTTGTATGTGTACACTATATTTTTAGCTTTTCTTTTTAAAATTATATATTGTATAAGATGACTCATCTATACTATACAAAAAAGTACATGGATGGACGGAATGCCATTCTCTCCATTATACCTTGTGTGTGTAGGCTACACTTTTGTCTTTTATTTTTAAAATTTTATATTATACAGGGAGACTCATCGATACTATATAAGAAAACCCACAGAGAGGGCTGAATGTAATTTGTTCTATTATTCTTTGGAATTAAAAACCTGTCCCTATGTGCGTACACTATACTTTTGTTTTTTCTTTTCAAACTTTTATTTTGTGGAAGGAGACTCATCTCACTCAACAAGAAAGTCCCTGATATTTTTTAAAATTACAAACCAGTCCTACTACCTCTTTTAGTGGGTAGTATGTATTTTATTTTGAATAATAACTACATATTAGTTATCAACATACACAAAATGATAATTTAAACTCACACAAAAAGCCTATCTAACAAATTTATTGTAGCAAATAAGAATAGATGTCGACCAACTCATTATGTCATATTATGATATGGTCGTATATTATATTAATTCAACTGTATAACACATAACAAATTTATGGTCAAATTTATTGTCTATTTTTGCATTTGTATTTTTATTTTAACATTGTAGTTCAAAATTTGTATTTAGCGTAAGCATGTTTGATTTGTGCCGATTACAAGTCTTCTTATGTAGCCAATGCCTAAAAGTTGAATTTTTCTGGCCTATCCTCGTATCATATGCTTTGTTTCTTAGAGCTTATTTATCATCACACCAGTGTCGATCTCCTAATTTTTTTGTCTCGTTATAAAAGAAGTGTAGGATGCATCATATGTTGTTATTGTTCATCAATTAGAGGGTCGCGGAGGGGTGACGACTAGTATTGACTTTTACTTATATGGGTAGGGCAAAGGTGGGAAATATCTTAGCATCCCTTGGCCCATATGTTTGCCTACGCGCCAAGACACTAAACTTGAATCGAATATGCGGCCGATACTATTATACCCGATATATAAATATATAAGAAAAAATTAATCAAATATTTGATATCCTATGGATATCATGTGATAACATTCAAATTTGATCCAAATAGATAAATATCTATTCTGAGTTAGAATTTATGTAATGTTAATAAATATCTTTTATATATAAAATATTAATATTACATCAAATATACATATATATGATCAATTGTCTATGTTTTATATTTTTATATGTAAATTATATATTTTATGATATGTGTATATATGTTGAATTTAAATTTTTTGGATTATATACAATAATGTTTAATATCCAATCGAAACTTTCAGATCTGAAATTTAATATCAAAAATCTTACTTGAATCATGGTGATGTCGATTTTTTTTGTTAGATTTTAGAGTCGAGTCCGAATCGAATGTTCGGATTTTAAATTTCCATTTACAAGTTTAGGAAACACACTACCCAACATCACTTACTACATTAAGACGTTATCCCAACTGGTACTCATGCAAAATGCAGATGTTAACCATGTTGGGATAATATATTTGATCTTTATAATTTATTCTTTTGTCTTTTCTGATACCACTATCTCACGTACATTATATATATATATATATATATATATATATATATATATATATATATATATATATATAATTCTACAATTCGTACAATACTAATATTTGATGTACTAAATCTGTACGGTACTAAGTTATGTTGAAATATATTTTATTGCTATTGCTTTAAATTCTAATATTAGTATAACTATTTTTCTCCAAATGTAACAAAGTCATCATAATGTGTTAGTATTGTACCAAATTCTATTTTCTTAAGTATAATAAATCCCCATCGATAAAACTTATGTCATTATTGCACCAAACTTTAACCACACACAGTTAGTACTATACTATTTTACTATACCATCTTGTTGGAACTTTACAAAAATTCTAATACATGTATAACTTTTATTAAAAAAAATGAATCACCTTATTTTCTTAAGTACAATAAGGTCCTACTAACGAGTCTTGTATTCATACTGTATAAAAATTTAATTGCAATCAATTATTATTATATTATCTGAATAATGTATAACTTTATTAGTACTGTACTAAATTCTGATATTACTTTAAATATTAAACAACATTCCAAGTACAATAAACTTAGATTTTTTGCCTATTAGCGGTTAAGTACAATAAGGTCCCACTACTAAATTTTGTATTGATAGTGTACTAAAATTTGATCATGGTTAGTTAAAACTTTACTATTTTAGTATTATTATACTAAATTCTAATATTGACTAACTATACTTCAATATTTTAACTACAACAATGTCACGTTATCTTACTAATTAATATCATATTATTTTAAGATTGTACTATTTTATTAGTAGTATACCAAATTCTAATATTGATATAACTATATATCAACATTTTCAATTATATAACTTCATGATAATTTGTTAGTATTGTACAACCAGTGCAATATGATTTGTACTTCTCTCCTCTTTGTTTTGATCTTTTTTATGCTTCCCACCTCTCTTCTTCTACTATCTTTTTCTTTTACTTCCTTCATCTCTTATTTACTTTCTTTTTTCTCTCTCTCCATAACTATTCTTGTCATTGTTTCATGTTGTTGGATGAGAGATGTAAATTCCCATAGATGAGAGTGCAGGTGGGGGTATAGGATTGTGGATAGTGTAACTCTTCGCCAATATAGTTCACAAATTCTGGAAAAAAAAGCCCATAAAATTACAAATTCAATTTTGAATACACAGTCGGACATGTCATGACGGAGGTGTCTGTTAGGAATGCAAATGACCCACGTCTATATATTTTTGTACATGTATATTCATGGATCCGTATATTTGTATATTTGTTCATGTATATTCATGGATCCGTATATTTGTAAATATGTATGTAAGAATCTTTAATCATGGGTATACTTGAACCCAGATCCGTAAACTCGAATATTACCAAAATAACTATTTAAATAATATGTAAGGTTGTAAAGGAGCTTGGGTATATGTGCATAACTGTAAATTAATACTCTTCAAAATCCCGCATGGATCTAAATTTTTGTACATACATACACATAAAATTATACATAAGTGGGTCTACTAATAGATATACATAGATACAAACCCACTATACATATACCCAGTATAAATAAATAAATTTTAAATAAAATATTATTATATCATACTACTCTAATTAATACAAGAATTGATATTATGCACCACTTAAATTAATATAATCGTTGAGATTGTGTCATCTGATTGAGAAGTAACAACTCAAATCACAAACCTAAACTAAAACACCTTAAACTTAATACAAAACAATAACATGGTATGGTATATAACTCAGATATTATGATGTTGATTACAAATACATAAACCATAAACTTGAATGCTTTTCAAGCTATATATTTTGCACCACTACTATTAATCTGATGTTAATACTATATATGTAGCACTATATTATTGTATTGAAAAATACAACATATAACTTTTCTTACATTAAAATTTTACACAAAATCAGTTACTTATATGCTCACACTGCATACTCTCATATATTGCACTTAGGGGTTTGTGTGGGTCTAAACTTTTAGTATGGAGCTCTAAACCCATACATGTTATAATAAATAGGCAAACCCATACATGTTATAATAAATAGGCATAGGTATGGCCAGACATGCACCATACTTGCTTCATTTACACCCCTAATAATATGTTCAGTATATCATTATTTAAGAATATAATAATTTAGAGTATGTACTAGTCTAATCAATTAGTGAGATAATGTCATCTAATTGACAAATTATTAGTCTAATTACAAACATGAATTAATGTAACATAAAACTAAAAGCAAAATAGTAATATGCTATCATACCTAACCTAAACACTATGATGTTGACAACAAATGTATAAACAATTAACTTGACTCGTCTTTTGTCCATAAAATATTACATTATTTACTATAACAATGTGGTGTTAATATCTTATACATAATAGTACCTTGCATTAAGATAAATATGAACTTAAGCATATTACATTGGGTATGAAAAAAATATTATATAATAAACCTTATTTGAGAGTGAGATACTAGAGGGGTCCATGTGTGTGATGCCATGAGGTCGACACCAAGAGGTCAATTCTATGAGGTCAATGGCATGATGTTAGTAAGAGGTCAATTCTATGAGTTCAATGGCATGATGTTAGTAAGAGGTCAATTCCACATGGTCAATGTCATTGACCACCACCATGGGTTGATGGTAAGGGTTCAATTAAAATTCTTGCTCTATAATAAAGATATGAGAAATTGAATAATTCAAGGAGTGACCTAGATTTATGAATAGTAATGTGCTTATATGTTGCTTGAACTTTAAACATTCATATCATACAACATATGATCATTGAGAAGACTCTAAGAAATTTAATGGATGTGTGTTATCTGGTTTAATAATAATTAATTATTGGGTGGCATAAATTGAAATTCTCCTTTTTAAGAATCTTCTTCATTACTAATGCAAACTATTTTCCTTATAAAAAGTTACGTCTTGTTTTAAGTGACAAGTGTTGACAACTACTAAGCATGAGAAAATGGTACTATCTTGTGTGATTCTTACATGTTTTATGAATGAAAGATGACTATAATGATAATCCCTTATTTCGATATCAATTCTAAGTTATGGTATAAAGGATATATGGCTCATATGATAAGACCTGATTAGGGTAGCTCCAAGTGAGCATGGTGATAGTTAAAGGCATGCAACATATTGTTAAAGAAATAAATTTCGTTCAAAAATAAATAAAAATCCATGTTTATAGTAACTAAATTGTTCTATTAAATTTGCATATTGTTTATGACTTTAGCCTTGCTCTACTTCTTATATTGTCTTTGCATAAAAATGATGAGTTGAAAATCCCCAATCTTGTGAAAATAAGTAACTAAATTTTTATTTTGTGAATATATCCTGAAAGATGAGTAATTAGACTAATTAATATATGGTACCTTAATCACATATTATACACCCATTACATCATAGAACTTTGCCAGAATTTGGAAGTTGGAGAAGGGAAATGCACATTCTAGTAGAAATATGGAACATGAGAAGGTAGTCAAAGTTCTATTTTGTTATTTGTATGTAAATTTTCAAATAGGTTTGATGACCACACCGTGTGTGTAAACACAAATGCAAGGTCGTCAAGTAATAAAGGGATTCCAAATCCTAGGTTCTATAACCTCAAGGAGTTGGGCCATTAATAACTATTACTAAGTGAATTAATCATCTAGGCTTTAAAAAATGTTGAATTTGATTTAGTAACTCACTATGAAAATTAGAAGTTATCTTAAGAGTGTTTGAAACTCATAATGAGAGATCTCCAGAATGTCTAATTCACCACAACAATTCATTACTACTAATTTATTCGATTCATTCATACCATGGTATTTCTAATTTCATTTACATTGCACTCTAGTAGTAAATCCTTCCATGAAAACACACATAGCAATGATAAAGCCTATTGTCGTGGTATTCAAATGAGGAAACATCCATTATGCATCACTCTCAACAACAAAAACTCACAAGCATAATGCTTTGTGATTTTATGAATTACACTCATTTAAGAAATAAATAGAGTGCGTGTCTTTCAACTATGGATCCTATATAATGCATTGAATTAACATAATCACTCATTTTCAATGAGATAAACTTTTACATTCCTGAGATTTGAAGAAAATGTAAATACATAAATATTATCTAACACATTAACAATAGTTATGTTAGGCTTCTAGAGATAGAGATTTAGTTCCTCATGAATACAAGTTGTTTCACACAGTAAATGCAAAGAAGAACAAAATTCATTATGGAAAATAAAAAAGGAAATGAAACATAATGAAGAGCACAATCTGGCAAGTACTTAACATCTATAGGTAATTTTTGTCATTGATTCCAGCTCCAACTACAATATGACCATAACCACTCCTCTTTTTTTGCTCTCTAGTTGTCTCCGAACATATGAAATGAGATGGGACAACCTCCCTACAAACATAGGTCTTAAGGGAGCTAAATTTTCATATTAGAAAAATGTCTTCAGATCTAATGTTTAGTTTTTATTTTAAATATTATTGTTTGGAGTCCATGATATCGACTTGGGAGTTGATACAACAGATTGAATGGAGAAATTTACTGACTAAAATGTTGAAAAGGTCGATGTTATTGAGATGCTATCAACTAGTAAGTCTACGAAGTTGACTTTTAAGCCAACATGAATAGATTTAGCCAATATTCCTGCAATATAAGTACATCCATCAATCAATAATATATGGCTATATAATGATATAAATGAATATAAAACAATGACATGTTTAACTCTCTATTAGAAAGTAATTGAACTAATTAGCATACAATAATGAGCAAATAGCAAACTAATTTTTCAATAAAACACATAGAGAATATAGAGTGAATATGCACACATCAAACTCCCCCAAGATTTAATGTTGCTCATTGTTAAGCAACGACACTCTGAGATTTGGTTAACTTTGTCAATAACTAGACATATTCTAATAAAAATGATATTAGAAACCACTCCCCACCATACAGTCCAAATCGGTCCAACCAACAATTGAATATGTAGTTTCTCTCAGGTGGTCAATCACAAAAATCATAGATTTATTGGAAGTGAGAATGATAAATAACAAAAATCAGTTAGAGCATATGAATCATCATGGTCAAGACAAAACACATTGTATGCATCACAAAATCATGCTATGTTATTCCTTTAACCAAAATTCAAACTGAATGAATCCCCTAATGACAATGAATGAGGGGTAATCATTACAGTGGCCTACCAGAAAATAAATGATGGATGAACTATGTAGAGTTTTAGTATATTTGTGGACTAATTTAGATTTATAATGCAATGAAAATATGCTCATATATGATGTATTAATAAATGCATCCCAATGACTACAATAATAAAGAAAAGTAGAAAAAATATAAACACAATACTTGTCCTACCTCCTTTTCTTCATTACCTTTTTTCAATTCTACTTTCTCTCTATATTTTTCTTTCTTTATTTCTACTACTTTTTAATAGCATGTGCTATTTTAGATATATTGATTTTTCTATTATAGGTTTGTTGACCTAATAGTTATGTATTGTCCATATTGTCATGATTACTTAACCATTCCATTCATATGTATCTAATATGTCTATTTGAGATTTCTTTCAGGTATTAGGTACATGAAAAGGACCAATTCAATCAAGACCTAGCTTGACCAAATATCAACCAAAGTCAATGCAAATGCACTTTTATGGAAAATTCCCTAAAAGCCTTAGGACAATTTTTTTAATCATTTGTATTGATGATATGACTTGTAATTAAGTTGACAAAAACTAGGAGCACTTAAAACGAATGTTTAAGCACTTTAATGACAATTTCTAAAATCCATTACAAGGACTTTTGTTGAGTGAGTTTCATCCTTCGTAAACTTGATAGACACCCTTGATGGATTTTGAGAACTGCCAGGGTCGACCGAGTTTCCCCAGGACAAACTCGGCCGACACCCCTACATAGGCAAACCAAGTTCTAGTCATCGGTCAAGTTTCATCCAGGATAAACTCGACCGACACTTCAAATTTTCTTTGTCGAATAGTGTTTTTGGTCGAGTTTGCTTTATTGCACTACTATAGAAATGGCTTATAAAGTCACTTTTCTAGGTGTCGGTTGTATACATAAACCGACACCTAAACTCTACAGTGTCGGTTTATAACATAAACCGACATCCAATATGTGAAGGTCGACCAGAAACGGGTACCGCTTTTATTAAGTGTCAGTTAATTAATAAAAACCGACACCTAAAATCAACCGCCAAAACAAAAATTCCAGCGAAACAATTACCTCCAAAATTTGACATATGGCGTCGGTTCATAAATAAATAACCGACGACTAAAGGTTATTCGCGAGACAGAAATAGGTGTCGATTGTCTTTTAGTTAAAAACCGACGACTATAATATAGTATAGGTGTCGGTTTTTGGAAAAGAACCGACACTGTTGGTTTTGTTGTCGGTTTTTTTGAATAACCGACGCTTATGGTCAACTTAATAGCACCAGCAGGAGTGACTCTTCCCCTTTCTCTGTTTCATTCCCGATTTCAGTTAGGTCCGACGATTATTGCTCGTCGCCGCTCGGTGCTACCGCCGCGTTGCTGCTGTCCTCTCGTCGCCGCTCGTCGCCGCCGCCGGTCGTTGACTGTCCTCTCGTCGCTGCCACCGGTAGAAGCAGATACGGTGCTCTCCTCGTCACCGCCGCCCCCATCGGTAGAAGCAACTTTTCTCCTCCGCCAGCTTCCTGCAAGGTAACCCACAAAAGCTTCACCCCTTTTTCTCCTTTGCCTTGCTTTTCTCTACCGCCGCCGACCTGGAACTCACCCAGGCGGCGCCTAAGCAGGTGTCAGGGCACGCCTAGGGTCCCAAGCCCAGGTGCCCTGCCTAGCTAGGCCTCTAGGCGGATGCTTGGGTGGCGCCAGGGCACGTTTAGGCTGCTGCTGGGGTTTGGATTCATCTACTGGATGCCCAAAACATGCACTGATTTCACCAAGTCACCCCAAAAGCCATGAAAAATATTTAGATTGTGTTTATTTATGTACTAATTTCACCAAGCTAGTGGATTTTTTTTAAAGTTATTTACTGATTGTGTTTATTTAATTATGTACTGATACATATGTGCTATACCAATCTGATAGTCCATGATAGAACAAAGCATAATGATGTTGACTGCAACTTTGTGCGTCATGCTATTCTGAATTAAGTGTATATTTACTTCATAATTGAATGTTTAAGTAAGTTATAGATATCTTGATGATGAACTATAATGCACACATGTGACATGCTTGGAATGTAAATGATGAACTGTAATGCACACATGTTTAACTTGTTTCATTGTTGAGTATATTGAGAATCCTAATTACCCTTCTTGCTTAATGATGAACTGTAATGCACACATGTGACATGCTTGGAATGTAAATGATGAACTTTTCCCTAAATTGCCTAGATCTTAGGGTATCTCTAGATCTTAGGGTATCTCTACCATCCTCACCATGAAATTGGTAACTTGTTTCCTTTTTGAGTATATTGACAATGTTAATCACCTAACTTGAAGAACTAGGATATGAATGATGAAACTAGGATTGTAGGTATAAGAATGACAGCACACGTATTTGTTGGCCTAGAAACCCGTCCAAGATTTACTCATTAGGAGTAAATCTTGGATAGTCCCCGGTTTGGGACTGTTCTTGAATACCTAATCTCACTTACTAGTGAGATTAGGTGGTCAAGAATGGGATAGGTGGTACACATTTATTATATATAAGAATGACAACACATGTTTTTGTTGGCCTAGAAACCCGTCCAAGATTTACTCATTAGGAGTAAATCTTGGATAGTCCCTGATTTGGGACTGTTCTTGAACACCTAATCTCGCTTAGGATGTAAGTGTATAATGTGTATTGGGTTTTCAAGAAAATTTCGGCAGCATTTCCCCGTTTGTTCTCTAAGTACATATGTACTTGGAGAACAGCGGGGAAATGTTGCCGAAATTTTCTTGAAAACCCAATACACATTATACACTTACTAGTGAGATTAGGTGTTCAAGGATGGGATAGGTGGTACATGTACATGTATTATATATAAGAATGACATCACATGTATTTGTTAACCCTAGACCGTAATCTTGTTGTAATATATACTTGTTTTCTCTTTGATCATAGAGCTTTACAATTTTGTTGTGATATATACTTTGTTGTAATAATGTGAACTTTACAATGTGAGCTTTACACTTTGAATTACTACTTTACAATGTGAACTTTACAATTTGAATGTGAATTTGTAGATGGCTGACCATTCTCCTGATGACCGTGCTGATGACTACCGTGAGGGTGAGGACATCAATGCGCCTCCTCACAATGTAAGTTTTAAAAATATATCATATATTTATATCTATATGTCCATTTATAGTTATATCTTGTAAATGTGAATTATTTTTTCAAATTTTAGGTTGATGATGCACAGGTACCATCTGAAGCACTTGAGGCACTTGATCAACAACACCAAAAAGTTGACAAGAGAAGGGGCATCACTATGATGAAGAAGTTAATTGCGCAAAAGGGCAATGGACCCAAACTTGTTGTGGATTTCGATAATGCAGGAAATGCATGTGGTGTGAATCGCAATTCATTTATTTCATATCTTGGGTTTGTTACTCGTAGACATTGCGGTTGTCTCTTAGATTCTTGGCATAAAGTTTCTAAGGAGAAGAAAATTTGAATATGGAGGGATTTATGTGTGAGTTATTATTAATTTGCAATTCTATTTTGTAGATTACTAACTTTTTAGATACTAGTTAATAGCAGTTCTATTTTGCAGAGTATATTTGAATTGGATGAAAAGCTGCATCGTAAATGCGTGATGCAACGCTGTGGGAGAGTCCTAAGGAACTATAGGACAAATCTCACCAGAGAATACATAAAAGAAGCCGACAAGAGGAAGAAGACAGCCACTGAATAGTGGAACTTCCTGGACAAAGGAGAATGGGACGCGTTTGTCGCTTCAAGACAAACTGATGAATTCAAGGTATTAGGCATCAGTCTCAATCTCATTAATTAATATATGTTGTATTCACTTATTCAAGATTAACATTTAGTGTTACTAACCAAATCATTAATTTGCATACTAACTAGGCCCTCAGTGAGGCACAAAGATCAAGGCGTGCACTGAATGTGCATGACCACAGAATGGGTCCAAAGGGGTATGCAGGCGTTCACCAAAGACTACAGGATGAGGCTACTGCTGCTCAGTCTGCTGCTACTCAGGAGTCCTCTACCATAGGTAGCACACCTCTGCCTCGCCATGATGTCTGGATAGCTGGGAGGCAAAATAAGAAGGGAGAAATAACTAAGGCCGCAACTGCTGAGGCGGCTGCAAAAATGGTAAAATACAACTCTTACAACAATCGTTCGAATATTGATTATTTGTGTTGTTTACTTAAGTACAAATTTTTGTTTTGGCGATTAGCGGGAGCTGCACGAGCTGAGGAAATAAGCAAAGTTCATCCCTGAGGGAATAAAGGATGAATTGACAGTTGCTCTGGGTAACCCAGAGCATCCTGGACGTGTTAGGGCTGCAGGCGCTGGTGTGGGCATCAAATCTTTTTTTGGGTCATCCCAGCGCAAACATGTCCCAAAAGTGGGACTTTCACAAGAAGAGGTAACATATTCTTTCTTTATAATGTTACTGTAAAAGATAATTCAAAAATTAGAATTTGACATTTCTTTTATCCATGTATAGGTGGATAAGCTATTTGACAGGAAACTTGAAGAAGCAATGAAAAAGTGGCAGGCATCTCAGACTGCCACTTACCAGACAATACCTACTGCAGACTCTATTCCTACTCCTACTGCATAGGTTGGGAGTAATCCTGTAGAACCACCACCTAGCACATCCACTGTAAGTATTTTTATGACATAGTAACTAGTTTTTTAATTCAAGATGATACGTATATATGAAATTGTAGTCGTTTCAAAAAATATGATATGTATATATGTATATAACATTCTTTACACAAAAATTTGTAGGGGTTGAAGCCATGCCGTCTAAAAAGTAAAGAATATGTCGTGACAGAGGCGTCGACGTACCCATCCCTACCAGGGGAAACGTGTCACGGGTCTCCAGTACCAGCTGGTTGGATTCGGGTGAGCCCGATACATATATTCCCCCAATTTTTGGAACTTCCACTGCCATATGCCCACCCAGATTGTGAAACGCTTGGTGAGGCACTAGGCGGAGTGATATTGTGGCTAAAAGTGGATGTCTTCTTTACTGATAAGGTATGGTAAATTTACATTACGTTCAATTGTTAGTGTGTGTATATGCTGGCAGTTGATCTGAAATTATATATATATATACAGGTTAAAAAGAAGACACCCACAGCATCTAGGCCTCCACTTCCACCTCCTGCATTACCTAGTTGGGTTCCAAAGGACCTACCTGTCCCGTTAGGTCCTAACTGTAGGGGTATGGTAGTATGGTTAGGGGAACATGATATAAACTCCCCTATAACTGTTTCTTCTTATTCAGATTCTACAGGTCAGTCATACGAAACAAAACTATTTATATAAGATATATTGGAGTTGTTTCGATATGATTGGCTAAATACATCTGTGATAGAGCTATGGATAAGGTGAGATTTTCTTTATACATCCATATACCTTGTGTATGATCTGGTGATCTGGTTTCTTATTTATTAATGCATGCGTAATTAATACATATTTTGCAGCTACTTAGACAACATATGTGCAGATTTTGGATTCGAACATGTAGGGTTTTTTATTCCATCCTTGATTAGTCTAGTATCTAAAGACCCTACATCAGTTCAACAATACTGCTGTGAGTCTTTTTCAAATTTTGCTGTAAAAAAGAAGACGGTGATAATGGCTCCATTCAATGTAGAGTAAGTTTACTTTGCTTATTATAATTTGGACTTAAGAAAAGTACATTTTATTGTGGATTTTGAGTTATTAATTTTTAACTTTTTTTCCTCTAGGGGTAGGCATTGGGAGTTATTGGTTATTGCCCCCCCAGACGATCACTGTGTATTATCTAGATCCTAAGGGGGGTAAATTGAATACAAGATTTGGACACATAATGAAAATGGCAATATTTCGGTGAGAAATATTTCATTTTTCATAGCCGTTAACATATGTTATTACATTACTATTTAATTGCAATGTTCTGTGTTACATTAACATGTAGGGGTTTTGAGGAGTACAAAAAGGCTGGAGGAAAGGTCCCCATGAAAAAGAACCAGCCAATAATTTGGAAGAACGTGCAAGTAAGTTCCCGACTGCAATATATGTATATATTATTTATGTGAACAATGCTTAATTAGTTGTATTTTTTAATATTTTGTATGTTTGAATTTATAGTGTGCTACACAAGACAACGGATGGGCATGTGGATACTATGTCATGCGATATATGCACATGCTTGTCAAATATGCCGCAATGGACATCGATTGTATTGCTCAGGTATTATATAGTCTCATTAGATAATATGATCAAAATATATCAATCTTATTTATAGCTCATTAATTATATATATACATCATTCTCTTTACAGGTGTTTAAAGTTGACCCCATTACAGGAAAGGACTTTTTTTTTATATACAAGCCAGGAGGTCATCTATTCATCTCACCCTCCTCGTGTGAGCAAAAAGATCAAAGTACAGCTCCTGCTTATAAGATGCAGGTGATGACCCGAACAAACACATAAAGTCCCCCAAAGCAAACAAGACACACCCAAAAGAAAAACGAGAAGGATCAATCAGGAGGTATATCTCAACACCACATAGGGAGTCTCATGCTTCTCAAGGTAAAGCATACCCCTAATCCTAGGAGACAATCTTCTCGGATCTGAGATGACAATCGGTTCATGGAGTTGTTTACCCCACTTTCCAATAGCTCTAGGTATCGAGTTCAGGGATCTGTGCACAAGGGAACCCAGGATGCCTTCCTCCTCAACGTAGCTTTTGATTTCCTCAAGCATAGTAGCCAACCTCCAAGGGATGGGATGCGTGCCCCAAACGAGATCGAAGAGAAGAGTATTGTCAACCTCAATAGTAGTAATCCTCAAATTCTGAGATTCAGCGAATCTGAGACTAACCACGATAGCTTGAAGCAAGGCATTGTCAAGGTCATTAGCCATGAGCCAGGACCTAGCAACATTACAGGAAAGGACTTACCAAATGTTAATGCTCCCTATACAATGGGAGAATTAAATGAAGTAAGAGAAGAATGGGCAACATCCATACAATTAGTGGGGGCTTTAAAATATAATTGGGATCCTGGTAGAGAATAATGACTAAACAATGATACTTTGTAAATGAATTTCTGAATTATAATATATGTGTGAATGTTTCTACATGTCTGGATGTTTCTACATGTGTCTGAGTGAAAATAAATGAAAGTGTTGGTTGCTATATGAATGTTTCTACATGTGTGAATGTGAATGAATGGAACTACAAATTGCTAGCATGTGTGAATGTTTATAAATGTGTGAAAATAAAATGGAACTGCAGGTTGCATTGCTAAATGCATGTGCTACTTTTTTATTGTTAATTTTGCAGGTTTGCGGCCTGTTGTCGGCTGATATCAATGGATGTCGTAAAACCTGTAGTTCATAACTGAACTGAACAGGTTTCTCATCCTGCGACCAACCACAGCAGGTCTGCAGACTCACAGGAAAAAAAAAACCAATAGGCGTCGGTTATTTGTAAATAACCGACACATAATGATATAGTGTCAGTGTTCCTACAATAAACCAACGTCTATGTCCTTAACACCACGACCATGCTGGACAGCACGGCCGTGGGGTGAAGATATATGGTGTCGGTTTTTTACTTATAACCGACACTGATAGTTCCCAAGATGGCGCCCTTTCTGTGGCGCGAAGGGTTTGGGCGTCGGTTTTAACTAATAACCGATGCTTATAGTCCAATGATGGCGCGTTTTCGGTGGCGCACGAAGAGTTTGGGTGTCGGTTTGGAACCGACGCCTTATGGGTGGACTTTTAGTGTTGCCCACATAGGTGTCGCTTAGAAACCGACACTAAAGGCTTTAAATAACCGACACTAAAGGTAGGTTCTGTAGTAGTGTTGAAACTCGACCAACTGCACTGTATGGAATGTGTAAAAAGTATTTCTAGTGGTTGGAGTGTTAAAAACTCAAAAATAGATATGTTGCAACACCCAAACAACTAGAATTCGTCCCCAAGTGATTCTACTGGCTAGTAGACACCCCAACTATAAATAGGGACCCTTGTGCTTCATCGCAAGTTTGCTTCTTATGCTCCTAGTTGTAGTTGAGTGGATTTGTCTACTAACAGGCCCTTTTTCTCTCTTGATTACTACACATAAACATCAATCTGAGTGACATAGGTTATTTGCGAGAGAGCTACTTCATTGTACTCATTGTGAATCTCTAAATCTTCCCTTTCCTAGTCCCTTTCTCTCAAGCAAAGTTGGTGAAAGCTTCTCCTTGATGAAGGTGAAGTTGAAGGCTGAAGATCCTAGAGAAGTGTGGGTAATTCCTTCAAGGTAGAGGACTTGTTGCAAGAGGGGATCCCCATGATGAAGGTTTCCAGCTTGTTGCAAAAGTGGGTAAGCCCTTGTGGAGGTTGAAAACTCTTGTTGTAAGGATAGCCAAGACCTTGTAAGGTTTATTGGTTCCTTTTGATCCTTAAAATGGAAGGGTAGGTATTTTTTCATATAAAAGGAAGGTCTTATTGTGTATATTATAACAGAATATAAGGAAGGTGAAATGGTTGAAAAATCCTAGAGGTTGACCTCTCTAGATAGTGGGTGTACACTCTCCTAGTTTGGAGTTTGGAACCACTATACATAGATTGTTCTTGATATCATTCAGACTTTCTCATCCTCTCTATGTATGTTTAGTTGCACACAAATTCCATATTTACAATCTTATCTCTTGAAGTAACTTTCAGGTCTAATGAATTTTATTTATGTATTTTAGCTCTATTCAACCCCCCACTTCTAGTGCCCATTTATCCTACAAGTGGTATCAAAGCCACGTTCTTCTCCAAATATATCTCCCACAAGATGAGAAGATGGGTGCTAGGTTCTATCAACTTGGAGGATGGATTCTCCATTAGACCTCCAATCTTCGATGGCACAAACTTCCTCTATTGGAAAAGGAGGATGCAATTCTACTTGTAAGAGATGAACTACGACATGTGGAAAGTGGTCATCCTTCCCTAGAAGGAGCCCAGAGGTGATGTTACTACTTGGGATGAAGCTACCATGAAGAAAACCTGACTTAATACAATGGACATTAGCATTATCTATGAAACCCTCACTCCTTCCGAATTTAACAAGCTCTCTTATTGGGAAACCACCTACGAGATATGAAACAAACTATGCATCACCAATGAAGGGATCACGCATGTAAGGACCCTGACCTCAGTTTTGGGCTTACCTTGTTTTCTTTGCCTAAACCTTGTGTTGAGATGCTTGCTAATCACCTGAGTTGTGATTAGGGTTTGTTTGTGTTTTGTTGAGAGGTTGGGGTGCAACTTGCAAATTACCCAAGTTCTAGGGTTGGTGTGTAAGTTTGTCACCTTAAGAGATGTCTTTCTCTCTCCTTGCATCCTCTAGGGTTGAGAGGATGGGTTGGGCTCTTTGCATGAGTATCTTTGGGCTTTGTTGACCTTGTTTGAGTTGTGTTGAGCCTTGTTGGAGCTTGTATCGGGTTGGACCTTGGTGTATCGGCCAGGAGTGTTGGTTGTATCGGGCAAGGGGTTGTGTCGGCCATGGTGTGTTGGGTTGCCATGTTGGGCGACACACACCCTCTTGACCTAGCCTCATTTATGTCTCCATCTTTGGACAAGTGGTTGTTTCTTTGCTAAGTGAGTGGCAACTCATAGGCGTGGGTTTTGGGGTGCTAACACGTGGCACACTCCTTAGACAAGTGTGTTAGGGGTGGGTGCCACCTTGCCTTGTTCTCCCTCTTCACCCCTTAGTATATAAATGATCCCCCTTGCTTGCTAGGTCTCTTTGGTTCCATTAGTTATTTCCCTTCCTTTAGTGGTTCAGCTAGGAGAAGAGTGGAGCAAGTGGTGGTCGATACAGCTGGTGTCTTGGGCGACACAACTTGCTATCTTATCCCTTTCCTTCTCTTGTGATAGGGATCTCTCCCTTTCCTTGGCATCTTCTTCTTCTTCTTCCTTCTCTTCGGCCATGATGGTTACAAGTTGTTCTTCTTTGTGTTGGCCGAAGGTGGTGCCTTAGAGCTTGGAGCTTGGTGCTAGAAGCTTGGAGATTTTGAGCTTAAGGTGGGTTACATCACTCCTAAACCTAGCTATACTACTTCTTTTTCATGTTGCATGCTATATGTGCTATCTTGATCGGCCATGTCATCTTTTAGTTATGTTTCTTGCTTTAATGGTTATAAGGTTCCTTAAGATATACCCTAGACTTTGTGGAGGTTGTCATATTGGGTTGCCTTGGGTTGGCCGAACAATGGGTGTGGAGTTCCTTGGGCAAAACCCCTCTCTCACTTAGTTGTTGAGAGGTGAGCTTAGGGTCTCCAAATCCAATGTTGAGTTGAGCTTTGGTTGGTTGGCCGATATGATATGATGGACCTCCTTGTTTCCTGATAGATGATGTAAGTTGTGAAATACCCCTCTCTCACTTAATTCTCTTGAGAGGTGAGCTAACTCTCTTGAACTTTTAGGGCTTCTTGGTGGCAGTCTTGAGGTTGAAGATGACCCACCCGTCATGGTCTTCGAACCCTTGCACGATACCCCTTTTGATGTGTTCTGCCGGATATCCCTCTTCTTGGGATGAGCCTTAGGTGATATGCTAAGTGGAGTTTTTTTGACCCTTTGACCGATATGGACCTTTACCTTAGAGGGTGTTTTTGGGCGTTATGCCTTTGGTCGATATGCTTGGTAGACTTCCCTAGTTTGGACGATTGGCTACCTTGGGTGCCATGGTGTCGTTTGATGTTGTTGGGCAGTATGAGAGTTCATTGGGCACCATGTTGTGCTAGCCAAGGGGTTTCTTGTCAGGCGGTAGGGTTTTGACTTTGGGCGTTATGGTTGTGGGCAACATGGTCTTGTTGGTTGCCCAATATGGAAACCCTAACCCTAGCTTGGGCGATAGGGTGTCTTGGTCGATAGGGTCTTGGTCGATAGGGTGAAGGTGCTACCCGATACTCTCTTGTACCTGGATGCCCGATATCCTCTTGGTTCATGGTTTCAAGACACACCCTACACTTGGATGCACGAAACACCTTTGGTTCTAGTCTGCCCGATACCCTCCTTGTGCATGGGTGCACGTTATGCTTGTGGCCGATATGTGTGGCTTGGCGCCCTAGGTTTTGTGATGAACGATAGCATTTGGGTGAGGGATATGACCCTACTCGATATCCCTTGGGTGAGGGATAGTGCTACCCACCATACCTTTGGTGAGGGATGTGCCTAACTCGGGAACCCTAGATGATGAGATATGAAAGATAGGTTGTGACCAGTGACATGTTTGTTACCTAAGGTTGATGTTAAGTGAGATGATAAGATCATGGGTGTGTGACCTTTAAGGATGTACCCTTAGGGGTGGTTGTGTTCATGATGTCATGAGAGATATGGCATGGTAGATGCTCACGGTTTGGTAACCTTAATATAAGTTGTTTGACATACCATCTACCGCTTTATGCTTCATGTGTTCGTAATAATGGATATTGCTCCAATCCTATGCACCGTAATTCTTAATGGCATGATACTCATAATATGTTCTCTAAAGATATGTATTGGGTGATCAAGTTATCTCTTCAAATATGTATTCTAACCATGTAGGTGTATTAATTGAATTCATAGCCAGGTAAGAGCTATGAGGCGCATGTGTTTTATATTACACTTAATAAGGATGCTCCTTGTTGATGAGATAACATGTATTGCCAGTATGATGAGAAAGGTCTGGTGATCTCATAAAGGTTGAGTTCTTATTTGAGGTGTTAACCTCTGATAATGACATGAGGGATTGTTATCCCATGATGATGTATGATGATGAAGCCTTGAGAGGCAGTGGCATTATGTGATGAGGGATTGAGATCCCATGGCAATATGATAATGGCAGTTATAGTGTGACACAATGTTATTTATGTTTTATAACTTGGTTTCCTCAACAATTCACCTCAAATATACTAATTAATTACAGTGGAACATTTAATGTAGTTTTGCCCTGGCCATAGATCCATCATCGTCAGTAGCTGGTGAGGGTGAAATAGGTTTATCCTGCGGGATTACCTAGAGCACATATTGTTGAATACGTGGGGTTTCTCCTAGCTAAAAATAGGAGGATTAGAGTGAAATTGTGGTTATGGACTCAAGATGTGTATAAGAGCATGGTGAATAGGCCCATGGCTTAGTATGATGGAGCATGAATGCGTTCATGGCTCAGGAGCACGGTGAATAGGCATGTGGTTCATGATATGCTAGCGCTGAGACCTGTACCAAGGCGGGCTAAAGAAAAGGGTAGCCTGCGGAGCTGACCCTGTGGTTGAGGCCACTTAAGCAAGAGATTGTGGTCCTACTTTGGATATCATGTATTGACCACGAGGAGGTTAGGTCATGAAGTTCGGTTCTTCCATTGACCTTGTATGGAACCGGTTTTGGGCTTCACAGTCGAAGGTTGGATTTGAGTGGTACGACTCACTTCCTTAGGGCATAATAAATTGTAATCCAACCGTATAGTATATATTACGTAGAGAAAAACACAGAATATTGGTTGAGGCCTTGCTTGTATAGTTGCTCTAGTTATACCTTGCAGTTATTTACACATTCCTCATATCTTGTGACAAGTTTTTATAAAGATTATCGTGTCAATCATGTTCCATAAAGAATATATGGTTATATGTCTCCTGGATATCTTGGTAAGATTGTTAATGAAGTTAGTTCTGTTCAGTATGTTGCATATATGAGCTACCTATATAAGTTATATGCTTTACATGTTCTAGCTTTTTTGAAGTTTTATAGTTCGACGGGGAGTTATGTTTCTCACTGGGACTGTGTGTCTCACCCCGCTGGTTTACAACCTTTTTAGGTGATCATACTAGACGTGATGGTGGTCGTGAGGTCACGGACGAGTAGCAGGAAGAACAGTAGGAGGCAAGAGATGGATATGTTGTTGTTTTGGTTGTTTTGTGGTAGAGTCTTAGAGTCATCCCTGTACTCTCAGGTCCTTGGAGGCGTTTTGACAATGTTTCACGATGTATAGCTGATGTAGCTTGTTTATCCTGCTATTGGCCTGGTATGGCCTGTTCTGTATATAAATAAGTGGTGAACTCTTTGTGCCTATGTGACAGTTGGATCCTATGAACTGTGGACACATATCAAGGTTTATGTATGTTTTTATAACATGTTTCCTTGCAGGATAAGGATCTAAATGTAAAAGTTCCTTTCTTATTTGCTTTCCGCAATCGATTTTAATTAACCCGTGTTTTTGGTAATATGATGCTTATGACGGTTCGACACATTTTCGCATGGCATTTCATTGTCTGTGTGATAGCGGGATGTCACAATAAGTTTGGTATCAGAGCTCTAGGTTCGTTGAGTCTATAGGGATCTAGGAATAGGCTTGTGTCTGTTCTTGTGAGTTTTCCAGATTTTCTTACAATAACCTTCTGCCCCCAGCAGAAGATAAAGCTTAAAGATGTCTGGAAATCATGAAGAACATGTTGTTGAGAGCAGTGATGCTGCATCTATTGATGGAGCACGAGTGTAGGAACATGAAGATCGGGGGTCTGAGGTCCCCCAAATTGACTCGGCCATTCTAAAAAATCATGTCTACCAGCACCTTATGGGACATGTAATGGCTACAATGAATCTCATGGTGGAAAGATTGCCAGTGCCTATGCCAAGACCACATGCTCCCCATGGTGAATCTTTGGGTGTTGGGAAGACCTTCGAGTGGCTTTGCCGAGTCAGAGCTTCGGATTATGCTGGAACAACTGATCCAGCGGATGCAGATCTATGGCTGACAAGTCTTGAGAAGGCCTTCTAGATCCTTGACATCCCCAAAGCAGACAAAGTCAAGCATGCCATCTACCTTTTGAAAGGTAGTGTTGGCCACTGGTGGGCCATTGAGGAGGATAAACGGCTTGGTGAGGTGATCGGTTGGGACGTCTTCTGGTGGGAATTCGTGAGCTGATACTTCTTGAAGAACTACCTGGATGAGAAGATCCACCAATTTGAGCACTTGTGCCAAGGATCGATGAGCATCACTGAGTATGAAGCCAAGTTTATGGATCTAATGAGGTTTTGTCCTCACATGGCGACGATAGATGATGAGAGAATCAGACAATTTGAGAAAGGTCTGAGTGCTAAGTTGACGACACCTGCTGCTTTAGAAAACCGAGAGCGGTTTGCCACATTTGTGGAGTTTGTCTGAAGGATCAAATGTTTAGTCAAGGAGAAGAGAGAGACCATGTCCAAGTAAAAGCCTGCTCAGTTCCATAGGCATAGGTTTGATGGCTTCAAGAAGCCAAGGTTTTCGGCACCATCTGTGATGTAGAGTTCTAGTGCACCGTCGCAGTGGTCTCTGAGTAAAGGGAGAGGGTGTGGATTTTCACCATCTAGAGCCCACAATACATCTTCAGTGGCAGTGACAGGGCTATCTAGGCCACAGTTTGAAGATAGGTCATGTTATCACTGTGGACAGACCAGGCATTTGAAGTCAAATTGACCAAAGAGAGATGTCAAAGTGACACAACAACTGAGGTAGAATCAACATGGACCAGATAGACAACAATCTAGTGGTAACAAAGGGCGAGGATGTGGTCAAGCATCACAGGATGGATCGTCTGCTCAAGGAAGCAGAGGACATGGACGACAACAAGCAACGAATCGATTCTATGTTATGAGTCAGCCATAGGTGATAGTCAACCCACGAGTAGTGACAGGTCAGATGGAGTTATTTCACTCTGATTTGTCTTCTTCTTACTTTATATCTGTTCTGGTTGACCCAGGTGCTACACACTCTTTTATTGCACGTAGTATGCTTGATAGTTGTCTTTTACCTGTTAGTTGTAAGAAAGATAGCTTGTTGTTAGAAACCCCTCTTATTGGACCCGCGTTGCTTTAAGAAGTGTGTTCATCTTGTTTTCTATCCTTTTCGGGACACAACATACAAGTGGATCTTATACCACTTGATATGCATAGATTTGATGTAATCCTTGGGATGGATACCCTAGAGAGGTATAAGGTCGTGCTAGACTGTGGTTCCAAGCAAGTGGTGTTTGCTGACGATGGTGAGACGTGGATCTTCCAAAGAGATGGGAAGATTCTTCCGACGTGTTTGGTGTTAGCAATGGTGGAAGAGAAGTTATTTCAGCGTGGATGTAAGGCGTTCTTAGCTCATGTTGTGGATACCAAAGTGAAGGGTC
Organism: Alisma plantago-aquatica; assembly: GCA_963693085.1. Lineage (NCBI taxonomy): Eukaryota > Viridiplantae > Streptophyta > Magnoliopsida > Alismatales > Alismataceae > Alisma > Alisma plantago-aquatica. Next base: position 486,269,571 of record OY856415.1, read on the forward strand.
CTAACCTTGAGGAGGTGCCTGTTGTCCTAGATTTTGCATATGTGTTTCCCGATGAGTTTCTCGGTGTTCCCCCACCTTGAGAGATTGACTTTGAGATCAATCTAGTTCCAGGAACACAACAATTTGCTCAGACATCATACAAGATGGCTCCAGATGAGATGGCAGAGCTAAAGAAGCAGTTATAGGAGTTGCTGGATAAAGGTTTCATCAAACTAAGCACATCATCGTGGGGTGCTCCAATTCTGTTCGTAAGGAAGAAGGATGGATTGATGCATATGTGCATAGATTATCGACAGTTGAACAAAGTTACGATCAAGAACAAGTACTCTTTACCGAGGATAGATGATATGTTTGATCAATTGCGCGGTGCTACAATGTTCTCAAAGATCGATCTACGGTCTAGATATCATCAGTTGAGGATCAGGGATGAGGACATACTAAATTCAACCTTTAGGATGAGGTATGGTCACTTTGAGTTCGTGGTTATGTCATTCGGGCTAACCAATGTGCCTGCTGCTCTTATAGACCTGATGAACAGAATGTTCTATCCGTTTCTAGAATAGTTTGTTGTGGTTTTTATAGATGACATATTGATCTACAGTCAGGACAGTCAAGAGCATGAATGACATCTTCGAAAAGCGTTGACTCTCCTTCGCCAGCATCATTTGTATGCCAAGTTTAGTAAGTGCGAGTTCTGGTTGAAGGAAGTAACTTTCTTGGGTCATGTGATATCTGCAAAAGGAGTCAGAGTGGATCCCAAGAAGGTGGAGTCAGTTGCCAAGTGGTGGCAACTGAAAATGCCGACTGAAGTTCGTAGTTTATGGGTTTAACAGGATATTACCAGAGGTTTATAAAGGACTTCAGTGTGATCGCGTTGCCATTGACATAGTTGACCAGGAAGGATGTACCTTTTGTTTGGGATGATCATTATCAACGTGCCTTTCAGAGCTTCAAGGAGAAGCTGACTAGCGCTCCAGTATTAGTGTTGCCAGAACCTAGGAAGGGCTATGTTGTTTTTTGTGATGCTTCCAAGAAAGGCTTAGGTTGTGTGCTGATGCAGGAAGATCATGTGGTTTCGTTTGCTTCACGACAGCTTAAGAAATATGAGGAGAGCTATCCGACACATGATTTGGAGCTGGCAGTGGTGGTTCATGCGTTAAAGATATGGAGACACTATCTTTATGGGGAAGTGTGTCAGATCTTTACGGATCATAAGAACCTGAAGTATATCTTCTCGCAGAGTGAGCTGAACATGCAACATCATCATTGGATGGAGTTGATCAATGATTATGATTGCACCATCGAGTATCATCCTGGTAAGGCGAACGTAGTAGCTGATGTTCTTAGTAGGAAGTCTTCTTCTCTTCTTACAGAGAAGGCACAGTTGAGTTCTTTGATATGCCATAGGCGGGATATGTTTGTCACTTTGCAATACATGAATGTACAGTTGGAGGTATCCTTGTTGGCAGGGCTATTGGCACAGATACAAGTGAAGCCTACATTGAGACAGTAGATCAAAGGAGCACAGTAGGCAGATGATGTAGTCCAATTGATCAGATCAGAGTTTGGCAGCAAGAAGCGGGATGTTTTCCATGAGTCCAAGGATGGATTAGTTTGTTATCATAATAGGATGATGGTTCCCGATGTTGATGATTTGAGGAAGCTAGTGCTCGAGGAAGCACACACATCGATGTATGCTATGCATCCAGGTGTCACCAAGATGTATCATAATCTAAAGGACCTATATTGGTGGTCTGGTTTGAAGAGAGGCGTGGTCGAGTTTGTAGCTAGGTGTGCGGTATGTCAACAAGTTAAGGTTGAGCATAAAAAACCGATAGGTACGTTGCAACCCATACCGATACCACATTGGAAATGGGATCATATAATTATGGATTTCGTAGTTGGTCTGCCAAGGACAGCTAGGAATCATGATTCCATTTGGGTGATAGTGGATAGGTTGATGAAGTCTGCTCATTTCATTCTGGTGAAGACAACATACACAACAGAAAAGCTTTCTCAGGTGTATGTGGATGAGATTGTGCATTTGCACGATGTGCCCACAACGATAGTCTCCGACCGAGGTCCCCAGTTCATGAGTCGTTTTTGGGAACAATTGCACAAAGCGTTGGGAACACAGTTGAGGTTTAGTACCGCTTTCCACCCACAGACAGATGGACAGTTTGAAAGGACTATTCAGACTTTGGAAGATCTTCTCCGAGCTTGTGTTTTGCAGTTCCTAGGTAGTTGGGACATGCATCTTAGTTTGATAGAGTTTGCCTACAACAATAGTTACCAACGGAGTATCGACATGGCACCTTATGAGGCTTTGTATGGTAGGAAATGCAAATCTCCTTTATGTTGGTATGAGTCTGGCGAGTATCAACTTTTGGGTCCTGAATTAGTGAAGCAGACAATAGAGAAGATCAAAGTGATACAACAACAGTTGAAAGTGGCACGTGACAAATAGAAGTCATATGCAGATAATCGTCGATTACCTCTAGAGTTCCAGGTGGGAGACAAGGTGTATCTCAAGGTCTCACCATGGAAAGGCGTGCTGAGGTTTGGTCAGAAAGGCAAGTTGGCACCCAGGTATATGGGGCCATATCTGGTAATATCATGTGTTGGCAAGGTAGCTTACAAGTTAGAACTATCACCAGAGTTGCACAGGTTACATCTGGTGTTCCATGTTAGTATGCTGAAGAAAATTCATCCATGCACAGAGATAGTGATACATCCAGTTGAGGTTGAGTTGGATGAAGATGTGACCTACGAAGAAGGTCCAATAATGATCCTTGATAGAAGAGTAAAGCAGATGAAAAGGAAGGACCCGGTGCTTGTGAAGGTTCTTTGACATCATCGTGGCATTGAGGAAGCCATGTGGGAGCTTGAGGAAGAGATGAGGAGGAAGTATCCCTCATTTTTCTCTTCGAATTTTGGGGGCGAAATCCCTTTTTAGAGGTTTATGGCTTGTAAGGACCCTAACCTCAGTTTTGGGATTACCTTGTTTGCTTTGCCTAAACCTTGTGTTGAGATTCTTGCAAATCACCTGAGTTGTGATTAGGGTTTGTTTGTTCTTTGTTGAGAGGTTGGGGTGCAACTTGCAAATTACCCAAGTTCTAGGGTTGGTGTGCAAGTTTTTCACCTTGATAGATGTCTTTATCTCTCCTTGCATCCTCTAGGGTTGAGAGGATGGGCTGGGCTCTTTGCTTGAGTAGCTTTGGGCTTTGTTGAGCCTTGTTTGAGTTGTATTGAGCCTTGTTGGAGCTGGTATCGAGTTGGACCTTGGTGTATCGGCCAGGAGTGTTGGTTGTATCGGGCAAGGGGCTGTCTCGGCCATGATGTGTCGGGTTGCCATGTTGGGCGACACACACCCTCTTGACCTAGCCTTGTTTATGTCACCATCTTTGAACAAGTGGTTGTTGCTTTTCTAAGTGAGCGACAACTCATGGGCGTGGGTTTTGGGGTGCTAACATGTGGCACACTCCTTGGATATGTGTGCTAGGGGTGGGTGCCACCTTGCCTTGCTCTCCCTCTTCACCCCTTTGTATATAAACGATCCCCCCTTACTTTTGTAGGTCTGTTTGGTTCCTTTAGTTGATTCCCTTCCTTTGGTGGCCGAGCTAGGAGAAGAGTGGAGCAAGTGGTGGTCGATACAGTTGGTGTCTTGGGCGACACACCTTGCTAGCTTATCCCTTTCCTTCTCTTATGATAGGTATCTCTCCCTTTCCTTGGCATCTTCTTCTTCTTCTTCTTCTTCCTTCTCTTCGACCATGGTGGTGAAAAGTTCTTCTTCTTTGTGTTGGCCGAAGGTGGTGTCTTGGATCTTGGAGCTTGGTGCTAGAAGCTTGGAGATTTTGAGCTTGAGGTGGGTTACATAACTCCTAACCCTAGCTATACTACTTCTTTTTCATGTTGCATGCTATATGTGCTATCTTGATCGGCCATGTCATCTTTTAGTTATGTTTCTTGCTTTAATGGTTATAAGGTTTCTATATATGTACCCTAGACTTTGTGGAGATGGTCATCTTGGGTTGCCTTGGGTTGGTCAAACCATGGGTGTGGAGTTCCTTGGGCAAAAACCCTCTCTCACTTAGTTGTTGAGAGGTGAGATTAGGGTCTCCAAATCCAATGGTGAGTTGAGCTTTGGTTGGTTGGCCGATATGATATGATGACCTCCTTGTTTCCTGATAGATGATGGAAGTTGTGCAATACCCCTTTCTCACTTAATTGTCTTGAGAGGTGAGCTAACTCTCTTGAATTTTAGGGCTTCTTGGTGGCAGTATTGAGGTTGAAGATGACCCACTCGTCATGGTCTTTGAACCCTTGCACAATACCCCTTTTGATGTGTTCTGCTCGATATCCCTCTTATAGGGATGAGCCTTGGGCGATATGCTAAGTGGTGTTTTGTTGACCCTTTGACCGATATGGACCTTTGCCTAAGAGGATGTTGTTGGGCATTATGCCTTTGGTCGATATGCTTGGTAGACATCCCTAGTTTGAACGATAGGCTACCTTGGGCACCATGGTGTCGTTTGATGTTGTTGGGCGGTATGAGAGTTCCTTGGGCACCATGTTGTGCTAGACAAGGGGTTTCTTGTCAGGCGGTAGGGTTTTGACTTTGGGCATTATGGTTGTGGGTGACATGGTCTTGTTGGTTGCCCGATATGGAAACCCTAACCCTAGCTTGGGCGATAGGGTGTCTTGGCTGATAGGGTGAAGGTGCTGCCTAATACACTCTTATACCTGGATGCCTGATATCCTCTTGGTTCATGGTTGCATGACACACCTTGCACTTGGCTGCACGACACACCTTTGGTTCTAGTCTGCCTGATACCCTCCTTGTTCATGGGTCCACGTTATGCTTGTGGTCGATATGTGTGGCTTGGTGCCCAAGGTTTTGTGGTGACCAATAGCATTTGGGTGAGGGATATGACCCTACCTGATATCCCTTGGGTGAGGGATAGTGCTACCCGCCATACCTTTGGTGAGGGATGCACCTAGCCCGGGAACCCTAGTTGATGAGATATGAAAGATAGGTTGTCACCAATGACATGTTTGTTTCCTAAGGTTGATGTTAAGTGAGATGATAAGATCATGGGTGTGTGACCTTTAAGGATGTATCCTTAGGGGTGGTTGTGTTCATGATGTCGTGAGAGATAGGGCATGGTGGATGCTCACGATTTGGTAACCTTAATATAAGTTGTTTGACATACCATCTACCGCTTTATGCTTCATGTGTTCGTAATAATAGATATTGTTCCAATCCTATGCATCATAATTCTTAATGGCATGATACTCACAATATGTTCTCTAAAGGTCTGTATTGTGTGATCAAGTTATCTCTTCGAATATGTATTCTAACCATGCAGGTGTATTAATTGAATTCATAGCCAGGTAAGATCGATGAGGTGTATGTGTTTTGTATAACACTTAATAAGGATGCTCCTTTTTTATGAGATAACATGTATTTCCAGTATGATGAGAAAGGTCTGGTGATCTGATAAGGCTGAGTGCTTACTTGAGGTGTTAACCTCTGATAATGACATGAGGGATTGTTATCCCATGATGATGTATGATGATGAACCCTTGAGAGGCAGTGGCATTATGTGATGAGGGATTGAGATCTCATGGCAATATGATAATGGCAGTTATAGTGTGACACAATGTTGTTTATGTTTTATAACTTGGTTGCCTCAACAATTCACCTATAATATATTAATTAATTACAGTGGAACATTTCATGTAGTTTTGCCCTGGCCATAGATCCATCATCGTTAGTAGATGGTGATGGTGAAACAAGTTTATCCTATGGGATGACCTGGAGTGCATATTGTTGAATATGTGGGGTTTCTCCTAGCTGAAAATAGGAGGATTAGAGTGCAACTGCGGTTGTGGACTCAAGATGTGTATAAGAGCATGGTGAATAGGCCCATGGCTCAGTATGATGGAGCATGAATGCGTTCATGGCTCAGGATCACGGTGAATAGGCACGTGGTTCATGATATGCTAGCGCCGAGACCTGTACCAAGGAGGGCTAGAGAAAAGGGTAGCCTGCGGAGCTGACCCTATGGCTGAGGCCACATAAGCAAGAGACTATGGTCCTGCTTTGGATATCGTGCACTGACCATGAGGAGGTGAGGTCATGAAGTTCGGCTCTTCCATTGACCTTGTATGGCACTGGTTTTGGGCTTCACAGCCAAAGGTTGGATTTGAGTGGTACGACTCACTTCCTCAGGGCATAATAAATTGTAATCTAGCCGTATAGTATACATTGCTTAGAGAAAAACACAGAACATTGGTTGAGGCCTTGCTTGTATAGTTTCTCTAGTTATACCTTGCAGTTATTGACACGTTCCTCATATCTTGTGACAAGTTATTATAAAGCTTATCTTGTCAATCATGTTCCATAAAGAATATCTGGTTATATGTCTCCTGGATATTTTGGTAAGATTGTTAATGAAGTTAATTTTGTTCAGTATGATGCATATATGAGCTACCTGTATAAGTTATCTTCTTTACTTGTTCTAGCTTTCCTGAAGTTTTATAGTTCGGCGGGGAGTTATGTTTCTCGCTGGGACTGTGTGTCTCACCCCACTGGCTTACAACTTTTTTAGGTGATCGTGCTAGATGCGGTGGTGGTCGTGAGGTCGCGGTCGAGCAGCAGGAAGAACAGTAGGAGGCAAGAGATGGATAAGCTGCTATTTTGGTTGTTTTGTGGTAGAGTCTTAGAGTCATCCCTATACTCTCAGGTCCTTGGAGGTGTTTTGATGACGTTTCACGATGTATAGTTGATGTAACTTATTTATCTTGCTATTGGCCTGGTAAGGCATGTTCTATATATAAGCAGGTGGTAAACTCTTTGTGCCTATGTGACAGCTGGATCCTATGAACTGTGGACATGTATCAAGGTTTATGTATGTTTTTATAACATGTTTCCTTGCAGGATAAGGATCTGGATGTAATAGTTCCTTTCTTATCTGCTTTCCGCAATCAGTTTTAATTAACCCATGTTTTTGGTAATATGATGCTTATAATGGTTCCGCACGTTTTTGCATGGTATTTCGTTGTCTGTGTGATAGCGGGATGTCACAACACAAGTCAAGAATTCTAAGATCTCCATGCTCAAAGGTTTCCTTGAGAACTTCAAGATGGGTAAGAAAGAGATAGTGGTTGAGATGTACTCAAGGCATAACACCATTGTAATGGACTTGCTTCTTTGGGCCAACCAATGGATCGAGGCACCATAAACTCCAAGATCCTTAGATATCTTCTCAAGAGGTGACAATCTACAGTGACCACCATTGAAGAAACAAGAAGCCTTGGTGAAATTGCTACCGAGGAGCTCAGTGAAAATTTTAAAGCCTATGAGCTTAGACTTGACAAGCAAGAAGAAGAGGAAAAGCTAGAAGAGGAGTCCAAGAAGATGAAGGAAAATGCCTTCAAAGCTCAAGTGGAGGTCATTGTTCTTCAACAACAACTTTCTTGCTGACCTAATCCTTCCTCAAGTGAAGTTGAAGCCCCTAGTGATTATGAAGCTAACTTCTCCAGGGGGATCACTTCAAGGGAAAGCCCTCCTCCTCCTCTACTCCAAGGTTCTATGAGTGTGGTCAAAAGGGACACTACAAGAATGATTGTCTCAAGGCTAAGAATTCCTACCAGAAGGCAGATCCAAGAAGAAGGAGGTTACATGAAAGAGAGCAAGTTCAATAGGATGGACAAGAAGGAAAGAAGGAGAAAAGATGCAACTCATGCTGCATGGGAGGATTCTTCCTCTAGAGATTCCAGTTCTAACGAAGGAGAATGTCACCTTGCTCTCATAGCCTCAACTAGTGAAGATATATGTGAGGTAAGTGAGATAAGCTTGAATGAACTATCTAAATAAGCTCTCATTGATATGATTAATATTTCCCATTCTTCTTACTCTAAATGCAAATTTAAGGAGAAAATGTCAGGAAAAATTGTTGATGATCTTTATGCTAAAATTGATTTTCTTGAGCAAAATGAAAAAGTTCACCTTGAAAGCATAGAGTCTTTACAAGGTCAATTTGTTGAACTTGAATTGCACTACAATTGCGTTGAAGTACAAAATGGTATTTATCTTAAGAACATCAACAATATTAAAGATGAAAACCAAACTTGCGTTAATGAGCTTGTTTTGATTAGAACTGAAAATGACAAGTTTATTTCCAAATTTAATGATCTTAGGCATCTATGTGATGGTATCAAGGATGAAAATAGAATGTATCTTGATGAGCTTACTATGCTTAGAACTGAAAATGCTAGACTTATTGCTAGAGTTAATGATCTTGAGTCTAGATCTATCTTTCCAAGTGATGAAGTTTCTAGTGTTACTCTTGAAAATGATTCTTATTTCACTAAAGCCCTCTGTTTGGAGGCTGATCTTTTACATGCTCAAGATGATCTTGCTAGTATTTATGTTGGTTATGTATGCCTATAGAGCCAATCATATGATGATTGTAATGGCATATCACATAAAATGATTAAGCTTCTAATTTATTCTGTTTAATTCAGTTATGAGATAATGATTTAACATTATAAATGTCTAGAGAATAATATTACTCAATGACATATGTATTCAAGTATTCTCCTTGTTGAATGAGATCATATGGATATTAAGAGTACATATTCTCATTATGTCCCTTATTGGTTGTTATTGTGGAAGGTTGATAGACAACAACAACAAATAAGATCAGAGTGTGAGTTAGTTGATGACTAAATCTCATTAGTCATGATATGGCAATATAAAACCATGCACACAGATACATGTTAGAGAACAATGTATTAGACAGACCCACTATGATCCTGACACATGGAACCCATCACTATGGAAGTCATAGTCAGGCCTCACAGTGATGGTGGTGGATGTGGTTCTTAGACCTGGAATCATTGCACTCATCACATGTCATTGGATACACTTTGACATCATCAAACACAATTCTGAAATATGGGTTGTTATAACGGTGATTATTGGGTGACTTTGACACATGGGGATAGACTATGAATGATATTAATGAGATTTGTCCCTCTTACTAGAGTGTGATGTCCTAGGCCCCTTAATTAGAGAGACTGACAAATGCATGGCCATGTGCATGCGAGTCAATATGTGATATTGAGCTTACATATATCTCAGACAGTATTCTCTTGGTTCAAGAAACAAGATTGAATAATAATGAAGGTGATTGATCCATGCCTCTAGTTCAATATGGAAATCAATGATAAAGGAACTATACAAATACTACAACACCATACACAAATTGTAGGTTAAGTTGTTCCCCAACTTTTTGTTTACTTGGGTAGCATTGATGTGCGACTAGGAACCACTCATTGCTTGTGATGTCATAAGTTATTATGGACATTCACTTCCAACATAATATGGGACCTATAGGGTCACACACATAGGTCGACCTAGAAGAGGAGTTCAGATCTTGAATTACAATTGAATTATTTACTAAAGTGTTTAGGTATTTGATTCACAAAATAAATAGGCTGACAACACTACCAAACGCCCATCTCAAGTGTTGAGATAGCCATCTCTAAGTGCCAAATGACTGTCTCAAGTGTTGAGATGGGCATATGAGGAGTCAGGCCTATTAAGAGTTCGAATTGGCTAAGGAAGTGAACCGACCAAACTGACCAGCTTGATTTGGGTCACCAGACGACCATTTAGGTGACTGAGACGGCTGACTTCCATGGGAAAGATGGTCAGGTTCACTGAAGGGAAGGTTCTAGATATTTCCTAATTTATTTGAGCTACACACTACTTGTTGTGCAAGGAAATTAATATGGGATATTAATTGGAAATGAATTGTCAATTTCATGTACAACTGGGAAACATCCAAACGACTGTCTGGGTTATGCCAAACGACTGTCTGGGCTGTCATAGGTTGTGAGATTTCTAGAATTGTTGGGAAATTTTAAAATCTTCCAGTCCCTTCCACTCCCGCATCGACTAGAAACCTGGACCCAAACTCTACCTATAAATAGAGGGGTAATGGGGGCTTCCCAGAGCACGACACAGACAATTGAGAAATAGATGTTCTGACAAATGTAGTCCTCTCTGGTTGTGGTAACCACAAGAGCCCAAGCAAGTCCTACCTGACTAGGGAGGGATAGCCATGGGAGTGAGCAACTGAGATCATTGTCGTGAGAGATCCAGTTGGTGACTAGTACACCAATGAGAGGGACGACTCCTTCTTGATTGTTCTAGAAGGACGATAGGAGTTCTAGGTGGTCTGTATGGACTATCATAGAGGTGGGAGGTCGTTTTCTTCTTCTATGCACTCTGTGGTGCGGACCAAGAGGCACAATAGTCAAACAAGTCCTAGTGCAACTAGGATTCAGAAGTTGTACATCTACAATGATGAGGATTGTCACTGGACTTGAGCTAGGACCAGGTATATCCTCAAAACCATCCTTCTTGGCATATCCGCTGGTCATGGGAATATGGTAAAAGTTGTTGTCTTCTCTGTATCTATATTTTTGAACACTTTCTTTTACCGTCACTATCTTAGTGATGATAGTCATAGACTCAGAGAGACTTTGCAAAAGTTCCTCAAAGGGAAAAAGTCCCTAAATGTTGTCCAAGAGCACTCTACCAAACTAGTGGGTAGATGTAAGGAGTGGGATCCACTCCTTACTAAAAAAAATGAAGAATAAAACATCCATTCCAAACACACTCAAAGGTATACTGGAATAGGTGTAACATTTTTAAATTTCAATAAATGGAATTTAAAACAACCAAAGTATAGTAGCAGAATAAAAATGTTGACTATATTCAATTTTCATAGAAGATTACAAAAGTATATCACAATCTCCCATAAGGGTTTACATGTATGATACAACATAAGGATATAAGCATAGGGAAGTCTAAACTACTTCAAATCTTATCTCTAGAGAAACATCTCCAAGTGCTAGGTCCATGCCCAAAGATATGTTCTCTTGACTCAACTCAACAGCTTGTCCTAACCTGGGAGGTTGGGAAAAACACTCAACAAAGGGAAAGGAAAACAAAGTGTGTGTCAACAAATATGAATAAGATATCAAGGTAAAGCAAATATGTAAATAAAGGCTAGTTTTCATCATAAGATGAAAATTTCAAGAGTATGAGGCTATATTCAAAAGAAACTTGCCATTAACAATTATATCAAAAAGGATTTGCATGTAAGATAATTATGTCTATCTAACTAAGTAGGGTTGAGGCACCTACCGGACCTCTAACCTATAGGTGAGGGGAGACTAAGATATTCCAAGTCACCTACACAATTATATAGGAGAGAATAAAAACATTCCCTAGGTTTATTAAATACATGCCCTTTGTAGGTGGTTGTACATAAGTACAACTACTTTAAATTAAATAGAACATAAATCTACATGCTAGAAAAGTAGTCATGGCAGGAGTACTCATAATATTCAATAAGCATGGCAGTGGGGTACAAGACCCAAGAAAATAATATCATCACTGATTTTGAGGCAATTTAACAAAAGAATCATGAATAGAGGAAAATGGGTTCATATAGTGCCTCATTAGAGAATATATGGTTTGGTTTGCAAATATCCCAACTTAGGGTTAAGAATGCACATACATAAAGAGGGATTGCACATACCTCTTTTACTTATATCAATGACTAACTTTCACCACTTTATTTGAGCCCAAGTTCCACTTTGCCTATTTTCAATGTATTAACATGTATTAGAGTACATAGTGCACATTAATATATAGAAATCCTAATTTTAGACTCTATTATAAAAACTCAGTTTTAGACTCTTAAAACATCACCAATAAACTTATTAAGTTCTCCGAATCAATAAAACATATTTTTATGTTAATTTTGGAGTTACGATGATTAAGATGTAATTTTTATGGATTTTATGAATTAAATTCATTTTACAAAAATCACCCTTATTCAAACCATGTAATAAGAGCTTGAAAATATATTTTTATTAGATAGATGTTAATTTTCCAATTCCAAAACATATTTATTTGTCAAATTTGGATAAACGGATTAGAAGATATGAATTTTTCAATACTGACCAATAGGAATTGCCACATCATCAAATTGATCAAGATAATTGAAGAGAGAGGGAGAGTGACAAAACACCATTTGACCCAAGATTAGGTTTTAAGTTGCATAGGTAACCAAATTAGAGCTTCTAGAGAAGGTAAAACAACAAGAAACCAAAACCCTTGAAGAACATGGTAAAAAGAGATGGAAATCGTCGATTTTAAACATAGAATCATGAGTTTTAAGGATGTACTAAGCAATATATGAGAATGGGGTTAACAAAACTTTCCTCTAGGAAGGTAAGAAGGTACAAACATAAAGGATCCCGAAATTAGAAGGTCTGGTTGCTCCCAGCCAAGCTCCTTTCTTGAGCAAAGATCACCTTCTCCACTTTAGAGGTGCAAACCCTAGCAAAAGAGCATGGAGATGAGATGTTAAAGGGTTCTAGGTGGAGTTTTACCATGGAAGGTCATGGTTACAACCTAAAAGAAGGCGAGACGAATACTAAAATCATGAAAATATGGAATTAAAGGAGGATTCTTACTAGTTTTGGTCAAAATCACCAAGGAGGAGCTTAAGAAATCCTAAATAGAGAAATTTGGAACCCTAGGATCCTTCTTCACCAAGTTAGGCACCCTCTTTTACATTGGGACATCAACTTCATGGCCAAACATAGAAGGGATGATAATCTAAGATGTGGTAAAGAGAAGGAGATGATTGTTTCTTGGATTGGGAGGTGGGAAGCGGTAGGCATGGCTTTATAAAGAAGGGGGCAAGTATGAGGTGTCTATGGGACTTTCCATGTGTCCTTAGGCTAGGGCTTCATGGCCATGCAAGAGGACATATCATCAACTCTTATTGTATATCAAAGGTCGGTCCTAAAAGCCCCTGGATCCTTCTCGGACATCCCCACCATCCTTCAAATAAACAAATAACCCCATTGGTTGATAGTTTTTAAAGATAAGCACATTTATAAAGAGGGTAATCCCTAAAATGCCCTTGGAGAGAAACACCTTCAATCCAAGGTGCAACCAGGTGCCCCATGGTTCAAAATATTGTGAATGGTAAGGGAATATCTAATGATTAAAATTTAGGTGATGATTTGCAAAGAAAACCTCCCAATTGGGTAAATTGCATAAAAGTTCAGAATATGCACATAATTGCATAACTTGCACAAACAACATCCAAATTGGACCTAACTTGAAACTTAATCTTGTATAATGATTTAAAAACACCTCAAAAGGATGTATTAAGGTTTAGAGTACTTAATTATGGTAATTAAGCTTGTTTAGTACATTAATCAAGGTTTAGGCCTTGCACTTCTAGCACAAATTAATAAACCATTGTTCTACTAAAGTGCTGATTTTACATTTTAGATACTTAAATAAGATTTCACCGAGGTATTTGTGCATAAACCCTTCCATTGGTATAATTATTGAACAAATGTTCACCAAACCACTATAAATTCCACAATTTAAGCATCAAGGCCAAAAAGGATAGAAATGATACAAAAATATTGGGAAAGGGCCAAAAAAAATATATGTCGAAGTTTTGGTATGTTACAACACTCCACCACTAAAAGAAGATTTCATCCTCAAAATCTAAATCAAAATGAGAAGGGTAAGTATGCAACATCTCACCACTAAAATCCCAGGTTGAATTCGTTAAATTTCCACCAAAACTTTTACTAACTTAAACTCCTTGTTTTTCAACTGATTAACTTGGGAGTTTAGAATCTTCTCAAGCAACTCCACATAGATCAGGTTCTCATGGATCACCTAAAGGTTCCACTTTTACAATTTCTTTTTAAAATTTTTGGCTTATTATAATTATATTCATTAGGATATTACATTCTCATTATTATTCTTTTAATTGTGTCATGTCATGTTTACTTTGTTTCCAAAAGAGTTGTATTTCATTATTATGCACAAACCCAATATATTTCTTATTTATCTCATTAGGAATTTTAGCACAACTAGAGTTATACAAAATTATCTTAATCTGCATTATTATATTTGACCATTATCTTTAATAATTAGATTTAGACTCCACTATCAATTGTATCAATTATTTTGTTTGAAATAGGACACTTTATCAAATATGTTACAATTAATCCAAATAATGTCAGATTAATTACTTATATGTATATTAGACATTGTTACTTTTTCGTTCTTGATCACATTAATGTCATCATTAATCATTCTCTCATATTTATTCACTTCGTATTATTGATTATGAACATTTGTGTGAATCAATTACTTCTTATCCATATTGAAGTCATTATATATATTTTAATGATCAAGGTGGGACATTTTACATATTAATCATTTGATTCACATACTAAGTCATTAGGTGATTAATTAGGTGTGTATTAGAGAACAAGGTGATATGCATTTCATATTGATGACCTGATTAATCTATGATTTATGTGTATTAAAGTATGTTATCTGATTATGACACCTAGTGACACTAATGTATCATGAATGTCATTAAGGATGTATAGGTTAAGGTTAGATGATTACAACTTAGGGTTTTGGTTAACAAGATCATTATTCTTCGCTTATATCTTCTTAGGATGCATTAATTCCAAGGTTAGATTACAATTATCTTACCCATCATATCATTAGGGTTTATTGATGTATGACATGGTCAACATCATGCTTATACACTATTAATATTAAAATTTGAGTTACTCTTATTATGTGCATTAGATATTCATTAGGGTTCAAACATATGTACTATTTATTAGATTATCATTATATGTTCATTTGGATACCAAGAAACATGTGGTTACAACTATAATTGTTTGGTCAAAACTAAGGATTCAAGCACACTAACTTCCTAATTAGGGAGTTAGGGTTTCTAAAGTTAGAGTAGCTAGATTTTAGTATGTTACATGACTCCATCCCCTTGGAAAGGATTTCATCCTCAAAATCTAACTACCCAAACGTCATCAAACCAATTACTCTCCACCCCTTAAAAGGTTTGACCTGCCAACACAAACTAATATAGAGGTAAAAGGGTGAGTCTAGACCATATACAAGATCCATCACACTTCACTGCACACTCTGATTACTTACTAAATACCAAACATTAAAGTCTAGGTTCTAGGGATAACTATCCAAACATGTGGTTTTATGGGTCATAATGGAACTATATTGGGTATCCATCCTCAAACATGTCATTACATCTGAAAGACTAGTTCAACATATTAGGGTCCCTAAAGATAAATCATATAGATGTCTATGGCTACTGTTGCCTAAAAGCATGCTATTTTGAACAATTCATATCAGCTCAGGCCAGGCCGGTATCATATGGATTCGGGAACCCTCATAAACCAAGCTAGTGTTGAGGAGGAAAGTCTTTCCAGCCCCTGAACCCTGATGCTTTCTAGATAACTTTTCTTTCAACTTCATGTCCTAGTAGATACCTAAAGGCCAAGATAAACAACCTCAAGTTACTATGGTTACTTATGCATCTTTTAGTTTTAAGTATTTTAGGAATCTATTCATCATTATTTTAATGTGAAACTATAGGATCCTAAATCAACCCTTCGTCATCTATTGATCAACTCTATGGCAAGCATGTCACTTAAAGGTAAGGCAAGTATTCTAACTAGGGAGACAAAATTGAAATAGTCAGATTTCGACTATCATGAGCTCTGATACCATGCTGTAAGGAGGCGGGATCACCCCCTTACTAAAAAAAAATTGAAGAATAAAACATCCATTCCAAACACACTCAAAGGTATGTTGGAATAGGTGTAATATTTTCAAATTTTAACAAATGGTATTCAAAACAACCAAAGTATAGCAGGGGAATAAAAATGTTGACTATATTCAATTTTCACAAAAGATTACAAAAGTATATCATAATCTCCCATAAGGGTTTACATGTATGATACAACATAAGAATCTAAGTAGAGGGAAGTCTAAACTACTTCAAATCTTATCTCCAGAGCAACATCTCCAAGTGCTAGGTCCATGCCCAAAGATATGTTCTCCTGACTCAAGTCAACAGAATGTCCTAACCTGGGAGGTTGGGAAAAACACCCAGCAAAAGGGAAAGGAAAACAAAGTATGTGTCAAGAAATATGAATAAGATACAAGGTAAAAAAAACATGTAAATAAAGGCTAGTTTTCATAATAAGATGAAAATTTTAAGAGTATGAGGCTATATTCAAAAGAAACTTGCCATTAACAATTATATCAAAAAGGATTTGTATTACAACCCCGATTTTGAGTTCTTTTGGTGAGAAATGAAATTTCTCATATTAAAGATATTTGAACAAATAATGAAATAATTTGCTTCAAATAAATGGATTTCCTTTCACAATAGCCTTGATTGATTGTGTTGTGGGCTCTATTGTCTATTGGGCCCAAATAACAAGAAAATTCAATTAGTAAATGAGTAATTGAATATTTGAGAAAAGAAAAAGATGGAAACCTCTAGAAGGCAAATCCAAAGAGGATTTCGTGCCTCTTGGATTCCTTGGGTTCCAAGGAGTCCAAAGTTGCATAGGGAAAACAAAAAGAAAAGAAAAGATTAATTAAGTATTTCTTTATTAAGAAAGAAATTGAAAATAATGATAAAATGTGGAAAATGAATGGAAAGAGGCATAAATGAGATTTCTTGGTGAGATTTCATGTCCATGAGGTTTCTAATAATAAAAGGAAGGCCAATGAGGAAAATTAAAGATAAATAAAGAGAAATCCGAAAAAGGAAAATTTTCCAATAAGAACTCAACATGATAATGTGAAATAATGTGTTTAAATGCATTTAGAAGGATAATGAGTACCCTTCAAGAGAAATTTCGAAATCTTTGAATCCCTTTGGTTCCAAGGAACCCCAATGGAGAAAAAGAAAAAGGAAATACCAATAATTGCAAAATAAAAGAATAATGTGATACATTAGTAATGAATGTTGAGATATTGATAAAAAGGGAGTAATTGCTATTAAAAGAGAATAGAAATTCGTGGCCAATGATTAAAAAGGGAAAGTACAAAGAGAAGGAAAGAGGTAATTCTCAAATTTCCTAATAACCAAAGTATATTGGAATACTAATGAACAAGGAATAGTTTAAAGAAGAGAGTTTGCACCTAAACAAGGAAAGTAGGATAAAAAGGGACTTGTTTTCCCTGAGGATAAACACAATGGGACGTTGCCATCCTTCCCTATATAAGGGTTGGATCCAGGGCCTCGAGCCAAAGAAATCTCGGGAATATATCTCTTCGTTTCTTCTTGTTTCCACATGAACCCTAGCTAGGAGAAAGTGGAGCGATCTTGGGGACGTTCAGGCTCTGTGATGGGATACGAGGGCGGCGCACTATTTCTCCCACAACCAGGAGAGGCTTGGTCATCATCCCGTGGTGCTTGCTCTCACACCATCCACCTACAGTGTGATTGCAAGGTCAACGATGAAGGAGTAGCCACAACCTGACCCCGACCACTTCGACCTTGGTTTAAGGAGGTTGCGACACTTTTACAAAGCCAGAGAGGACCGGGCGGTTGTTTTCTTGGCGTTCCACACCTGCGCGATGCCTGCCAGAGGGCGGAAGGTTGGCCGCAACCCGCTGGGTTGTTCCCAACCATCCTGGAGGCGCTCTCGCCTGCGCGGGGCACGGCGGAGGAAGGAGAGGGCACCATGGGGTCCGTCGGACCTGGAGGATCTAGTTTTGGTGGCTGCCGAAGTCCGGATGATGGAGAAGGAGCCACACAACCCGCAGCTAGGGCAACGCAGTGGAGCTGCGTGAGGAGGAAGAAGATGAAAGTCTGTTGGACGGTTATGCCCTTTTGTGGGCTGAAGCGCGGGCAGACTTAACGGGGGTAATGTGGTCAATTTGTTATGTTCCAAGACCAGCGATGCGCCTTGCATGGGAGTAGGGTGACGTGGTGGCTTGCTATTGGCTGGGGTAAGTCATTTATTACAAAAATCATAACTCCTAATTGGTAGCTCCAATGAGAACATATAATACATGATTTTTGCTCAGAAAAATGAGAGGAATCTATTAAAAATATAATTAGAACCTGATTATGTTTGCAATTCGAAAAGTAATAGAGGTTATTAACTTTAGTGTAATGATGATTAAGAAACCCTATTTTGAAATGAATAAAGTATTTAATGGATCTTTAGAGTTGATATTAATATGTTAAATGTAAAAAGGAACATTGAGTTCAAAAAGGAAGAACTTTGCACGTGATTAGTCTAACTTAGGGTTTATGTGCTTAAATATGCATGAAATTTGAAAAGGGCATAAAGTTATCATCTTTAATGATTCAATTAAGGAAAAACCCTTAGATTTGATGATAGATGGTTTTAATGTTGTTTAATGGATAATTTAAGCCAATATTAATCTGTTGTTGATAAACGAGGAAATAGGATCTAAAAAGATGATTTTTTATATAATTGGCTTAAGTTAGGGTTTTGTGTATGAATATGCATTAATGAGCTTGAAAACCCTAATTCAGGAGAATATGACATTTAAATGTTTTAATTGTTTAAATCCATGAATAAATAGGGATATGATGATCCTAAGTCAATCGGGGGTATAAAAGACTATTAAATGAATGGTTTGAGCAATTAGGGTTTATATGAGTGGAAAGGAGTATTTTAGGGTTTGTTAACCTAAAAGAGATAAAATTTGAGAAAGTAATCTAAGAAACCCTAATGAAACCTTAAAATGGACACAAAACCCTAGAAAGCGAATCCAAGTAAATAGAGTAGATTCTTGATGAAGTGTGTAACAGTAGAGTACATACTCTTTTTAGGAACTATGTGATGATTGAATTACTTGCTTGGATCTGTTGATTGACTTGATTGTATACACATGAAGTATATGTTGAATAATCTGCATGACTCACCAAATCAGGTATGTGGTTACGATTATGAATAACCGCTTTAGTTTCCCGATGGATTCTCGGATGTTTAATCGCATTGAATGCAACTAAACTGTTGGATGTTTATTTATTTCATGCAGCTATAAAGTGACTATGATTATCACTATAAATGTGCATATATAATTGGCTAGATCCGGGTCCACCTCTGTTACTTTGAAAAGGCTAAGAAAGGGGTAATCCTAGAGCAAGGTCTAGGTTACCGTGAGTTATAAACTGGGCTACCTACGTGTAGTTCCATGAGACTCCTTAGCATACCTCGAGTTAAGGAGTGGTCTACTTACGAGTAGTGCCATGTGACTCAACCCTAGAAACTGGTTCACTTATAGGTGGATCATGAGGGGTTTAATGGGGACAACACAGAGGATAGGGTACTCTTGGATCGCGGAGTTATATCTAAAACAAAATCTTGGTTGTTAAATGATTAATTGAATGATTACATTGTTATCATAGTTGCATGCCTATTGTTTCCCCCACATACCAGCTTCGGCTAACTGACGTTTTGTTTGTCGGCGTTTTAGGTACAAGCCAAAAGGACAAACAGTAAATCATCATATTGTGAAATACATGAAGTAAAATACAAGGAGGATTAGTTAGAGTAGAATCCTTAAGTGGATAGAAGTTTAGAGATCCAAGTTTTCAAAAAGGTATGCAAAATTTTATTTTCTTACAGCTTTCAGTATAGTATGTTAAAATTTGATAATTATTCTTGGTTAATTGTCGAACCTTTGATCCGGAAGTCATGGGTGTAGGTTTGACCTCTCGGTCTCCCTTTATTAGGGGTTATCGGGAGGTGGGGTCGTAACATTTGGTATCAGAGCTTAGGTTCCTCAGTTAACCATTAATAATTATTAAATTTTACAAACTCCATAGAACCCAAGGGAGTTATTAGAGGAGTATTCGAAAGGCGGAGGTGTCTAGAAAGGGATCACGACCGGGGGCTGGCAAGATTTTCCTCCGCACCGCTAGTCGGAATACGAGGACTCCCGGACCCGTGTGACCGCCTGGCCAAAGTCTTAGGGTATGAATCGAAATAAGATACCTTTAGGACTTCTCATCTTATTCATCCCTTCTCATCACAAAATTCTGTTAAGGACCTAAAGGATTAGGGTTTTCTTTCTCCCTCTCACCCTCTTGAGGTATGGGTAAGGTTAATAAGGTTTAAGGAATCCTCCACCAAATTTATGAAAATCATGTAAATAAGATGTCATGGACATAAGCTTAATAGATTAAGCACAAATTAAAGAATAGATACATGCTTAGGTCGTATGACATAAGTTGTCATGTTCTCAGAAGAGACCTGAGGCTAGACCTTCTTGTCAGGAGGATGAGTTAGTCTTGGAGATAGAGATCTCCATTGCAAGTAGAGACCTGGCACATCCTCTGAGGATGATGCTAACCCTAACCCTAAGTGAAGGTTAGAGAGAGATGAGTTGGACCAGGTGTTTGAAAGGACATGCCTTTGGGATGCCATATGATCCATGGGTGACCTAGCACCTTTTGGCAACCCAACCCTGGGAAGGGTCGTGCAAGGGTAAAGGATAGCCCCTTAGATGACGACGTTAGTGAAGGACCTTAGAAATCCTATGGGCTTGTACAAGTAGGGTATAGCTGGCACCTAGGGCACGTCATGGTGCTGACAGTAGGATGAAACCCTGGATAAGGAATCGTGAGGGAGCACAAAGGGTTATGGATGTCTTGAGCAAACATACGTTCGAACCTACGCTTCACCCATGTAAGTCATGCTTTTGAGGTTGATCCTTCATGAAGAGAGGACCTCTAATGGTGAGGTTGGATGTAGGGTTAGCCCTAGAGAGAGCAGGAAACCCAGCAAGAAGGTTGGAAGCCTAAAACCCTGAATAATGGATGATAGTGGTTGCTTCATGATCAATCCCTGAAAGTTGATGATATCTTGGTTGCCTTTAGAGGGACCAAACCCTAGAGATAGAAGATGAAGAATCTGGTGCCTATGTGCCTACGGTATATGTGTTTACCTTCTGAGGTAGGAAGAAGAGTTCCTTAGACCTAGAAAGGTTTAGTAGCAGGTTATGAGGCCTTGTACCTTGTTAGTTGTCCTTAAGGAGGACCCAACCCTAAGTGTTGATCGGGAAGAAGGATGACAGGAAGTGCACGAGATGCCTTTTGCAAGATTGACTCATGGTTTAGAGATAGAGCGTGCAGTTGGACACCTAAAAGTGAACCTAGGGTTCCTAGGCCTAAGAGGGGAAGTGGTATACCTAATGCTCATGATGAGAATTAAGTTTCTATAGTTTCGAGCATGGTACGCCTCATGAATAAAGGAAAAGGGAAGTCCCTTAAGTGTAAGTTATGTTTGATGAACCCCTCACAACTAGGTTGATGATAAAGAAAGGTATGATCTTGATCCAACGTCAAGGAAAGAGGACAAGTAGGACCTAGCATGGTTCGGTAAGTGATCTGCTTGTGCCTTAATGGCTTGCTAGGGTTAAGTAGGCTCGTGTAGATGTAAACCCTAGACCTAAGAGCTTTTGTGACCTTAGAGATAGTTTTCCTCCCATCCTAGGAAAGGGACCCCTTTGGAAGGGTTTATATCAGTTTTGTTGGTTCAAGGTAACCTAAAGAGGTCTCATAGGATCTTGAGAAGCTAAGTGAAAGGTACATAGTATGAGATTGAATCTACAGACCCATAGTTATCCATCTCTATTGCATGTGAATGTGTTACCATGGAGGTAACCAGTATGGGGCTTGACCAAGGTAGGCAGGTTGCCATGATGCCTATGAACGGATGAGAGTCAGCCCATGAATGCAGAAAGAGAGATGATGAAGACTTGGGTAAGGTTCTAAGTGAACATGTACTATAATGGAGAATCCTAAGTCTATCCTAGGGTCAGGTAGGGATAAGACCGATGAAAGTAGGAGTTGCCTAATTCCCCAGTTGCACATGACCATAGGGTCGGGAGGTAACAACTATCATTGTCTGAGGGCCATGGGTTAGGAGATTGATCACCTTCATGAAATCATGGGACCCAAAGGGCAGATGAGTAGGGCACTCTCTTGATGCATGAGGGAAGAGGGATGACCCCAAAAGAGTCAGTACCCTATAGACCTAGAAGAGATGACCGAGGATACAAACCTCAGTAGGTTCAAGACTAGTTTGTTATCATGATGTATGTGATGTAGAGACATATATGGCACGTTGCAACTTAGATGTAAAGGTGTATTGGTAAGGTGGGATGTACCATCTCTACTCTTGGAACAGGAAGAACTCTGTATTTGGACTGCAACCAAATGCTTATTTCCTCTTGTTATGGGGGTGAGAGATAGGACATTACGCATGCCATACATCGAGGATGAGAGATGATGTAGGTTGGAACATTGCCACGTGAAATGGGGATAGAGAAGATAACCTACCCAGGTAAAGTGAATGATACATGGTTTGCAAACACTAAGAGGAATGAGGTAGTCACCGTATGAGGGTGTTTTTATCATAAGCTATAAAGAACTTACAAGTTATACCAGGTTGAGTTGATCACCATGATGATGAAATCAGAGAGTGTTCTTAATGAAGATAGACTTATAGTTCGAGATGATAAGTGAAATACATGGAAGTGTACGTCTTCAATGTTACCTAATACCTAAGGGTGTGAAGTGGTAATGGATGTTCTAGTTGAGATACATCTGACTTGGTTTGGCTAGAAGATAGAAGAGGTTGTTTGACTGACCCTAAGTTTAAAAAGGAGAGGTGTTTGGATAACACTCAGATGTAACAAGATACGTTGAAAAGTTAAGGGTTGTTTGGTTAGCCAGTCTAGCCTTGATGCAATGAGAGGATAGAGTAGAACCTTAGATGCACTTCTTTGGAAAAAGAAGGTGATGGAACCCTGACTAGAGTGGTTTAGGGTTTTGGAGGAATCGATCTTGAGGAATCATGACATACAGGAAATCATCATTGAAGATCACAGTACATCATGGTTCTACCAGGATAGTAAATGGAAATAGCACTTTGGAAGCTTAAGATGAAGTTGCATGTGGTATATGGCCATGCAAGCCAGGAGATAAAGGACGAATGCCAGTAACCCAGTGCATTGTTATAAAGGATAAAAAGTCCCCGAAAGAGAAAGGGAGTTCATCACTATGGATGTTGTAAGTCTCCCCTAGATCAAGGAAGGTCAAGATGCAATATGGGTTATGGTAGTTCGCCTTACCTAGATGACATGAGAAAGAAAGAGATCTGTCAAGGGACAGATCTGGTTGAACTACCCATGAGAGAGATGGTTCAACTACACCATGAAGCGAGTTCAAAGGTTCTTGAGTTTGACCTAAAGGTTCCCTTCCAAAAGGTGGAAGTAGGTACATGAAGAACTCAATGTTAGTACAATTTATCACCCCAAACTAATGGTTAATATGATCCAGACTAAAGGGTCTGATGAGAGCATGTGTGCTCGTTCAAGGTGATATCTAGAGACAATCCTTGTCCTATGTGACAATGACCACCATAGCTAGTATCTGGTTATAAAGAAGCTCTATAAGAGAGGTTGGGTCGGTCACCACTTCAGTAAGGTGATGTTGGTGAAAGGACCACATGATGGTTAGAAAAGGACCATAGTACATGAAGATGAAAGTCACTTTAATCATGGAATGGCTGAAAGGAGCCTAGAGACGACGAGAGTCGTGAGCAAATGCAAAGTAGACTAACATGCAATGCACTGTGGGAGAATATAATGTGAGAATCCGACCCCTCTAAGCTGCAGCTGAGAAAGTTGAGTCCCCGATACATGGGTCCATTAGAGATGGATGGGTGGAGATGGTTAGGTTTTGACCCTACCCGTCATGATAAAGTTATATGGGATGTTTTCCATGTGTCCAATGTAGAGCACTATGTGAGGTACCCCGACTATGTGCTGAGCAATGAACCTAGTGAGCCCCAAGGGAGGATGACATGGCCTGAGTCACCTGTGTAGTTTATAGACGCCAGGATGAAAGAACTCAGAGAAAAGAATATGTGATGATAAAGGTTCTTTGAATGCGCCATGAGTACGGTAAAGCCGCATAGGTGCCAATGATGGACATGGAAAGGTCTTATCTTGAATTGTTTGTTTTCTTGATAGAATTTTGAGGACAAAATTCCTATAAGAGGGGAAGGATGTTACAACCCCGATTTTGAGTTCTTTTGGTGAGAAATGAAATTTCTCATATTAAAGATATTTGAACAAATATTGAAATAATTTGCTTCAAATAAATGGATTTCCTTTCACAATAGCCTTGATTGATTGTGTTGTGGGCTTTATTGGCTATTGGGCCCAAATAACAAGAAAATTCAATTAGTAAATGAGTAATTGAATATTTGAGAAAAGAAAAAGATGGAAACCTCTAGAAGGAAAATCCAAAGAGGATTTCGTGACTCTTGGATTCCTTGGGTTCCAAGGAGTCCAAAGTTGCATATGGAAAACAAAAAGAAAAGAAAAGATTAATTAAGTATTTCTTTATTAAGAAAGAAATTGAAAATAATGATAAAATGTGGAAAATGAATGGAAAGAGGCATAAATGAGATTTCTTGGTGAGATTTCGTGTCCATGAGGTTTCTAATAATAAAAGGAAGGCCAATGAGGAAAATTAAAGATAAATAAAGAGAAATCCGAAAAAGGAATTTTTTCCAATAAGAACTCAACATGATAATGTGAAATAATGCGTTTAAATGCATTTAGAAGGATAATGAGTACCCTTCAAGAGAAATTTCGAAATCTTTGAATCCCTTTGGTTCCAAGGAACCCCAATGGAGAAAAAGAAAAAGGAAATACCAATAATTGTAAAATAAAAGAATAATGTGATACATTAGTAATGAATGTTGAGATATTGATAAAAAGGGAGTAATTGCTATTAAAAGAGAATAGAAATTCGTGGCCAATGATTAAAAAGGGAAAGTACAAAGAGAAGGAAAGAGGTAATTCTCGAATTTCCTAATAACCAAAGTATATGGGAATACTAATGAACAAGGAATAGTTTAAAGAAGAGAGTTTGCACCTAAACAAGGAAAGTAGGATAAAAAGGGACTTGTTTTCCCTGAGGATAAACACAATGGGACGTTGCCATCCTTCCCTATATAAGGGTTGGATCCAGGGCCTCGAGCCAAAGAAATCTCGGAAATATATCTCTTCGTTTCTTCTTGTTTCCACATGAACCCTAGCTAGGAGAAAGTGGAGCGATCTTGGGGACGTTCAGGCTCTGTGATGGGATACGAGGGCGGCGCGCTATTTCTCCCACAACCAGGAGAGGCTTGGTCATCATCCCGTGGTGCTTGCTCTCACACCAGCCACCTGCAGCGTGATTGCAAGGTCAGCGATGAAGGAGCAGCCGCAACCTGACCCTGATCCACTTCAGCCTTGGTTTAAGGAGGTTGTGATGCTTTTACAAAGCCAGAGAGGACCGGGCGGTTGTTTTGTTGGCGTTCCACACTTGCGCGACGCCTTCCAGAGGGCGGTAGGTTGGCCGCAACCCGCTGGGTTGTTCCCGACCATCCTGGAGGCGCTTTCGCATGCGCGGGGCACGACGGAGGAAGGAGAGGGCACCATGGGGTCCGTCGGACCTGGAGGATCTAGTTTTGGTGGCCGTCGAAGTCTAGATGATGGAGAAGGAGCCACACAACCCACGGCTAGGGCGACGTAGTGGAGCTGCGTGAGGAGGAGGAAGAAGAAAGTCCGTTGGATGGTTATGCCCTTTTGTGGGCTGAAGCGCAGGCTGACTTAATGGGGGTAATGCGGTCAATTCGTTATGTTCCAAGACCAGCGATGCACCTTGCATGGTAGTAGGGTGACGTGGCGGCTTGCTATTAGCTGGGGTAAGTGATTTATTACAAAAATCATTACTCCTAATTGGTAGCTCTGATGAGAACATATAATACATGATGTTTGCTCAGAAAAATGAGAGGAATCTATTAAAAATATAATTAGAACCTGATTATGTTTGCAATTCGAAAAGTAATAGAGGTTATTAACTTTAGTGTAATGATGATTAAGAAACCCTGTTTTGAAATGAATAAAGTATTTAATGGATCTTTAGAGTTGATATTAATATGTTAAATGTAAAAAGGAACATTGAGTTCAAAAAGGAAGAACTTTGCACGTGATTAGTCTAATTTAGGGTTTATGTGCTTAAATATGCATGAAATTTGAAAAAGGCATAAACTTATCATCTTTAATGATTCAATTAAGGAAAAACCCTTAGATTTGATGATAGATGGTTTTAATGTTGTTTAATGGATAATTTTAGCCAATATTAATCTGTTGTTGATAAACGAGGAAATAGGATCTAAAAGGATGATCTTTTTATATAATTGGCTTAAGTTAGGGTTTTGTGCATGAATATGCATTAATGAGCTTGAAAACCCTAATTCAGGCGAATATGACATTTAAATGTTTTAATTGTTTAAATCCATGAATAAATAGGGATATGATGATCCTAAGTCAATCGGGGGTATAAAAGACTATTAAATGAATGGTTTGAGCAATTAGGGTTTATATGAGTGGAAAAGAGTATTTTAGGGTTTGTTAACCTAAAAGAGATAAAATTCGAGAAAGTAATCTAAGAAACCCTAATGAAACCCTAAAATGGACACAAAACCCTAGAAAGCGAATCCAAGTAAATAGAGTAGATTCTTGATGAATTGTGTAACAGTAGAGTACATACTCTTTTCAAGAACTATGTGATGATTGAATTACTTGCTTGGATCTGTTGATTGACTTGATTGTATACACATGAAGTATATGTTGAATAATCTGCATGACTCACCAAATCAGGTATGTGGTTACGATTATGAATAACCGCTTTAGTTTCCCGATGGATTCTCAGATGTTTAATCGCATTGAACACAACTAAACAGTTGGATGTTTATTTATTTCATGCAGCTATAAAGTGACTATGATTATCACTATAAATGTGCATATATAACTGGCTAGATCTGGGTCCACCTCTGTTACTTTGAAAAGGCTAAGAAAGGGGTAATCCTAGAGCAAGGTCTAGGTTACCGTGAGTTAGAAACTGGGCTACCTACGTGTAGTGCCATGAGACTCCTTAGCATACCTCGAGTTAAGGAGTGGTCTACTTACGAGTAGTGCCATGTGACTCAACCCTAGAAACTGGTTCACTTATAGGTGGATCATGAGGGGTTTAATGGGGACAACACAGAGGATAGGGTACTCTTGGATCGCGGAGTTATATCTAAAACGTAATATTGGTTGTTAAATGATTAATTGAATGATTACATTGTTATCATAGTTGCATGTTTATTGTTTCCCCCACATACCAGCTTCGGCTGACCGACGTTTTGTTTGTCGACGTTTTAGGTACAAGCCAAAAGGACAAACAGTAAATCATCATATTGTGAAATACATGAAGTAAAATACAAGGAGGATTAGTTAGAGTAGAATCCTTAAGTGGATAGAAGTTTAGAGATCCAAGTTTTCAAAAAGGTATGCAAAAATTTATTTTCTTACAACTTTCAGTATAGTATGTTAAAATTTGATAATTATTCTTGGTTAATTGCCGAACCTTTGATCCGGAAGTCATGGGTGCGGCTTCGACCTCTCGGTCTCCCTTAATTGGGGGTTATCGGGAGGTGGGGTCGTAACAATTTGCATGTAAGATAATTATGTCTATCTAACTAAGTAGGGTTGAGGTACCTACTGGACCTCTAACCTATGGGTGAGGGGAGAATAAGACATTCCCAGACACCTACACAATTATATAGGGGAGAATAAAAACATTCCCCACGACGATTAAATACATGCCCTCTGTGGGTGGTTGTACATAAGTATCACTACTTTAAATTAAATAGAACATAAATCTACATCCTAGAAAATTAGTCATCGCAAGAGTAGTCATAATATTTAATAAGAATGGCAGTGGGATACAAGACCCAAGAAAAGAATATCATCACTGATTTTGAGGCAATTTAATAAAAGAATCATGAATAGAGGAAACGGGGTTCATGTAGTGCCTCATTAGGGAATATATGGTTTGGTTTGCAAATATCCCAAATAATGGTGTAATAATGCACATACATAAAGAGGGATTGCACAAACCTCTTTTACTGATATCAATTACTAACTTTCACCACTTTAATTGAGTCCAAGTTCCACTTTGCCTATTTTCAATGCATTAACATGTATTAGAGTACATAGTGCACATTAACATCTAGAAACCCTAATTTTAGACCCTTTTAGAAAAACTCAGTTTTAGACTCTTAAAATATCACCAATAAACTTATTAAGTTCTCCTAATCAAGAAAACATTTTTATGTTAATTTTGGAATTATGATGATTAAGATGTAATTTTTATGGATTTTATGCATTAAATCCATTTTACAAAAATCACCCTTCTTAAAACCATGAAATCAGAGCTTGAAAATATTTTTATTAGATATATATTAATTTTAAAATTCAAAAACATATTTATTTGTCAAATTTGGATAAGTGGATTAGAAGATATGAATTTTTCAATACTGACCAATAGGAAATTGCCACATCATCAAACCGATCGAGATAATTGAAGAGAGAGGGAGGGAGAAAACACCATTTGACCCAATATCAGGTTTGAAAATGCATATGTAACCAAACTAGAGCTTCTAGAGAAGGTAAAACAGCAAGAAACCAAAACCCACTACTACAGAACAGGCTTTTAGCATCGGTTAATTAAGGGCTTTAGTGTCGGTTTCCAAGCGACACCCAAGTGGGTGCCACTAAAGGTGGACCCCTTCGGCGTCAGTTCCCAACCGATGCCAAAACGCTTCCTGCCATCGAAAATGCGCCAACAAAGGGACTGTAGGCGTCATTTTTTTAAAGAAAACTGACACTATAGAATGGTTACATACATTAGTTATTAAAAGAACTGACATTAAAATGCTTCCCACCACCGAAAAATGCGTCAGCAAAGGACCTATAGGCGTCAGTTGTGAAAGATAACTGATGCCATATCAGCTGAACCGACGTCGGTTTTGTGCTAATAACCAATGCCATATCCCCTTCCTGCCACCACGGCTGTGCTTCCCAACACGACCGTGGTTTCTGGCCACATAGACGTTCGTATGTCTTTAGTGTCAGTTTTGTTTAAATAACCGACACCTATGTTATGATTTTTTTTCTTATAAGTTTGTAGGCCTGTTGTATGGCTGGTCAGCAGGATGAGAACCTACAGTTCAGTTCTCAACTACAGGTTTACGACATCCATTGATATCAGCCAAAAACATGCCACAAACCTACAAAATTAACAAGATGGACAATATTATATATATGTGATTCACACACATGTATAAGCACATTTAATTCATATTATTTTTTCATCACACACATGTAGAAACCAGTAGCAACCTATAGTTCCATTCATTTCATCTCTTTTCACATTCAGACACATGTAGAAACATTTATGTATTGATCATCTTCACACACATATGACAATTCATAAAAATTCATTCACACTCACACAAAAATAATTATGAGAACAAAGTTATTCTTTATTCATCATTTTCATCATTGTCAATAAAATTATATCTAAAAATTCTCACTCTTTGTAGGGATTTTTCCCATTCTTCTCTTAAAACATATAATTCATCTCTTGTATAGGGAGCATGTATATCGAAACGCTTTCCACCTATGTTGAAGTTAACAGTTTTAAAGACCTAAAAAGAGAATGACGTATATATATAATTAATAATATATAATAAGATTGACATATTTCATATTATCTAATGAGACTATGTATAATACCTACTGTATCTTATCGATTTCCATTACGGCATGTTTGATGATTAGGTCCATAAGTAGCATCACATAGTAGGCACATGCCCAACCGTGGTCTTGTGTAGCACACTATAAATTGAAACATACAAAATATTCAAAAATACAAATAAGCACAGTTCACATAAATAATATATACATTGGAGTCAGGAAATTACTTTCACATTCTCCCAAATTAGTGACAGATCCTTTTTCCTGGAGACCTTTCCTCTAGCTTTTTTGTACTCTTATAAAGCCCTACATATGTTAATGTAACCCATTAAATTGCATAATTAAATAGTATTGTAGTAACAGATGTTAACAGATATAAAAATATGAAATATTTCTCACGAGAATAATGGCCTTTTAATTGCATGTCTATATAATGTATCCAACTCATTCCCCGCAGGATCTAGATAATAGACAGTGAACGTCTTAGGGACAATAACTAGTAATTACCAATGCCTACCACTACAAATAAGAAAGTTAAAAATTAATAACTCGAAATCCATAATAAAAATGTAATTTTCTTAAGTCCAAATGATAAGCAAAGTAAATATGCAAAAGCATCATAGCAGCATAAAGTAACTGAAGAAGGGTTTGTATCTACAAGACTAATTAAAGATGGAAACAAAAATCCCACATGGGAAAACCCAAAATATGTACATATCTTATGTAAGTTACTGCAAACATATATTACGTATGCATTAATATATAAGAAACCAGATCAGCGTATATAAAATAAGGTATATGGATGTATAAATAAGATCTCACCATATCCACAGCTCTATCATAGATGTGTTCAACCATTCATTACTAAACAACTCCAAAATATCTTGTATAAATATCTTGTTTTCGTATGATTTACCTGCAGCATCCTCCAGAATAGTAACAATTATAGGACAATTTGGATCATGTTCGTCGATCCATACTGCCACACCCCTACAATTAGGACCTATCGAGACGTGTAGGTCCCTTGGAAGCCAACTTGGTAATCGAGGAGGTGGAGGCCAAGATGTAGCAGGTCTCATCTTTTTGACCAGTATATATAATTTCATATCAATTGACTCATATATACACACTAAAAAATTAAATTACTGGAAATTTATCATACAATATCAGTATAGGCCACAGTATCACTCGGCCTACTGCCTCATCAAGTGTTTCAGCATCTGGGTGTGCATGAGGCAGTGCAAGATCCGTCCAATTAGGGAGTACATGTATCGGTCTCACACGTACCACACCATATGGTACTGGATACCCATGAAACATGCACCCTTTAAGGGGTGGGTAAGCCGACGCCTCTGCAACGATATATTCTTGACTTTTTAGTCGGCATGGCTTCAACCCCTACAAATTTACGTAAAGAATGTTATATACATATATACACAAACATATCATCTTGAACAAACTAGCTATTATGTCATAAAAATACTTACAGAGGACGTTCTAGGTGGTGGGACTATAGGATTACTCCCAACCTCTACAGTACGAGCAGTAGGAGAAGAGTGGTCCACCACAGGTACTGTCTGAGTGGCAGTCTGAGATGCCTGCCACTTGCTAATTGCTTCATGGAGTCTCTTATCAAGTACTTCCTTGACTCTCCTATCAATTAACGAATCTACCTATACATGGATAAAAGAAATGCTAGCTTCTGATTATTGAATTCCCTTTCGCAATAACATTCTAAAGTAAGAATAGGTCACCTCAGCTTGTGAAAGTCCCACTTTTGGCATAGGTTTGCGCTGGGATGGCCCAAAGAATGCTTTGATGCCCACACCAGCGCATGCACCCCTAACACATCCAGGATGCTCTAGGTTACCCAGAGCAACTGTCAATTCATCCCTTATACCCTGAGGGATGAACTTGCCTTCCTTCCTCTGCTCATGCAGCTCCTGCTAATCACCATCAACAAAAATTAGTAAGTAAACATAACAATAATTAATATCAATCGATTGCTCTAAGAGTTTATTTTTACCATTCTCACAGCCGCCTTAGTAGTTGCGGGCTTCAATATGTCTCCCTTCTTGTTTTGCCTCCCAACTATCCACATAGCATGGCGAGGCAGAGGTGTGGGAGCAGTAGTAGATGACTCTATAGTCTCATGAGTAGCAGTAGGCTGAGCAGACTCAGCCTGTAGTCTTTGGTGAATGCCTGCATATCCTCTTAGACCCATTGTGTGGTCGTGCACATTCAATGCACGCCTTGGTCATTGAGCATCACTTAATACCTAAAGGTTAATCTTGAATAGGTGAATACATAAAAACATATATTAATTAAATTGGGAGTGGCACTTAATACCTTGAATTCATCTGTTTTTCTTTGGGTAACAAACACCTCCCAGTCTTTGGGGTCCAGGTAGTTCCATTGCTGTGTGGCTTCCTTCTACCTAAATTTATTTTTTAAAGAGAATACAAATAAAAATTATTAGTGTAGAGTTAGTGAAATAGTGATCAATGTCTAGAATTGGAAATCAATCAAGAACCTCTTATCGACATCGCGTATGTAATCTCGGGTGAGATTGGTCCTATAGCTCCTTAGGACCCTCCCACAGCATTGCATCACACATTTACGATGCAACTTTTCATCCAGATCAAATATGCTCTGCAAATTAAATAGAATTGCTATTAACTACTATCCTAAAAATTAGTAATCTACAAAAATAGAATTACAAATAATAAGAACTCACACATAGTTCCATCCATATGTGTTCTTTCTTCCCCTTAGGAACTTTATGCCAGAATTCTAGGATAGGACTGCAATGGCTGTGAGTAAGAACCCCAAGATATGAAACAAATGAGTTGCGATTCACTCCATATGGATTTCCTACATGATCGAAATCCACAACCAATTTGGGTCCATTGCCCCTTTGCTGTATTAACTTATTCATCATTGTGATGCCCCTCACTTTCTCAATTTTCTTTTGCTGCTCATCAAGTGCTGTAATTTCTTCACGGTGTACATCACCAACCTAAAATTTGATAAAAACACACTTACATGATATAATTATAAATGAACATATAGATAGAAACCTCAGGGATATATTCTTAAAACTTACATTGTCAGGCGGTGCAAGCACGTCCTCACCCTCACGGTGATCATCAGCACGGTCATCATGGGAATGCCCATCCATCTGAAAGTTCACATTCAAATTATAAATTTCACATTGTAAAGTAACACTAATTGTAAAGTTCACATTGTAAAGTACACATTCACATTGTAAAGTAATTCACATTATAAAGTTCACATTCACATTGTAAAGTTCACATTCACATTGTAAAGTAATTCATATTGTAAAGTTCACATTCACATTGTAAAGTAATTCACATTGTAAAGTCCACATTCACGTTGTAAAGTTCACATTTAGAAAAATAAAACATATAAAAACATAAACATTCATGCCTCTAATATTGTGATCTTTTATCAATTAACAATACTTCATTGTGATCCCCACAAACATACAAGTCATTATGATCCCTAGCTTCAATGTTTGGTGGTGTTGGCAACCCAACTGAGAATGGACTGGAGTCATCATACTTATCATAGTACTCTTCTTCATCTATATGATCTTCAATGAACTGTCTTTTACCATGAAGAACAACCGACCATTTATCATTTGCAGGATCATCGATATAAAATACTTGTTTCTTCTGTGATGCCAATATGAATGGTTCACCCTTCTCACCAATCTTTTCAAAGTTCACTAACGTGAAACCCAATTCATCCACTATAACTCCTTTGTTGTTGTCAACCCAATTACATTTAAAGAGTGGAATTCTAAAATCTACATAGTCAAACTCCCATATGTCTTCAATGACACCGTAATATGACATTTTAGCTTCACATGGACTCTTATCCTTTGCACTTACAAAAAACAATGAAGACGCTTGAAGGGTGACCCCACTGTTTAGTACGACACTCTTATCATCTTGACGCTTTGTGTAATACGAGAATCCATTTATGTCAAACCATTCATAATACATAACATTCAATTTTGGTTTAAAGGCAAGGCATTTGATGGTTTCAGTAAGATTATCTGGTGTTTGAGATAGTTGATGTAAGACTTTATCTTCAAACCACTTAATAAATGTCTTGTTATGCTCTCTAGCAAGCCACATTGAATTGGATCGAGGATATTATCTCTTGATGAAATTGGTATGTTCCTCGATATAAACACTCACTTCGTCGATGTTGTGTAAAATATACAAGTGACCTTGCTCCAACTACTCATAGCTGATTCACCCGTGATCCCAAAATTCCTTTGCCAAAATGCTCCTCAATATTCTTTTCATTCACAGGAGCATCATTAGCACTCAGAAAGTCATTGCAAAAATCCATAACCTCTCTCGCCACATAACCCTCAATAATACTCCCTTCAGACCGATAACAGTTTCGAACATCACCTTTAAAAACACTCATGTATCGTTCAAAGGGATACATCCAATGCAAGAAAATTGGTCCCAACATTTTCACTTCCCTAGTCAAGTGGACAACAAGATGTACCATGATATCAAAGAACGAAGGAGGAAAATACATCTCAAGCTGACATAGGGTAACAACCACTTCTCTTTGCAATTTATCAAGAGTATCAGGGTCAATAACTTTGCTGCACAGACTGTTGAAAAAGAAACAAAGTTTGGTGATTGCAAACCGTACATACTTCAGCAATATAGATCGAATAGCCACTGGCAATATTTGTTGCATTAGAGTGTGACAATCATGAGATTTAAGACCTATCAACTTCAGATTTTTCATTGATACCAATGTACGGATGTTGGATGAGTAACCCTGTGGCACCTTAACATTTACCAAGCATTCACAAAAAGCTTTCTTCTCCTTTCTAGACAACATGTAACAAGCGGGAGGTAAGTATGTTCTCTGATTGCTACTAACTACTTCTGTTAATTATGTCCTTATTCCAATTTCACGTAGGTCCATTTTGGATTTTATCCCATCTTTACTCTTACCTGGTATATTCAACAGAGTACCGATGACGCTATCACATACATTTTTCTCAACATGCATGACATCGATACAATGTGTGACTATCAAAGAACTCCAATAAGGAAGATCCCAAAATATTGACTTCTTCTTGAATAAAGACTTGTCACTCCATGTGGCCATCCTACATTGTGATCTCTTACCAAATTCATTGGCGATGCATTTTACTCTTTCATAAACATCCTCCCCTGATATAGGTTTGGGTACACTCTGTTCCTCATTTCGTCCATTGAATGCTTTGCACAACCTATGATACATATGAAATTTTGGAAGAAACCTTCGATGACCAAGATATACAGTCTTGCCTCTGTGTTTTAGTCATATTGAATCAGTGTTCTCTTCACATATAGGACACGCTTTAGATCCTTTGACACTATATCCAGAAAAATTCCCATATGCTGGAAAGTCATTCACAGTGCAAAACAACATAACATGCAAACGAAATGTCTCTCTTCGTGAAGCATCATAGGTCATCACACCTTCACCCCAGAGCTTCTTCAAGTCATCAATCATAGGTTCAAGATAAATGTTGATATCATTTCCAAGTTGTTTAGGGCCCGATATCAAAAAATGACAGCATAACATATTTATTTTTCATACACAACCAGGGAGGAAGATTGTATATAACAAGCATAACTGGCCAAGTGCTATGTTGGCTACTCAATATCTTGTACGAATTCATCCCATCTGTACAAAGCCCATGTCTTATATTCCTATCTTCTTCACCGAATTCAGGGTACAATAAATCAATCTTCTTCCACTGTGGGGAATCAGACACATGTTGTAGGATCCCATCATTATTTTTCTTAACATCTGCATGCCACCTCAAATTCGTCGCATCTATAGGATTGGCAAACAAGTGTTGAAACTGTGGTATTATAGGTAGATACCACATCACCTTGGTAGGAGAACCAGTTTTGGACTCCCCCGAAGTCGTCAATTTATACCTTGATGCACCACATTTTGGACAATCTTTCAAATCTACATAGTCCTTTTAAAATAATACACAATCATTCGGGCATGCGTGTATCTTCTTGGCCTCCATTCCCATTGGGCACAATAATTTATTTAATTGGTATGTTGAGATCGGCAGCTCGTTTCCTTCAGGAAGAATTTCTTTCAACAAAGACAACAATGACGTGAAGCTTTTGTTGCTCCATCGATTGTTAGCTTTCAGTTTATACAATCTCAACACAACACTAAGCTTCATAAACTTACAACCTGTGTATAATGGTATCTCAACATCATGCACAATGTTTCTAAACATGGGAGGTGGATCGGTGTGCTCTACCCCACAACTATCCAGCATCACATTAACGATGTCTACTGGAACTGGTTCGTTCACATCTACGTCATCGAAGGAAATCTCTTCTTCCACACAAGCACTGCTACCGACATCCACTGATTTTAGGTTTGAAATCTCTCCATGCAGTGTCATTCTGTATATCCTTGTACATTTCTGTTGCACATGACATGACGTTTGATTTCGTCACCACTGCTGACTTTTAAGTTGTTACCACAATGCCTACATGGATAGTAGAACCTATCTCCAGGTTGTTTCCTATGTTCCTCAGCAAATCTAATAAACTGGTCAAGACTAGAAATAAACTCGGGGGTGCAGTGTTTTGGAATGGACATCCATGATCTATCCATTCTATGATCAAAGAGAAAACAAGTATATATAAGAAGAAGATTAGGGTCTAGGGTTAAAAGATTAGGGTTTATGGTTAAAACTTTAGTGTTTAAAGGTCTTATATATAATTAATGGTTAAAACATCCTAAGTGAGATTAGGTGTTCAAAAACAGTCCCAAACTGGGGACTATCCAAGATTTACTCCTAATGAGTAAATCTTGGATGGGTTTCTAGGCCAACAAATACATGTGTTGTCATTCTTATATATAATAAATGTGTTCCACCTATCCCATTCTTGAACACCTAATCTCACTAGTAAGTGTATAATGTGTATTGGGTTTTCAAGAAAATTTCGGCAGCATTTCCCCGCTATTCTCCAAGTGCATATGTACTTAGAGAACAAACGGGGAAATGCTGCCCAAATTTTCTTGAAAACCCAATACACATTATACACTTACATCCTAAGTGAGATTAGGTGTTCAAGAAAAGTCCCAAACCGGGGACTATCCAAGATTTACTCCTAATGAGTAAATCTTGGACGGGTTTCTAGGCCAACAAATACATGTGCTGTCATTCTATAACATTGATTTCAACATTTCGAGTGTCCATGCATGTTCATCATCAAGATAAAGATTACACATAAATTAGTATGACCTAGGGATGGAGAGATTCATAATTGATTTCAAAATCTCAAACTAGCTCATGCATTATCATCAATCTACATCATACAACAGGGATTCATGTAGATGTTAGGGTGACACATCATTACAAAATTAGAGATTTAACATTAGGGTTTTAATATCTTAGATAGATTGATCACAAGATTTCAACAATATAGTTAATTCAAGATTATGGTGAAATGTGTATTAGGGTTTTAATATCTTAATTCAACATGCATCAAAATTTATAGAATTAGGTCAAGTATTAGTATTCAATTGCAAATGTATCTTCGTGGTCGGCCAACATAGCCACGGTCGTGTCCAGCCCACAGGTCGTGCCTTGCTTTTATCCATTTGGTAAGGAGGGAGTAGGAAGAAGAAGAGGTGGAGGAAGAAGAGAGCAGCTAGGCGCCCCTGTCATCGGCGGCGGTGTGAGGAGCTAGAAGGCGAGAGGAAGAAGATAGTCGGAGGTGGCAGTGTGAGGAGCAGTGGGTGGTATCTTGATCAGGCAGTGGCGATGAGCAGGGGGCAGCAGCTTCGGGCGGGGGCTATTTCACGATGAAATAGAGAGAATGGGGCGGAAGAGTCTATTTCTCGATCGATCGGGGGTTATTAAGTTAACAAAGGTATCGGTTATTTAAAAAACTGACACCTAATATCCATCAGCGTCGGTTGCCAGAAAAAACTTACGTCCGTTGGAAAATCTTAACCCTAAAAAAATTCGCGGGGACGGCGCGCGAAA
This sequence comes from Alisma plantago-aquatica, assembly GCA_963693085.1. Taxonomy (NCBI): domain Eukaryota; kingdom Viridiplantae; phylum Streptophyta; class Magnoliopsida; order Alismatales; family Alismataceae; genus Alisma; species Alisma plantago-aquatica. Next base: position 486,307,268 of record OY856415.1, read on the forward strand.
CCTTATCAGCGTTGGTTTTTCCACAAAAATTGATGACCTTTAGAGGTAATTTTTTCATCTTTAGGCATCAGTTATTAGGTCAAAAAACCGACGCCGTATGTGAAACTTTGGGGGTAATTTTTTTCGCTCAAAAAATTGGATTTGGCAGGCAATTCTAGGCATCAGTTCATTATAGGGAGCCGACGCTAAATAAAAAGTGATACTCGTGTCTGGCCGGTCTTCAAATATAGATGTCGGTCTTTGTAATCATCCGACATTGTAGGGTTTAGGCATCGGGTTTCGGTAATAACTGACGCCTCTAAATGTTTTTGGTAATAACCGTCGATTTTTGGTACCCTAGAAGAACATGGTAAAAAGAGATGGAAATCATCGATTTTAAATGGAGAAGCATGAGTTTTAAGCATGTACCAAGAAATATATGAGAAGGGGGTTAACAAAACTTGCCTCTAGGAAGGTAAGAAGGTCCAAATAGAAAGGATCCTGAGATTAGAAGGTCTGGTTGCTCCAAGCCAAGCTCCTTTCTTGAGCAAAGATTACCTTCTCCACTTTAGAGGTGCAAACCCTAGCAAAAGAGCATGGAGATGAGATGTTTTAGGGTTCTACGTGGAGTTTTACCATGGAAGGTCATGGTTCCAACCTGAAAGAAGGTGGGAGGAATACTAACAACATGAAAATAGGGAAGTAAAGGAGGATTCTTATTAGTTTTGGTCAAAATCACCAAGGAGGAGCTTGAGAAATCCTAAATAGAGAAATTTGGAACCCTAGGAGCCTTCTTCACCAAGTTAGGCACCCTCTTTTACCTTGGGACAGCAACTTCATGGCCAAAAATAGAAGGGGTGATACTCTAAGTTGTGGGAAAGAGAAGGAGAGGATTGCTTCTTGGATTGGGAGGTGAGATGGGGTAGGCATGGCTTTATAAAGAAGGGGGCAAGTATGAGGTGTCTATGGGACTTTCCATGGGTCCTTAGGCTAGGGCTTCATGTCCATACAAGAAGACAGCTCATAGACTCTTCTTGTATATCAAAGGTCGGTCCTAAAATCCCCTGGAGCCTTCTAGGCCATCCCCACCGTCCTTCAAATAAAGAAATAACCCCATTGGTTGATAGCTTTTAAAGATACGCACATTTATAAAGAGGGTGATCCCTAAAATGCCCTTGGAGAGAAACACCTTCAAACTAAGGTGCAACCAGATGCCCCATGGTTCAAAATCTCATGAATGGTAAGGGAATATATAAGGATTAAAATTCAGGTGATAATTTACAAAGAAAACCTCCCAATTGGGTAAATTCATAAAAGTCCAGAATATGCATATAATTGCATAACTTGCACAAACAACATCCAAATTGGACCAAATTTGAAACTTAATCTTGTCTCATTATTTCAAAACACCTCAAAAGGTTAGATTAAGGTTTAGAGTACTTAATTATGGAAATTAAACTTGTTTAGTACGTTAATCAAGGTTTAGGCCTTGCACTTCTAGCACAAATTAATAAACCATTGTTCTACTAAAGTGTTGATTTTACATTTTAGATACTTAAATAAGATTTCACCGAGGTATTTGTGCATAAACCCTTCCATTGGTATAATTATTGAAAAAATGTTCACCAAACCACTATAAATTCCACAATTTAACCATCAAGGCCAAAAAGGATACAAATGATACAAAAATATTGGGAAAGGGCCAAAAAGAGAATATGTCGAAGTTTCGGTAAGTTACAACACTCCACCCCTTAAAGAGGATTTCATCCTCGAAATCTAAATCAAAGTGAGAAGGGTGAGTATGCAACATCTCACCACTAAACTCCCAGGTTGAATCCGTTAAATTTCCACCAAAACTTTTACTAACTTAAACTCCTTATTTTTCAACTGATTAACTTGGGAGTTTAGAATCTTCTCAAGAAACTCCACATAGGTCAGGTTCTCATGGCTCACCTAAAGGTTCCACTTTTACGATTTCTTTTTGAAATTTTTGGCTTATTAAAATTATATTCATTAGGATATTACATTATCATTATTATTCTTTTAATTGTGTCATGTCATATTTACTTTGTTTCCAAAAGAGTTGTATTTCATTATTATGCACAAACCCAATATATTTCTTATTTATCTCATTAGGAATTTTAGCACAACTAGAGTTATACTAAATTATCTTAATCTGCATTATTATATCTAACCATTATCTTTGATAATTAGATTTAGACTCCACTATCAATTGTATCAATTATTTTGTATGAAATAAGAAACTTTATCAAATTTGTTACAATTAATCCAAATAATGTCACATTAATTACTTATATGTATATTAGACATTGCTAATTTACCATTCTTGCTCACATTAATGTCATCATTAATCATTCTCTCATATTTATTCACTTCTTATTATTGATTATGAACATTTGTGTGAATCAATTACTTCTTATCCATATTGAAGTCATTATATATATTTTAATGATCAAGGTGGGACATATTACATATTAATCATTTGATTCACATACTTATTCATTAGGTGACTAATTAGGTGTGTATTAGAGAACAAGGTGATATGCATTTCATATCGATGACCTGATTAATCTACGATTTATGTGTATTAAAGTATGTTATCTGATTATGACACCTAGTAACACTAATGTATCATGAATGTCATTAAGGATGTATAGGTTAAGGTTAGATGATTACAAATTAGGGTTTAGGTTAACATGATCATTATTCTTCGCTTATACCTTCTTAGTATTAATTAAGTCCAAGGTTAGATTACAATTATCATACCCATCATATCATTAGGGTTTATATGTTTATGACATGGTCAACATCATGCTTGTCCACTAGTAATATTAAAATGTGAGTTACTCTTATTATGTGCATTAGATATTCATTAGGGTTCAAACATATGAACTATTCATTAGATGATCATTATATGTTGTTTTAGATACCAAGAAACACGTGGTTACAACTATAATTGTTTGGTCAAAACTAAGGATTCAAGCACACTAACTTCCTAATTAGGGAGTTAGGGTTTCTAAAGTCAGAGTAGCTAGATTTAGTATGTTACATGACTCCATCCCCTTGGAAAGGATTTCATCCTCAAAATCTAACTACCCAAACGTCATCAAACCAACTAATCTCCACCCCTTAAAAGGTTTGACCTACCAAGACAAACTAATCTAGAGGTAAAAGGGTGAGTCTAGACCATATACAAGATCCATCACGCTTCACTGCGCACTCTGATTGCTTACTAAATACCAAACTTCAAAGTCTAGGTTCTAGGGATAACTATCCAAACATGTGGTTTTATGGGTCATAAGGGAACTATATTGGGTATCCATCCTCAAACAGGTCATTACATCTGAAAGACTAGTTCAACATATTAGAGTCCCTAAAGATAAATCATATAGATGTCTAAGGCTACTATTGCCTAAAAGCATGATATTTCGAACAATTCACATGAGCTCAGGCCGGGCCGGTATCATATGGATTTGGGAGTCCTCATAAACCAAGCTAGTGGTGCGGAGGAAAGTCTTGCCAGCCCTCAAACCCTGATCCTTTCTAGATACCTTTGCTTTCAACTTCATGTCCTAGTAGCTAACTAAAGGCCAAGCTAAACAACCTCAAGTTACTATAGTTACTTATGCATCTTTTAGTTGTAAGTATTTTAGGAATCTATTCATCATTATTTTAATGTGAAACTATAGGATCCTAAATCAACCATTCATCATCTATTGATCAACTCTAGGACAAACATGTCACTTAAAGGTAAGGCAAGTATTCTAACTAGGGAGACAAAATTGAAATAGTCAGATTTCGACTACCATGAGCTCTGATACCATGTTGTAAGGAGGCGGGATCACCCCCTTACTAAAAAAATTTGAAGAATAAAACAACCATTCCAAACACACTCAAAGGTATGCTGGAATAGGTGTAACATTTTCAAATTTCAATAAATGGTATTCAAAACAACCAAAGTATAGGAACGGAATAAAAATGTTGACTATATTCAATTTTAACAAAAGATTACAAAAGTATATCATAATCTCCCATAAGGGTTTACATATATGATACAACATAAGGATCTAAGTAGAGGGAAGTCTAAACTACTTCAAAACTTGTCTCCAGAGAAACATCTCCAAGCGCTAGGTCCATGCCCAAAGATATGTTCTCCTGACTCAAGTCAACAGCTTGTCCTAACCTAGGAGGTTGGAAAAAACACCCAGAAAAAGGGAAAGGAAAACAAATTATGTGTCAGAAAATATGAATAGGATATCAAAGTAAAGAAAACATGTAAATAAAGGCTAGTTTTCATCATAAGATGAAGATTTCTAGAGTATGAGGCTATATTCAAAAGAAACTTGCCATTAACAATTATATCAAAAAGGATTTGCATGTAAGATAATTATGTCTATCTAACTAAGTAGGATTGAGGAACCTATCGGGCCTCTAAACTATAGGTGAGGGGAGAATAAGACATTCCCAGTCACCTACACAATTATATAGGGGAGAATAAAAACATTTCCGAAGGCGATTAAATACATGCCCTCTGTGGATGGTTGTACATAAGTACCGCTACTTTAAATTAAATAGAACATAAATCTACATGCTAGAAAAGTAGTAATGGAAATAGTAGTCATAATATTCAATAAGCATGGCAGTGGGGTACAAGACCCAAGAAAAGAATATCATCACTAATTTTGAGGCAATTTAACAAAAGAATCATGAATAGAGGAAATGTGGTTCATATAGTGCCTCATTAGGGAATATATGGTTTGGTTTGCAAATATCCCAACTTTGGGTGTAAAAAATGCACATCCATAAAGAGGGATTGCACATACCTTTTTTACTGATATCAATTACTAATTTTCACCACTTTAATTGAGTCCAAGTTCCACTTTGCCTATTTTCAAGGTATTAACATGTATTAGAGTACATAGTGCACATTAATATATATAAACCCTAATTTTAGACCCTTTTTAAAAAACTTAGTTTTAGACTCTTAAAACATCACCAATAAACTTATTAAGTTCTCCTAATCAATAAAACATATTTTTATGCTAATTTTGGAGTTATGATGATTATGATGTAATTTTTATGGATTTTATGCATTAAATTCATTTTACAAAAATCACCAATCTTCAAACCATGAAATTAGAGCTTGAAAATATTATATTAGATATATATTAATTTTCTAATTCCAAAACATATTTATTTATCAAATTTGGATAAGTGGATTAGAAGATATGAATTTTTCAATACTGACCAATAGGAAATTGCCACATCATCAAACCGATCGAGATAATTGAAGAGAGAGGGAGAGGGAGAGAACACCATTTGACCCAATATCAAGTTTAAAGTTTCATAGATAACCAAACTAGAGCTTCTAATGAAGGTAAAACAACAAGAAACCAAAACCCTAGAAGAACATGGTAAAAAGAGATAGAAATCATCAATTTTAAACATAGAAGCATGAGTTTTAAGCATGTACTAAGAAATATATGAGAAGGGGGTTAACAAAACTTTCCTCTAGGAAGGTAAGAAGGTACAAACAGAAAGGATCCCAAGATTAGAAGGTCTGGTTGCTCCAAACCAAGCTCCTTTCTTGAGCAAAGATCACCTTCTCCACTTTAGAGGTGCAAACCCTAGCAAAAGAGCATGGAGATGAGATGTTTTAGGGTTCTAGGTAGAGTTTTACAATGGAAAGTCATGGTTCCAACCTGAAATAAGGTGGGAGGAATACTAAAAGCATTAAAATAGGGAATTAAATGAGGATTCTTACTAGTTTTGGTCAAAATCATCAAGGAGGAGCTTAAGAAATCCGAAATAGAGAAATTTGGAACCCTAGGAGCCTTCTTCACCAAGGTAGGCACCCTCTTTTACCTTGGGACAGAAACTCCATGGACAAACTTAGAAGGGACGATACTCTAAGCTATGGGAAAGATAAGGAGATGATTGCTTCTTGGATTGAGAGGTGGGAAGGGGTAGGCATGGCTTTATAAAGAAGGGGGCAAATATGAGGTGTCTATGGAACTTTCCATGTGTCCTTAGGCTAGGGCTTCATGGCCATGCAAGAGGACAACTCATAGACTCTTCTTTTATATCAAAGGTCGGCCCTAAAATCCCCTGGAGCCTTCTAGGCCATCCCCACCATCCTTCAAACAAAGAAATAACCCCATTGGTTGATAGCTTTTAAAGATAAGCACATTTATAAAGAGGGTAATCCCTAAAATGCCCTTGGTGAGAAACACCTTCAAACCAAGGTGCAACTAGGTGACCCATGGTTCAAAATCTCTTTAATGGTAAGGTAATATCTAAGGATTGAAATGCAGGCGATAATTTGCAAAGAAAACCTCTCAATTGGGTAAATAGCATAAAAGTCCAAAATATGCATATAATTGCATAACTTGCACAAACAACATCCAAATTGGACCAAACTTGAAACTTAATCTTGTCTCATAATTTAAAAACACCTCAAAAGGTTAGATTAAGGTTTATAGTACTTAATTATGGTAATTAATCTTGTTTAATACATTAATCAAGGTTTAGGCCTTGCACTTCTAGCACAAATTAATAAACCATTGTTCTACTAAAGTGCTGATTTTACATTTTAGATACTTAAATAAGATTTCACCGAGGTATTTGTGAATAAACCCTTCCATTGGTATAATTATTGAACAAATGTTCACCAAACCACTATAAATTCCACAATTTAAGCATCAAGGACAAAAAGGATAGAAATGATACAAAAATATTGGGAAAGGGCCAAAAAGAGAAGATGTCGAAGTTTCAATATGTTATAGTAGAAGTGGTTTGGGATATGAGGAAGTCCCTAAGGTTAAGGGAAAGGGTAAGAAAAAGAGCAAGAAACCTGCAATACTCCATGGATAAAGTTTTGGCTCTAAGTATTCTATGGTTTGTGCTCATTGCAAGAGAGATGATCATTATTATTCTCATTGTCCTTACAAAGAGAAGGGACCAACCCAAAGATGAAATGGGTCTCCAGGCTAACTCCAGATCCCAAAATTTGAATTGGGCACTAAAATCTTCCCTTTTTGTAGATAAAAGTAAAATGCATCGTTGATAGTGGTTGCTCCAAGCACATGACCAGTGAGATGATCCACTTCAACAATTTTACAAAAAAGAAAGAGGATCAGAGACTTTTGGGGATAATAAGAAAGGTAAAGTTATAGGTGAGGGTGATATGGGTGATTAAATATGCATCAAGAATGTTCTTCTTGTGGATGGATTACATCGCAATCTTATTAGTATTAGTCAATCATGTGATAATGTATATCTTGTTCGATTTACTTCTCTTAAATGCTTGCTTTTAGATTCCCTCTCCTACAATGTTATATATAAGGGAACTAGAAGTGTAAAAATTTATGTTATTATTATTGATTTGCTTAAGCCTATTCTTAGTAAATGCCTTATTGTTGATAAAAATATATATCTCAGTGTCATCGTAGGCTTGTCCATGTTAATATGCATCAATTGAAGAAGTTGAGCAAAAAGGACTTAGTGAAAGGACTTCCTAAATTGGATTTTGAGAAGGATGAGGAATATCAACCTTGTACCCAAGGAAAGCAAACCAAATTTGTACCCAAGGAAAGCAAAACAAATCCTCATTTAAACCCAAAGGAGTCCTTAGCACCAAGAGAGCTCTTAAACTTCTCCACATTGATATATTTTGGCCAATGAGAACATAATCACTTTGTAGAAGCAAGTATTGCCTCGTGATTGTCAATGATTTCTGACACTTTACTTGATCCTTCTTCTTCATTTCACAAAGTGATACTCTTGATGTTTTCTCTACTTTTAGCAAATGGATTGAAAACAAAGCTTCTTTCTGAATCATCTCTATCTGTAGTGACCATGGGAGAGAATTTGAAAATGATTTGTTTGAAAAGTTTTGTGTGGAATCTGGTTATATACACAACTTTTCTTCCCCTCGTACACCTCGAAAAATGGGGTTGTAGAGATAAAGAATAGTTCTTTATAGTAAATGGCTAGGACCAAGCTTTTAGAGTATGATACTCCCAAAAAGTTTTGGGTCCAAACCATTAGAACTTCATCTTTTGCATAAAATCGGGTTTTTGCTCATCCTATTCTCAAGAAAAACCCCCTATGAGTTATGTCGTGGTAGAAATCCATCTGCTGACTTCTTTCATGTCTTTGGTTGTCCTTATTTTGCTTCAAACACCAAAGATTCTCACAACAAGTTTGATGCAAAATCTTATAAGGCTTTCTTTCTTGGCTATAACACTACTAGTGGAGCTTATAGATTGTTTACCATTGAATTATCTAAAGTTGAAGAATCTATCAATGTTAAATTTATTGAAACCAACCCATCTATTTCCAAGAATATTGTGAATTGATAATATTGTAGATAAGGTGATTCCTAGATTAAAAGAGACCAACATCATTGACAAAGGAAAAGAGGTGGTAGTTGATGAAGAATCAAAAGAAGAAGAAAAGAAGGATCCAACTCCCTAGTTTGTTAAAGATCATACTAAAGAGCTCATCATAGGACATCCTTTTGAAAGGGTGAAGACACAGTTTTCCTTGAACAATGAACAAGCTGACATCACCTTCATCTCACAACTTGAGCCAGAGAATGTCAAAGAATCTCTTAAAGATGATGAATGGATCCTATCTATGCAAGAGGAGCTAGAGTAGTTTGAGAAGAACAAATTATGGACCTTAGTGCTAAGACTGAATGATAGGAAGATCATTGACACCAAGTGGATCTACCACAACAAGCTAGATGGAAGTGTCTAAGTGGTAAGAAACAAAGCAAGGTAGTAGCTCAAGGGTAAAAAAAACAAGAAGGTATTGAGTTTGATAAACCTTATGCACTTTTTTGCTAGACTTGAATCAATTAGAATGATACTTCCCTTTGCTAGTTACAAAAATTTCTTGCTATACCAAATGGATGTTAAAAGTGCGGTTTTGAATGGTATAATAGAGGATGAGGTTTATTGGCTCAACCTACCAGCTTTGAACGTGACAAGCTTCCTAGCTATGTTTATTTGCTAAAAAATCTCTTTATGGACTCAAACAAGCCCCTACAGCTTGGTATGAGAAATTGAAGATTTTTTTTCTAGAAAATGGCTATGTCATGGGCAAAGTTGATTCTACCCTCTTTCTTTAACACACTTCTAACAATTTTTTGATTATTTAAATCTTTGTTGATGACATCATTTTTGGTGGAATTGATCTTGATCTTTGCTAGGAGCTTAATTCTCTCATATAGAGTGAATTTGAAATGAGTATGATGAGGGAGCTTATATTCTTCCTTCAATTTCAAATCAAGCAAACCAAAGATGGAAACTTAATCGACCAAGGCAAGTACACAAGTGAACTCTTGAAGCACTTTGGGATGGAGAAAACCAAGCCAATGGATACTCCCATGCAAAACATTGTCAAACTTGATAGAGACAAGGCAGGCGAGAAGGTAGATGAGAATATGTATAGAGGTATGATTGGTAACTTGTTATATTTAATTACCTCTAGACCTGATATCATGTTTAGTGCTAGCTTGTGTTCTAGAATTTGATCAAGCCCTAGAAAATCCCATCTTATAGCAGTTAAGAGGATTCTAAGGTACCAATCCAAAACCCAAAAATTTTGGACTATGGTATCCCAATTCAAGGGACTTTACTCTTACTACTTATAGTGATGTAGATTATTGCGAGTGCTTAATTGATAGAAAGTGCACAAGTGGAACTTGCTTCCTTCTAGGACCATGCTTAGTTTCTTGGTTCTCTAAGAAATAAGGCACAATGGCTCTTTCAACTATTGAGGTTGAGTACATTCAGATGGAAGTTGTAGTGCCCAACTACTAAGGATGAAGCAAATTCTCCAAGAGTTTAATGTTCATTATAATGCTTCTCCTATTTAGTATGATAATACTAGTGCAATCAATCTTTCTTACAATCCTATATTGCATAGTGGAGATTAACATATAGAGGTCTGACATGACTTCCTTTGTGACCATATTTCCAAGATATATATATATATATATATATATATATATATATATATATATATATATATATATATATATATATATATATATGGGCCCATCTTTATTGCCCGCGCGGGTAGCTACCCGCCCACCCTTCCAACCACTTTTTTCCAATTATTTTTTCTCGCAATTGTAGAGGACTATTTTGTCTAGCTCTCCAAAAAATTTTAGCCAAAAATAATATCAATTGCCCCTCCAAAATAAAAAAACCCGTCCTCATATATATCTGCTATATATTTTGTATAGAGTTACTCTTTTATTCGTGTAGTTACTTTTTTGACAACAAAGTTACTCTTTTGGCCAAGAGAGTTACTTTTTTGGCTGCCGGGTAGCAAAAATCCAGGCTACCCGCGCGGGCAATGAATGAATGCCCTATATATATATATATATATATATATATATATATATATATATATATATATATATATATATCACTCATGGACACAGAAAACCAACTTGTGGATATTTTCACCAAACCTCTATCTAGAGAGAGATTTACTTTCATTAGATCAAATTACCTATATCTGCTCTGGATGTTAATGTTATGCCTTCTAGATCGATGTTCTCTTATCGATATGTTCTTGCTCACATTAATGCTCTTTTTATACTTGTTTGTGCTATATAAGGCTAGGTCAAATGCCTTATTTTGCTTGTTTTTGGCTATTTTCTGCAAACACTTATTTTATCACAAAATAGTAGCCAATGATGACTGGAAAGTGCCTTAATATGTTAAAAAAGGATGATAGGCTAGAAAAATAAATTTATATATCACTCTAGTGTCCTAGAATTAAATTTCATATATTTTTGATAGTCTTCTTTGTCGAATGAGTTTGCTCTGGGACAACTCGACCGACAACATACCCAAGGACTGAACACACAGTAGTGTCACCCAAGTTTTCCAAATCTCAAACTTGATTGACAATACTGTTGTGGGAAATATATATAGACTATTGGCTGATTTTCTCCCCCTTAACTAGAGAAAACTTGACCGACTCATCTCCCTCTCCGTTCATCCTTGAAACCAAGGTCACCCAAACCCCTTTCTTGTCCCTAGCCCACCCTGTTTGACCTTCCTTGACATCAACCCTAAGCTTGGGTAGCCTACTACTTGCATTTTGTTCCTTTATTGGCGCCATCTTCATCAAGCTTCCTCTCCATGACATCCAATATGTAGAAAAGAATAGGTCCAGATGGAGTTCCTTCTTCCTCCACATCCTCTAGGCTTATCTCCTACAATGGTACCTATGTTATCTCAAATCAAGTAGTCAATTGTTACAAGGAGCTATTGCCTAGGAACCCTTACCCTTTTCAACCTTTGTTGATTCCTAGTAATGAGCTACTAAAAGAGATTAAGAAGCTCTTTTCTATCCAACGCCTTGATGCCCTTTTCTATAATTGCATGACCTATAACAACTCCCAATTGAGAAAGAAAGTGGTGCATGAGTTCTATGCGAATTTTACCTAGAACTACATCACTTTAGTGCCTCCTCCCAACACCCAAGTTGTTTTGTCATCCATGATAGGGAGAGTCAAGTTTTCAATCTGTGAGTATTCTTTGAATACTTACTTATCTTGCTCCTCGTATAATAAAATGACTCTCTATCCTAACTACCATGATCTTCTTGACCCTGAAGCCTTATACATGAGTTTTGACCCCGAATTAACCCTTCCTGATATTCATAAATCCTTGAAGAAGTCATAAGTTCCCTATAGGAAGAAAACAATCTTACCATCTTCTTCTTTCGATATTAGAACTCGCTTGGTGTCTTTCAAGATCATACTGACAAATCTATTTTAAAGGATCTTGGCTACACATTCAATAGAAAAGGAGTGTAGATAAGTGACACCACGATCAAGAAATCCTTTCACACCACCTCCTCTACCCTTGGTGCTTCGACCTCCACTCAGCTGCCTCCTAGACCTGACTGTGCCTCCTTTTCGGTGTCAAATGAATATCTCATGGGATACATGATGCAACAATAGGCATAAAACCTACATGTCCAGGAGCACCTACACCATGATCTTTGTTCAGATAATGTCTAACATGAACTTGTTCTGCACCCATCCCTATCCTACCTACCAACCCTACCCAGTTGTTGACTATGCCTCATATGGATATGCTTAATTCCACTCGGCCTATCAGCATGTTACTTCTATTGTACCCCCTACCTATGATGGTGGACTTGCCTCTACTTCCTTTCCTTACCTAAGTGACACAAAACTACTTTCTCTACCTCCTGGCCCTCCTTCCACCCTACTTTCTGGTTCTGAAGGGTCCTCTACACCCAACTTTGAGTAAGAAAATTCTCTTCATGCATGTGGTATGTCTTGGGCAGAGCAACATTGCAAGTGTCCTTCTACTCAACCCTTTGGACCTTCTGAGGATGAGGAGATGGTTGATGAGGATGATAAGGTTGATATTGATGGTGATGGTGATGAGGATGAGGATGATGATGAGAATGGTGATGATGGAGATGGTGGTGAGGACATATCGATGCCCCTAGTGCACCGTTTGGTGGCGATGAAGACTACCATCCTGATGATGATGAGTCCCTTGACATAGATTTGCTTGACGTTTAGTTCTAAGTTGATAGAGTGCTCATAAATCTATTTTTTGTGGTTTGTCATGTACTGAACATTGGGCATGATATATGAGGACTATTATTTTCATATATAGTCATTTCTCTTTGTTGTTTTATAGTATTCAGGACATATCTTTGGTTGTAATATGATTATATGTATTGTAACTCTATGCTTGGCTATATCTCATGAGTTATTTGGTATGTGCTTCTATATTTTGATTATGACTCTATTATGTTTGTTCTTTATCTCTGGACAATGTGTGGTTCTTGCATATGGTGGTTTCTTGTTTCATTTGTGCCTTAGATAAGACCTATTTTATCTCTTCTACCCCCTCCCTTTTTGATATGACAAAGTGGGAGAATTGAGCTTAGTACATATTGAATTGTGATCCTTTTCTAGTTAATTCTCTAAAAGATCTTGTGACTATGAAAGTGGATTCAAATAGAACATATGTGTTATTGTTATGCTTCCTGGAGAAATCAACCATATAGGAAAAGGTAAGCATGAATTGAGGGGAAGCAATTGCTATTGTTTATTCACGTATCTCGTTACAATTTACAAGGTAAAAGTTTAAATTCTATATTCTTTTCCATATGTTGTGGAATGGTTTGTCATCTTCAAAAGGGTGAGAATGTTGACCTAACAGTTATACATTGTCGATATTTTGATGATCAATTAACCATTTCATTCGTATGTATCTAATATATCAATTTGATATTGATTTTAGGTATTAGGTACATAAAAAGGATCAATTCAATCAAGCCCTAGCTTGACCAAATACAAGCCAAAATTAATGCAAATGCACTTTTGTGGAAAATACCCTAAAACCCTTTCAAAAAATTTGTAATCATTTGTATTGATGCTATGACTAGTAATTTAGATGACAAAAAATCAAGAGCACTTAAAATGAATATTTAAGCACTTTAATGGCAATTTCTAAAATTCATTACAAGGGCTTTTGTCGGTCGAGTTTCATCATTGATAAAATCGACCGACACCCTTGATGGATTTTGGGAATTGCCAGGGTCAACCGAGTTTCCCCAAGACAAACTCGACCGATACCCCTGGATAGGCAAACTAAATTTAAGCCATCTGTCTAATTTCATCCAGGATAAACTCGACCGACACTTCAAAATTTCTTTGTCGCATAGTGCTATTGGTCAAGTTTGCTTTATTAAAACTCGACCAACTGCATTATATGGAATGTGTAGAAAAAGTGTTTCTAGTCATTGGAGTGTTGAAAAACTCAAAAATAGATCTGTTGCAACACCCCAACAGACTAAAATTTGTCCCCAAATGCTCCTACTGGCTAGTAGACACCCCCAACTATAAATAGGAACCCTTGGGCTTCATCCCAAGTTTGCTTATTATGATTCTAGCTATAGTTGAGTAGATTTGTCTACCAAGATCCTCTTTATCTATCTTTCTTACTACATAGTAACGTCAATCCAAGTGAGATAGGTTATTTGTGAGATAGCTACTTCATTGTTCTCATTGTGAAGCTCTCAATCTTCTCTTTCCCAATCACTTTCTCTCAAGAAAAGTTAGTGAAAGCTTCTCCTTGGTGAATTGATGTGGGGATCCTAGAGGAGAGTGGGTAATTCCTTCAAGGTGGAGGAATTTTTGTAAGTGGGGATCTCCTTGGTGAAGGTGTCCAACTCGATGTAAAAGTGGATAAGTCCTTGTAGAGTTTGAATACTCTTTCTATAAGGATAGGTAAGACCTTGTGAGGTTTATTGACTCCTTTTGTATCCTTAAAAAGGAAATCTAGGTATCCTTGCCCTATAAAAGGAAGATCTTATTGTATCTCTTACATTTGAATATATGGAAGGTGCAATGATTGCAAAACCATAGAGTTTGACCTCTCTATGTAGTGGATATACACTCTCCTAGTTTGGAGCTTCGAACCACTACACATAGCTTGTTGTTGATACCATTCAATCTCTCTCATCCTTTCTATGTATGTTTAGTTTCATACAAGTTCCATATTTGCAATCTTATCTCTTGAAGTAACTTGAAGGTCTAATGAATTTGTTTTAAGTGTTTTATCTCTATTCAACTCCCATTTCTAGATCCCATTGATCCTACAAGGTCCTTTATTACATAGGATATTGATTAGTAACAAAAAAATGTTCTTGAATATGTGCGGAAACATAGTTGTACTAATGCCTTATTGATGCGATGATTCTGAGTCGCATTTATAGACCTGTTTGATATGTGTTTTGTGCTTTTATTAGTCATTTTTATGGTTAATATTGCATAATTCATCCATTTTGGTCTTTGCCATCATTTTATGTCAAATCCCCTTAGTTTTATCATTTTGAGCATTAATTATCACATTATTATAATTTGTGTGGATTTATTTGATCTTGTATTTGAATTTCAGGAAAAACAAGTATTTGCTTCCGTCGATACCATCGACGGAAGTCGATACCATCGACGAGGCCGCAGGTTGCCAACCGAAAGGAGTAGCAAAGAGTCAATACCATCGACGCTGATGTCGATGGTATCGCGACACCTTCAGGTTGCTGGCGAAGAAGCAGTCGATAGTATCGACACCAAGTCGATATCATCGACGCACGGAGGCTACAACGTCGCAAAATGACAAAACTGACGCCAAAAGGAAGTCGATACCATCAACCCAAGTCGATGGTATCGAGATGATGTCGGGCGCGACAAAGGAAGGGTTTGCAGCCAGCCGCTACTGTAGCGGGTCGATACCATCGACTCACGTCGATGGTATCGACGCCGTAGGATATGAGTTTGCTTTCTAATGATCTCAATCGGACGACTGGAGTTAATTAGCGACCTAATTAGGGACTTATACCTAATGACGACCGCTCAGGAGGAGGGGGATCGGATTAGATTTTGCACAAGTGTCGAGGAGCGAGAGAAAGGAGAACGGAGGCCAGAAGTTTGTACCAGTCGATCCGGACGCTGCCAAAGACAGATTTCACCACCGAGAGGCGGGAAAGCACGTGTTCTACGCAAAGGATCAATCGGTTCTTCTCCGTTCAGGGGTTTTCCCATTCAATTCATGTTTTTCATATGATTTCCCCTATTTCTACCATGTACTTGTGTGAGATGAACATGCGGGGCTAATCCCCTCCAACTTTAGGACCGGGAGTAGCCCGAGAATTCATTGTATGACAGTTTTATAATAGTAATTCATATTTTCTCTCTTAAATCCGTGGCATAGCTTCATTTTCTCCATATATTGTTATACTTGATCACCATAATAATAACCTAACGCCCTCAATCACTTCGACAGAAGGATTAACGGCTGAAAAGAGACGAAACCTACATTAATCGATAAATCCCTTGACCAAGGTGGTGTAAAATTAATGGTGGATACTGAGAGATCGTTCGTAATGCACTTAGTTTAGGGAATAGGTTACTACGATGGTGGAACTAACCTAAACTTAAGTAGTGAATTGCACCACGACAGTGGGCAATTCTGTTTTTAGGCCACTACCCGGATAGAGAGAGAAGATTGAGGCAATATATAAAATCTAATACAATGAATACCCGCGGTGAAACCGCAATCCTAAAGATACCTTTTTGAATTGATTAAATTAACCTTTAATCGATTGTTTGCTTTGTTTTATTTTCATTTTCTTTTAATTTTGACAACAAACCTCAATTTGTTATTTGGCTTAGCTGATCGCAAATAGTTAGTAGGAGTCTCCGACAATTCTGAGTATCCCTGTGTTCGACTCGGGCCTCACAAAGGCCTATACTACTCGACGTGTATACTTGCATTTTTAGCGCGTAGTAAAATACACGTCAAGTTTTTGGCGTCGTTGCCGGGGATACAGTGAATTGTTGGCACTTCGAGTGCTACGTGCGGCCACTCTAGGCCACAATTTTTTTTTATTTTTCATTCAATTTCAAATATTTTTACAGTGTGCTTTAATTGTTTATACTCGTCTAAGCTTAGTACTGAACTCGAATTTTCTTATTTCAGGTACTGTGTATGGTGCAGACGCGTAGTACTGACTATGCGGAACGCGCACCCGAGGTTCCGGTTTCAGCACCTGAGGACGAGGAGCATTCCGAGCAAGAGTACCAAGAAGAGGTAGATTCTGAATCTGAACCAGAAGAGATGGCCGAGCCACATACCATATGGGAGAAGATTAAAGCTTCTTCCTCATCAGCTTCAAAGGGGCCTATAAAGAAGCAGGCGATCAACATACCGACATATAAGATCGATCCAGCGTTGATTAATTTGGTGAAATCAAATGCGTTTCATGGGCTAAAGAATGAGGATCCTGTTGCACACATCAGCCAGTTCGTTGAAAACTGTGACATGGTAAAAATAGACAGGTTTCCACAAGATGCATTGTATCTCAAGCTTTTCCCAAGTTCCTTGGCAGGAGCAGCAAGAGAGTGGCTACATAATCTAGACGATGAGTTCGTGGAGTCTTGGGACTATATGGTGGAGGTCTTCTTTGAGAGGTTCTTCCCTCCTGAGAAGACTAACGACATGATCCGGAAGATTCATAATTTCATCGAACAGGCTGGTGAAACATATTCTGAGACCTGGGAGCGATTTCAGGTTATGTTGAGGAGGTGTCCCCATCACGGGCTGGACAAGGAAACCCAGGTGAAAATCTTCTATTTTGCTCTTTGCGAGCATGATAGGAGTAATCTGGATTCAGCCGGGTCGGGATTTTTTCTAAACAACATAGACACTAGATGCTGGGAAATACTCAAGAACATGGCTAGAAAGCAGTCCTGGGGAGAAAGAGAGAGAGGCCCAATTGAGCAAGCATGAGTCGCCAGTGAATCAAAGGCAATGAGAGAGCTGAATGAGAAGATGGATCTTATCACAAAGAAGTTACTGCAAAAGGAAGATAATGAGTCCGAGGATGAGGCTCAAGTCAAGTACATGAGACAACAACAAGGGTATAGGAACAATGACTACTCATGGAGAAAGGATAAAAAGTTCTCATGCAAGGATCCGAACAATTTTCTGCAGGATCCGGAAGCCAAGCCCGCGCCAGCTGCAGAAGACAAGAGCACGGAGTTGCTCAATCAGGTCATCAAGCAAAATCAAGAGTTAATGAATACATTCGGGCAGCAAATCAAGCAACAAGGAGAATACATGAATCAATTTGGGTAGACATTGCAGAGCCATGGGGCTCAAATGAGGACCATAGAGACATCCATGGCGCAGATGGAAGCCGAAATAGCTAGTTTGAAGAAACCGGCACATCTGGGTTTTCCGGGGAATACCAATGTTCCCGGGGGAAACCAGCAAGCTAAGGCTATTCTGCTGAGAAGAGGCAAGAAAGTGTTGATTCCAAGAACGGATGAAACAAGCACACCGCAAGATAAAGTTGAAGGTGAAACCAATACAGAGCATCCCACACCAGTCACAGGGCAAGCTGAAGACATAGCCTTTAATGGTACTGAAGAACAAGTTGAAGAGGAGGAACTGCAGAAAAAGACGCCTTATGTGCCACCCCATCAAAGGGCACAAGCTGTTCCGGTCCCTTATCCAAATAGTGTGAAGGCAAGGAAGGTAGATGCACAGTTCAAGAAGTTCTTGGACAGATTTAGGAAGCTTTCAGTCAATATCCCGTTACTGGAAGCCATTGAGCAAATCCCTTCATACGGGAAGTTTCTAAAAGATGTCATTACCAAGAAGAGGAAAATACCAGATACTGAGGTCGTTGTGCTAAAGGAGCAAGTGAGTGCCTTCATTATGGGCACTTTGCCGCTAAAGAGATAGGATCCAGGGTGTTTCAACATTTCTTGCTATATCGGGAAGTGTAAATTTGGAGAAGCATTGTGTGATTCAGGGGCAAGCATCAACTTGATGCCCCTTTCGACATTTAAAAAGTTGGGACTGAAGGAGTCACGGCCAAGCAATATGACTATTCAATTGGCCGACAACTCTGTGGTGAAGCCTTATGGAATCTGTGAAGATGTCTTAGTAAAGGTGGATCGATTTGTCTTTCTGGCTGATTTTGTGGTTATGGAGATGCAGGATGAGCATGGCAATGAGCTGTTACTTGGATGTCCCTTCCAAGCTACAGCCGACATGATCTTAGAGATGGGAAGAGGTCGCTTGACCTTGGGCATAGCAGATGACCGCTTTGAGATGGTCATGCCTTCTAGCACTGTGTCATCTAAAGCAAAAGAACAATGTAATATGGTGAAACATATGGATCGCAATATCTCACTCTGCCTTGGAAAACCATTTCTGGACATGGCTCATGTGATGAGCAAGGTGGATAATGGAACCTTAGTTGTGGATATCATGGAGAAGACTAAGGTTTTTTCTTTGTGTAAAGTTGTGGGATTTCCGAATGATGAGAATGAGGACATTCCGCCTTCTTGGGAGGATGATGCAATTGCTATTTCTGTTGTTGATGCATATCCATAATTACCGCTGGAGGCTTGTTTGTTGAATATTACATATGATTGGATGCGGAGTAAATCACTCAAGGAGTGAGCTAAAATGCTTCAGATTCTTCCATGCTTCTATGCGAGGCACTATGAAGATTTAGGTGCACTTCCCCCACCGCTGCAATCATCTCTTATCAGCCCGCCGGATTTGGAATTAAAGTCGCTGCCCCCGCATCTCAAGTATGTCTTTCTAGCTGAGAAAGACAAGTTACCGGTGATCGTTTCTGCTTATTTGAGTGCGGAAGAGGAGGAGCAACTGTTGATAGTGCTGAAAAACCACCGAGGAGCTTTTGGGTGGTCCGTTGCAGACATCAAGGGGATTTCCCCTACTCTCTATCAGCACAAGATTCGGCTCAAGGAGGGAGCCAAGCCAGTGATTCAGCCTCAGAGACGTCTAAATCCGAGCATGATGGAGGTTGTGAAGAAAGAGGTCATTAAACTTCTTGCTGCAGGGATTATCTATGCCATATCAGACTCGACATGGGTGAGTCCCACACAGGTAGTCCCTAAGAAGGGGGGAATTACTGTCGCTCAAAATTTATTGAATCAACCTGTCACCACCCGATTGGTAACCGGGTGGCGAGTTTGTATTGACTACCGTCGTCTGAATGCTGCCACACTTAAGGATCATTTTCCTTTACCGTTTATTGATCAAATTTTGGAACGTCTTGCCGGGCGATCACACTTTTTTTTTCTAGACGGGTACTCGGGGTACAACTAGATCTCGATTGATCCTTTGGATCAAGAGAAATCTACGTTCACTTGTCCCTATGGGACTTTTGCTTACCGTCGAATGTCGTTTGGTTTATGCAACACACCGGCGACGTTTCAACGTTGTATGCTCGCCATATTTTCTGACATGGTAGAGTGCTGTCTTGAGGTTTTTATGGATGACTTCTCGGTTTATGGTGCATTGTTTGATGAATGTCTCTATAACCTAGACAAAGTGTTGCAGCGTTGTGAGGACACACACTTGGTCCTTAACTGGGAGAAATGTCACATGATGGTGACATACAGAATAGTGCTAGGACACAAGGTGTCTAGCAAAGGTCTTGAGGTGGACCCGGTGAAAATTGAGGTCATTTCCAAGTTTCCCTCACCAAATTCTGTAAAAGGGGTGAGAAGTTTTCTGGGACACGCCGGGTTCTATCGGCGATTCATAAAGGATTTTTCTAAAATTGCAAAACCTTTATCCGAGCTTTTGGAGAAAGATGCGGTATTCGATTTCATTGATAAGTGTCTCCATGCATTCGATGTTTTGAAAGAAAAATTGATTTTTTCCCCGGTTGTTCAAACGCTGGATTGGACAAAACCTTTCGAATTGATGTGTGACGCTTCGGATTTTGCGGTAGGAGCAGTATTGGGGCAACAGGTAGATAATAAGCCCGCTGTGATTTTCTATGCTTCAAAAACTCTGAATGATGCTCAATTGAATTATACAACTACTGAAAAAGAATTACTTGCCATTGTGTTTGCTTTCGAAAAATTCCAGCAGTATTTAGTTGGATCTAAAGTAGTTTTATGGACTGACCATGCTGCAATAAAATACTTGATGGAGAAAAAAGATGCAAAGCCTAGACTCATTAGGTGGATTTTGCTCTTACAGGAATTTGACATTGAAATCAAGGATAAATCTGGGATTGAGAATGTAGTGGATGATCATTTGTCTAGGTTAGAAAGGGTGGATGAAAAAGATTTACATATACCCATAACCGAGACGTTTCCGGATGAACAGCTTTTGAAAATTAACTCTAAAGAGCCTTGGTTCGCTGAAATTGTAAATTATTTAGCTTGCGGGATCATCCCGGAAGATTGGTCATATCAGGAGAAGAAGAGATTTTTTCATTCTTTGAGATACTATTTTTGGGATGATCCAATTCTTCTTAAGTAATGCAGGGACGGTATTTTACGCAGGTGTGTGCCTAAAGTGGAGTACGAGAGTGTTCTCCATCATTGTCATGCATCCCCTACGGGAGGACACCATGCCAGCTCGCGAACGACAGCTAAGGTTTTGGAAAGCGGCCTTTATTGGCCAACTTTATTTCGGGATACCTACGATTTTGTGAGGCAATGCGATCCTTGTCAGCGAGCAGGTAATATCTCAAAGCGACAGGAGATTCCCCTGAATGTATTTCAAGAAATTGAGGTATTTGATTTGTGGGGCATAGATTTCATGGGACCCTTTGTTTCCTTGAACTCCAATTTATATATCTTGTTAGCAGTTGATTATGTGTCGAAGTGGGTGGAAGCAATCCTCACAAGGACTAATGATTCCACTATAGTGTGCAGGTTCGTGAAGGAGAATATTTTCTGCAGGTTTGGGATACCCCGAATGATAATCAGTGATGGGGGTACACATTTTAGGAATCAGAAGTTCTCGACATTATTGAAGAAATATGGGGTCAAGCACAACATTGGCACCCCATATCATCCGTAGACTCAACGCCAAGTGGAGGTCTCAAACTGTGAAATCAAGAAGATTCTAGAGTGAACGGTGGCATCCACGAGGAAGAACTGGAGTGCCCTACTACCGGATGCACTGTGGGCGTACAGAACGGCCTACAAAACACCTATAGGCACCACGCCTTTTAGGTTGGCGTATGGCCGGGCTTGTCACCTACCGGTGGAGTTGGAGCACAAGGCCCATTGGGTGCTTAGAAGGCTAAATCTAAGTTATGATGAAGCTGGGAGAAATAGAATGTTTGAATTGAATGAGCTAGATGAGTTACGGATGACGGCATATGAGAATGCCCGGATATACAAGGAGCGCACAAAACTGATCCACGATCGCCACATCGAGTTGCGCACGTTCAAGAAAGGAGATAGTGTTTTGTTGTTCAACTCCCGACTCAAGTTGCATCCCGGGAAGCTCAAATCCCGGTGGAGTGGACCGTTCGTGGTGGAAGAGGTCAAACCACACGGCGCGATTCTAGTGCGTGATGGTGATACCACATTCTTGGTAAATGGACATAGGCTGAAGCTCTCATTTGGTGAGAATTACAAGAGGAAGGTGAATGAGGTTAAACTCATTGCACTTTTGGATGAATGAGATGCCCGGAAGCCGTCTAGCCTAAGACGTTAAATAAGGGCGCTTGTTGGGAGGCAACCCAACCATCGGTACATTAGGATAGTTTAATTATAATCGTAGGTTGCTTTATTTTTGTTCAATTTTTAGTGTAAAAAAAAAGATACCTTGATCCGTTTGTTCATTGTGCAGGCTGAGGCAGATTCGATACCATCGACACACAAGTCGATGGTATCGACAAGGGTTCAGGTTGACGACTGCAGATTTCATTCTGAGTCGATACCATCGACGGCCTTGTCGATGGTATCGACACACCTACAGGCAGGTCGCCCAGCAATAGTCGATAGTATCGACAAGGGTGTCGATACCATCGAGATCTCTGGAGAAGTTCAGACCGATTTGTCTCAGTCAACTCGATACCATCGACGGCCTCATCGATGGTATCAACATGGTTACAGGTTGGAATGCAAAGTGGCGGTGTCGCAATGAAGCCAAGTCGATACTATCGACACCTGTCGATGGTATCGACCATCCATGTCACCGATCCGCACAAAGAAATCGACGGCGATCGCGGCTTCCACGTCATCGATCCGGGTGCAGAATCCATACCATCGACCCATGTCGATGGTATCGACACGTCAGCGATCCGTGTTTCAATATCCAGCAATTGATGACCGTCGATACCATGTGAGGGGCGGATAGCATCGACTAGCATTTTTACCATCGACTCGCGTCGATGGTA
Organism: Alisma plantago-aquatica; assembly: GCA_963693085.1. Lineage (NCBI taxonomy): Eukaryota > Viridiplantae > Streptophyta > Magnoliopsida > Alismatales > Alismataceae > Alisma > Alisma plantago-aquatica. Next base: position 486,330,047 of record OY856415.1, read on the forward strand.
TCGACGGGCTAACAGTGGCGGCGGCCAAGTCTATTTAAGGAGAATCATTACGTCATTTGACGTCACACCTTCAGAGTGATCTCCTCCCTTTGCGTCGAGCACTCCCCCGAGCCATCCAAGAGCGAAGACCAGCATCACCGAGCGACGATCGTCACCAAGCGGAGATTCATATCTCCATTCTGCACCGAGCTCTCTCTTTCTAATCCCTTTCTCGTCGCCAACATGGTTCACGTCGCTGGAGCATCTTCTTCACGTGCGGACCCGGAGGAGATTCAAGAGTTTGTGCCACCTCCTCCCGGGTCAGTTGCACGGCCGCGCATGATGCATCCTTCCACAGAGGTGAAGAATATCTATGAGGAGATCTTAAAAAGGAAGATCGAACCCACTCGGTATGTGGACCGGGAAATGATCAGAGACCTCAGATTCGAGGCCAATTTGTCCTATGTTCTGCAGGGGCAAGCGAAACGTACAAGTAGGAGGCCCGATGAGTTACAGTACCATGCTGATGGCCAGCCATTTTTCGGCGAGTGGCCAACCTACAAAGAATTGGTGGCGGAGTTCATGGCGTCACTTGACGTCTGCGTCGTGCCCAACGACATCGTCGCCACCGACCGTGAATGGATAAAGGGTCGGATGTCTTTCCGGCTGTACAACCGTGACTATACCCTCACGCTTCGCCAATTCAACAAAATCTTCAATTGGAATCATTCTCCATATGACCACCGGTGGCCGGATAACCGCACCAACTACGACGCTCTCTTCTCCGAGTTGGTGACGGTGCCACAAGGGAGGTCGGTGAGCTACCACAACGCTGCGGTAGCCGACTTCGAGCACCCGTTTGTTCGGGTATTGCACCGGATGTTGAGCTCCACCATCTTTGCTCGAAGTGATCTGGCGCTAAGAAAATTTCAGGAGACAGATCTTTTCTTCTTATATCAGCTCCTGAAGCGCCAAGAATGCAACTGGGGTGTATTCTTTCTACAACGAGTTTTGGCGGTGAAGAGGAGCACGAGAAAAGCCCCGATTCATTTTGGGGGGCTTGTAACCAAGGTAGCCTTCTACTTGGGCTTGAATCTCGATCAGATGACTCCTCTTTCTACGAGAAGCAAGGTCAACTTGCAACATCTACACCGAGCCAATCTCGTTCTTCTCCAAGCTGGCGTGGCTTTTGCGCATTGCCACGTAAATCAAGCGTACCAGGAGTGCGCACTGCCGGATCCCGTCTTCAACATCGAGGGTGCACAACATTTCAGATAGCCGATCATAGCCATCAACTCCGATGATGATGAAGGCGGCAATGACGGCGGCAATGACGGCGGCAACGACGGACAGGACGACGAGGCTGAGGAGGCAGAAGAGGCATTTACACCTCTTCGAGCACGAGTAGCACCCCGGAAGCGTCCTCGGATGCATCCGGGTGCGTCTTCATCATCACAGCCTACGCCGCCATCACCACAGCCCTCGCAGCCTAGCGAGGATGCCTATTCTATGCAAGGCATGCACAACATGCTCCAAGATATTCAGCAGACGCAGCACAGCCACACCGCTGCGTACGCCGGTATTCAAGATACCACCAACCAGCTTTTTGTCAACCAGCAGGCGATCTTCGAGAATGAGCGCCTTCTTTTTGCAAATCAGGAGAACATCCATGATCGGCTGCATAGGATGGAGCAGCAGCAGCAGCCATTTTACGATCATTACTGGAGCCAGAATTATTTTGGGGGGTATCCACAGCCTCCTCCGATGCCCCAGTATGATCCGACCTTTTAGGGGCAATACCCGTCTTGGGACCCCACGGCGCCGCAATACCCGCCTCCACCACCACAAGAGTGATATGGTATCCCTGTTCCAATCTTTAAGTTTGTTTTTGACTATGAGGCCATAGTCGAATTCAAGCTTAGGGGTGTAGTTGGAACAGCTCTATCTTTTATTGTTTTCAGTTTTTAGCATTATTGCTTTTGTTCTCTTGTTATTTGTTTCTTGCAATTTTAGTTTTGTAGGATCCACGTGCTATCTAGTGTAATTGTGGACATCATAAAAGTGTGTCATCTTGCTGTTAGTGCATGGGAAATTCAAGGGAAATTTGAAAATTTTTGTGTGTTTGGATAGCTTGTTTTGTTTTGACCTTGGGAACACATCCTACGAAAATGATTGATTATGTCAACTTTAAAACAACATTTCATACATGTACTCCTAATGATTCATGAAAGTGGCCGGAAATGGTTGTTTGAGCCTAACCTAACCAAATGGTAATGAGACTTTAATTGGATGTAAGAGAGAGAACCCTCTAAACTACTACACAGGTCAGTAAGGAGGGACACATAATATCTTTCTAAGGTTCAGTCATCTAGTCTTGTGATCGTTCCACTTCATTTTTCTATAATCCACCTAAGAATTGGAAGTAAAGTGCAGTTTTAATTCCTTTTTGTGTGCATAGCATTTAGATAGGACTTGCATTGGTATTTTCCATATGTTTGCATAAAAAGAAAAAAATATAGTGATTCATGCACATTACCTTTAGGTGCATGCCATGTAGTTGCATTCATGATTATCATGCATAAAGTATATCATGTATCTCAATTTTTCTCCAATGGTGAATTAATTGTGCCATACCTTCTAAATAGTGCAAAAATTTATGATCAATGAAGAAAATAGCCCAATAAACTTATCTATAAGCAATTATGGATATGTGGGCTGAAAAAAAAATCCAAAAATCTGTAATAGAAAAAAAAAGAGAAAGTGAAATAAGAAGGAGAAAGGAATGTAATATCACTTGCATTTCAGGATAATTGAGTACATGATGTAGCTGGACTAGATATCCGTCTTGTTTTGAGGTGGATGGTTAGTGCATGCATCATTCCACCCAATTTTAGGCATTAGGGCATTTCTAATGTGCATTTGCATCATATAGGACATTCTTGTATATGCATGTTGAAACTGTACATTTTTTTCAGCCACTTTCTTCCATGAGCTACCCATTTTCATCCACCCGTTACTCGGATTGGTAGGCCACCGTGAATTTCTCCTCACTAATGAATATTAGGAGAACTGCTTCCATTTAGATGGTAGTTAGGGCGAGCAACGTAGTTTAGGTGATCACAAGATGCACCAAGGCTGAACCGGTGAGTTTTATAGTGTTAACTGCCTTATGTGATAGTGTTCATCGGTTTGGAGGTCAATTTCTTTTATTGATGATTACTGTTGCCTTTAGGGTAATTACCGTTCTGTGGTTAGAGAAGGCCGGTTTGTGAATGATCAGTGGGAGTCATATGGGATGTTGGGTTGGTGTGTTGTTTTTCAGTTGACATTTGCAATTCTATTCTAAGGATGAGTTGCTCGAGGGCGAGCAATATTCAAGCTTAGGGGAGTTTGATGCGATGATTCTGAGTCGCATTTATAGACCTGTTTGATATGTGTTTTGTGCTTTTATTAGTCATTTTTATGGTTAATATTGCATAATTCATCCATTTTGGTCTTTGCCATCATTTTATGTCAAATTTCCTTAGTTTTATCATTTTGAGCATTAATTATCACATTATTATTATTTGTGTGGATTTATTTGATCTTGTCTTTGAATTTCAGGAAAAACAAGTATTTGCTTCCATCGATACCATCGACGAGGCCGCAGGTTGCCAGCCAAAAGGAGCAGCAAAGAGTTGATACCATCGACGCTGATGTCGATGGTATTGAGACACCTTCAGGTTGCTGGCGAAGAAGCAGTCGATAGTATCGACACCAAGTCGATACCATCGACGCACGGAGGCTACAGCGTCGCAAAATGACAAAATCGACGCCAAAAGGAAGTCGATACCATCGACCCGAGTCGATGGTATCGAGATGATGTCGGGCACGACAAAGGAAGGGTTTGCAGCCAGCCGCTACTGTAGCGGGTCGATACCATCAACTCACGTCGATGGTATCGACGCCGTAGGATATGAGTTTGCTTTCTAATGATCTCAATCGGACGGCTGGAGTTAATTAGCGACCTAATTAGGGACTTATACCTAATGACGGCCGCTCAGGCGGAGGGGGGATCAGATTAGATTTTGCACAAGTGCCGAGGAGCGAGAGAAAGGAGAACGGAGGCCAGAAGTTCATACCAGTCGATCCGGACGCTGCCGAAGATGGATTTCACCACCGAGAGGCGGGAAAGCACGTGTTCTATGCAAAGGATCAATCGGTTCTTCTCTGTTCAGGGGTTTTCCCATTCAATTCACGTTTTTCATATGATTTCCCCTATTTCTACCATGTACTTGTGTGAGATGAACATGCGGGGCTAATCCCCTCCATCTTTAGGACCGGGAGTAGCCCGGGAATTCATTGTATGACAGTTTTATAATAGTAATTCATATTTTCTCTCTTAAATCCGTGGCATAGCTTCGTTTTCTCTATATATTGTTATTCATGATCACCATAATAATAACCTAACGCCCTCAATCACTTTGACAGAAGGATTAACGGCTGAAAAGAGACGAAACCTACATTAATCGATAAATCCCTTGACCAAGGTGGTGTAAAATTAATGGTGGATACTGAGAGATCGTTCGTAATGCACTTAGTTTAGGGAATAGGTTACTACGACGGTGGAACCGACCTAAACTTAAGTAGTGAATTGCACCACGATAGTGGGCAATTCTGTTTTTAGGCCACTACCCGGATAGAGAGAGAAGATTGAGGCAATATATAAAATCTAATACAATGAATACCCGTGGTGAAACCGCAATCCTAAAGATACCTTTTTGAATTGATTAAATTAACCTTTAATCGATTGTTTGCTTTGTTTTATTTTCATTTTCTTTTAATTTTGACAACAAATCCCAATTTGTTATTTGGCTTAGCTGATCGCAAATAGTTAGTAGGAGTCTCCGACAATTCTGAGTATCCCTGTGTTCGACTCGGGCCTCACAAAGGCCTGTACTACTCGACGCGTATACTTGCGTTTTTAGCGCGTAGTAAAATACACGTCACTTATGTAAAATGTTTGCAAATATGCAATCAAGATGAATGTTTCATTCAATACTGGATTCAATTATGCAAAAGAAATTTTCCCTTCATTTATGATAATGTGAGAATAAAATATGCTTCCTATCATGCAATCAAATGTTATGGAAATCATAAATAATTTCTAATTCCAATAGTGTGAACAAGTGAATGCGGGTGGATGGGGATGACATAACTAAGAGACATCATCCAACATAACTATGATAAAACTCGTTCATGTTAACTTATGAATCATGGTGATCTAAAAACCTTATTAAATGAGAATCCATGAAAAACCAACACCACATGTTTGAATAGATGGAATAAAATCTATGCTTCTTTGTACATATCAATAGATTAAATTAAAGTATCCAAATTTATGGTAACAATCTCAAACTGAAAAACTGAGACACTTCTAAAATTATCATGTCGTTGAATGATAGGTGTAAGTTAAGAACTTTTATATCAGAGAAATATTTATCTATTTTCAAGATATGATCATGAAGACTAGATTTCCTAAAAAACATGCATGCTATAAAATGACTCAAATGAAAGACATACATTAAGATAAAGTGGATAGAAGATACAAAATAGAATGTCATTTCAACCATCTGCAAGCTTGCTTCTCAAACTATCCTCAGATTCAGAAAGACTTAGGATAGGGCCAGATGACATGTTTACAAAAACCATGTGGAAAAGAAGGCATGTTGCAACCTAAATTTGAATGTTCCAAAGTGTCATGTTGCTGTAGTTATAAGCATGCAACACACACAAATATGCCAACCACATAAAATCATGAATCATGACTCACAAGTAAATTTACTCTTTTTCTCCAAATATAAGATAGTTTGGATATAATTAAGAGACACATAGAATAGTACATAAAGTGGGTTTCCTCCTACAAGTGCTCTTATTTTCCATCCTATGATAGACACCTATTAATAAATAAGAATCAAGAGCTTGTTTTCCATCCTATGATTGACACCTCATTCTAAAAACTTGGTTCTTGGAAAGAATGATGGTAAATAAACAACAATAAGGAGGCCATATTGTATGGTAAACATGATATCTCATTTGAATGTAGTAGAACACATGTTTTGATGTGGAATCACAAATGGACATAGGTTTCTAAGAAGGGAATGATAATATGGTTATTGCACATTACTTTCTATGACCATCCCTAATGGATAACATTCATTTGCCCATAATGGAGGGATTTTATGGATAACAAACTCATGTTCCTCCTATTATTTCATTATTTACAATCCTCCACATTCATTCATATCTTTCAATTAAGTAACAAGATCATTGTTAGGGTACATATCCCATATAGGCTCTTCCATAAAATAGTGAAGAGATGAATCTTATGTTGGAGGCATGATGTGATTAGTAAAATGGAATGCCTCTACATTGTCATTCAAATATCCTCTTCTTCACTCTCTTCCTCCACTCGATTGTTGATATAATATAAATCACATTGTGGATCATTCTCTCCTTCACTCACGTTCCAAATAGATACATAAAATTATATTTTAACTAAATTCCTTTACGCACGATCTTCTTCATCAGACCCCCAGTCATATTCAAGTCAATCCTAGTAGGTGATTGTGTGAGTGGTGGTACAATGGTAGGAGTTTGAAGAGGTGGTTTGTATTGGGAGAAGGGTGTTACTTATGTTTCATGCTCTAATATCTTCTCCTCTTCAATATTACTCAACTTCTCAATCTATTGCTTCTAAAATCCACCATTGTGATATATTTATTATCTAATTCCTCCTTCTCAACCTTACCTTCTCAATGAATTTGTCTCAACTCCAACCAAAATTCATCTCTAAGAGGACTCTGGTAATTCAAAATGGATTGGACCATTATTCTAATATGCGCATGGTGAATTTTATCAAAGTGAGATGGGGGAGAAAGTGGATTTTTCAATATATAAGTGGTATCTAGTGACTATGAAGGTGGATTTGTACATCTACGCCATACATGTGGATTTCCACAATAGAAACAATAATGATCCAAGTGCCTTTTTTGTTTGAAAGGAAGGAATGTTAATAATAAAAAAACATAGATGGATCACATACAATTCCTAATGTAATGGTGAAGTTCTATTTGATGGAAGTAATAATGAATATGAAAAGAAAATCAAAATACAATGGCCTAGAGTGGCTATCCTAGCATTCACGGTGCTAGTGGTTACATTCACCAACCCACCAACAATGATGTAGGAAACTTGACATGTTGAAGTCATGCTGAAAATGTAAGTGTAAAATTATCAAGTAATAAAGGCATTTTGAGTCACAAGTTTTCACTGAGTAGGCCGCTAGAAACTATTACTAACTAGAACTAATCATCTAGGATGAGAAATAGATTGAGTCTGATTTTTTTTAATTAAAGGTTAAATTAAGAAATTAATAAAGAGTGTTTGAAACTCAAAGTAGGAGATTTATAACATGTTGAATTCATCATGACTATTCACTACTGCTAGCTTAATCAAGTCATTCATGCAATGGCTGTTTGAATTGGATATACATCACATCCTAGTATTTTTCTCATCCAACTCATTACACTATACCTAGAAACTATTAAACCTACTACCATGGTATTCATATGTGGCTAAATCCATTATGCATCAATTTACAAGGAGAAAATATCACAAGCATATGCTTGCTTTCATGCACTAATGACTTGTGATAATGACAAAAATATAATATAATAAATGTCTTTCAAATATGAATCCTATCTAATACATAAATAAGATGGAAAATAATATTTAATAAGGTTAACTCTTCCATTCCTGATATCCAAAACAAATATTAATATAGAAAAGAAATCTAAAACATTAGCAATTTCATGCGAGGCTACTCTAGAATTCTAGAGATAGAGGTTTAGTTCCTCATGAGTATAAGATGATGTACAATATGTGAAAATAAGAACATAATTCATCGCAGAAAATTAAAAAGAGAATGAAAAAGTGATGAAGAACACGATGTGGCATGTCCTCAGTGTCTCTAGATGGATTATGTCAGTCAATTTTTCCACCAACTGCACTGTGAGCTCCAAAGAAACTTTTTCTCTTATACTCTTACTCTCCAGCCATTTCTAAGCATCTAAAATGATAAGGAAGAACCTCCCACATCCTTAGGTATTAAGGGACATAACTTTTTCAATTAGATCATATATGTTAGATCTAACCTTTAATTTTCAACAAAAACTGTTGTGTATAGTCGATGTTGTTGGCCTGGAAGTTGATGCATCGACCTAAATGGCAAAATGTATTAGCTTTCCTGATAAAAAGGTCAAAGTCATCAGATACTAAGTTGATGGTGTCAATTGTTAAGTTGAATCTATAAACATTTTACTAGCATTCTTGCAATATAAAGTATATACATTTATATAATGAAAATATATGGATATAAAATTATGTAAATGGATTCAAATGATGATATTGAGGCACAAGCATTTAATTCTCTATTATAAAGTAATTGAGTCAATAAGTTTGTAACAATGAGAAAATAGTCAATTGATATTGTAATAAAAACATTTAGAATATGGAATAAATATGCATGCATTAAGGTCCTAGCTCCAATTTTATATGTTTGTATTACCAAAGTGATTGAAGTAATTATGGTATGTTCTTGTATGGGAGTCTTTCCAATGTTATACGATAGATGTTGTGACCTATGTATCCATGACATATCCAACATTTATGTATGTTTCTGACCAACTAGCCCCTACTTTTAACCCACACTAACTGTAACACCCCCCCTCAAGCACACATACATTAGTGGAAGAAGCTAGCACATTTTCCATAAAATTAGGTAGTTGATTAAGAAGGATGTCACAGAACTGATACACATTGCAAATATGTAGAATAAACACCATTATTTTATTATAAGAAATGATTCATACATTGTGTTAATGGAAACCTACTACAATTGAGTTTGTTGAAAAAATAATTAAGCAAACACTGGCTAAACATTGTCTAAGACAATTATGCCAGATAAGGGATCTTCAGTAGATGGCACCCCACTATGAAGGGTTTTATATCTTCTACTCTTTGAAAATATTTTTTTCAGCCTTCTTTTGCTCCAATATCTAGGGATCATCACATCCTCAGATATGCAAAGAAAAACACACACATCAATAAACGGTACCAAAACATTATAAGATAAAAACACACACACACAAACATATATATATGACTTGAAATAACTAAATTAAGAATTCTTAACTAAATGAAGAATTAAATAAGAAACATATATGTATGCACTATGTAATTGCCTAGTTAAGTACACATGATGCTAGTAATCAAATAATTGCTAGGAAATACCATAATTATCCAGGTGGATACCTGGTTATGAGAACCATATAAGTCTTCATCAATTCCCTTTTTTAACATATCATTAAAATTAACAATTATGTTATCATGATCTTAGCTCTGGAAATAATAGAATTTCTACCTTTAAGATCGTGATTCCATTTCTTAGATGGTCACAAAATCTAATTTTAGTGAAGATGATAATTATAAAATCTAAAATATTACATACATGAAACAACATTTGGGTATTCTTATCAGTTTATAATTCATTAAATAAAAACAATCATTGCCTATATTATACATATCAACCAAAAAAACCATAGTCATATTGCACAACAACATGTCTTGTTTACCTAGGAGAAATAGACACTTAGATAAAAATTTATTGTTCCTAATTAGACCTTATCCACTTGTAAAGAAGGTCAATTATTTATTTGTTTCTCGATTTATTGTCTTAAACTATAATGTACATATTTTAAGAAAACAAGGTACAACATGATCAAACAAGGGTTTGAAAACACCATCAAATGATTCTTCATTGAAAAACCTTTTCAATTCATATTGTCTCATATTTTTTTGATAAGTAAATTATTTGTTATGAATTTTTCAAGTTTCAACCAATCAAAAAATAGGGAACAGTGTGTGTGTCAATAATTAAAAAAAAACATAGTCGGTTTAAGAAATTTGGAAAAAATATGGAAAAACGTAGATGGATGTTACATTTCAATCAAGCCAACATGCTAAAATAGTCACTTGAGTGAAAAACAAATGTCACACGGTCAAGAAACAAAAAGCATGTTACAATTACCAAAGAGCCCATGTGATATTAATTGTGAGATCAAACTACCAAGGATAGCAAGCTAAATATGAGCCCCCAGATCTTTTTCCATACCGAGGAGTCAAAATTGGGACTAGTGCATGCTCGTAGAGAACAAATATCATTAGAGAAAGTTCTTTGTTGTGAAAAAGCCGTTAAATCCAAATTTAAGCGTGAAGTGACCTAGATCACCATTTTTCTGTGCCACCACAGATGGAAAATGGGAGCATCAACCAAAATTATGAACACTTTACAATAGCAAGACTGTTACTGTGTATGGAATTGTTACTACAAAACAAAAATGAAAGGATAAGACCAATGGTATAAGGAAATTTATAGCCCTATAAAATCATGGAAATGCATCACGAACATCAGAGACAAGCTCAAACTCAACCTTGGTGAAGTATGGGATGAAAGTATCTAAGAAGGCCAAGGGAAGCATTGTTAAGGTCCATTGGACCTGTAAGATGTTTCATTTTGGTCATAGGTCACTAGGCAAGCATGAAGACAATAATGGCTTGAAGGTTAAATAGCTACTTATCATAAACATAACAGAACCAAAAGGGGTGGCTTAAACATGTCACACGGGAGAGTGGACGATATAGTTTCTCATTAAGCCCTCAAAATTAATGGAGGTGTAGAAGGTATCCAAGGGAACTACACTTTTTGCTAGGAACAAAGTTGGGTTTGGCAGAAAAAACTCTTATTACAGGAGAGAAAATTGGAGGTGGAGGAGAGTTTCTCAAGGCATGATAATGCTTTTGCACCCTTAAATATAGGTGCAATTTAGGTTTGGGGGATATTTGAATTCATGGTGGTGAGGAGGTCACTGCTACTTTTGGGTGTTTCCTTGTTTCAGAATGAGAGGAAAAGAGTGAGGGTTTGTTTGGAATTGGAAGGAGAGGGGAAGGCGATGGCAAAGAAATATCTAAAAAAGGTAGATATATGAGGGAGAGGAGGTATAGAAGAAAATTCAAAAATGTAGGCTCCATGTTGTGAGGAAGGAAAAGTAGGAGATGATCTCCTTACCATTGGATCATGCACAAATTAAATTGCAAGCTGCCAAATCAATACATTTAAATGAAAGAAATAAGAATTTTCATACTGACATATATTTATTTGACAAACTATATGAGTGACATTTATATTGGTTAAATAATTTAAATTTTTGACTTAAATATATATTATCTATTTCCAAATTCCTTTGAGGGGTCAAACGAGATCTGATTGACCTCAACTTTTGACCATATGTCTATTAGAGGGCCTAGAACATTATGAGATGGTTAGTTTCCAATTGTGATGAATAATTATTTATCTGTCGCCCGAATGTGCATCTTACTAGTTTGGAAGCAATTTATGAGTTAGTATGTCATTCCTAACTAATTTTTCTTTCTTGTAATGGTCGTATAAGATTGGTATTAGATTGATTGAGTCCATTGGCTGAAACTACAAATATATAATAAATTAGGGTTCCATTATATAAAATATACAGTGATTATCAATTCAAGTAGAGATATAAAGTGCATGAAATTGAGGTTTTAGTTTATTGAACACATTTTGAGAAAGGATATTAAATATCTATTATCATAAAAGAGAAGGAGAGAGAAATAATATATCTTTATTCTATAACACGTAAAAAAACTTATTTATTTTGTTTATTTGCATTGGATCCTAAGATTTGGATTTTATTTATGGACAATTTTCTTTAAGGGTCTAAAATTCTAATATTGAAGATTTTGAGTGTTGTAGTACTAAATACCTTAATAAAATTTCTTCCTCAAAACATTTCATTAATCACCATAGGGTTCACTTGTCCCTCCTTGATGATATTCTACATTTCTAAATTGTTTCATACATCTATAAAAGCTAGTGTTATTATTCCAAATTACACCCGAAGTTTGCATGACCTAACATCTTATTCCACATAGGCTACTGACTTTGACTGGTGATGACTTTCTACTATGGGGTCTAGATGACTATATATTTTAGGTCTTTTGTATTTCCCATCTTTGTGAAATCCCTAATAATTTGTTGATCAGACACATACCAGATGAAGTGAGTTCTGATCATGGTATTCTTCATCAATCCAATAATATGCATGTCCCATACTCCATGCACTAGTAAGAAGTGAAGGGATGCACAATAAGTCTAATGCCATGACATTGCCATTATATTTCTCAATTGGTTGGTTATGAATAGTTAATAAAGATAGGATGTGTCATTAGTTAAAATTTGGTTAATACATCATATACAAACTAGAAAAGAACCTAACCCATTATATCTATATGTTCTAAACATCAAAATCTAGTTCTTCCAGAATATCATATATATACATAAATCTATCTTTATACTCTTCATCCTAGGGGTACTTAGGAGAACATGTGAATCGCTTTTTGCCTAGTGGCTATATACTTATTGCTTTGAGATTGTAACACCCCCACCACTCAAGAGCACATACATCAACGAAAGGAATTCCCATGTTTTTTATGACATAGAATGATGTGACAAAAATGATACATATTGAAAAGAAGTAAATTAAACTCCATGCTTTTATTATAATATATGATTCATCCATTCTTCAAATGAAAATTTATTACAATTGAGTTTGCTGGATTTAAAACTAACTAATTTAGACATGGCTAAACATAATCTAAGGCATTATGAAACTATGATACATAAGGATTCATCTAGGTAGTTGGCACCCCACCGGAAAAGTCTTTGTATATTCTTATACTTAAAGAGATTTTTTATGCTTCTCTTGCTCCGCTATCATGGGACATCACATCCCTAGCCATGCAAATAGAAACATACACATTAGTAAATAATATCACATTATAAGATAAAATCATATATATAATTATCTTCAAAGACATCTTAACATGTAATTGACTTAAATATTCTTGAATAAACTAAGATTGTGACATGAATAATTGAATAAGAGACATATATGCATCCTCGATATATAATCCATTAAGGGCACATAATGCTAGGAAGCCCATAATTGCTAGAAAAACCCATAAGGACCCATGTGCGTCCCCATTGCAAGAAGATACAAAACTTGGTTAATTCCAATTTTCTTAACATTACCATTAACAATTACACTATCATGATATTGTCTCTAAAATGGGATTTCTCCCTCTTAAAAGTTTAAGACCGAATGTGAAATCATGATTCCATTGCTTAAATGATCATAAACTCTAATATTAACAAAGATGAACACTATAAGACCTAAATTATACCAAACACCAAACAATATGTATGATGAAACATCATTAGGGAATTCTTTTTTTTATATAACGAGGAAGCCCTCACAAGATCATCCACTATTGGACCCCACCAAGCCAACAATAAACCCTGAGACTAGCTGAATCATTGGGGGACACCACAGCATGCCCAATCAAATGTCAGCCATTGTTGCACCACGACCAACATCTAGAGTCGAACCTGGGTCCCTTCATTGGGAATTTCTGAGCTGCACCGCTGGGATACTAACCGACCCTTCACTAGCAATTAGGATTTCATGAAGTGAAAATAATAATTCCCTAGATTATACTATCAACCAAACAACCATAGTACTAGTGCACATCAGAATGGCCTATTACCTTGAAGTAATAGTCATCTAGGTCAAAATCGTCTGTCCCTGATTAGGCCATAAACACATGTAATGAAGATCAATGATATATATTTTATATTCATTTATTGTCTTAAGCACTAGTGTAGGTCTTTTAGGAAAACAAGGTTTGACATAATCAAATCAGTGTTTGCAAACACCAACAAACTATTCACTACTATAGAAATGGCTTATAACATCACTTTTAAAGGTGTTGGTTGTATTAATATACCGACACCTAAAACCTAAAGCACCGGTTTAATAAAAAAACTGACATCTATCTGTGAGACATGGGTATCTCTTTTATTCACTGTCAGTTCCCTAATAATAAACCGACGCCTAAAAGTAACCGCCAAATCCAAAATTTCCAGTGAAAAAAATTACCTCCAAAATTTATCATATGGCATCGGTTATTAACTACTAAACCGATGACGAAAGGTTATTCGCGAGACAGAAATTGGGCACATTTTGGTCATCAGTTTTGCTACAATGACCGATGCTTATGGATTTTCCCGCATTGTTCTCGGGAAATTTTTCACACCCTTTGAGCGTCAGTTTCCAAAAGAAACTGACGAATATGGTCATTAATCGAGAACAATTTTTTTAATCGACATATGTAGATAGACGTCAGTTTTTTTCTAGTAAAAATCGACGAATATCATTGAGAATAGGTGTCGGTTTGTTTGCAGAACCGACACCTTCAGTTTTATGTGTCCGTTTTATTTAAGAATCGACACCTAATGTTAACTTAATAGCACCCGCGCGAGCCCGACTCTTCCCCTTTCTCTGTTTCATTCATTCTCGTGCTACTCCAGGGTTTGGTCTGGGGATTTCTCCTCAGCCCCCACGCCACCGCTTGCTCCAGCCGCGCGCTGCTCCGCTCATTTGCTGGTCCTCTGCCCACCTCCGTCTCCGCCTTCCCTCTACCCCCAGCTCGCTGCTCCGACGGCCTTCTCTCCTACTCTGACGACCTTCTCTCCTGCTCTGACGACCTTCTCTCCCCGCACCACCACCGCTCGCTACTGCTACTCTCCTCGTCGACGCCACCGAAGGTACCTGCTCTGCTCTTCTTCCTCTTCTTCCTCCACCCTCAAGCAGGTACCCTGCTCTGCGACCGAATGGTTTGTGAAATCGTAGGTTGGCACAGCCGTGTTGGGCAGCACGGCCCTGTTGGTTGATTTTATGCTATATTGCTCAATTATAATCGGATAGCTACATTTGTGTGTAATGATTATCCTCATGGTTGACCTAATTCAGTAAATTTTGTGCTTGCATATATTTGTGTTTCTAATCCTCATGCTTGACCTAATTTAGTAAATTTTGATGCATGTTGAAATAAGATTTAAACTTGTCCATTCTAGCATCCTAATTTGATTTGATTATGTGCTTTGAACCTTGAAACATGTGTGTTAAAGATACATTGAATCCCTATATTGTATGATGTAGATTGATGATAATGTATGAGCTAGTTTGAAATTTTGAAATCAATTATGAATCTCTCCATCCCTAGGTCATACTAATTTAATTATGTGTGTCTTTATCTTGATGATGAACATGCATGGACACTCAAAATGTTGAAATCAATGTTATAGAATATGATACCTAGATTAAATGATGTTACATGAAACGTAGGATATGAATGATGGAACTAGGATTGTATGTATTGGAATGACAACATATATACATGTATTTGTTGGCCTAGAAACCCATCTAAGATTTACTCATTAGGACTAAATCTTGGATAGTTCTGGGGTTGGGATTGTTCTTGAACACCTAATCTCACTTAGGATGTAAGTGTATAATGTGTATTTGGTTTTCAAGAAAATTTCGGCAGCATTTCCCCGTTTGTTCTCTAAGTACACATTTATTATACACTTACTAGTGAGATTAGGTGTTCAAGAATGGGATAGGTGGTACACATTTATTATATATAAGAATGACAACACATGTATTTGTTGGCATAAAGTTTTAACCATGCAAAAACTCTAATCCTAGACCCTAATCTTGTTGTAATATATACTTGTTTTGATCATAGAATGGATAGATCATGGATGTCCATTCGCAATCGCTGCACCCCAGAGTTTATTTCTGGTCTTGACCAATTTATTAGATTTGCCGAGGAACATAGGAAACAACCTGGAGATAGGTTCTACTGTCCATGTAGGCATTGTGGTAACAACTTGAAAGTCAGCACCATGTGCAATAGGATTATACAAGGCTATACAGAATGGCAATGGCATGGAGAGATTTCAAACTTGAAACCAGTGGATGTCGATAGCAGTGCTTGTGTGGAACAAGAAATTGCTTCTGATGACGTAGATGTGAATGAACCAGTTCCAGTAGACATCGTTAATGCGATGCTAGATAGTTGTGGGATAGAGCACACCGATCCACCTCCCATTTTTAGAAACATTGTGCATGATGTAGAGATATCATTATACACAGGTTGTACTAAGTTTACGAATCTTAGCGTTGTATTGAGATTGTATAAGCTGAAAGCTAACAATAGATGGAGCGACAAAAGCTTCACGTCATTGTTGTCTTTATTGAAAGAAATGCTTCCTGAAGGAAACGAGCTGCCAATCTCAACATACCAGGTAAAGAAATTGCTGTGCCCAATGGGAATGGATGCCAAGAATATATAGGCATGCCCGAATGATTGTGTATTATTTCAAAAGGACTATGTGGATTTGAAAGATTGTCCAAAATGTGGTGTGTCACAGTATAAATTGACGACTTTGGGGGAGTCTAAAACTGGTTCTCCTGCTAAGGTGATGTGGTATCTACCTATAATATCATGGTTTCAACGCTTGTTTGCCAATCCGATAGATACGAAGAATTTGAGGTGGCATGGAGATGTTAAGAAAAATAATGATGGGATCCTACGACATGCATCTGATTCCCCACAGTGGAAGAAGATTGATCTATTGTACCCTGAATTTGGTGAAGAAGTCAGGAATCTAAGACTTGGGCTTTGTACAAATGGGATGAATCCGTACGGGACATTGAGCAGCCAAGATAGCACTTGTCCAGTCATGCTTGTTATATACAATCTTCCTCCCTGGCTGTGTATGAAAAATAAGTACGTAATGCTGTCGTTGTTGATATCGGGCCCTAAACAACTTGGAAATGATATCGATGTTTATCTTGAACCTCTGATTGATGACTTAAAGAAACTCTGGGGTGAAGGTGTGATGACCTATGATGCTTCACGAAGAGAGACATTTTGTTTGCATGCTATGTAGTTTTGCACTATTAATGACTTTCCAACATATGGGAATTTGTCTGAATATAGTGTCAAAGGAGCTAAAGTGTGTCCTATATGTGAAGAGGACACTGATTCAACAAGACTAAAACATGGCGGTAAGACTGTATATCTCGGTCATCGTAGGTTTCTTACAAAATTCCATCTGTATCGTAGGAAGCACAAAGCATTCAATGGATTGAATGAGGAATGGAGTGCACCTAAACCTATACCAGGGGAGGTTGTTTATGAAAGAGTAAAAGACTTTGTCAATGAATTTGGTAAGAGATCACAATGTATGGCCACACGGAGTGACAAATCTTTATTCAAGAAGAAGTCAATATTTTGGGATCTTCCGTATTGGAGTTCTTTGACAGTCAGGCATTGTATCGATGTCATGCACGTTGAGAAAAATATCTGTGATAGTGTCATTGGTACTTTGTTGAATATACAAGGTAAGATTAAAGATGGGATAAAATCTAGACTGGACCTATGTGAAATGGGAATAAGGTCAGAATTAAGAGAATTATGTGAAGTGGGAATCCAGACTGGACCTACTGTAGAGGTTGGGAGTAATCCTGTAGACCCACCACCTAGCACATCCGCTGTAAGTATTTTTATGACATAGTAACTAGTCTTTTCAAGATGATATGTTTTCAAGATGATATGTATATATGTATATAACATTCTTTACACAAAAAATTGTAGGGGTTGAAGCCACGTCGTCTAAAAAGTAAAGAATTTGTTGTTGTAGAGGTGTCGGCTTACCCATCCCTACCAGGGGAAATGTTTCATGGGTCTCCATTACCAGCTGGTTGGGTTCGTGTGAGCCCGATACATATATTCCCCAATTGGATGGATCTTCTATTGCCATATTCCCACCCAGATTGTGAAACGCATGGTGAGGAAGAAGGCAGAGTGATATTGTGGCTAAAAGTGGATGTCCTCTATACTGAAACTGTATGGTAAATTTACATTACGTTAAATTGTTAGTGTGTGTATATGATGTCAATAGATATGAAATTATATATATACAGGTTAAAAAGAAGACACCCAGAGCATCTAGGACTCCACCTCCACCTCCTACATTACCAAGTTGGGTTCCACAGGACCTACCTGTACCGTTAGGTCCTAATTATAGGGGTATGGCAATATGGTTAGGCTAACATGATATAAATTGCCCTATAACTATTTATATAGATGCAAATGCTACAGGTCAATCATACGAAAGCAATCTATTTATATAAGATATTTTGGAGTTGTTTCGATATGATTGACTGAATACATCTGTGATAGAGCTATGGATAAGGTGAGATCTTCTTTATACATCCATATACCTTGTGTAGGATCTGGTGATCTGGTTTCTTATTTATTAATGCATATGTAATACACGTTTTGTAGCTACTTAGACAAGATATGTGTAGATTTTTCATTCGAACATGTAGGATTTTTTATTCCATATTTGATTAGTCTAGTAGCTAAAGACCCTCCGTCAGTTCAACAATATTGTTGTGATGCTTTTACAAATTTTGCTCAAAATAAGAAGACGATGATAATATCTCTATTCAATGTGGAGTAAGTTTACTTTGGTTATTATAATTTGGACTTAAGAAAATTATATTTTTATTGTGGATTTTGAGTTATTAATTTTTAACTTTTTTACCTCTAGTGGTATGCATTGGGAGTTACTAGTTATTGTCCTCGAGACGTTCACTGTCTATTATGTAGATCCTAAGTGGACTAAATTGAATTCAAAATATGGACACAAAATGAAAATGACATTATTCCGATGAGAAATATTTCATTTTTATATCTGTTAACATATGTTATTACATTACTATTTAATTATGCAATGTACTGTGTTACATTAACATGTAGGGGTTTAGATGAGTTCAAAAAGGCTGGAGGAAAGGTCCCCAGGAAAAAGAACCAGCAAATAATTTGGAAGAACGTGTAAGTAAGTTCTCGACTACATTGTATATATTATTTATGTGAATAGTGCTTAATTAGTTGCATTTTTTAATATTTTATATGTTTTAATTTATAGTGTGCTACACAAGACAACGGATGGGCATGTGCATACTATGTGATGCGATTTATGCACATGATTATCAAATATGCCGCAGTGGACATCGATACCATTCCTGAGGTATTATATGTAGTCTCATTAGATAATATTAAATATATCAATCTTATTTATATATTATTAATTATATATATACAACATTCTCTTTGCAGATGTTTAAAACTAAACACACTACAGGAAAGGCCATACCAGATGTACATACTCCCTATACGACGGGAGAATTAATTGATGTAAGAGAAGAATGGGCAACAACCATACAAGTAGTGGGGTTTTAACATATAATTGGGATGTTGATAGAGAATAATGACTAAAGAATAATATTTTGTAAATGAATTTCTGAATTATAATGTGTGAATGTTTCTACATGTCTGAATATTTCTACATGTGTCTGAATGTTTATACATGTGTGAATGTAAAAATGAATGAAACTGTTGGTTGCTATATGAATGTTTCTACATGTGTGAATGTGAAACTGAATGGAACTGCAGATTGCTACATGAATGTTTCTACATGTGTGAAAATCGAATTGAACTGCAGGTTGCTAAATGTGTGAAAATTAATGTTGTTAATTTTGTAGTTTTGTGGCATATTGTTGGTTGATATCAATGGATGTCGTAAAACCTGTAGTTCATAACTAAACTGTAGGTTTCTCATCCTACAACCAGCCACAGCAGGTCTGCAGAATGACGGGAAAAAAACTTGCAATAGGCGTCGGTTATTTGTTTAAAACCGACGACAAATGGTTACAACGTCAGATAAATAATTATAAACGATGCCTAATGCATGAGATGTGGCATCGGTTATCAATAACCAACGTCGATTTCCCTAATGAGGCCAGACACCACGGTCATGCTGGCTAGCACGACCGTGGCAGCGGGTGATATGGCGTCGATTATCACTAATAAAATGATGATGATAGTGCCCCAGATGGCACCCTTTATATGGCGCGAAGGTTTATGGCGTCGGTTTCAAATCTAATAACCGACGCCTATACCCCCTTGCTAGTGCATTTTCAGTGGCACACGAAGGGTTGTGGTGTCAGTTTGAGAACTGACGCCTAACAGTTGGCCTTTTAGCGGTGCCCACATAGGTGTCGCATTAAAACCAACACTAAAGGCCTTAAATAACCGACACTAAATGTTGGTTATGTACTAGTGATTCCTCATTGATATACCTTTCCAATGCATATTTTCTCATTTCTAATGGTAACTACATTATTTGTTATAAATTTTGCTAGTTTTAGCCAATAAAAAATAGGAAAAGAATGCATGGTAATGATTGAAAAAAATATCGTTGGTGTAAATAATTGGGAAAAAAATGAGAAAATGTGGATGTGTGTTACATTTCAATCAATCCAGTAGGGGGTAAAATAGTCACTTAAGGGAAACTAAATGTTGTGTATTGAGAAACAAAAAAATGTGTCAATTACCAACAATCCCATGTGAGTATAATTGTGGAATCAAACCACCCAAGGTATCAAGGTAAATACAAGCCCCCATATCTTCTTCCTTAATTACGAGCTTTAATGGAGATTTCTATCTTTGATCAAAATTGAGATTAACATGTGCTCACATGAAGCAGATGTCTCAAAATAAATCTCCACTATGATTATGGTGATAAAGAATAAATATTAGTATATATGCTTTATGAGTTGTGTTGTTTTGTGTGTTTTTGTTTTGCATTATGTTATGATGTATGTTTTTTCATATGCTTTAGACTTGCCTTGTCTTTATCTTTTCTTTTATTCCATATTGCCTAATTCTATTTCTTGATTACTCTCTTATCCTACAAAAGAGAGTGCATTGTATTTCTTTCAAACACATCAAAGAAAGCTTTTCTTATTCTATATGGTATCAAACATGTTTTATCCCCTTAAAATGTCCAACCTCCCCCCTTCGCAATCAACCTCCACCACCTCCACCATCTCCACCACCCCCACCACCTAGTCACCCTCTAGCTGCACCACCTTCACCTTCACCACCTTCATCACCCATCAAACTACACCACCACTGACACCTTCTCCACCCATCAAACTTCATCATCCATCAACCTCCACCATCCCATCACCTCATCAACTTCCATCAACCCATTGCCCTCCCTTCACCCATCAACCTCCAAACCCATCAGCCTCCACCCCATCCATATCCAACCTCCACCTCCACCTCCTCACCACGTGGACCTCCACCATATCGATCTTCACCCCTCATTGACCTTCACCTTCATTTCACCCATTAATCTTCACCCCATCAACCTCCACCCCTCATCAACCTTCACCATCATCGAAATTCACCCATCGACCTCAACCCCATAGACCTCCACCCTCGATCCCATCGACCTCTCTTCAAGATAATTCCAAAATACCAAGTTGAAGACCTAAAAGTAACACCTTTTTTATCCCTTTTCCACATGGTGCAGTGAATCTCATACCATGGTGGTCTAGGTCTTTCTCTCTATAATTCCCCAATGTGCATTTCTAAGATGTGTTGATCTGGATCTATGGCTTCTATCTACTGTCCTTTGTGGGTTTCTTAGATTTGTTTTGGTCTGACGCTTCTATCTCCTATCCCTATGCGGGTTTTTCATATCTACTAATTTGTTGTTTCTATCTACTGCCCCTGTGAGGGTTTCTTAGATATGTTTCTCCATATCTGTTATTTCTATTGCTACTTCTTCTACTTCTTTGTGCATGTTATCTCTCTTGCTTCCATCGTGACTACATATCCTTCTCACTCTTTATGTGTGACAACCATGAAACTTGATGGATCAAACTAGCATCTTTGGTCAGCCTCATTTGAACTATATGTTAAAGCTCAAGGGTTCTATTTCCACATTTTTTTATGCTCTTATCCCTCCTACTGTTATAGCTGATGAAAAAGCCAAACAAGCTTACACACAATGGTCTAAAGATGATTTTGGCATTATGACATGGATGGTGAATAGTGTCAGACCAAAGATCATCCCGTCTCTCCTTCACCTTCTAAATGCCAAAGCAATATGTGATCAACTATTTCATGTATATTCTCATTAGTAGAATCATAAGAAGGTCTTATAGATCTTCAAGAATCTAGAAAACAAGGAGAAATTGACTGATGGATCTGTCAAAGACTACTACAACAAATGTTTGGCTCTCTAGATGAATACGAAGTATGCCATCTCCTCACTTCCAACATCAAAGAAGTTCAAATCCAGTACAACAAACTTCAGTTAGTTCAACTCCTATCTCTCTTCATCCTTTTCTAGTGTTGTTGACCAAATCATATCTCGTGATCCCTTACCCACACTAAGGGATGTTCTCAAGCGCGTTCAACTCATCCCTTCCATGTATTCACTATATGTTATTTCCTTTGATCACTTGATTCTTTTCATCTATTCCTAAGACTCAGGTCAAGGACACAGACGTGGTCATAGTTTTGGTGGTTGTGCTTCTTGTACTTCGAGTCATGGTCCTCCTCCTGGTCTTGGATGAGACCAACCTTAACTTACTATTGATAACCACTAATACACCTTCTGTGGGCACACAAACCACACTAAAGACTGTTGCTGGAAAAAGCATGGTGAACCTGCATGAGAAAACCAGGTCTCCTCTACTACCTCAAAAAATTTGACTGTTACGACATCCACTTAAACCCAGCCCACTGGTGAATGTATTCTTCTAGAGTTTGAGACACTCCTATAGGCTTACCTATCCTCACCAACACCTTCTCAAGAAGGAGATTCTTCTAGTTTACTTGCATCTCCTACTACCTACAGTAAAAATAAATAGGTTATTGACTTAGGAGCATCAACTAATATTTTTTATTGTTTTGAACTTTTTATTGCCTTATCAAAAACTAATTGAGTCCCTCCTATGACTATAGCTGATAGGACTCATTCTACGTTACATATTATTGGTAGTATATCTTTATCTAAAAATCTGCCTTTGAAATTTGTCTTTTATGTGCCATGATTTTCAGTTAATCTATTATTTGTCAGTAAAATTGTGAACATCCTTCGATTCTCAATCACTTTTTATCAAAAGGGTTGTATGTTTTAGGCTCTGCAAAAGAGGACAAGGATTGGTACAGCCATGAAGGATCTAACATATTGTACTACCTAGATGTGCCACAATCTGCTATTGCTATGTTATCTTCTTCTATGATTGGTCTGTAATGCACTAGCATCTGGGAATTTCTTCTACTTCAAAGCTATGATGCCTATTTCTTGGTATTTTTGATAAATAATTTTTATGTGAATATTTCCAATTTGATAGGCATACTCGAGTTGTTTCATAAGAAGAAAGATATTGGTTCTAAAAATCTTTTTTTGATTGTCTGTTCCAATATCTAGGGGCGTTGTTATGTTACTATCTTGTCGTGCTTTCAGTATTTTATGACTTCTTATTGATGATTAATCTAGGGAAACTTCATTTTTTTGGATCACATCAATATTTTGAACACTATCACCACTTTTTCAATATGATAAAAACTGAATCTAATACAACTATCAAAATCTTACAACCTGATAAAGCCTTATAATATATGCAACAATCTATGAATCTTTGTTGTACTGCTCAGGGAACCATTAATCAAAATTCCTACTCTTACACACCACAACAAAATAGTATGGCAGAGGGGAAGAATCACAATCTTCTTGAAGTAGCATTCATAATTCTCCTTCACTATCATATTCCTAAACATTTTGTAGCCTGAAGTTGTTTCTACAACATGCTAGTTAATTAACCATATGCCTACTTATGTGTTTTATAATCAAGTCCCCTTGTCTCATCTATATATAGATACATCTTTGTTTTCTTTATCTCCTCGTATCTTTGGCAGCACGTGTTTTTTTAAGAATCTCTACCCAGGGATATCCAGACTTGACCTACACTCCGTTAAATGTGTTTTTCTAGGATATTCACAAACTCCAAAAGGATATCAGTGTTATGCTCATATCAAACGACAATGGTTTATTAGTATGGATGTTGTTTTCTTTGGAGACATGTAATACTACTCTGACCAGGGGTCTGCCTTATCAAGTGATATGTTGGATCCTACTCCTCTTCTTGAGGTGGTAGAATAAGATCATGCTAACATAACTGAAGAGGTGTACACAAGAAGACCCAAGGTTAGAGTCCCCACTCTAGCCCTTCAACATCCAATTCCTCCCTTTTCGGTAGATCACAACACCTCCCAAATATTCTCTGTCCTACATCTTCCTATTAGTCAAAGGAAAGGTGTTCATTCCTACACTCATCATCCGATTAGTAAATTATGCTCTTCCACTAATATTGGTACTAGTTTTTCTTATTAAAATATTGCTCGTTTAACTATTTTTGTACAAAAAATGATAGACAAGCTCTTCAGCATCCTTCCTGGCATCAAGCAATGAAAATTGAAATGAGTTCCTTTCAAGATCTCAAGACCTAGGATCTTATTGATCATCCTTAAAATTTTCTGAATGTTGGTTGTCGTTGGATTTTAACTATTAAATGTTATTTAGATTCGTGCAATACTACTATGTGTGTTACCTTACTTTTTGTACCTTTATTATCCATGATATGCCTTAAACTAATTAATTCTTAATATTTTCATCGTTTGTCCTTTTTCTAGTTTAAAGGCTTAATTAGTGTATTTTCTTACTTGTAGACAAAAAAAAGCAACAATTTTACATTGTTTGAAAAACATGGAAACTCATTAATACAACTGGCCACAATGGGAAGTTGCAAACTTTGACCGAACTCTTTGAACAAGATTAAAATGGCCATAGAAAGAATGAACAACATGAGAATATTATACAAAAAAGAATTTCATTATTGGAATGCTTTTTCTTAAAAATTAGAAATGCATTTAAAGACATCAAAATCTCGAGACTCCACAAGGCCAATGCACTTTCCAAGATCATTAATATACTATAGCGTTGTCAATGGGGAGGGTATGGGGAGGGTAAGGTCTTACCCTTACCCTTACCCACCAAGAGTGGAGGGTAAGGGTATGGGTGATTCCCCACTCCACCAATATCCTTACCCACCCCTTACCCTCTTACCCTCTTACCCACATGGTAAATGGGGAGGGTAAGGGTGAGGCGGGGAATTTATATGTATTCTAAAAATGTGTGCTCATATTAAAAATAATAGGCTGCCTAATATATTCATACATTTAAGTGAGATATTGAGATTGTAACACCCAGATTTTTATATCACATGAGCGGAAGCAAAATTTTTTTTTCTGGGAGTGTCACAAACATGATAACCATTGCAATAAAAGTAAATGAAACACTTTGCAAAAATGTAAAACCGATTCATACATAGCTTTTTGTCAACATAAAACTACATCATGTTCATGCATAAGTTCATAATAAAAAGATGTAGATACTCAGGATCATCTAGGTAGATGGCACCCCACTAGGCAAGATTGAAAGTCTCTTAGGCCTTTGTTGGTCTCTTTGTTCTTCAATCGCTCCAAACCTACGGACATCGCGTCCCCAGCCATGCATTGGGAAAAACAGACGTTAGAGTAAGTGGCATGAGTACTCTAAAATGCACATTACTGAAGAGCTAACAATATATTCTTGGACATTATGAAATTGATAACAAATTCTGATTAAAATCAGAAAACATAATATCTCTTGACTTCTTTAACTCTTATCTTTCTACTCTATCTTTTCTGGAGACCTATACCATGGGCCTCATGACCTATACCAAAGTGTCTAGGTCATACTTATCTCATCTAAATTCCTCTCATCACACTCATGGATGAGATTACAGACATACTCTAATCTAAAGTATCTTTTACTTATGATTTTTATCTATTTGTGGCCACCATTATACAATAAGTCCTCCTCTATTGACACCGAAGTGTCCTCTATGGTGCAACACACCCTCTGTTGGCACAACGTGCCCTCTGTTGACACTGAAGTGTCCTCTATGGTGCAATGCACCCTCTGTTGGCATAACATGCCCTCTGTGACATCCGCAGTGTCTGACACGACGCGCCCTCTGAATCGTCCCGGGACTCTCTGGTGAGGACTTATTATATAACGTATTATGTAAAGGTTTCGAATTAATTATCTTAAGTCTATCTTTACTAAACTCTGAATCTGAACTTATCTGAAACTGAGTACTAAACATGTACTTAGTTTTGAATCTGAAATCTGAATCTCTGCTCTTTAAAATCTAAACTGAATCTATTATAGAATTTTGGATATGTATCTCAAAGTACAACATAATTGAGATTGGGTCTATAACCCTTATCATATATCTTTATTCAAAATCTGGCTACTACCACAGTGAGTAGTCTAAGTTTGAATCTAAATCTCTTATTCTTGAGTTCTAAACTAAATTCATTGCTGGATCTGAACATGTATCTCATTATCTAGGTAAACCTTATTCTAAAACTCTTATTTGGTAAGATTACTTCATTATACCAATTATATCATACATGAGTCTAATGTCTTATGAGACAAGGTCTGAAATGAGTATAGAAATACCAAGTATACAAAAGTAACTTAAGTAATGTGTATAGCTAAAGTATGATATATGATTCTTGGCAAGATAAATCATTCTCTATTAAAACCTCATCAAAATCTGATCTTAATGGACTTAAGTCTTAAATCATAAACCATAGAATAAAAACCTTAGAAAATCTTAACTTGCATCTTAATCATACGCAATTTATATAAAATCTCATTAAGTCTGATCTCAATACATTCGTATAAACTTAAATCTTAAACCTTAAAGTAGAAATCATATAAATTCTCATCGTGCAACTCAATCATGACTTTAATGCATTCTAGTCTTATATCTTACCATGTACTTAATTCTTAGATCTTAATCATCTAAGAAATCTAAACAACACTTCTTAGATCTTAATCTATCCAATACATCTTAATGGCATATTTCTATTTGAAATCGTAATATATAATTATGCCTATAAATATGAGAAATCCTTGACAACATATGTGTACTTAAATTCTCAATACAAAACTATCCCAATCACTAACTAAGTATGGCTACATTACTTACATATCTTATCTTACAATCTTATTCATTAATTTCGAACATTTCTAAGAAATCTTATAGGAATATGATTCTTCAACTTTCTCATGGACTTGGTCCACGGGTCACAACTATCTGGAGCAACATATCACTATTTTAGACTTTGGGTATCTACACTTGCATAAAGATAGAAATATGAGAATAATATTGTTTGTAAATCTTAACATTGAAGACTTAGAACATTAAATCACATAGATCATGAAACTCTTATCAGGAGACATGTAAACATATTGAACATAAACTATGATTACTCATGTACATGGACCACTTACCTCTTATACATATGGCATCGATAAGGAAGTCTCGATTCTAAGTTCCATAACTTTAATAACCTGGATATCATCATTGTTTTATCAGTCCAAGCATATATTCCCTCTTTCTATTTCTAAATCTCAAAATCCCATCTTCCTAACTACATATACCAACTTAGGGTTCTTATTTAGACTAAACATAACTTTAATCTAAAATCACCATAAAATCTTTGCGTTGAAATAAAATAAAACTCATACTATATAATAAATATTATCTTTATACTCAAATAAGACATAATCGTTTTATGTACTAATATGAACATATAGATCATATAAGAAGAAAATATCAAACGTAGTCATACATACTAATCTCACTTGACTCTATTATGAAATCAAATTAAAATAACATTTAGATAAATAATATCAGACTTAATTAGACATATATACCACTTATTGCCTCAAGATAATCATTTATTATTCTTTCATAATGGCTACTCATCTAAACTAAATACTAATATGATAGCACAAGATACTTCATCAAATCTCTAGAAAAGTATTCATACAATGTAGATATAATCATGTATTAAAATATCAGGTCATTTAAAAATCATATCATGGGTGAAATACCCAAAATACCCTTATTAGTGTTTATATCAAAAACCTCAATAAAAATTCATATATGAAAGATCAAGATCTGAATTAATGTTAAACATATCAAAATACACATTCAATAAAATTTGTATGAATTTCTAAAGGCGTTTACTATTTTTAATTGGCAAAACATCAAAATCATATAGTTTTGTCTACCCAGAATATAATAAATAGAATACATAAAAATCATACTCTGGAACTATTTTTATAAGATAGTATACTCGAATAGCTTTCCAGAGGTATCTTGTTTGTCCCAAACCGAGATCTGTAGCTCAAGATATGAATTTTAGAAGAATCACCTTATCAAAGCATTTCTGGTCGTTCAAAGTTGATCTGATGGTGAGCTCCCTTGAGCAACGCTCGCGGCCCTCCTTCTTCCTCACCCGATAACCAAAAGGGGGTTTTTCCCCTATTTCATGCCCAAAACAGAGCAGCAATGTGGAGGCTCGACGGCTGGTGACCAAGGCATCACTGCGCGAGGTGAAGCCCTCCTTGGCTGCGGCTTGGCTCGCCTAGATGGGTGGCGCCGCCGATGGTGAAGGAAGGGGGCGTGATCGAAGGTCTGAGTGGAAGACCTGATAGCCACCACCTAGTGGTATTCGGCGAGGCCGATCTTTGCAACTCAGGCCATGTCAGCGTGTCCCAGGCCTCCAACGACTTCGGTCGTGCCTTAGAAGCCAGGACGGCACCCCGTACTCCCCAGAATAGGTCGAGAAAGAAGATCCCAACCTGGAGTCCCAAGTTCTGCCGCCATTGACGCCACCTCTGTGCTTTCTCCTTAGTTCTCCTTCTCTCCTCTTCTAATTCACTTGAAACCCTATGACTAGGTGTGGCCAACCCTTGTTTGCAAGGATCAAGGGTCTTTATATCAACAAAACCTAGATTTGGGCAGAGAAACCCCATCTTCTCAGACCCCTGTTCGAGTTTTGTTCTGCCTGAGCACCGACTCTCGGTCTGCACTGGGCAAGAGTCATGTTCCCTTTTTTTATTTTCTTTTTCTTCTTTTTTTTTATAAAAATCCAAATATAAGAAATATTCATATAGCCCACTCTATAGCTCAGTTTGACCTCAGATTTTAAGGTAAATACTATATTATCATCATCTTTATATGAGAAAGATTTTGAGTACAAACTAGTTGTACAAACACTCCAAACATGTCTTTTAAATACAAACATTATAATTACTAATTTAATTACCTAGACCACTATATACATAAAAATCATCTAAAATTTCTTCCACCATCTTATATTCTAATTATGATTCTACTAAAAATATTTTGAGCATTCACTATGATCACAAAATACTTAATTCTCAATTTGCACTCCAAGGACCTATTTGTAGAACTTAATTGGTCCAATAGGGCTGGAATTGAGCTCTAGGGCACATGGCCCATCCCTTAGTATTTCAAAGGGTCCATGAGCTTGATTGTATTCCAAATCATGAAAATAAGTCTTCAACCCATATAATTTCTCAATTGAAGCCCATGCATGACACATGTGATCAATATTTCTTTAGTTACATAACGTGAAGACCTAAGCTAGGTCTAAGGCTCAAGTCATGAACTGAACTCATCATATTATATATTCGTCACCTTATTTTTCATAGGAATAATTCATTTATATTCATATACAACCGACTACAATCATACACATTTAAGTCATTATGTGTGTATTGGTTGATCAGATGGCTTGTATTACACATTTTATGAACTTAATTACATACCTATCTATGGTTACATTCATTACGTCCCTTGGTATGCCTTTACTAAAAACCCCACATTAAAGATTTACTTTAGCTATGAAATTGAGGATGTTACAAAGATGCTCAAGAATGGCCATTAACTATTCATAATGGTTTCAACTAATCTTCTACAACATTATGCACATAGTTTTTGTTGTATTGAAATATTTTATCAATGCAACAATTGTTACATATGCAATTATTAGTATGTCTAATATTGGTGTATGAACAAATAAATCACACACAAAAGAAAAAGACTACCACTCTAAAATTATATTAAATAAAAATACATCACAAATAGTTATTTTTACAAACATACATGTCTTATACATTCCAAACTATTGTAATACACAAAATAGGTTAAACACAAATGAAGTATGCACGACCAAATTAGTTACATTAAAAGTAGATAAGAATATCTTGTATTTTATTAAATGATGACCATATAATATTGAATATTTAATATACTTAAACAACACAATGGCAATATATATAATATATTATATATAAATATTGTCGGGTAGTGGGTTAGAGGGTATGGGTAATGCCTTACCCTTACCCTTACCCACTAAGGTAGTGGGTTAGAGGGCAGCAGGTAGGTGGGTAAAGGGTAAGAAAATCTTTTTCCCTTACCCTTACCCTATAGGGTATGGGTAAAGGGTAAATGAGTTAACCCTTACTCATTGACAACCCTAATATACTACTAATTGTGGATGGTTGACCATCATTAATAATACAAAAGGACTCGTCGAACCCCTTCTATTTTGTGCAGAGGAATCTTTATCTATTTCATATTGACGGGTCATATTGGTAACCAGCAAATCGATGGACAATGATTTTGGATTGGAAAGTTGCACACTCTACCCTAAGCAATCAAGCACGTATCAATTTAATATGATGTCATTGAGCTCTTTTATCAATGCAAGGTTGTCGCACTTTTTGTTTAGTACAATGTTATCGATCTCCTTTATGAATACAAGGATATCAATGTCTCTTCATTTGGTGTCCTATAGATAATCTCAATCAGCCCATCAAGGCAAAGAGTTAACAAAGGTCATCGACCTCGACATACAAGCCATCAACCCAGCCACATCGACATACAATCCATAGACCTGCTTTATTCAAGGCCTATCGAGCAACACCCATCGACCTCCAACCGTAGACAAGTAAAGAGAAACAAGTTTTCAACTTGCAAAGAGCATTGACCCCTAAAAAGACATATCGACCTCTGGCCCTAGCATGTATCGACCTTGCTGCTCCATCAGTAAATTCAGGTTGGGTCCCATATGCATTAATTATGTGACTTTATAACTTTCCAACTGTATTTATTTTCAAACTTTTAAAATCTCAAGACCAACTCTATGACTTCATGTCTATTCGTATAATTACCGAGTAACCGCCACCAAACAAAGACATCTCAGATTTTGGAGATAAAGAGCCGAAAGGACACAATCAAGATCAAATCTAAGGCCTAGAGACCATCGACTTGGCTAGTGTCATAGACCTAGTTAGACCATTAACTTCTAGACTTGGCAACCAGCCACCTTTTCTCATTTCTCTTCCTACCATGACCTACTCAAGTTGTAATTCTTCTTGTGCCATGAGTGGCTAGACTCCATAACTTGGATTGGGAGTAGCCGTCAGGCCCTCCCAACCATATAATCACTCCTTATTCTATTTATTACATATATTCCTATAATTGCTCTTGTTTTAATGTGTTGTATGTTGATTAGCTACCTTCTTGTGATGATTGATGTGGATTTATTCGAAAGAATTATTTCAGTTAGATCTAGAGTATAGATTAGTAACAAGACACGAGAATGAGGAGTTATATAACAAAAGTCATACAATTTTAGTTGATCTTTTAGTTATCATCTTGAGAGAGAGATACTTTCGGATATAAATTTACCTAGATTTTGAAAGAAGGAAGGAGTTGATGTATTTTATGAATGTTTTTAAAACATGTCAGGAACATATATAATAAAAGAAGGTTTTACATGGGTGTGTCTGGTTTGATCGGTGAAACTCAATCTAAATTTTCCCTTTTATCACTTTACAATTATCTTTATTTCTTTTGATCTTTCATAACTTAGATTTACAACTTTAATTAAATTAATTTGTTCCTTGATCAAAACACTAAAATTCACCTCTTTGATTTGACTAAACTAAGCTAAGACCTCTCGTTCTTATTCTATTGTTCTCCTTGTCCTTGTGTTCGACCCCACACTACCACAAAGACTCTGTATTGAGTTGTGGGCATCTCTTAAAGTTGGGTATAGATTTAATGTTAGATATCTTTGACTGGACAATCGTTTTTACACTTTTTACCCACAAAAAAGAGCAATCAACTTTTGGCGCCGTTGTCGGGGACAAGGCGACATACAACCACTAAGAATTTGGGTCCACTTAGAATTAATTAGTGTTATTAAGCTTAGCAATAGGCTTTATTACACAATCTTATTTCTTTCTTTTCTTTCTTTATTTTGATAAAAGAATCTTATTTATCTCGGTAGACTTGTTATTTATTTCTTTTTAGAAAAAAAAATTGAATCTTGTAAACACCTCACTTCTCGATAACCCCCGGTTAAGCAAGTCTATAAAGAAGAGATCCATTATCTAAATTTTTTTCCAAGGAACCAGATTTTATCAAATAATAGAAAATAGAAAATAATTTCTATTAATTCAAATAATGTTTACAACATAATTTTCTAAAGAGTCACATAAAAATATGTCACTAAACTATACATAGAGAAGATGTGTTTAGATAATCCTCCTTACATAGATTAATGTCTTCATATCATTTCATCTGGTTTATCATGTCTCTTAGCATCTTTAAATTTTGCATATACCTAAAACGTCGTGAATAAAAAACATGGTAAGTATAATAATATTTTACTTCTATGTGGGGAAACAAAATTTTACATCTAGTTGTAATAACATAATCACATCAATTATTATTATAGAATCAAAATTAACATTTTAATCATGACTACTCAACCCTGATCTATCCAATCCTCTATGAAACCCCTCTGGGGTATTGTCCCTATAATGTACATAAGCCACCTTCTCCCCACGGGTGCTTGGTGCCATATGAGTCTTCTCCTGTTCAGACGGATGACCTTTGATGATCCTCTGCCCCTTGGGATTAATCACCATTTCTCTTATATTTCATACATGCATCTAGAGGTGTCTTAGAATCCGAGTTGGTCATGTCAATATAATGTGATAGCCATGGTGACTTTATAGATTCCAAAGAATAAATAAACAAGCAATCATTTATTTACAGTCCATTTTGGAAAACCTCGAGAGATCGTAGAAAACTAATGTGGTTAATCTTACGTGTAACCACATACCTTGATGGCGAGCCATGCATATTATACAACTATACTTCAAGTAGATTCAATCAACCAGTCAATAGATCCAAATAAGCAAAGAAGAATTCAATCATTTAATTTGTATGTATATAAATCCTAAAGTGTCATCATCACATTAATCACATTAAACCCTACTCGGTCCTTGTCTAGGGTTTAGGTTCCCTTGGTATTGAGTATCATTAGGGTTATGTTTGATATCCCAAATTCATTTTCATCGGTCTAATGACTCAAGAACCATAATTCATGTTAAGTGTAACCATGATCATCACATCTACCATATTATATCATCATGAACGCTTACATAAGATTTTGTGCATTGAAACATATCAAGTTAGGATCTTTAACCCTACTTATTCATATACATGATTATTCTCGTTAAAAATATTAAGTATTATCAACATGGTCGTGATTATCTTGTATCATCATTATCTTCAAAATTGTCAGATTATAACATGATTTGAGAGCATTAATGCATCTAACAAGTTAATACACTAATATAGGGTTTTTATACACTAATCATCACTTAAACCCATCTTTACACTACTTTTGAAATTAGAAGCACAATCAAGATCTAAAAGTGATTTGGTTGTGTTCCTCTCATTTTTCTCATAGTTTTGTTATATAATACCACTACCATTGGATCTACCATTTAATTATTATCATTAAAACCAATTATAACAGTATACCTCGTCACACTTGCCATGTGGTGCCTCCTCATTGGCCACCCGCTCCCTCTCATTTCCATACTAGTTATGTAGCTTGTGAGCCTTCGGGTCAAGGGTTGGACCATTCAGTCTGGGTCCAATTTGATTCCTTTGGTTCCCTTTCCTCTTCGTCTGTTCCGACATGAGGCATCACCCGCCTATCCGGAGATGCACACTCGCACCACGACGCGCTCTCCTTACCCCGCGATCAACACCAAAACCAACCAGTCACTTTGACCCCGGTTCACAAGAGTGACGTTTGGTTCTTCTCCTTTACGGTTATGTGGATACACGACTGCCTCCATCTGTGTCCTCTGACACCCCTCCTGCGGCGGCTGGGATGCCGACCGCCAATAGGTTTCCTCTCCTCCTCCTTTGACTCCACTCCGACCGCCCCCACATCCTCCAAGAAAGCCCCGAGTTCTCAACAGTCCTCCCCCTCTGGCTTGTGTCTACAACACCATGAACGAGCAATCCTACTCCCTTCCCTTGGACTGGCGTTCTCCACCAATCTCATCATGTGCACATGCATCATTAGTTGGTGCTCTGCAACGAGAGGCAGGCATTCTGCTCACTTTGCCACCAGGTGTCTAAGGAACAGACAAGTCCTCTGACCACTACTATCGCTCGTCACAGTGACTCGGAAAACCTGTCCGAGGGTGTCGGTTGCTTTGTGAGTCATTGACGACTGTGCAATAGGGGAAGAAGGTTGGTAGATCAGAGAGGTGATTTTGAACATGGTGGGAAGACGACGTTGTGGTGGGATCCTAGTTCTCAGGCTTGAACTAGTGCAAAAGGTTGATCCCTTTGCTCTTCAACTCCTCCATCGTAGGTCCAATCCTTCGTAGTAGTTTCTGTTAGATACGTGATTACCGTAGCCGCTATTACTTTAGCAGCTAGTTACTATAGTGTATTTATTGTAGTAATTACTTATTTAGCATGGGTTAAGCACAATGTAGTGCAGCAAGTACATGTGAGAATGTAGTGTTGTTTCTAGTACAAATGGCAAAGAAGTTTTATCCCATATTGCTCACTCATAGAACTTTTGTGGTCCACTCATATGTAGGATCGCATGAGACACTAGTGTCCAAAGGAATCCTAGGAGAGAGGTATGCTCACTTCCTTGGTGGGTGGGATTGCCACATCACAACGCATGCGCGCGCTCGCGCTCGCGCCACACCTTGCCCGGCCTGGTTGGGGCTGGGGCTTGTGGATTGTGGATTGTGAAGAATGTCTTCCGTCTTTCTTTTGCACTATGATACAACTAAGTAATTAATTACTCGTGTAATTAATTGTTTCTTTCTTATTTTTGGATTTCTTAATCCTAATTAGAAAGTGATTCTCTTTTTACAGATTATTCCGTATTGTGTACAAGAGAAACCGAGTATTTACGTCTTACTGGGAATAGGATTAGGGACGTGCGTGGCTATATATACGCATCCGGTCATTAGGGTTAAACACACCGAAAACAATCTTCTGCCGCCGTGTGTTTTGAGAGCCCTAATCCCGAGTGCAATAGTTGTCGTCCTCGGAGTCGCTTTGTGGAGTTGTCCTCCTATGCGAAGCGCGATTCCTCCTTCCTGTCGTCGAGACACAGCTGTCAGGCGGTGGTTCATGCGGTTGTTGTGCTGCACTGGTAGTAGTGCAACGCGACTACGTCGAGCGCGAGCGAGGCGTGCAAGTTCCAGGTTCGTGCCTGATCGCGACTGAGAACGGTGCCTATCCGCGAGGATTGCCGGACACTGATTTCTTTAACTAACACCTTCATTTCTCAACGAACGATCCGGTTTGCGAATCTAACTCTTGTTTTCTGTTCTCCTGCTTTGTTTGTTCTTCGATTCTTATTTTGGATCTGTCTGGACTGTTAATTATATTGCACCTGTCGCTGTTGCATGAACGACGATAACAAATATTAACAACAGTTTCCCAAGGACAGCACTGTGGATCATCATAGCTTGGGTCCAGATCTCTGGGTGTTGAGGGCTTCCTATATATACACATCTTGGAAAACCCTACTAGTTCCTACGTAGGGAACAAGCAAGAGAGAGAAGGAGGGTGGCCACATGAGGAAATCTAGTTTCCCTTCCTACATATAATCACACACATGATTCTCTTGGATGGAAAATACTTTAATCCATAAGTAACCACTGACCTTCCCTTCTCACTAATATATATATCATCAATATAAAACCATCAAATATTACTTACTCCTTTCCATTTTGGAATTGTCAACCAAAAGTCATAAAGGGAAGCACATCTCTATTTAGCATACATTGGGTAATTTTATCCTTTAATCCTTAGGAAACACCACAAGACTTGAATTCTAGATTATTCTTAACTTCTTTCTCAATGGTGTACCCTTTAATCCAATTATCTTCATTCCATGACAATTTATTAAACCTTTCCCGATTCATATATATTAATTGGGATTTATTGATATGTCTTTCCCTTACAAAACTTGCTCTTTCTACACATTATTTAAAACAATATCATTATCCCATGAAATCTCCTTTTTCTCCCAATTTCTAGAATTCTCTTCCTTTTGTTATTATTTTCCAATATACCAAAAGTTAGATTAAAATAATATTAATTGATGTCTCAAAACATGTGTTGCCAAACTGGCTCAATAATTACTCTTTTAATTTCTAAAACATCACACATCTTATTTATTTTAGAAACTTGCATACTATCTTATATTTAGTTGTCCAATAATTAACAAAGTCAACATTCTTCACTTATGCCCAAAAACTCTCTTTTCTAGAATATTTCACATAATTGCATATTTAAAACATTCATTGCGAATTACCTTTAGTAATTCTTTATTATTTGATTTTCCTCTCTTTCTTCATCCAAAATATATTAATGGTTTGTTGAGAATAGTAAACTATATGAAATCCATCCTATATGTATTAGTTTCATTTTCAAACAATAATTTCCAAATAAGACGCATAGAGAACCATCT
Source organism: Alisma plantago-aquatica (assembly GCA_963693085.1). Lineage (NCBI taxonomy): Eukaryota > Viridiplantae > Streptophyta > Magnoliopsida > Alismatales > Alismataceae > Alisma > Alisma plantago-aquatica. The sequence continues at coordinate 486,366,818 of OY856415.1, forward strand.
TTCTGATGTGTCCTTCATATATATTATTTGCAAACAATTATACGAAAATATGGGAAAGCTAGGTTATAGCATATCTTTTCTTTTGCTTTTCTTTTTTATCCTACCAAGATCCATTTATGTAGTGCACTCCTCTTCCTACTGAGATTTCATTTCGGTAGTACTATTTTTGGTTAGTTTATTATTTTAGTTTTATTTTGTAATTTTTTTTTCCTTTCTTAGATTTTTTTTTACTTTTTTATGACTTTAAAAAATTATCTCTATCTATCCTTATTTTCTTTATTTTTATTGTAGCTATGCATATGGCCACAACAAGCCAAACCATCTTGTCCACATGGACCCCTAATTTTTTCCACACTCTAGACTATTGGCATATCATATAGAACTGTGCAGTTCAGTTGGTGTCCTTACATCAATCACTTCAGTTTGCATCTTTACACCAACCCTCACCAACTTCTCTTGCCTTGTCATTTTCCACTCTTGAATCTATTGCTTCAACATCCCATATTGGGTTTTCAACCCAAGATATTATGAGAGAAACTTCCAATGCAAGAGAAAATTTTGACGCGCTCAAGTCAACCATGTCTTCCTACTTTCAAGATCGTGTAGATTCATATTCAACTACTATCGAGAAGAAAAACTACTTGATGTAAGAATTGATAGAGGCCAATTCATGCAATAGAAGCCTCATATACACTAGTGAACATTTCTAATACACCCTCGGTGTATACAGAAGATCCACACTTAGTTTGTATGTATGACAACTTCAACCATGACATTAAATACACCAGTCCTAATGTGGAATTCATTTCTTCTTCCTACTCGAATCCTCCATTAGACTCAACTAGATTTTTAATATGAATTCTCCTATCCATGAGAGTCCTTCATTCCACCTGTTTGATACAATACAATCATTAGTGGAAGATTTATAATATTCTTAAATGGGAGCTGATGATGAAGATTTTCACATACTCGTGGATGACCAAGAAGACATGTATCACCCTATAGATCAATTTGATGACTTTCTTGATCGGTCCACTTTGTTTTCTTTCCTAACTCTAATTCCATGTTGCTATTTTACAAAAACAACCTTGGAAATATTCAATAACTTCACTTGTTTCTCCAATTAATTTTCATCGTGATACTGCATCAAACATGCAATGCTAATCCTGTAACAACCTGACTCCTCTCGTTATCCCCATCAATAAGGACTGGAGAAGCAAGTGAAGTTATTGAATATTTCCAAGACTATATCTGTAAAATAACAAAAAGTAAATAACAATTCCATTTAATATATAAATGGTGTTTAATAAGATAGTGTTCTACAATAGAAGCACAAAATTGAAATACTAGATTTTGAAATTTATTGGAAAAGGAAAAAAATACTATCTAATCCTCATGTAGTTGAAATAGAGCTTTAATCTTTTTCTTGAAAGAATCAATTTCTTCTTCATTCAAAATTCTGATCTTAACCTACATGAAAAAAATGTGGTTGAGCATAATGTTTTGTTGTGCACGTGGTTGCAATCAAAATTATGTGTTTCATTATAACAAAGTATACCACAATAACTGATCAAATAATTACAAGAAATGAATTTCACAGTCTCAATTTGTATACTCAACCCAAAATGAGATTTGTTTCTTGGTGAACCAATTTATGTTCTCTCAAGTGACTCTTGGATAGATCACTAAATAGATCAGTTTATGTTCCCTCAATGTACTCTTACAAGTGTTTCATCACAGGCTCAACTTTAATTTCACACTAGTTTTTAGTAACCCTCTTAGGGATAATTTCTAGAAATTTGGGATTGTATTTGTCCCAGAAACACCCTTGTGAGGGTCTTTTATTGGTTTTGATAGTCATTTATATTAAATGACAGAGATTTCATCTCATAATTTTGAAGAATTCAAAACAAAGAATGTCTTTTCAAGAATGTTAAAGGTCAGAAAAAATAGGAAATAGTGCATTGTTAAGGTGGTTATCCATTAATATCCCACACACCTAGTTTGAAGAGTAGGAGATGTCCAACATTCAAACAATCCAAAGTAGTCTGATCCCTAATTTAAAATTTGTGAACCTTAGAGTATTACTAAAACTCTAAAAATCCCTTGCTAGAGTTTTAGTAATAGTTCTAGGGTTCGATTTGGGACTAGTATTAGATTATATGAAAACTAGGGTTTATATAGGTTCAAAACCTAATTTAGGTAATAGCCTTAATCTTCAAAGATTTTCAAACTTTCCAAGCCCTAATTTAATTTCTATGGTTTTCTAAAGCTTTCCACACCCTATCCTAATTAGGAATTTGAATAGAGTGGACAATATTTGCAATGAATGCATTTTCTCATTTTTTTCAATATTCAAAAGGTCACCATTATAATAATGAACCTACGGTCATGTTAAAATAATACTTCATACAAAACTATGATGTTGGAGATTAAAGAGGTTTGAACTAGGGTTTCATGTAATCACATGGCTATTATGATAGATAAAATCATAAAGAACAAGATTGGGTTATTTCATATTTAAAAATAACTAAAAAAGACATTATTTAGATAACAATGAACATGAAATAGATTTATATATTGCAAAAAATTATAGCGTGTCCCTCTTGTATTTATAATCAATTTGGACTACTTATTTTCAAGATTTAGCTAACATATCATTTCATTATGATGTTGGTGATATTTGTGTATTAATTTGAATTTGTTTACTAAGAGGAGGATTATAACTTATTATTTGTCATAATCCTTGACCATTAACCGGAGGTCTGGACTGAATGGATTGAATAATTGGGAGGCCATAATTTATTTTCTCAACTCAAAGTGTGCAAGGGAAGGGGAGTGATGTCAAATGACTGCTCTCTATTTAATGACTCTTGATTGTGCAGTCTACGATCTTCCTCCTCTGCCTGATTCAATGTGAAAGATGTCATACCTGCAACAATAGTTTCATGATGAATCTATGAGGAAAAGGAGGAGGGGTCCTCGGTGATGGCCAAAAAGTAGGTGCCCGATCCGAGCATAGCCCTTTAGACTCAGTGTTGGTCTCATTCACCTCTAAGGATGCCTAGAAGCAAAGCTCCAATAAGGAGGTCATAACTGTGATTCCTAGAAGTAGTAGAGAGAAATTGACATTTAGGGGTGAGTACTTCAAGGATGATATTTGGATAAAAATTTGCAAACAAGCTTGATCTATGATGATATAGGTAAAATGGGGGTATTAGAGGAGGCTAGTTTTATGGCTTGGGGTGCAAGGGTTTGTTGAGCCGAGAGAGGGGACAGTGAGGAAAAATCTCCATGAAGGAGGCATAGAAATCGATCATTCCTCCCATTAAAAGGGTTTCATCAGAGATATAGGATGTTTAGGAGGGTTTGTGAGGAGAGGCGAGTTGACACAAGGGTGATAGAGTGAGAAAATCACATGGTTTAATGTTCCCTGACTTCTCCAAACTTGCTAGAGGTGGAAGATGACCCCATCACCATAGAACCAAAATGCAATGGTCATAGATTGTGTGATACATCCATTATAAGTTCCTAATTTTTGTGTGACAATTGGTGTAATCAATGTATTAAATACTTACCCAAAATATTATTTCTATATAAATAAAAGCATGAAAACTTTCCAAAATCCTCTAGGCAGGTAGGAAAGTCCAATTGCTTTGAGATTTTTTGGTTTTCCTTTCTTTCATTCTCTTTTTGCTCTATTAAAAAGTTAATAGTAAAGAAAACTCATTCATGTCATTTTCTTGGCATTTAAATTAACCTTTTATGTTTTCAAGCTAATGGTCCCAAAATCACATATGGCATCATATTGTGTTCAAAATTCAGATATATCTACACATGGAAATGTTATAAACAAAAGGATAATAAATGATTGATACTTACATCATTTAATATAAGTTCTTAAATTGTCCCAAAGGGCTTAAAATAAAAAATACATGAAACATTATTATTAGAAAGATAACTTTGATAATCTTTTTCAATTACAACTTCTAAAAAAGGAGGACCATTCCATTTCTTCTCAAACCCATTTTGTTTGTAGGGCCCCGGAGTAGCCCAATGTGATTTTGTACTTGAGATATATATTTATTAGTATAACTTTCTTTTATTAAAATTTAAAAAATATAATTTAAGTTCCCATGTTCATTATAGAATAAGAAAACCTTTATTTGATGTGTTTAAGACAAATACAATACACTCTCTATTATAAAATAAGAGAGAAAGTGATAAACCAAATTAGGTAGTGTGGGATAAAAGAAAAGCTAAAGACAAGACAAGTCTAAAGAACATAAAAAAACACAAAACACAACATAATGCATAACAAAAATCAAAACACAACATAACGCATAAAGCATATATAGTAATAATCCCCCTCAAGATGGAACATAGATGTCAAGCATACCCAACTTGTCCACTAAATCGAGTCTTGGGAAGTATCTTGGTAAAGATGTCAATAACTTGATCTTATGTCTGGAGATAAGGAGTACATATGCAAACGGAGAGAATAGATTCACAAACAAAATGGAAATCCACCCTATATCTTTGGTGCACTTATGAAATGTTGGATTTGTTGGAAATAAGAGTAGAATCAAAGATATCAAATTCCTTGAGTAATACTTTAAACTACATTAATTCACAAGAAGTATGAGCCATAGATATGTATAGCTTTAGCACTAGATCGAGTAACCACAATCTAATTCTTACTGCGTCATATAACTAAATTTCCCTCAATAAAGGTACAATAACAAGAGGTAGATTTCCAATCACATCTACTACGTACCAGCATAGTCACAATAAAATATATAGTGATTTTATAGTGTCCATGTCTTCGATACAGTAATCCTTTCCCTAGAGAAGTTTTAAAATATGTAAGGATATGACAAACAACATTCCAATGACATTTTTGAGGTTTATCCAGATACTTACTAACAAGTCCAATAGAAATAGTAACATTAGCTCTAGTCACATTAAGATAAATAACCTTACCAATCAATCTTTTGTCTTGGTGGTTTTCAGTATAGAGTGGTAATGATTCATCATCTGAATTGGTATTGGGATCCAAAGGAGTACTAACATGTTCAGTGCCAAGCATGCCCATTTTTATAAGTAGATCTAGAACATAATTGTGATGTGGAAGATAGACACCAAAAGATGATCTGAAAGATTCAATTCCCAAGAAGTACCAGAGTTTACCAAGAACTTTAGTAATGAAGTCTTGTTCTAGATATATTTTGGTAGCTACAATACCTTCATAATCACTACTGGAAAGAATAATATTGTCCACATAAATTATAAGAATAACAACCCTAGAACTGATATTTTTAATAAAAATAGAATGATCAGAGTATGAAAGTTGAAATTGAAACTTGAAAAGCACCTGACTCAAATTTTCAAACCATGCCTGTGGGCTTTGTTTTAGGCCATAGATCGCCTTCTTGAGTCTATAGACTTTGGAACACCCCCTCCTAAGTAGAAAAATTAGGTGGTTTCCCCATGTAGACTTCCTCATGCAAGTCACTGTATAGGAAGGCATTTTAACATCAAGTTGAAAAAGTGGCCAATTGTTATTCACATAAATAGATATAAGCACTCTTACAAAATTGAGTCTATCAAAATGAGACTATCAAAAGGAGAAAATGCTTTAAAGTAGTCAACCCTCTAGGTTTAAGTGTAGCCTTTTGCTACTAGTTGGGCCTTCAGTCGTACAACCAAACCATTGATCGTTTTTTTGTGGGTCAAAAGTATAAATATGATTGCCAACCAAAGATATTAAACTTTAAATTTATATCCAACTTCAAGAGATGTTTGCAACTCAATACGAAGTCTTTGTAGCAGTGTGGGGTCAAGCACAGGGACAATGCGAAAAGAGAATAAGAAATAGATATCTTAGCATAGTTTAGTCAAATCAAAAAGGTGAATTTTGGTGTATCAATCAAGAAATGAGTTATTCTAATTAAAGTTGTACATTTAAGTTAAAGATCAAAAGAAATAAAGATAATTGTAAAATAATAAAAGAGAAAATTTAGATTGGATTTCACCAATCAAACTAGACACAACCATATGAAACCTTCTTTGCTTATCTATGTTCCTGACATGTTTTGCAAATAGTCATAGAAGACATCCACACTTTCCTTCTTTCGAGAGTTGGGTAGTTTTCCAAAGGTATCTCTTTCTCTCTCTCTCTCAGTATGATAACCAAAAGATCAAGTAAAATCATATGAATTTCATTATAGTAACTCCTCACTCTCATGTCTCATTACTAATATATACTACAGATCTAATTGAAATCATTCTCTCAAATAAATCCCCATCAATTGTCACAAGAAGGTAGATAATCAACAAGCCATGTATTAAAAACAAGAGTATAGAAACTAAATTATAAGAATGTATGTAATAAATAGAAAAAGGGGTGATTATATAGTTGGGAGGACCTGACAGAAACTTCCAACCCAAGTTATAGGGTCTAGACACTCATGGAACAAGAAGGAAACATATTACTACTTGAAACGGTCATGGTAGGAAGGAAAAAGAGAAAAAGTAGTTGGTTGTCAAGTCTAGAGGTCAATGGTCTAACTAGGTCTGTGGAACTAACCAAGTCGATGGTCTCTAGACTTTTGACTTTGATCTCAACTGCACCCTTTTAGCTCTTTGTCTCTAAAATCTGAGATGTCTTTATTTGGTGGCAGTTTCTTGGTATTTATGGAAATAAATGAGAAGCCATAGTTGGTATTGAGTTTTTGAAAGTCTGAAAATAAATACAGTTGGAAAGTTGCAAAGTCACATAATTGGGACTCAGCCCATATTTACTAATGGAGTAGCAAGGTCGATACCTGCTGGGGCTGGAGGTCGACATGTTTTTGAAGGGTTAAATGCTCTTTGTAGGTTGACAACTTGTAGCTCGTTTACTTGTTGATGGTTGGAGATCGATGGGTACTGCTCATTAGGCCTTGAATGGAGCATGTCGATGAATTGCATGTCGTCACGATTGGGTTGATGGCTTGTATGTCAAGTTCGATGACCTTTATTGACTCTTTGCCTTGATGGTCTGATTGAGATTATCAATTGGACACTATATGAAGAGACCTCAATATCATTGTATTCATAACGGAGGTCGACAACATTGTACTAAACAAAAAGATAGACAACCTTGCAATGATAAAAGAGCTCAATGGAATCATATTTAATTGACATATTCTTGATTGCTTTGGATAGAGTGTGCAACTTTCCAATCCAAAAACATTGTGCATCTATTTGTTAATTATCGTCAAATCAAATAGATAAAGATTCCTTTGCACAAAATGGGAGTTTGACAACTCCTTTTGTATTATTAATCACAGTCAGCCATCCACAATTTATAGTGTATTAATGATCTTAGAAAGTGCATTTGCTATGTGGAGTCTCGAGATTTCTATGTTTTGAAATGCATTTCCAATTTTCAAGAAAAAGCATTTCCATAATGAAATTCTTTTCTCTGTAATATGTCCACTTCTAATCTTAGTCAAGAGCTCGATTAAAGTTTGCAACCTTCCATTGTGGCTAATTATATTAATGAGTTTTCCTATTTTGCAAACAATATAAAATTATTGTTTATTTCTTTTGTCCGCAAGTCAGAAAACATACTAATTAAGCATTTAAACTAGAAAGAGGACAAACTATCAAAAGATCAAGAATTAAAAAGTAAAAGGCATATCTTGACTAATAAAGGTACAAAACTAAGGTAAAATGCATAGCAGTATTGTACAAATTCGGGTTTCATCAACCATCTCAATCTTATAACTTGTTTGTCCTCAAATAAACTCAAACTCAAATATTTTAAATAATATCCAAATTGAGCTTGACAATAAAATCTAAGATTAGGAAAAATAGTTTCAAATCACAATTTGTCCATTGCATGTTACTTCAAAATGAACGTCCACCATACAAACCAACCTACTAATGTAAGATCAGAGAACTATCATGCATGTTTAAGTAATTTCACTACAGTACAACACTCAAACTCAAATATTTTAAAATAATACCCAAATTGAGCTTGACAATAAAATCTAAGATTAGGAAAAATAGTTTAAAATCACAATTTTTTCATGACATGTTACATCAAAATGAACTTCCACCATACAAACCAACCTACTAATGTAAGATCAGAGAACTATCATGCATGTTTAAGTGATTTCACTACAGTCTAACAAGATTCATAGGGATGTAAACCATATATAGGTATTAAAGAACAATCACTTAGGAAAATGGGAAAAATGATGAACACAAGTAATGCATTTTCATTAGGAATTTATATAAACCAGTGATTACAAAACACCTCCCACTTATTAGTTTTCTAATGAAAAAATAAAGGGAAAAGACTCTAATGACTCGTGAGGTTATTGATCTACATTAGAATGGCCCATGGAATGAATAATGATCCCTGCAATTGAAGCTAGTTGGCTGAAAGTAGTGAGATGATCTCTTCATACCATGCTCGAACCAACCCTGCTATTGGGAAAGTCACTTTAGTATCCTAGGGGTTCTTAAAAGACTCTCTAGTGAGTTTTAGATGACACTATTAGACATGGCATGCCCATGTTTGTGAACATAGTCATACACTCACTGGACATCATCCTTAACTCTCCTAAAAATAAGAAAAATAAATCATTCATAATTTTATTCACTCTCTAGATTTTAACACTGTATTCTAATTAATTGACATGGGTGCTAATTATTTTTGGGATTTTCTTCTTATACATAAGAAAAAAATATTTTTTGGATTTTAGGCGGCCAAGTCTCTTTTTTTAGTGAATCTAATGGGAAAAGTATGAAGACCATCATAGTAAACAATCTTGATTAAACTCAAAACTCATAATCGCTCACTCAAACCTTTGTGAAGATTTTTATACGATTCAAGAATCCTTGGAATATTGTTAAATCTATGAAAAAACTGATCAAAGTTTTGATCTTACACTAGCTCCAACAATTAGGCAAAAACCTTAGGCTCATCATTCATAACACGAAACAGACAAACAAGTAATTTTTTACTGTGTAACAACGTGTCATCTTAGAATTCATTGCCAAAATTGTAAAAAGGAATCAATGATATGAATGAAGCTGAAGCCCAAGTAAATAAATTGATGATGGGGTGATTTAACACAAGATGAACATTAAACATGTCATTCATACCAACATAGCCACAATTGCATAAACCAAAAAATTACACAACAAATTCCTTAAAATGTGAAAAATGAAAGAAAAAGATAGAAGAGATAGAAGTGTGTATTGTCCTACAACCCCAAGCTTAAAACTTTTTCAATCCTTGAGAAAATCATAAACTTAGGATAGTAAAAACGGTGTGTGTTGTGGTCATCTATTTGCCAAAGGAAAGGGGGTCTCCCAGTGACATCAAAACTTAGATCCTAGATCCTGAGCTTTGTGATCAAGATCACATGTGTCTTGCATATTGGATCTGTCATGTATGAGTGGAATGTAAAGAGTAGTGGATCTTTCAAAGTTTGAAATAGGATAATAAAATTCAAGGACTTGGTGACTTCAGCTTTGCACCCATCTAGAAATGAATGCCTTAGCATAACATCATCAGGATACCGTTCAAAGTATGATTCTTCACAGTCAGTCCCCAGGATATTAATACATGAAATGATGGAGGTAAGAGGTTTTGAGTCTGACAAAGAATTATGTATTCACTCTCTATCTCTGAGTCTGAGATCAGACCACGTTCTATATAACCAAGTTGAATATAGGACATCGAATCATCTTCTATAGATACGACAATTTTAGGTGAATCAAGTTATGAATTCTTCACCCTCCAAGCTTGTCACTGAGAAAGGGGGTAGGATATTTTCATGAGTTGCAACTGTGTTCTCAAAGTCTGTCAAAACTGCATCCCCCATATTGTCATCACCCTTCAAATGGGGTGAAATGAAATTATAAAATGGGTGGTTATCACCTTCCCAAAATGTGTAGTAATCATCGTCCTTGTCATTATATAAACTATTCCAACCCAAAGTAGATGGTATGTTAGAAACAAAATGATAATCCTCAACATGAACCCCTGACAAAGTGGAAGTGTATTCCTCCTAAATGTGGCATGATTCCATCGACATTCTAACCTTCCAAATGCAACCTCAATACCCTTCTAGAAATACTTTAGCTCAATCTTCTTCTACTCCTATCCTCTAGGTATTTGCATCATCGATTAATGGATGGATTTGACAGTTGTCATGTTTCTAGATCTCAAGTGGACTACAAATGGGAGATAATTAAATGTAAGATCCTCATATTTTGATTTTATGATAATGTCTTGAGATAGAAATCATGACAATTAAAGTAAATAGGGATGTCGAGACCAATAGTATGACTTTGATTATTTAAATTAATATACTAATATGCCTTAAAGTTGTAATTCGAAAGATAATTAGGCATGAGGACCCATTGGAAATCCTAAGTATACTCAATGGGTCTTGGGATCCAATTCAGACCCAATTGGGATATTTGAATGACAAATATGTCCATGAGATGTATGTTGAATGAATTGCAATTATGTGCATGAATATAGAAAAAATAATATTGTGATTTGACTGATAAACTCATTGTGAGATAATTGGCAAAATTCTATAAGATTCTAAAGTGATGAATGATCTAGATAAGTAAATGGCAATTATGTAGTCCTTACTTATATTCTAAGTATTTGGATATTGAATTGTTATAATATGACCTAAGACTTGGCCTAATATGAAATAATGAATAAATGGAAATAAATACATGTTTTGAGATTATATGTGATCTAGGTGATTAATTTAGCAAAATTCTTGAACAATATGAAAATTGTAATTATCATTAGTATTTGGACCTTAGTATTTTCCTAGGACAAGATAAGGCTAAGAAGTAGATAACTTCAAAATTTGATGTCAATTGGTTTCTTATAATAGACTGTGGAATTTTTGGAATATAATGTTTTTCTTAAGATAATATTGAGTTACCTGACTATGCTCTAATATGTTGGACCCAAGTCCCATATTTCTACTATGCTCTAATTTCTAGGCTAACGTGAAACATTGTGATTGTTAGGAACTCACCATTAAAATCTTAGAAGCCTCCCTCATTGAATGATCACACCAACAAAATAGTAATCCTCTTTTCAATTCCTATGAACATGTAGATGTCGACCCGTAGGAGGAGTCCTAGCATGACCTCCATCAAATGCTCATCTCTGGATAATCAGTTTTAGCAGAACCCAGCGGAGGGCATAGAACCCTCGGTTGCAGTAGTAGTGTCCAAGATCACATACTCAACCATGGAGTTAACTTCATGGTTGACAACCCTGTGCGTGCAAACCAAGGGTCTAGGAGGAAAAATTATCGGTTGGGTAAATACCATAGTACCCCAATCCACATGATCATTGTGTAAGGGTAGTTATCTCATTCCTAGTGTAATACTTTATAGTCTCGCTGGATCTCTGTAGTGATGTGGCATTGTCCCGTTGGCCAAATTGAGCCCCACCGCCAATTTGGATAATAGTAGAAGTACTAACACGGAAACTTATGATTGGCCTATCAATGATTAGTTGAAAATAATTGTAGTAATTAAAAGGTATACCCCATAATATTAAAGCTATATATCAAAATTATCAAAAAAAGTGTAGATTCTAAATAAAATGTTCTTAGGGCCTAGATCTGATAGTAGTTCTAATAGTATAGATACTACTTGAATGTAAGGTGACTAATATATGTAAACACTAATTTTTAATGAATGGGTTGTTAATCATGATAAAATATTTCTTGGAGATATATTCTGATGTCAGTGAATAATTATGAGTTCCCAATGTGTTAAATCAATGTAGGATGATATTGATGGTCTTTTAGTATTTCTAATTCATAAATTAAAGGAGATATGGTTTTGAGGATAATGGTTAGATCTTGTCATGTTCTTAATTTGTATAACCTACTATACTTGTTCTTTGGGTTCCTCACCCTCAAAAGTCACTATGTGAAGGAAATTAGGGTTTGACACCCTTATTCCTAACACAAACATAAGACAACTGTAAATCCTAGTTAGGGTCAAATCTAGATCAAATTAGTATATTATGAATGTTTGGTGACACTTTTGGGTTATACATAGATGTAGATAATGTAGATTGATTTTATTGATTGTTCAGATGTTTGGTTACATGCTTAATCTATGTCAAGTATATTTCATGGTTCTATATTTTGGTACATGCTTACTTATGAGTAATCACAATATCAACTTCTTATGGCATGCCAGATGATTCATGTAGTTTTGATTTGATGAAAAAACTATAGGATGTTAGTTACTACAGTTCATTATAATGCCACTATGTGTATCACATAAAGTAAATTAGAATATTTAGACCCTGGGTTGGGGTAATACACATAATTCAAATGACGGACAATGATTATACCTGAGGGCATACTAAGATTGGGTTAGAATATTCACTAAAAATATAAGTTTCATATGTGCAAATATTTGTTTATGAACGTTATGTTTTTTTTATTATAGTTGCACACACTTTGGTTGCACCACATACATAATATAGAGATACATTGATCTCTGTATTCATTTGTTGACATTTTAGGATGATCAACATCTACTAGTTGAAGACATGAAGATTCAGGAAATATTGAAGATTCATATGAAAACATTGCAATTTACAAAGAATATAATATTTTACATATTCCAACAAATTACATCCAGACTAAAAATAGATGTGAAACAAACTACATCATCACCCCTTTTATGGATAGCAAAACCAATCCTCCAAAACACCACATCCATGGATTTGAGGGATATTACATTACTATGCATAATGTTTTGAACCCTCTTGAGAATATCCAAAGCCTCTAGTGCTAAAAAATCAAAAATATCAAATATAAACATGTGTTGGTTGTTGATGCACACTTTCTCATGCTTAGTTGTAGTGGCTGAGGCAACATTGAGAGCAGCTTGTCCTACAGTAAATGCCCCACCCCGCAAGCCCACAAGTGGAGAAACCCTTGTTAGGTCTACATAGGGATGCTTCCCTCCAACCCATCCAAAAGATTAAGATATCAGACAGTCTAAGAGTTGATCCTCCCTGTAGAGGATCATTCAAAAAGTTAATAGGTGCATCTTTCTTAGCTACAATTCTTTCATGTCTGAGTACACCATAGAGAACATACCAAGCAAGATCATGTCTGTACTTGAAGCCAGGTAGATCTTTACAATGAATTGTATGCTCCCAAAAAGTGTCCAAACAAGCCTTACAACAAATTGGGCATACTTCATCAATAGGAAATAGTGGAACCATAAGATGATACTTAAGGATAGTATGATACTCCATTGGTGACATATGCAAGCCTACTCCATCAATAGGAATAGATAGTATAAAGTCTTAAGCATGATTATCCTGTAGACACCCAAAAACTATTTTCTGTCTAATAACTTAACTTTCATGTCCTCAATAATTTTGCTAAAAAGGGCACTGTCACGGAACCGGAATCCCGGTCCCATGAACCAAACGAATACCAAAGGTGACATGCGGAAGTGTAAAGCTTAGCACACATGAACAAATAACAAGATAAAGGCACCAACACAGTCTCAAAATTTAACAAGTGTAAATTATACAAAATGCATTATATTCATGAATTCAGTTACATATTTCCAGAGTCAAGGTACAAGTCATTCATGTGCACTAAAACTGGATCTTACAATAAGTACACCTAGCATAGCTCACCAATCCCTTCATCATTCTAGCCATCTTTGAACCTAAAAACAACATACGAGAAATGGGTCAACACACGAGGTGTTGAGTATGGGGCAGAAAGATACACATATATATAAGCTTTGCATAATTTTGAAAAGATTTCAAGACTAAACGAATAAGAATGAATATGTTAACTATTTAAAAAATGAGAAACCATATTTTATGTCATTTCACTTCATTAAACCAACAATATCAAGCATGTTTAAGGGCTTTGACCATCTTCCCGTCGGAAGGGTCTGTAAGGGTGCTCAAGCTTAGCTAACCCTTTTATACGAGAGGGACCTCATGGATGTAACCAACAGTTAACCCTTTATCAAAAATATTATAATGGAGTTCTATATATATATGTGTGTGTTCAAGTTATAAAACTGACGAGGCAAACATCGAGTAAGACATAGAAAAACTATATGGCAATATTTGAGCAAATAGACAAACAAGCATACAATATATGTATTTTCAAGCATGAAAGCGGTAGTCATATAACTAGATAAGGCCCATACCTGATTCAAAGATTTCATAACCTAACATATCTTTCACCATCTAGCCACATGCCAAACCTGATTAACAACAAGATTACATATATACATTAGATTCTCATCATTAACCCTAATTAGATGCATTTTAGGGTTTTGGCCAAGGTGGGTTCCAAGTTTCTTATTGGTTCATTATATGATATTGTACTGATCTAGAGGTCATCATGATGGTGTGTTTCTAGTTTCATATCATTCTAAGGTTCCACAGATTACATATGACCATTTCAAGGTTCAAGTTCCTTGGTACATTAAAGGATCAAAGACTCATAATAGAGTAATATAGGTCAAAGATTATCAATTCAAGGGGACCAAGCATCAAGGATGGTCAGGATCAGCAACATAAAGACATAGAGACATGCATAGGTTAGATCAACCCATCATTGGTTCAAAGTATAATCAAACATTCACATAATAGGGGCATATACATGCATTAGATGTCAAAAGAAACAACCATAGCAAGGAGGATGCTAGGGGCTGATATGAAGGTCAAGTAGAGACATATATTACTTCTTTGGGGTTGACTAGACATTATTTCATCATTAAGTAGCTAGATTATCAATTTAGGGCATGGTACATTATTAGAATCTCAACACTAGTATATATCTACAACTAGAGTAATGTATAAGAAATAGGGATGATGTTGACTCCCATTAAACTCAATATGTACAAAAGTTATTGACTTTAAGGTTAGGAGGGTAGGTATACATCAAATATTCATTATTCATCACAATTATGCATTAAGCATGGTCAAAGAAGTCAAAGATCACATATCTAGCATTATTAGAGATTTATAAGAAGATTCAGGGTCTGAAACTATTCTCATGTTGTAGATCTTTTCGAGTTGATCGATTTGATATATAGGTTTGTGCATTTTGGACTTAGGGTCTAGGAGTTATCATATTCAAAGAATTGATCTCGGAAAGGGGAACTATACCTTATTTTAGCTAGAATTTAGTCTGTTCCTTGACTGGGCCTTGGCCGTCCATGGGTGTTGGGCCTCCGGCCTTGCTGGTCCAAGCCCAAGTGGGCGTCTCCCCCTTCCTCACGATCATCACTGATCCTCTGTTTCCTAAATAGAAATAGGGGAGACCTACAGGATGGAACCCAACCTTCCCAGGGGCCGCTGCGCCCATGGAAGACCGCAAAGAAGTGGGTCGGAGGTCGGTGGGGGCTCCGTGACTGCTAGATGGGACTTCGGTGCTGAGGGCTCGCGTCTGCCTACTGGCATCTCCCCAAGGGGGTTCCGGGAAGAAGAAGCAAGAAGGTGGGGGGGGGGGCGCCGACGCAAGAGTAAGAAGGAGGCAGGAGAAGCTGGCTGGCGGCTGGGGCTAAAGGTGCCTTGGAGTTGTGAAGAGGCGGTGCTCCTGCCAGGGCCGCAAAGGGGCAGAACTTCTACCTTCCGTCGATGGCAGTAGGTCTGATGGGGAACATAGGAGGTTCCTAGATGGAAAAGAAAAGGAAAATACGAGAAGAGGAACAAGGGTCGGATGGGCGGGATTTATAAAGCAATAAGGAAGGCTAGGGTTTGAGATCCTTGTTCCCCTTCCGTTACTCAAACTCTGTGGAGGGGGGGACCCTTTTCCCTAGCCCCCTCGCTAGTTTCCAGAAAAGGAAAGGGAGGATAGGACAAGCGCTTGTGCCACAATTTAGCTGGGCCCATGTAGGGTCAGCCCAACATCTTAAGGCATATAGAGGCAATTAGATCATGTCATCTTCCAAATACCGTAACTTTGGATTCATAGCTCAGATCCGGGTGATTTTTGTTCCGTTGGATTTGTAATTAAATCACTTACAACATGACACATGTTACTAATCCAAAATGTTATGGTCATGATCTTCAAAATATATCTAACAAATATGGTGATATGTTAAGAGATAAAAACTTAGGTCCATGAGAAAATTATGTCACACAGGTGAAAATCGAGCATATAGTAATCAAAATGGGTCACCGACAGTCGCGTCATGGAACTAAACTCATGTTGAGTGATCTGAGTTAATAATAGAGAGAGAAATAGTATAATGAAGGAGAGAGAAAAAAATTAGGTTGTCACATGCACTCACCAAAGCATGTTGGGCTCTGGAGGAATGGGCCAAATCGGGCCATTTCTCAAGAACAATAGCTAAGGGTCCTGATACTACTACTTGGATCTGGAACCTACACGCTGATGCTCACGATTTGATTGTCATACCAATGATTTGGATGAGATCTCTCGAAAAGTATTTAGTGCTCAATGTCCTTGTTAGGAAAACTATTAATGTTGGATGTTGGGGTATTGACACAAAGACAAATTAAAGCACTATTAAAATCATAGTCCAACCACAAATTCCATTGCTAAAAAAAATATGATCCTGAAGCACCCAAGATTGGACTCTGGAGGCAAGAAAAGAGCATGGGGAAGCTTTTGTGTCCAAGTAAAGTCTCAAGACACCAAGATGAATGGATAGGGAAGCAATCCACATTTTAATGTACCTAAGAAAAGGACCTCCATAAACTTTGTCTTCAATTGACCTTCACAAACCCCTGTCAAACAATGATGTAGCCTCGTCCATGTACACATGTTGACATGTGCATAAGCCAAACATCAACTTGGAAATACCCATACAAAACGGAGCAAAAAGAGCTCACTATGTGGATCACCTAACTGTGGAATAATATTCATAAAATTAATGTCAAGGAGGATTAGTTAGATACTTCTTCTCATATTTGTTAGTTTCTTCAATAAAATTTCATGTAACTCCTTAGAGGACCCTCATTATACATCGTGTAAAGAATATTTGTTCAATTAATGGAAATTATTTATTATCTTTTATTAAATTTGACCTGGAAATTAAGGTAATGATTCTTGACTTTAAGGTCCTCTCATAATTGTGGGACACTCAAGAGTGGGGGTTGTTACATTTGGTATCAGATCTCAAATTTATCAAATAACATCTAAAAATTGATAATTTCAAATAAACCCTAGAAACATAAGGAAATTTATTAGGGAATAACTTAAGGATAATTGTGTCTAGAAAGGAGCACAACTTTGGGGGCTAGCAATGTTTTCCTCCGCACCATTAAGTTTGTATATAGGGACTCCCTTAGCCAATGTTTTACCTACCTATCTAGAACCTATGCTTTGCCTAAAGTAATATTTCCATAAGTATTATAACCTCTAAATTTTATCCACTTCTCATCTCCTTTCTTAACAAACCTTAAAACTCACTTCTCTCCCCATCTTGAATTGGGGTTTTAAGAAGAAGTAGGATTAAGGCATCCTCCGCCAATTAAAGTGTATTTAATGTTAATTAGAGAAATATATGTGAAATATGTGACATGTAATTGATGTCCCTTTAAGTGATATTAAACCCTAGAAAGACCTAAGTATGGGTGGGATAACCTTGTCATCTATAAAGAACTTCACTGAGATAACCCAGCAGGGTATGAAAACCTTAGTGGGTCAAGGGAAGCATAAAACTCTATATTGTAAGGTGTATTCCCTAAACCTAACCCTAAATGATAATAATGGGTAGTGGGAATAGTACATGCAAAATAATAGCCTTACCTAAACAAAACCTAAGTGGGGTGGAGGAAAGAGAAAATACAAATGGATTGGATAATCCAGTCAAGGTACCATATATTAGATATCCTAGTTTCCCATGCATGCAACTACATGGATTAATGCACACCTGATACATGTTAAGGGTTTTCTAATGCATATATGAATATGAACAAAGGTAATTAGTCGATACATAATATAAACATCAGACCCTCAACTCATGTTTAGGGGTAGTGTCCTGACCAGGGGTGGGTCAACCCAAGAATGGAATAAGGACCTATGGGGGAGGCATAACCCTAAACCCGTGGGTCAGTTTGGGACTGGAAATCCTAAACTCCTCCTAGAATCTGAGAAGAAACCCTAGTAAATACCTCCCCTAGAAGGGTGAGTTGGACCACCTTGTATTAGTTTGTAAAATAACAAGAAACCATGGACTTCCTAAAAGGACATAAACCTAGAAAGATGGAATATGATGGGATGGTAGGGATATAAGGCCTGGAATCCTTTACCCCTACCCATTCAAAATTAAATTGTCCTTCATAAATGGGGAATGTAATTCCAACATATATTAAATGTGAAAATCATGGTTAGAGAAATACCAGTGTACATATGTAATGAAGTCTCCCAACAGGACATTGGGCAAGGGTATGGAGGCAATGCAACCCAACCTGGTCATGGGAGGAGCGGTACTATGAATAAATTACATTGAAATAAATGTAATAATCATGCATCTAAGGTATATAAGTCATACTACCACCAAGTATAAAAGAAAGGGTGTTAGTTTGTCTTAATGCCATGAACACATTGATACATAAGAATTAAACTTTATTTATGAAAATGTGTGATGAAGGATAACACATGGAAAGGAACCATATGAAATAAATCTAAGGATATACTCTCCTTGAGCAGGATAAGTCATGGGATATGGAAATATAATGACATTAGAGACCCTTGTCTTGGAACAATGTTCAACAAATGAGAGGAAATGAATTGAAGCTATGCCATCGCAATGAACCTTAGGAATGGTAGAGCCCCAAGTCAACCCTAGGATCAAGTAGGGATGGTTGAAGGTTCATAAGACCTAAGAGGTAAGGAGGTGATCATGTCCTACCGGCATGTTTGGTTCACTGGAAAGTATTAGAACAGGAAGGAGAGAAGGATAGCATAGGCAGGTATAGGTGGAGGACAAGGTCAAATTTACTACCCTATGTTTGGATGAAATCATGGATAGGATTAGTAACTCATCGTGCTAGAGGCAGCAGACAATGCATGGAAGAAGATAACAATAGAGATCGTCAATGGCAGTCGAAGGCATAGCACCTTGCCTGAAGAAAAAAGATGTGGTGGTGCCTTTATAATGAGAGAGCAGCAACGTCACAAGTCGTGATCCAGGAAGAGGCACAAGCTAGAAGATGATGTTGTCCCTCAAAGGAATAACATAATGGGTGGTTACCGTGCACATGTCCTTGTTGTAGTGGAGCGGCAACATTGCATGGTAAAATAGTGGATGGTAGGTAATAGCAGATAGTGATGCCATGAATAGGAAGGAGCAGTGATCGTTAGCGGAGGTAGATGTGGAAGCTTGTAGATGGATCTTCCGTAGGCAGAGGCAGAACAACACAGGAGGTTTTCGTAAAGAGTATTCACCGTAGGCATCATGATTTTAGATGGGAGCGGAGAAGATTTTATCAGTAATTGGGATATTCCCAACAGAATACCTGGGGGACCCCGGAACTAAACAGTCCTAGATATGTGGGAATCCACTCCCACTCATTAACCATCCCAAGATAATTATAGTGGAACCAAACATAGGATTCCAATTTTTTAGGTGGATATCGTGTCCCATCCTTCTCAATATCTGCTCCTGCCAGGGCCGCAAAGGGGCAGAACTTCTACCTTCCGTCGACGGAAGTAGGTCTGATGGGGAACATAGGAGGTTCCTAGATGGAAAAGAAAAGGAAAATACGAGAAGAGGAGCAAGGGTCGGATGGGCGGGGTTTATAAAGCATTAAGGAAGGCTAGGGTTTGAGATCCTCGTTCCCCTTCCATTACTCAAACTCTGTGGAGGCGGGGAACCTTTTCCCTAGCCCCCTCGCTAGTTTCCAGAAAAGGAAAGGGAGGATAGGACAAGCGCTTGTGCCACAATTTAGCTGGGCCCATGTAGGGTCGGCCCAACATCTTAAGGCATATAGAGGCAATTAGATCATGTCATCTTCCAAATACCGTAACTTTAGATTCATAGCTCAGATCCGGGTGATTTTTGTTCCGTTGGATTTGTAATTAAATCACGTACAACATGACACATGTTACTAATCCAAAATGTTATGGTCATGATCTTCAAAATATATCTAAAAAATGTGGTGATATAATAAGAGCTAAAAACTTAGGTCCATGAGAAAATTATGTCACACAAGTGAAAATCGAGCATATAGTAATCAAAATGGGTCACCGACAGTCGCGTCATGGAATTAAACTCATGTTGAGTGATCTAAGTTAATAATAGAGAGAGAAATAGTATAATGAAGGAGAGAGAAAAAAAATTAGGTTGTCACATGCACTCACCAAAGCATGTTGGGCTCTGGAGGAATGGGCCAAATCGGGCCATTTCTCAAGAACAATAGCTAAGGGTCCTGATACTACTACTTGGATCTGGAACCTACACGTTGATGCTCACAATTTGATTGTCATACCAATGATTTGGAGGAGATCTCTCGAAAAGTATTTAGTGCTCAATGTCCTTGTTAGGAAAACTATTAAGGTTGGATGTTGGGATATTGACACAAAGACAAACTAAAGCACTATTAAAATCATAGTCCAACCACAAATTCCATTGCTAAACAAAATATGATCCTGAAGAACCCAAGATTGGACTCTGGAGGCAAGAAAAGTGCATGGTGAAGCTTTTGTGTCCAAGTAAAGTCTCAAGACACCAAGATGAATGGATAGGGAAG
The DNA here is from genome assembly GCA_963693085.1 of Alisma plantago-aquatica. NCBI lineage: Eukaryota > Viridiplantae > Streptophyta > Magnoliopsida > Alismatales > Alismataceae > Alisma > Alisma plantago-aquatica. The sequence continues at coordinate 486,387,597 of OY856415.1, forward strand.
AAATCCACATTTTAATGTACCTAAGAAAAGGACCTCCATAAACTTTGTCTTCAATTGACCTTCACAAACCCCTATCAAACAATGATGTAGCCTCGTCCATGTATACATGTTGACATGTGCATAAGCCAAACATCAGCTTGGAAATACCCATACAAAACGGAGCAAAAAGAGCTCACTATGTGGATCACCTAACTGTGGAATAATATTCATAAAATTAATGTCAAGGAGGATTAGTTAGATACTTCTTCTCATATTTGTTAGTTTCTTCAATAAAATTTCATGTAACTCCTTAGAGGACCCTCATTATACAACGTGTAAAGAATATTTGTTCAATTAATGGAAATTATTTATTATCTTTTATTGAATTTGACCTGGAAATTTAGGTAATGATTCTTGACTTTAAGGTCCTCTCGTAATTGTGGGACACTCAAGAGTGGGGGTTGTTACATTTGGTATCAGATCTCAAATTTATCAAATAACATCTAAAAATTGATAATTTCAAATAAACCCTAGAAATATAAGGAAATTTATTAGGGAATAACTTAAGGATAATGGTGTCTAGAAAGGAGCACAACTTTGGGGGCTAGCAATGTTTTCCTCCGCACCATTAAGTTTGTATATAGGGACTCCCTTAGCCAATGTTTTACCTACCTATCTAGAACCTATGCTTTGCCTAAAGTAATATTTCCATAAGTATTATAACCTCTAAATTTTATCCACTTCTCATCTCCTTTCTTAACAAACCTTAAAACTCACTTCTCTCCCCATCTTGAATTGGGGTTTTAAGAAGAAGTAGGATTAAGGCATCCTCCACCAATTAAAGTGTATTTAATGTTAATTAGAGAAATATATGTGAAATATGTGACATGTAATTGATGTCCCTTTAAGTGATATTAAACCCTAGAAAGACCTAAGTATGGGTGGGATAACCTCGTCATCTATAAAGAACTTCACTGAGATAACCCAACAGGGTATGAAAACCTTAGTGGGTCAAGGGAAGCATAAAACTCTATATTGCAAGGTGTAGTCCCTAAACCTAACCCTAAATGCTAATAATGGGTAGTGTGAATAGTACATGCAAAATAATATCCTTACCTAAACAAAACCTAAGTGAGGTGGAGGAAAGAGAAAATACAAATGGATTGGATAATCCAGTCAAGGTACCATATATTAGATATCCTAGTTTCCCATGCATGCAACTACATGGATTAATGCACACCTGATACATGTTAAGGGTTTTTTAATGCATATATGAATATGAAAAAAGGTAATTAGTCGATACATAATAATAAACATCAGACCCTCAACTCATGTTTAGGGGTAGTGTCCCGACCAGGGGTGGGTCAACCCAAGAATGGAATAAGGACCTATGGGGGAGGCATAACCCTAAACCCGTGGGTCAGTTTGGGACTGGAAAGCCTAAACTCCTCCTAGAATCTGAGAAGAAACCCTAGTAAAGACCTCCCCTAGAAGGGTGAGTTGGACCACCTTGTATTAGTTTGTAAAATAACAAGAAACCATGGACTTCCTAAAAGGACATAAACCTAGAAAGATGGAATATGATGGGATGGTAGGGGTATAAGGCCTGAAATCCTTTACCCCTACCCATTCAAAATTAAATTGTCCTTCATAAATGGGGAATGTAATTCCAACATATATTAAATGTGAAAATCATGGTTAGAGAAATACCAGTGTACATATGTAATCAAGTCTCCCAACAGGACATTGGGAAAGGGTATGGAGGCAATGCAACCCAACCTAGTCATGGGAGGAGCGATACTGTGAATAAATTACATTGAAATAAATGTAATAATCATGCATCTAAGGTATATAAGTCATACTACCACCAAGTATAAAAGAAAGGGTGTTAGTTTGTCTTAATGCCATGAACACATTGATACATAAGAATTAAACTTAATTTATGAAAATGTGTGATGAAGGATAACACATGGAAAGGAACCATATGAAAGAAATCTAAGGATATACTCTCCTTGAGCAGGATAAGTCATGGGATATGGAAATATAATGACATTAGAGACCCTTGTCTTGGAACAATGTGCAACAAATGAGAGGAAATGAATTGAAGCTATGCCATCGCAATGAACCTTAGGAATGGTAGAGCCCCAAGTCAACCCTAGGATCAAGTAGGGATGGTTGAAGGTGCATAAGACCTAAGAGGTAAGGAGGTGATCATGTCCTACCGGCATGTTTGGTTCACTGGAAAGTATTAGAACAGGAAGGAGAGAAGGATAGCATAGGCAGGTATAGGTGGAGGACAAGGTCAAATTTACTACCCTATGTTTGGATGAAATCAAGGATAGGATTAATAACTCATCGTGCTAGAGGCAGCAGACAATGCATGGAAGAAGATAACAATAGAGATCGTCAATGGCAGTCGAAGGCGTAACACCTTGCCTGAAGAAAAAAGATGTGGTGGTGCCTTTATAATGAGAGAGCAGCAACGTCACAAGTCATGATCCAGGAAGAGGCACAAGCTAGAAGATGATGTTGTCAATCAAAGGAATAACACAATGGGTGGTTACCGTGCACATGTCCTTGTTGTAGTGGAGCGGCAACATTGCATGGTAAAATAGTGGATGGTAGGTAATAGCAGATAGTGATGCCATGAATAGGAAGGAGCAGTGATCGTTAGCGGAGGTAGATGTGGAAGCTTGTAGATGGATCGTCCGTAGGCAGAGGCAGAACAAGACAGGAGGTTTTCATAAAGAGTATTCACCGTAGGCATCATGATTTTAGATGGGAGCGGAGAAGATTTTATCAGTAATTGGGATATTCCCAATAGAATACCTGGGGGACCCCGGAACTAAACAGTCCTAGATATGTGGGAATCCACTCCCACTCATTAACCATCCCAAGATAATTATAGTGGAACCAAACATAGGATTCCAATTTTTTAGGTGGATATCGTGTCCCATCCTTCTCAATATCTGGTGAACCAAATGTGTCGTAAGTACATAAGGCTCATGGGACAGGAGAAAACCATCCATGTGTACATAACACCCATGGCATCAGGAGATTGGCCACCTCCATGACTACATAAGGCCTAAGGAGTCAATGAGAAAGGCACTCCATAAGTACATAAAGTCGTAGGGTCAAGAGGAGACCACTCTAAGGATACTTATACCCCTATATACTTTAGGGGAATGGCTAAGGCTAATGATATATGAGATGTAGATATGGAGATTATAAAAAATATGTCATAATAAAGTTTGAAATGAAATATTATAGGGAGTTGTGCATAAACTCAAGAGTTATGAGAAAATCATTTTTCCTATGAGTTCATGGAAATTTAAGAGGTTTGGATTCATTGTTAAGGATTATTCAACCAAAATTGTGAATTAAAGGACAGTGTATTGGTACACTACTTCTGCACATGGAATGGGATGAACTTTATATTTAGACTGCAACGAAATTTTTGTTTCATCTTATTGTGAGTGTGAAGGATTAGGTAGCCACATGTGATACAAGTAATCAATATCTAAAAATGAATACCCTAAGTTGAATTTGATGGAATAAATTAGTGTATAGACATGTTACCTCACCCTTGAACGAATATAGTGAAAGTGAAATCACGGTGGAAACAAAACCACGAGTGAAAATTAAATAAGTGATGATATAAGGAAATGAATGAGGGTGTGAGAATACATTTGGTCTGAATTCGGGTTTCAACCTTAGTAATATGAGAAATTTTTATATCTATAAAACTTTTTAAAGATAATCTAGCTAAAACTTATCCAATAAAGGTTGCTAGCTCTAATGTTTGAGGTTAATTTGAGTTATCTTTCACCTTTACCCAATTGGGTTTGAATTTTGGGGATAAAATACCTTTTTAAGGAGGGGCGGAAGTAAGATCCTCAAAATTTGATTGTGTGATAATATCTTGAGATTCACTTTAAGACTATTAGAGTAAATTGTGATGATGAGAGTCATAATATGACTTTAAGGATTTAAAGTAATATTAAGAAAATGTACTAATATGAGGCTTCAATTGGTAAACAATGTCTTAAAGTCATAATTAAAAAAATAGTTAGGCTTGAGGACCCATTGGAAGGACTAAGTATACTCAATTGGACTATTTGAATGACATATAGGCCCAAGGGATATATATTGAATATATTTTAACTTCGTGTATAAATATAGGGATGAAAATATTGTGAATTGATTGATAAACTCATTATTAGATAATTGGCAAAATTCTAGAATATTCTAAAGTGACTCATGACCTAGATAATTAAATAAGTAATTATCTAATCCTTACTTGGATTCCGAGTATTCAAATATTAAATGATCATAATGGTCTAATACAATATAATGACTAAATGAAAATAAATCTATGTTTTTATATAATTATGAGACCTAGTTGATTATTAGATAAAGATGGGGTTTTTATCTTAGGATTTATCCTAACATGATTGATTGCAGTTTGAATCAGAAGGATGGGCCTCACAATCATGATGGCAAAGAAGGTATTTCTATAACTCCTAGTATGGATGTGTTGGACGCTTAACATTGTATTGGGTTGCTTGACACATGTCTTGTGCTCAAAACTATAACTAAAGGGATCAGTTGTGTATCTTAGAAAACTAGCAAGTTTTGCTTCTCTTTGTCGCTTACCTCCTCTTCAAATGGTCGTTTCAAGATGATTGCGGTCGTACACAAATCTTTGTAATAGTTGATCACTCATGGAAGAAGTTTTTCACCCCCTGACTTACGATATTGAGGATCCTCTTGTCTATACATGGTGAGGCCCCGCCTTTCTTATTAATGTGCACAGCACAGAGTCTAGTTGGCTCCTTTAACTAGATCACCGACATGTACATGCAAGATTGTGTAGTCTCTCCTCTAGGATCTCTTGAATCCAAAAGATAATTTCGGTTGTTTGGGCTCCTATCGATATGTTAGACAACTCCCTCATGTTTGTTTGTTTATAGGTCTTCTCTCTATAGAAGTTTTTGCTAGTCCGAACAAGGTGACAAACTCCTAAAATAATAGAGATCCAGTTCTATATATTACTCCACTTCGGATCTCTACCTCAATTTTGGATTTTCGTATGCAGTGGTGGTGGTGGTGGTGGTGGTTATTTCAAGTAAATATAGCAAACCGGATCACTATTGATTTGTCTACGTTATATGGTCAATCTCTTGACTCGCAAGATAGTTCCCTTCTGAAGTGTTCCTGAGCAAAGGAGCTGGTACAACTAAACCTACACCTTTGCTAGAGGCATCCAACACACTTGTCCCATATGTTGGTGTGAACGCGGAAAAGGCAGCAGAAGCCGGTCAACCGCGGCAACAAACAGCCAACGTACGGTCACCATGATGGCGACGATTTGCCGGAGGGAGGAGACCAAGTCAAATTACGATTGCTCGCCTCACAGTCACAACAAGACAAAAAACGGTAAAACCCCACCTACTGCCAAAAAGAAACAGATGCCGCCGTCACCATTGTCGGAACCCATGCTTCTCTGACGTGTTGATATTCCAAGGCCGGTCTATCACGTTTTTTTTTTTTTTCTACCGGAAGAATCTTCTGAGTTCTGAGACGAAGCATGCGTTTGGCGGGGTTAGAGATAAGACATGCTTATCCGTCGCAATCGGGCTCAGCTGTCCTGCCTAACGTTTTACCAAATCCGAACGACCGAATCAGAACGAAGATTTTATTTTCAAAACCCCCGGGCTAGAATAATTGAGGACGAAGCAAAGACGAGCCTTTCCATATTTTTAAAATAAAATACAAAAACTGAGAATTAACATAACCAAAAATCAACAATTGACTCACCCCTTTCATACGAAGCTTCAACTAAGTCCACTATATCTTCCCTGTCATATCATTGGGTCTCCGTGCGAAAGAGAACATGTATATAAATAGTTAAGAACAGAAAACTCCATGAAGGTATACGGAGAGATTCATAAGTCTTTCTATATGTATATATATTTACATCCGCTATAGCTTAGCCTGGTAATGGAATCAACGAGATCCCTAGCTCTTAAGATGATTGATTATATACTTGATAAGAAATGGAAAGAAATGTAGTAGCCCTATGTTCTTGTCGCCACGTATAATTGGCGATGCAAGTTGCGTGTAGATCTAAACTAGAGTGGCGGCGGTCACCTTTGGGCTCTGCTCGCCCATCCCTTGCTTGTCTGTAATAGCTATCTTCTCTGATCACCAGTGGCGCCGCCGCTGCCGCCTCCTAAGTTGTGAAAATAGGCTACTGTGGCCGGATCCATGCTGGTTGTGGCGTTTGGGCCCATACCGTACATCCCCCCATCGACCAGCTGCTGCTGCTGGCGCTGTTGCTGCCGTTGCTGCTGTTCCACTTGAAACAACTGCGCAGCTCCAGCAAAGGCCTGCTGCTGTTGCTGGAGTGGCAGCTGGCTAAAATCCATCAGCGATGGCGCTCCAGGCCCGGCAGTACCCGGCATGTAGAACGGGGCCTGGAAGGTAGTGGAAGGGGGCGGGCCGGGTGGGGCTCCCGTGAACTGGTGTACCATGGCGCGGAAGTTGGAAGTATCCGTGTTGAGCAGCGTGGTGGGTGCCCTCCTTGACGCCCTTGTACGCCTCCTTGCCGGCCTGCCACCACGTCCACCGCCAGGCTGCTGCTGCTGCTGGGTGGTGGAGGACACCGCTGCAGACGGAGGGGGATCCGTGGTTGTTACAGAGGTGACCACCGTTGACTCGGCAGCTAAAGCCGAAGATCGCCCGGCGGAGTCGTGAGAGAAGAACGGAGACTGGGACCCTGGCGCCGCCGCAGCCTGTGCGTGGTGCTGGTACTGCTGCTGCACCCAGTCGTTGTGGGAGCTGGGCGGGGTGGCCATGGACATGGCGGACGACCTTTTGGGGCGCGCTGAGTGCAAGATATATCCTACGTACCTCCTTATATGGGTGGGGAGAGGCTATTCGACCCCCCACCTTCTGGTCCACACCCCGACTTTATGGCGAGCCTTTTAGGGTGAGGAGAACCTAAGAAAACGAAGACGGAGAAGAAGCGGAAGGAGACGACTGCAGGACTGATATGGATAGAGTGGACGGATGGATGGAGACTGAGAGGGAGGCCTTAGGTTGCTTCCTCCCTGGTTATAGCTTTATAAAGCAACTCTGACCTTTCGACGGTCAAGCAATGACTGCCGACGGATCGGAGCCGTTCACTCCGCCCACGCGCGCTGTGTTCTTAGCCTATGTCAGCTTGATGTGTGCTTATGGGGTACGCCTTCTGGAAGGACTTAGGGGTAGCTGTGGCTGTGATGTTTCCTCGAAGCATCCCATGACCTCATGAATCGCAACCACATGCGTCACTCGTTCAAACCGTTGATCGGGGGAGTGCGTGGTAGTTAATGTATTATTGTTTGTGCTTCTATTAAATAAGATTTGTAATAATGTGCAATTATAATATAAGTAATAGTGTTGAACATGTCAGCTGTTAAGGTCGAACCCGTTGGAGTTTTCCAAGGATTTGGCAACGACGGAATTTCGTTTGGTTTGTGGATAAGTTGGTCCAAGGAACTTGAGAAATAAATCGTTTTTCATTTAATTTTCAGTTTATAGTTGGATGGCTGCTTTTCAATCCCTATTATTCTTGTACGTAAATGGAAACTAGTTTTGGTACTACCATATGACAACTATCATGCAAAAGCATGCAATTAATTGGGACAAATGATAGAGGAGTATCTGAGTCGTTAATTCCACCATTCCTGTTGTGATTATGAAATGATCGGATCTCTCTTTGGACCTACTAGATGATAACATTTGCAACCTAACGCTAGCCGGATATAAGTTCTATATCAACGGCAATTTGCCTGGATTTCAGAATTTCAAATCCATAAAATACTTTAGCTAAGTATAACCCTATATACCACGGCTTATATATTGATATTATGCTAAGGTCTCAAACATTAAATTGAAAATTTTCCATGTACGAGACTACGAAAATTTTTAATAGCCGAATCATAAGGATATAAAATCCAGATTGTGATTTGTTTGTTCTGTTTAGAGGGGGATTTATCATCCAGGTCAACAACCATATCTATAGGGTTACACTTGGACTATGCGGTTAACGCGCTCCCAACCCCTATTTTAGGACCAGTCTGGTCTCCATTAGGCATAGCATCACAACCTTCCCAAAAGATATATGTATATCTCTTACATATCTTTGGTGAGAAAATTGACTCGACGATCACGATAGAAAATATAGAACAAGATAAGATCGGAGTCGCCACCACATTTTATACGTAAAAAGAAGAAAAAGAAGACAAACACTTTGACTTCAAAGAGGAAAGTCGATTGTCTTTAGCATCCATATGTAGGAAGATAAGAAAAAAAAGTATTACAAGTAATAAATGTATCATATAATGGGCCATAGTCTGTAGGTCCATATAGAGTCAAGTTAGCTCTGGAAGTCTATATAGTCATGTGTACCCTCTCTTATATAAAAGAGAGGGGTCTCTCTTATATCAAACACATCACCATAATAACAACAGACAATATAAATTTTGGCATTGTATCAGAGCCTTATTTCGAGGGACTATTGCCCTAGCGAGAAAGCAATAGGGTTTCCACCTATGGGCAGCGGCGTCTGTCATTGTTGGGTTCCAGTAGGGCCATCTCTATCACCATCTTCATCATCCTATCGACAGTGTTATCTCCATTTCCCTCACTCTCTGAAGGGTTGCCATCATCTCATCTAGAGAGGTAGATGCAGATCTCTAAATCATAGACCTAGATCTCTATGTTGTAGATCAAGATCTCTATATCATACATCAATACCTGAAAAGTATCAAGTTCACCATCTAGCATCTCTCATGTGTTCTATCTTTCGTCTTCCCTGAGCACAAAGTCCAGATCTAGCCCCTATAAATCTATCTTTCATATTCCTCAAGCACGAAGACTAGATGCAACATTCATCCTTCTTGCATCATTGTTAATCAAGATCCAGCCGCACTGACAAATGGAAGTTTTTGCCAACATCAACAACCACATGATGAGTGTTTACATGGTGGAAGAATCTCCAGGATGTAACAGTTGTTTCTATATACTATGCATTTCTAAATCTAAAGACTTTTCAATCTTTCATCTTCGAGTTCCACCACTAACTAAAAGATTCATTCATGAAAATAGGGTGTAAGTCCTCCAACATTTGTACATCAATCTTTGATGGATCTGCAAGTCAAAAGTTTAGAAAACCTGCCTAACAATAAGTTACACAACATGTAAGTCAATTACATGGTGTGTAACTCCATTCATAGTGGTGTTGTCCGTCAACATGATCTGTAAGTCAGTTATATGTCGTATCAATATGATTTTTCTACAACCAACATGATGTGTCATTGGTCAAAACGGCATGTCATAGGAAGTTTGGCTGACATATTTGACAATCTACTTTGACATCTTTACTCAACATCAGCGTACTTAACTAGCACCCCCAACTCTCTTGTTGAATTGTTATTAAACCCATTCTATAATGTTCTCAAGATATGAAAATTTAATGTTGGATAAAAAGAAACAAAAGGATGAAAATGATAAAAATGGTTTTTTATGTTTGCCGACCTTCGGGAATGGCGATGGTCCTAGTTTTATCATTTTTTACCTAAAGTTCCCAGTATTTTAGGCGTGGGTTGGTTCTAATCTTCTCAAGATCTCCCACAATGGAGATTCTTCTTGGGTAATTAGGAGTGTTGCGTAGGAAAATGAAGAGGATGATGAAAAGATATAGTTTAGAAGCAAGATTCAATCCTTATATGAGTAATCAGATCAAGCTATATAAGTAGATCATGTGATGGTAGTATTATTTAGTCAGACAAGAAAATATGGAGTTATGAACAGTTAAATATAACCACAAGCAGATGATAGTAGTTTAAGAATAGTTAGAGATTAACAATTCAGATATGTAGGATTATTATTATGCAACCTGACGACGCTTATAAAGCAGGTTGTATTAGAGGAAGGATACTTTGAACACAAATAGTGCAGGAAATAAAGGGGGAGATAGTTGATATTCTGCATTTAGGAGGGTCAAAAGGAGCCTGAGATACATAATATTTGGGGGGTTATTTATGGAACAATGTTAAGGTTCAGGGTCTATGCTTAGAAGAATTTTGAAGAGGCAGAGAATTGCGGCGATGCACCTTGAAAGCGTGGCATGCAGATTGAGGTAATTTGCACTTGTCATAAGGCAAAAGGCTATGATCTACAGGGTACCTCGAGTAGGGGAAAACATGTTTCTCGATTTTCAAGATATTTCAAAAACAATATAGAGAAAATCAGATAGAATTCGAAGAATAACATGAATTGTGAATTTAATTTATAAAATAATGAAGGAAGGGAAAAGGGATTCAATTTAGGGTTATCCTTCATCGTTATAAAAAAGTTGTGCACTTTTTGAGACGAAAAATGTAATTGAATCTTCATTAGAAAAAGGATAATGTTCTATTCATTATAATTCAATTGGGAAATTTATAAGAAAGGTTTATAAAAAGTAGAATCAGTGAGAAAACTACACTTAAGTCCACAAAAGAATCTTACACAGGAAGCCCCAAGCTGAGTAAAAGTGGGTGAAAATGAATGCACTAAATGGGCTTAAAATTTGGGAAAATATGAAAAAGTTATGCATTCCATCATTATCTAGACTATGAACATTATCATGAATATCCACAGAGTGAGAAAAAATGGGGTGTCAATAATTTCCCCTCTCAAGGTTAGGTTCGAGATAAGAGTGACAATGCATGTTTGATCCAATTTTTACCCCCATTTCTGGTTATGAAAGGCCAAAGAGGTGAGACTCATCAAGTGTAATTTAATATCACTTATATACAAGCCACTCAAGTCGCCAAACTCCTTAAGTAAGAAACACATTCTCTTAAGATGTTTGACATATCTGACCATTAACAACAATACATCATCCACAAAGATTAAGTGAGATAAGACTAGGAGACCAAAGACTTTGAAGAGCATAAATCACCCCTATACTTTGCCTTTTGTATAAAAAAGGTCACCACACCCATCACAACAGTCAACAAGAGGGGGTACAGAGGATCCCCATGTCGTAAACCATTGGAGACTCCAAAAAAGCCTTTGGGATCTCCATTTATCAAAACAGAGAATGAATTGGATTGAACATAGTGCTTCATCACATTTATCCAACGATTAGAGAAGCCCATATATTTCATAACCTCTTACAAATCTTGACAATTCACATGATCATAAGACTTGGAAATGTCAATCTTGACACATGCTTTCTTTGATTAGTTCTAGATATTTAATTCAAAAAGAAATTCCCCTACCAATAGAGCGATATCAAATAAGGATTGGTCCTTGATGAACATTGATTGATTGGGGGAATATATCTGATAGAACCAGCTTGAGCCTCCTTGCATGCAGCTTGGCAAAAATCTTATAGAGCATATAGAAACAATCAAGGGGCTGGTAGCCTACAAAAGAAGTAGGGAGTGTCTTCTTGGGAATGATTCTTAAGAACACATGATTTACCTTCTTCATCATTGTTCCTACCACCGAGAACCAACACACATCCCTACATATCTTCTTTGATAATGTGCACATATGAAGAATAATGCAGCTTTGATTTCATACCCTCGGAGACATGTCTATAGAGATTGTGGTTCATCAACTTTTTCACTTTATTGTGGGGTAGATCACACCTTCTAGTTCTCTAGAAATGGTTGTACAGACATTTGAAGAACTCAAAAACCTTGGTTGCCACCTCGTCTGGCCCCCTGATTCTACTCCCATCCTCTTTGATTATCTTGTGGATGCAATCTCTCATGTGGTTCTTGTTAGTGGATTTTTGGTATACCTTGGAGTTTTGATCACCATCTTGAATCCATTTTAGATGGGTGTCTTGCCAAAAGAACACATCCTCCACTTTCTCCAGCTGTTTCAACCTCTTGGATGTCTTAGCTTCAGCCTTGATCAACTCTTCATTGAGTGTGTCACCCCTCAAGGTAGTAGACAGTTCTATGTGGAGCATTGCAGCCTTCCTCACCAAGGTAGGTAAATGTGAAAGATCTCAAGAACATTCCTTCAATGTTAATTTGGTGCATTTCAATTTCTCAACAACTATAAACATTGGATTACTGATCCCCAATAGTTCCCAAGACTCCTTGAACTTCTTCTCACAACTACACCAATCTTACCAAAATTTAAGAAAGTAGAAAGGTCCATTATCTTGTGTATATTGAGTCAGTTTCATAGTCCTACACATGATCGCTATTAGAATGACCGCCCAAACAAATATTGGACTCAATGAACAAGTTTAACTAGCCCAAGTTAATAAGACCACGATCCAAGTTGATAGCAATGATGAATCATGGGCTTCTATTTCTGTTCCAAGTTGAAATACTAGCAGTCATGTTGATCTTCATCAAATTCACTGCATCCACAACAATGTTGAATCTGCACAGGATTGAATAAGGTATGGGTTTTCCACAAAGTTTCTCTGATGATATCCATAAATGGTTGAATTCCCTCAAAATGATCTCAGGGGGCTCCAATTGGATGATGTCGGTTATCATCTCCCACACAGTCTGCCTACAAACCTTGTTATTTAGACCATACACCACATTAATTACTCAATGTAGACCACAACATTAATACAACGCATTGCCATCAGTTGATCTAAGGCATAAATGCATTGGGCATCCCAAACCTCTATGTTCCATTATATTGTGATCCTCCCACCATCCACCTATTAGATATTGGAGATGAACCCCCAACCAGTCGAGAATAGGCTAGCCACCTTCTTTTTGTAAAATCCTTTTGTTTTTTGTCTACAAGAGAATGATGATATTTGACTAAACTTCTTAAATGATGCTCTTTATCTTCCTCTAGCATTTAGTCTTAGAGTCTCCCCTCACGTCCCATGTGAGGATGGTCATCTTAAATGAGTGAATCCACCTATGCCTGAGGTGGAGAGTCTTGAGGATGTCCTCTCACTGCCCATGTTACTACATTTTCTCCCAGAGGATTCATTGTCAACTGGAGTACCAGTCAATTCCTCCAACAACAAGTCTACATCCAAGTTTATAAGAACAAAGAACGAATTACCCATTTTGGGGGACATAACCACCTCCTAGGATAGTGATTCTTCAACCACAACCTCCCTTACTTGTGTCACATGTTCAGTTTCCTTCTCCATCACTGGCACTTCAATGCTTGCTCTCGCTAGAACAACATATGCCTCACTAATATTCAAGTATATCATAGTGGATAGTGTTTATTTGAAAGGGAACATACCCACAGCCGAGGAATCTCTTCCTCTACCGTTATTCTTCCTTATCATCCTCTGAGGCCTCCTTTTCTTAGATCTCCTACAAGGAATCGATGGGTCTTGGAATTGCTCAGGGGGACCAGGACAGCCACCAGGAAAATGGACAAACACCATGAAAAATGTCACCTATCTGACTGAGCGTTATACTCCAACAAATCTCCAACTCCTTTCCATGTGGAAACTCAACCATAACAGTAGGTGGTGGATTTGTCGGCTTCCATCTTGATATACAGATGGACGACATACCATTCCTCCCTTTCTCAAGGAAATCAATCACCTTGGGCTTGCTTAAGATGTAGTCAATTATGGAGATCACATATCATGTCCAATGCATCCCTACTTCAGGTAGCATGACCAAGACAGATGCCGAGGTGAGGACTACTCTCATGATGTCTGCCTCTGGTGATCATTTCTGTGTGAACCAACTAGTTATTAAAGAACCATGATCCTTCGTTGAGAGATCACCTTATGTAATCTTTAGACATAAAATATGCTTGAAACATGCCATCTTTGAGCAAAGACAAGTGCACCTCCCCTTTGGGCCAGCCATATAGCTGAGTGATATGGCATCACTTCTCCATCACCTAGATGGTGATGCTACACCTTTGGAGTTTGTTGATCGCTTCAACGACCGACTAAGAAAACCTCATCCAAGATCTTGTGCCCCCTATACCAAAAAGTTGGGTTTTTGGGGTCTTGAGGGAGGTCCAATGATATATAGAAATGACAAGCCTCCATTGGCTTCTGTAGGGTATCCACTGACACATGCCCAACAATGACATCCATCGTAGGGCCAAACCATGGAATATGACAAGGGGAGGGGTAAAGGCAGGCTGGTGGAGGTAGTAGAGGAGGTGTAATGGCCAGAAGAGGCATGGGTTGAGTGGTAGGGGGTGGCCTAGTGAAGACACAAGTGCTAGGGGGCGACACCTATCCCCCTGGTGTTGGAGATGGCCCAACCATGTGCACGCCTAGGGAGACCCTTCTAGAGATGGAACAGAGCCCAGTCTAAAGAGAGAGGATTCAAGTTTTGTATTTTTATCCCCATTTCCACCTTCATTTTAATATCAAGGTTCCCCTGGTTATACACTTGTCTAGATAGCTGAAGATGTTGGGTCATATGTATTTGTAGGAAATTAGGGCAACATATGTTGGATCCTAGATGGGTGATTAGATGCTCTAGAGGGGGGGTGAATAGAGCTGAAAGCACTTAAACAAAATTCATCAAACCTTCAAAATATATGACAAGATAAGGTTGCTAAATAGGTAATTTGAGTGCAACTAAATCATGCATAGCAAGGATAAGAGAGATTGAACATGAATCAATTAAACAAGCTATTTAGAGTGGTTCCACACTTCAAACTAGAAGTGTGTCAGTCCACTTGCCTAGAGAGGTCAACCTCTAGGACTTCCAAAAATTGCACTCTTATATTCACTTAATAAGACATACAATACATGACCAACAAAGGACTTACCTATCCAATACAAAGAGTCTTCAACCTTACCAAGGACTTACCCACTTTGCAAGAGTCTTCGGCCTTCTCCAAGGACTTACCCACTCTTGCACAAGTCTTCGGCCTTGCAGGAATTACCCACTCTTCTTGGATCTTCCGCCTTTGACTTCACCTTCACTCGGAGAAGCTTTCCACCAAGGACTTACCTACTTGAGCTTGAGTCTTTTGCCTTCTCCAAGGGCTTACCCACTCTAGCTCCAAGTCTTCTGCCTTGATCTTCACCAAGGGACTCCTTCCCTTGTTCTTCTTCACCTCTCTTGGACAAGAGAGAGAACCTTCATCTTTATGATTGCAAATGATAGAAGGGGAGGTGGCGGAAGTGAGAGCCTCACAAGATATACAAATAGGACTAGCTCTCTTACAGATTTCCTACTCACTCTAATGGATGTAGCAAGTGATTAAGCTTAGAGAGAGAGAGGAGGCTGTAGGAAGCAATCAACTATAGAATAGGAACCTCACAAAGAGTTTGCAATGAATGCTCAACCTTGGAATGAAGCCCAAGGGGTCCTATTTATAGCTGGGGATGCCTCTTAGCCTTTGGGAACACTTGTGAATGAAAACTAGCCATTTTGTGGCTTGCAACGAATCTATTTTCACTTGTTGCAACTCCAAAATGGCTAGAAACACTTTTCTGCACTTTTCCGTACAGTGCATTCGGTCGAGTTTCTATATGTGTAACTCGACCGATCAAGTAGCAGGCAACCCGATATTGAAATGATCGATCGAGTTTGTTCTGAGGAAACTCGACCGACCATTCCAACTGGAACTGGCCTACTACCCAATCGGTCGAGTTCTGTGAGTACACAACTCGACCGATGCAATCTTCAGAAAATCGACCAAGGTTGATCGGTCGAGTTTCAGGGTGGGAAACTCGACCGAACAAGTGCCTATAATTGATTTTCAAAGTTGCATTAAAAGTGCTCTAATATTTGATCTAAGTGTTCCTGATATTTTTCTAAGCTTAATTACAAGTCATAAAATCATTACAAGTGATTTACAACATGATAGTAACGGATATACATCATCTTACAAAAACGTGCACTTATAGGACTTTGACTTGTCTTTTCTCCAATTTGAGATGCGCAAGTTAGGGCATTTGGAGTGTGTCTATACCTAATTTGAAATTACTCAAGTAGAGACATTAGACACCAATATGTGGAATGGTTAGTCATCATCAAAACACGGGTTTAGTCAATTTAGACGTGAGTCAACATTGACCTAATTGACCTTGAGTCAACATTCTCCCCCTTTTTCAAGATGTCAAACCATTCCATAAATGTATTGAAAGCATTTAAGTAAATTCATACCTTTGGAGAAACCTAGGGGATTCAATAGAATGGAGTTCATATGCTCCCCCTCAATTGATGTGCATGGAGTTTTCATACTCCCCCTCAATTGATGTTATTTCTCCTGCATGGTTAGCTTTCATAACATTTATAGAATACTATGTCTTCTACTCATATATATTCTACACATATATGTCTTATCCCCTTTACCTATTCCCTTTACATGAACATACTTCTCTTCTTCATGTAAGACATGCCTTCTTCCTCTTTTTAAAAGAAGACATACCTTTCTCCCCCTTTGTCATTTCAAAAAGGTGGGGGTATGAAGAAAAAAAAAGAAACATCACTTGTTAAAGAGAAAGGAGATAACACAAAATATATATGAGGAGAGTAGAAGAGCACAAATAGGGGCTTGTCCAAGCATAGAAAGAAAAGTAAGTTAAAGCATATACTTGAACAACCCAAAAATGCAAGATAAGGTGCTGCAGAAAAACAATAAATTACAATTTTGACCCTCAAGATGATGGAATTTGACCAAAAACCATCGGAGCTCATGGCAAAGCAATAAATCTTGCTCATAAGGTCGTTTCTGCAAGAAAAGCACTAGTCTTGCACCAAAAACTGAAACTGGAGCAAAATCTGCATAAAAATCCATAAATACTCCAATTCCCACATATCATGTAGATCTATGTACCCTGCATCACAATGTTATACAAGCAACTCAAGATAGTAGATATTCAATTTAAGGAACAAGCTTGAGCATGTATAAGCATAGCATATAGATGAGCAAAGATGTCAATTGTAAACAGGGTTAGAACTACATGTATATGAACTACTAGTAGATGATATCACAAGTTAGGACTACTAGTAGGATCTAGATCATAGCAAGAGAAACCAAAAGATACACAAGTTAAAGAGCAAGCTATGAGTAGATGTAGAGATATATCCAAAGAGAGAGATATGCAATTTTAGAAGCATGAAAGGATATAACTCACATACAAATATGCATCATTACCAGAAGATGATTACCACTAAGAACCTCAAGGTTGTATCAAAACAAGATATACACCTAGAAAGATGTAGCAAGTTAGAGCACAACGGAAGTGATTTTAGACACAACCAAGAGATCCAAAGAGATCATCATCAAAACCTGCAAAACAACTCAAAGCAAGTAATTGCAAGATATAGATATACCAATTTAGAGCAATTAGAGAGATAGAGTTGTATGCAAGATAGGCAATTTTAAAACATGGCAATATGCATATATAAAGATACCAAAAGAGAGTGCCAAAGAATAAGGCTATTGGTTGAGAAAATCTAGTTGAGAGGGAAATTCCCATCCAATAAGCCAACTGTATATTCTGTGCACAGTGTGATCAGTCGAGTTCTTTGCATTGTCAACTCGACCGATGACAGTTGCTGGCAACACTCTTGGTGCCTATCGGTCAAGTTTCAATAGGGCAAACTCGACCGACAGATCAGTTGTCAAAAAAGCACATATATTTCATAAAATCATATTTAAAGGCATGCTAAAAATACAAACCATATCCAAACATGTCTAAGAAAGTTAGTAATGCGCTATAGAAGCATTAGAAATAGTTTTTGAGCAAGAGTGTGAAAAGAAACACAAAATGCCACTTTTGACTCAAAAACCATATGTATAGTGCACATTAACTTGACAAAACAAGTTAGAAATGGTTACAAGCAATAAAACCATTACTTTTGTACTTACCATTTCCTTTTCCACTTGTTGTCACCCTCTACACATCTCACCTTTCTTCTTTAATGTGGATTGAGAAGTCAATTTGCAATTCAATACCTCAAGTCAATCCATTTGCAAGTACCTACAAGAAGAAAGATGAAATGGTCTCCAATCATGTTTTTGGGTCCGGAGGGGTTAGCTTAGCAACCCAAATCCTATTACTCTTGGGTGCTTTCCTAAAAGGACAACAATTAGAATAATGACCAAATTCATTGCAGTAGTTGCATGTGCCCATAGTCTTGGAACTAGAGGTTTCTCCATGAAAAAATGGAGGTCCTTTATCTTTGTTGTTCCCTTGACTACTATCATACCCTAAACCATGTCTACCAATTTGTTTAGTAGTATGGTGTAGGATGTCATTAAGACTCTTTTTACCAACTAAGAATATTTGCAAAGAAGATCTCAAACTGTCATTATCATGCTTAAGAGAAGCAATAGTCGAAGACAATTGATTAATATTATCTCTAGCATGCAAAAGATCATTTTCTAAGCAAAGAGATTTAGTTGAAAGAGAATCTCTATCAATATGAAGAGCAGCAACATCATTCTCTCTATTTGTAGAACTAGAACAAGATTCATGCCCATTGATTTTAGCAAGCAAGGAGGCATTTTCTATTTCTAATTCATGCAAAACAAAATCTTTGTCCTTGTTTTCAGATTTAAGAACATCAATGTCATGCATGAGAGAATCAATAATTAAAGTATGCTCTTCATTAGAACTAGACATGAGAGGTTGAGCTTCTAGAAATTTAATCTTATCAAGTAAACTAGCATTTTCAAGTTTAAGAGATTCTACTTGGCTAAGAAAATCATTTTTATCAATAAGCAAGCAAGAATTAGCATATTCAAGATCATCTAGTTCTATATGCAAATTATCAACAATTTTAGCAAGCTTTTTCTTTTTCTTTTTAGAAGACTTATAAGAGGCACAAATGTCATGAATAATAGCAATTAAAGATTCTTTATCTAAAGAGTATAGATTTACCTCACTTGAGTCTTCACTTGTTGATGCTATAAGGGCAAAATGACATTCCCCTTCATCACTAGAGCTTGAGCTTGATCCTTCACATGAATCTTCACTTGAGCTTGAGTTGGAGGAGCCACTTGAGCTTGAGTGCCATTTCTCCTTCTTGTGAAGATGGGTCTTTTTGCCTTGTGGGCAATCTTCCTTGTAGTGACCCTTCTTTCCACATGTGAAGCACCGGATGGAGGAGGACTTGCCTTTGTAGAGTCTACCCTTGGAGTACATGGCATCTTCTTCAACTTGAGAGAATGGAGAGGCTTGACCAACAATATCCTTGATTTGAGCTTTGATTTCAGCCTTCTTCATTCTCTTGAGTTCTTTCTCCTCTTGTCTTTCTAATTCCTCCCTCTTGTCAAGTGTGGCTTCATGTGCTTGTAGATTTCCAATGAGCTCTTCAATAGGAATATCCCTAAGAGACCTTGCTTCTTCAATGGAAGTCACCTTGGATTCCCATCTCTTGGGGAGAGTTCTAAGGATCTTTGAGTTGATCTCTCCACTAGACATAGGATGTCCTAGAATAGCAAGACCATTCAAGATGGTGTTGAGCCTTGAGTACATGTTGGCTATGCTCTCCTCCTTTCCCATCTTGAAGTTCTCAAGCAACCCTTTAAGCATGTAGACTTTGCTTTCCTTCACTTGATCTGTCCCTTCATAAGTGATGCAAAACTTTCTCCATACCTCATAGGCCGTCTCACAAGAGGAAATCCAGTTGAACTCGGTGGGGGTCATGGAGGCATATAGGATGTGCATGGCTCTAGCATTCAAGCTTGCTTTCATCAAGGTGGCTTCATCCCATTCTTCAATGTTTGTCTTTGGTAGAATCTATGGAATGTTCACCATTTGCCACATCTCGAGACTTGATCCTTGGATGAAGAATTGAAGTCTTCTTCTCCAATAGAGGAAGTTGCTCCCATCAAAGATTGGAAGGTTGGTCGAGAATCTCCCTCCTTGGTAGTCACCCATCTTCTCCTACTTGTTGAAGTATGCTTGGAGAAGACCCGCTCTGATACCACTTGTTGGATCCTAGATGGGTGATTAGATGCTCTAGAGGGGGGGTGAATAGAGCTGAAAGCACTTAAACAAAATTCATTAAACCTTCAAAATATATGACAAGATAAGGTTGCTAAATAGGTAATTTGAGTGCAACTAAATCATGCATAGCAAGGATAAGAGAGATTGAACATGCACCAATTAAACAAGCTATTTAGAGTGGTTCCACACTTCAAACTAGAAGTGTGTCAGTCCACTTGCCTAGCGAGGTCAACCTCTAGGACTTCCAACAATTGCACTCTTATATTCACTTAATAAGACATACAATACATGACCAACAAAGGACTTACCTATCCAATACAAAGAGTCTTCAACCTTACCAAGGACTTACCCACTTTGCAAGAGTCTTCGGCCTTCTCCAAGGACTTACCCACTCTTGCACAAGTCTTCAGCCTTGCAGGAATTACCCACTTTTCTTGGATCTTCCGCTTTTAACTTCACCTTCACTCAGAGAAGCTTTCCACCAAGGACTTACCTACTTGAGCTTGAGTCTTTTGCCTTCTCCAAGGGCTTATCCACTCTAGCTCCAAGTCTTCTGCCTTGATCTTCACCAAGGGACTCCTTCCCTTGTTCTTCTTCACCTCTCTTGGATAAGAGAGAGAACCTTCATATTTATGATTGCAAATGATAGAAGGGGAGGTGGTGGAAGTGAGAGCCTCACAAGATATACAAATAGGACTAGCTCTCTTACAGATTTCCTACTCACTCTAATGGATGTAGCAAGTGATTAAGCTTAGAGAGAGAGAGGAGGCTATAGGAAGCAATCAACTATAGAATAGGAACCTCACAAAGAGTTTGCAATGAATGCTCAACCTTGGAATGAAGCCCAAGGGGTACTATTTATAGCTGGGGATGCCTCTTAGCCTTTGGGAACACTTGTGAACGAAAACTAGCCATTTTGTGGCTTGCAACGGATCTATTTTCACTTGTTGCAACTCCACAACGGCTAGAAACACTTTTCTGTACTTTTCCGTACAGTGCATTCGGTCGAGTTTCTATATGTGTAACTCGACCGATCAAGTAGCAGGCAGCCCGATATTGAAATGATTGGTCGAGTTTGTTCTGAGGAAACTGGACCGACCATTCCAACTGGAACTGGCCTACTACCCAATCGGTCGAGTTCTGTGAGTGCACAACTCGACCGATGCAATCTTCAGAAAATTGACCAAGGTTGATCGGTCGAGTTTCAGGGTGGGAAACTCGACCGAACAAGTGCCTGTAATTGATTTTCAAAGTTGCATTAAAAGTGCTCTAATATTCGATCTAAGTGTTCCTGATATTTTTCTAAGCTTAATTACAAGTCATACAATCATTACAAGTGATTTACAACATGATTCTAATGGATATACATCATATTACAAAAACGTGCACTTGTATGACTTTGACTTGTCTTTTCTCCAATTTGAGATGCGCAAGTTAGGGCATTTGGAGTGTGTTTATACCTAATCTGAAATTACTCAAGTAGAGACATTAGACACCAATATGTGGAATGGTTAGTCATCATCAAAACACGGGTTTAGTCAATTTAGACGTGAGTCAACATTGACCTAATTGACCTTGAGTCAACAACATATACAACAATAGAAACTAAAAAGTGATGTCCTATTCACGAACTAGAAGATCACATCAACAATGATATATTTAGGAAAGAGGGTTTCTGAGGTATATATCTGGTCCAGGAGCAAGTCTATATACAATCCTTCCAACACCGTGCTTCTTCTTCAAGCAACACTCAAACATTCATCAACAACGGCCTCCTCGTGTAACACCACATATGGTGGTTGATGATGTTCTGCTAGTGTGATGGTGACGGACTCCACACCTCTATGTAGTCCATACAGACCACTGAGAACTTCATGTTGCACTACCATATCCAACATGAAGGAGTTGTCCCTTCTTGTCAACATGCTACTACTAACATGTCTCCCTAGATATATCTCCCTTTTATGGATAAGACTTGCTTTGGGCTCTCATAGGAGGACAACATTTGTTAGTGCTAGTTGTGTCTTTTGAAAGCCTTGACTAACCCCCTATTTATAGGAGAATCGGGGCCAGGCTTTGAAGATCAATTGGGAGTTGAAGAGATGGATTTTCACAAATTTTTGGGTGATACGGGTCACGAGTCGGTAGACTCACACCCCAATTCAGTGACATTGAATGCTTTCCTATTTGCAAACATATTTGTGATTAATGCACAACATGACATCAACATCAATCCTTCATCCAATCTTATTAATTATTGAATTGGGTGATTCACATGAAAAAATGGTGGGTTTAGACTCTAAACCGGTCGGTTTAGACTCTAAACCGGTCAGTTCACATTCTAAACTGGTCAATCCATTTCCAATTTAACCAATGTTCATTTAACGTTTTTTAAATTGACTCGACACTTGAATCAGTTGACTCAACACTTGAGTCGCTCGACTCAAATTCTCATTCAGTCAATTTTTCATCCAATGTTGTTTGAATTGATTACCTAAACACTTTAGTAATCATGATATGTGAATCAGTTGACTCAACACTTGAGTAGGTCGAAACATATTCCAAGTTATCCAATGTTTTTTAAATTGATTACCGAAACACTTTATTAATCAAGTCAAACCTTACTCTTGAGTAAACTCATAGTCCTGGTGTATTTTATGTGTGTGACCCTATAGGTCCCAAGTTACATTGGTAGTGAATGTCCATAACTAATTTATGACATCACAAGAAATGAGTGATATCTAGAAAACACATCATTCCTATCCAAGTAATTGGAAAGTTGAAGAACAACTTCAACCTACAATTTGTGATCAGTGTTATAGTGATCGTATCGTTCCTTTGTCTGTGATATCCAGATTGAACTCAAGGCATGGAATTGTCATCCTCTCAATGTCCATTCCATGTTCCTTGAACTAGAGAAGAATGTATGAGATGCATGTGAGCTCACATATCACATTTTGAGTCACATGAGTGTGGCCATACATTTCTCAGTATCTCTTATCAAGTGGCTAGGATATCAATCTCCCGTAGGAGGGACAAATGCCATCTCATCATTCACAGTCAATCCCCATGTGTCATAATGTACATGAGCATCATCTTTATGGAAACCCTTATTCAAGGTCACATTGGATGATGTTAAAATACATCGAGTGACATTTTATGATTGTAGTGACTTCAGGATGAACAGACAAAATCACCACTATCACTACAAGAGCTGATTTTAATTACCATTTCATGGTCTCCCTGTTACACTCTCAAGGTGAGTCTTTCTGGGACAATGTTCTCTGACATGTACCTATGTGCTTGACTTGATATCCCATATCACGACTATTGAGACTTTGTCACCAGTCAATGTACACTCTAGTCTTATATAGTATTGTTGTCTATTTTTCTTCCATAGTAATATCCGACTAGGGACATAATAAGAATGCATGTAATCTTACCATACATATGATCTCATTGTCTAGGTCCTAAACCTAAAGACATATGTCATCCAGTAACATCATTCTTTATACATCTACTATGTATATGTTATCGTCCCATGATTGAGACAAACATAATAGATGGAATTACCTTTTTCATTATCAAATGAAGTATATAATGCCCCATTACAATCATCATATTATTGGCTCTCTGGGCATACATACCAACAGACTCCCACTTGCTCTTAGAGACAACCACCCTTATTCCAAGTGATCTTAACATGTCTGTCATGTTTTTATTGTAAAAATGCTTTTGTAGCGGGTTATCAATGTTTGCTTCTAGTCGGTACTTTGCAAGTATTCATATCTCCTTGTTGTATGATCTCTCATATGAGGTGGAAATGTCATAGTATGCTATTTGGGTTCCTTTTACTATCCAATAGATCCATTGTTGTCACAGTACTTATACTATGTCATCAATGGTTGTAAACTCCCATAAGTTCATCGAAACAAACTTCTTGATCCATATAGTATCCTCTATTATGTACATAACAACAAGGTACTCAACTTTTATTATAGAAGTAATAACTGTCTCTTGCTCACAACTTACAATTCTTCTTTAAAGTCAAACAGTAATTTAGATTTCAATCATTAATATTCTTTGTCATTTTGGAAGATTGCATCGGTGTAACTTTTACACACAACTCTTATTACCATAACTTAAGGGAATAATCCTTTTAGCTCTTCTCAAGTACTTAAGGATGCTCTTTATGGCAGTCCAATGACCTTCACTAAGATTTGATAGATATCTACTCATCATGTCCAATACATATGAGACTACAAGATGAATATATAATATTGTATACATAATAGATCAATTACAAATGCATATGGCATCATACTCATGTTTTCCCATTCTTCACAAGAACTGGGACACTAGGCTCTTGAGAGACTAATTCCATGGAACATGGACAAATTTCCTCTCATCGATTCTCGTATGTTGAACCCCTTCAACATCTTACCAATGTATGTTCTCTTAATTAGGTCTAGAAGCTTTCTAGATATATGTATATAGATATTCCTATGATATAGGATGCTTTGTGTAAGCCCTTCATAGAGGAGGTACTTCCCATCTAGTACTTTAACATCTAGAAGATAAGGATGTCATTCCCCATCGTTATGTGAAATATAAATATGCTCCCACTAAATTCTTGTAATCACAAATCCCATATTCATTTCAATTAAAGTCAAACTCTTTGACTATATTTTCAAATCAAAGATTCCATCTATTGATATAGTTGCTTCAATCCATAGATTGACCTTTTTAGCTTACATACTTTATTTGCAATAATTGGATTTATAAAACCTCCAGGTTGTGTCATACACATCCTCCACAATATTCATGTTAAGGAATTTAGTTTTAACATCCATTTGCCAAATCTCATAGTCATATTAAGTTGCAATGGTAAGCATGATTTTGATGGATTTAACCATAAAAAACTAGTGAAAAGATTTCATCACTTTCAAAATTTTGAACTTATTTTGAAATATTTAGCAACCAATCTATCATTATAGGTTTGTAGACTACCATCCATGTTGGTCTTCTCCTTGAAGACTTAATTCCACCCTATGGGTTGATCCACTGATGTCATACCTAGTTGGTGTACATGAACTCCATCTTGGATACAACGGCTTCAAGCCATTTCTCATACTCTGGTCCCTCAAAAGTTTTTAGGTAGGTTGTTGACTCATCATTGATGACCAACTCACTGCCTTTTGAGACATAAGATATCCTAATGTTTCAAGCTCAAGGGGTGTCCTACTTGATCTTTGAGCTTTCGTGTTTACATAAGGAACTTGAGATTCCACAACAATTTGTGATGATACTTGTTCATGTTGTACCTCTTTAGGTTCAATGTTTTCTTTTCAGTCTCAAACTTTCCAAGTTCTAATTTTCTCCCATTGTCCTTTGGAATTAAATTCCCTTTAGGAATACAGTTGTCCTAGCAAAAAACACTTTTGTTGTCTGATTATAAAAGTAGTATTCAACAAAATAACACTTATTGACAAAGCTTATCAAGAAACTATTTTCTTACACAAGCTTTCATTCCTAATCTGTATGAAAGACATATCGGGGAAATTCCCATGTCAAATCTCTTATGGTGTCTTTTGAACCATTTTAGACAGTTCATTGTATAGTCTAAAGTGTGTGCTAAAAAAGGAAATTGGAATATCATCTAGATTTATTGAGATCGCACCATGACTAATAGGGCGTGATTCCTTCTTTTTGATACATCATTATGTATTAGGTGGAGTTCATTGTGATACATTATCATAGTCTCTCAGAAGGTCCTCAAACTCTTGGTTAAAATGTTTTCCACATCGATCATATCGAAGTGTTTTAATACTTATACCAAGTTTGTTATGTACTTCATTCATGATCTCCATGAACATGCCAAGAGATTAAAGACAAACTTACATATCTACTGAGAACATCAATAAATATAATGAAGTACTGGTAACTACCTTAAAAATTTCTCTAAAAGGTATATATACATTAGTATGTATGAGACCTAATAGAATACTTATTCTCCCACTATTTCTGGTGAAAAGAAATTTTGTCATATTGCCCAACAAATAAGACTCACATCTCTATTGGTTAAAATACTAAGATAGGCTATACGACCATCATTATGGATTGTAGAAATGTATTTCTCATTTATGTGCTCTATATGACGATGCTAAGGCTATTCCTTGTTTAAGTTATTGAGTCATTTAGTACATGTACAATACATATTTGTCTTTAGAACTATCTAGTATAGACTATGAGACATAGGGCAATTCTATATAAGATCTTATATTTTAAAAACAAAACATCAACTATTCATAATACTATTGTCCTTACAAGATACATGATTTTTATCATTAATGGGAGGTACATAATAGAAATTCATGAATTCTATTACATGCCCATTAGATGAATGACAGATTCCAACTTTAGTGAAAATAACTATTGCTCCACATAGTTCTAGCTTACTTATTCTCGGGACCTAAAGTGGAGATCTCTATCTCCTTCTTCCTAGGTTCCTTTATATAAAGAGGGTAGTTTCTTTTCCAGTGTTCATGTTGGTGAAAGTGGTGGCACTTCCCTTCCTTATTCACTCTTCTCTTTGGTTTCAGTGCAGAAGACTTTGGTTTATGTCTAGCTTTAGAACTCTTCTTAGCTTTGCCTTTTCCCTTGGACTTCCCTTTGCCTCTGTCGATCATCATCATAGATTTGGGTTTTTCCTTTTCCATCTATTTTTCAACTATCCTCAACATGCCAAGTGATTCTAACAATGGCTTGTCAAAATTGTTTATGTTGTAATTCATGACAAACTGGATGTATGATTTTGGTAGTGACTATAGAATCGCATATGTGGCCAGCTCTTGGCCTAAGGGAAATACTAGTCTAGTAAGGTTCTCCACATACCCAATCAACTTGAGTACTTGAGCACTTGAACAATGCCTTTAAGACATCATATCTCTCTTATCTTGCTTGATCTTGGCATATGTTCTTAAGATGTGTTACTGCCTCAATAACATCCATGTTTTCATGATGTCTCTACAAATCATAGTTCATTGAGCACAACATCAGGCACTTGACATCCATGATATCTTCAGAGTGATTCTTGTAAGCATCCCTGTCAGCTTAGGTGCATGGGAGTAGGTTCATCTGGCTCTGGTATCTCCAGGACATAGAGCTTGCACTCTTGAGTGAGAATGATTCTCAACGTCCTAAACCAGTCGTGCAAGTTATTCTCATTCATCTTGTCCTTCTCAAGGACCGATCACATGAAAACATATTTGTATTTTCCATTAGTTTCTACAAAAGGAAATTTGCAATTTTTTTCAAAACAGTTTTGATTTGATTTGATAATATTGATGACATTAATTAGGATTTTAATTAAATATTTCTCCCACTATTTTATTTAAATTGATAACCCTCACTACCAATTTAGAAGATTGCAATGAACAATCTTCTAGTGAACCAAGATCCAAGATAATTAAGTTGTTACCCAACCAACGCTGCTCACAACCAATTATTAAGGTAAGCGACATTTTCCAATTGTGTCTCATGAAATTCATGGACATATGGTATGCACAACTCCTTGCCATTGTTCATTTGTATACTTCTAGGCACTCAATCCTATTGAGGTCACCTAGTTAAGCCTGACCCATAAGCCAACACAATAGAATATGCACCCTATTAAGGTAGACCCAGATATCTACCATCACACTTCCACGAGATATATGGAATGCCATGCTAGGGCGTGCCACACTCAGTATATCAAGCTTTTTGCATGTTCTTATAGAAAGAATCTAAGACTTATTGTTTATCGAGGGATTTTATAAATAAATACATATACATATACAAGCACCACATACTTATAATATGTATTGTGTACATGCTATATCTACAAATGAAACATGCAATCATAAAATATAGGAGCGATGGTTATGACATATTAATTCACTTATTTAAAGACACAAAGAATTGCTATCCCCGAAGTTCCACATCACATGTAGCAACTTGTATTGAAACATATATTGTTGAAATAGGTTGGTTGATCAGTTGGACCCTCCAGTCGATGGGTTGGTGTCACGGAACCAGAATCTCAGTCCCATGAACCAAACGTATACCAAAGGTGAAATGCGGAAGCGTAAAGCTTATCACACATGAATAGATAACAAGATAAAGGCACCAACATAATCTCAACAATCAACAAGATATATTAAGAAACATCTTTATATTACATGATTTGAATTACATGTTCAAGAGTCACTTTGTACAAGTCTGCTCATGTATACTATACCTAGCATAGCTCACCAAGCTCATCGACCTTCTAGCCATCTCTGAACCTAAAAACAACATACGAGAAAAATGGGTCAACACACGAGGTGTTGAGTATGGGGCAGAAAGATACACATATATATAAGTTTTGCATAATTTTGAAAACATTTCAAGATTAAACGAACAAGAATAAACATGTTAATTGTTTAACAAATGCGAAACCATATTTTATGTCATTTCACTCCATTATACCAATAATATCAAACATGTTTAAGGCCTTTGACCATCTTCCCGTCGGAAGGGTCCGTAAGGGTTCTCAAGCTTAGCTAACCCTTTTATACGAGAGGGACCTCAAGGTCGTAACCAAGAGCCCTTTATCAACAATATTATAATGGAGTTCCATATATATATGTGTTCAAGTTATAAAACAGACGAAGCAAACATCGAGTATGACATAGCAATACTACATGGAAATATTTGAGAAAATAGACAAACAAGCATATAATATATGTCTTTTCAAGCAAGAAAGCGGTAGTCATATAACTAGATAAGGCCCATATCTAATTCAGAGATTCTTAACTTAACACATCCATTACCATCTAGATCATAAGCCAACATGATTAACAACAAGATTACATATATGCATTAGATTCTCATCATTAACCCTAATTAGATGCATTTTAGGGTTTTGGCCAAGATGGGTTCCAAGTTGCTTATTAGTACATTAAATGATCTCATATTGATTTAGGGTCCATCATAAGACTGTGGTTCAAGTTCCATGTCATTATGACGTTCCATGCTCTTTCTACAATCATAACAAGGTTTAAGGCATTTACATGCATTCTAGGGTCAAACGACTCACAATAAAGTAATCAAGGTCAAAGATCATCAAGGTAGAAGAACCCATCATCAAACATGGTTTAGATCAACAACATTAGGTCATAAGGAACATATTCCAAAATAGGTGTATGTCCATTAGAAGCAAGATTAGCAATCTAGGCAAAGTTCAATATTGTAGTCCAAAGTAGGTACATATGTACAATTGAGGTCATTTATGAGAAAGAATAGAGATAGAAGGACCTTCATTAGGACTACAAAGAAATTTAGTGTTACTAATTTGATGATTACAGATGGAAGAGTACATAAAATATTTCAACTTTATCATGGATGAGCATGAAACATGGTCAAAGAAGTCAAAGATCACATATCTAGCATTATCAGAGGTTTAGAAGAAGATTCAGGGTCTGAAACAGTTCTCATGTTGTAGATCTTTTTTAGTTGATCGATTTGATATATAATTTTGCTATGTTTGGCCTTAAGATGAGGGAGTTATCATTTTTGCAAGAAAAAGCCATTAATCTGAATATTGAGTAGAGAGGGCTATTTACCAGAAATGATGAAAAAAATGACTGTCGTTGATCCTTCGGTCAACACTTTGACCCGCGTGATAGATCGACAGTAGAGGAGTGGTGTGCTCCTGGGCATGTGATTGCGAAGGAAATGAGAGAGGGGAAAAAGGGCGGGCGACTTGTGGCCGTTGATTCCGGTCCTGGTCAGCCTTTGGCCCTGATCGGACGATCGCTGATCGACGCCCCAGGAGCAGAAGTCCCGCGTACGGGCACAGTGGTGCCGCGGCGGAGGTGTGGCCGGAGAAGAAAGGGATCGTGGAGGAGGGACATGGAGGTAGAGGCAAGGTGCCGATGATACTCGTGGGAGCAAACTGGAAGTAGGGGTGGGGTTTTTATGGGATATCGGGC
Source organism: Alisma plantago-aquatica (assembly GCA_963693085.1). Taxonomy (NCBI): domain Eukaryota; kingdom Viridiplantae; phylum Streptophyta; class Magnoliopsida; order Alismatales; family Alismataceae; genus Alisma; species Alisma plantago-aquatica. The sequence continues at coordinate 486,417,528 of OY856415.1, forward strand.
TAGGGTTAGGGCTTCCCGAAGGGAGCGGTGCACCTTAAGGTGGCGGCGGGCTCCCTTGGCCCTCAAGTGACATCTTCACACAAAGAAGGGGTGCGAAAGGTTTGAGAGAGAGAGAGGATGAGTTTGGTTGTCAAAAATGGGCACGAGAGGGCTCAACAGGGGGTCGGGTCGTGTGCTAGGAGAGCCGGGTCCATGGCGGACCTTCCAATCTGGGCGCAGGGAAGAAGATGACTCGGCGTCGTTGGATTTCGCATCCAACGGTTGCTGGGTCACGCGCCTGGCCATGAGCAGGCTCAAACCGCGGTCAATTGAGGCCGGTTCAACATGATTGAATCCTGGTTCAAGGTATTGGAGTCGGGTCAGATCGGGGAGGTGCCCAAGCAGCTAAATGGGCCGAGCCCAGCAAGCAACAAAAGGAAAATTTGTTCAAGAACAAGGGTATATCTTAGAAAATTCGTATAAAATCATAGGAATGCTCAAATGATCTCAAATTTGGACCATATCTTCACAACAGGGTCTAGAACAAGTGTGCAAAATAACAAATCAAAATAAGCATGTATGATCATGAATGTAATCAAAGGATTCAAGGGTATAACAACATTATCATTTCATGCATATATGTGTATCATATTGACTCAAAATGTGGAATCTTTGACTTTGGTGGACATTATAGAGTTATGAAGTCAAAGGAGACATAAATAGTGAGGACTTAAGGTAACAAGAGTGATTATGCACAAATAGGAGAAAAATCCACTTTATCACATCCTTCCCTCCTTAAAAGAAATTTCGTCCTCAAAATTCATCAGATATCATATCTAAGAGTCAAAGTCAAAATCTACCGAGTATAGATATCCCTCCATGGTTGTCAAAGAATTATTCACATGGGATGCACACTTAGGTTACTGCCATCAAGGGTGTACTCATGTCTATGATATACACATTTACTTATTATTCCACCATATTATGACATCATCATGGCATTAGGGTTTTCCATCGCCTAGTATCCATAGATTAGGGTTTTTATTCATATCTTTATATGGGACCAAGGTGTATTATCAAAATCTATGTTTATCAATTCTCAAAAGATTATGTTCATGGTCGAGACTATCATTGAGTGTGTATCTCATCTTCACTCCAGATTTCATGCATATTTTTTTTTCACAAAGTTCTACCAACTTCACCCAATCATGTTCATTATTTCTTGTTTTTGGATCTGATATAAGAAATTTGTCCATCTTATTTATTAGAAATATCACTCTGACATAAACACATATCGAGTTGATTTGTTTTCATTTGGGTATGATATTAGGCATGTTACCCCTGGATATTCAAGCTAAGATCTCTAAACATCATCATATCAAGTTTATGATTACAAAGCTACATATTTGATGTATAGTATGATTTTGTATTAGGTCTAGCTTACCAAAGTGACTATTGCACATTTATCAAAATTTTAATTCAAGTGAGATTCCTTCACGTATCGAGATCATTCAAGGAACAACATCATCATCAACGTCAAGGTTTTGAAACTTCCTCACTTGTATATAGAAAGAGCTCCATAAGCTCAAGCGACTCAAGCTTAGACATATATGTGTCCAACAAGACATGTTCACCACCACTTTCTACCTGTAACATAAATTTCTACCCATTTTAAGGGTAACTACTAGATTCCTTTATATGTAACTACTAACCCGAGTATGAGGCTCATCATGGATATCACACATCATATACATCATCTTAGGTCTTGGGACATCTCCCTCACCTATATATATATATATATATATATATATATATATATATATATATATATATATATATCAGGCATCAAATTTTCAATTTCCTCTTTCTCTAGGGTTAGATATTTTCATAGGAAATATAGGGTTCAACGCTTTCAAGGAAACCACACACTAGATCACTCAACTCATATACTTAGAAGTATTCTAGCTAGGGACTCATCATCAAGTATTTCATCATTCATATTATTCAACATTTCAAATATTTTGGAGTTTAGGTACTCTAACCTTTTCCCGATACGGGTCAACTCATATCAACATGTCTTCCTATTCATATGTCCCATGCTACAGGTCTTCCTTTGTAAAGAGATTGAGGCCCGTGTTGGTCTCAAACCATATATCATATCTCCACACATACAAGACTAGGTACACGCAAGCATGTCCACCTACTACCTATGTTTAGCACATCAACCAAGTGGTACGTATCATACAAGGTGCTAGGTTTAGCTAGGGTTGCATGGTCAAACTCATCTCATATCGTCAAACATACTTAACCTTCCTCAAACATCTTGAGTCCTATAAAACATCAACATCATCATCAATATCATAATCATCATCTTAGGTTTCTAGGTTACTCACATGCCTAACCTATATCATGGCTCTAGACAACTATCACTATCATCTAAACTCTCTCATCTAGACTTGATGTTACCTCTCTTTCTCCTAGGTTGCATGGAAACTCACTACCTTTCTGCGTGTGGTAACATTTTTCATATGTACATATAATAATACTTGAAATATGTTTTGTCAAACGTTTAAACAGGAGATGAAAACCACCATACTCCATTCGAATAAAACCAAAACCAAAATGAGTTACCACACTCATTAGGCAGTCTAGTATCATGACACCTAGAGAACTAGCAAGAACATAGTGCACACTTGTGTAGACATCCTAAGCACATGTCACGAATCATGTCTAGGGAGGTAACTTACACAAGTCTACACCTAGTTCTAGAACATCTAGGTTGTAACCTAGAGGCTAAGTCAACCTAATCCACAAGGATATTTCATTAAGTTTCTAGGGTTGATATGTAAGGTGAGTTTAGTTTGTGTTTCGTGTGAGCCATGTTTGGTGTAGTTATCGTTCATGCTCTGATACCATCCGTCACGGAACCGGAATCTCAATCCCATGAACCAAACGTATACCAAAGGCGAAATGCGGAAGCATAAAGCTTAGCACACATGAACAGATAACAAGATAAAGGCACCAACATAATCTCAACAATCAACAAGATATATTAAGAAACATGTTTATATTACATGATTTGAATTACATGTTCAAGAGTCACTTTGTACAAGTCTTCTCATGTATACTATATCTGGATCTTACAAAAAGTACACCTAGCATATCTCACCAAGCTCATCGACCTTCTAGCCATCTCTGAACCTAAAAACAACATACGAGAAAAATGGGTCAACACACGAGGTGTTGAGTATGGGGCAAAAAGATACACATATATATAAGCTTTTCATAATTTTGAAAACATTTCAAGATTAAACGAACAAGAATAAACATGTTACTTGTTTAACAAATTCGAAACCATATTTATGTCATTTCACTCCATTATACCAACAATATCAAACATGTTTAAGGCCTTTGACCATCTTCCCGTCGGAAGGGTCCGTAAGGGTGCTCAAGCTTAGCTAACTCTTTTATACGAGAGGGACCTCAAGGTCGTAACCAAGAGCCCTTTATCAACAATATTATAACGGAGTTCCATATATATGTGTGTTCAAGTTATAAAACAAACGAAGCAAACATCGAGTATGACATAGCAATACTACATGGCAATATTTGAGAAAATAGACAAACAAGCATATAATATATGTCTTTTCAAGCAAGAAAGCGGTAGTCATATAACTAGATAAGGCCCATACCTGATTCAAAGATTCTTAACTTAACACGTCCATTACCATCTAGATCATAAGCCAACCTGATTAACAACAAGATTACATATATGCATTAGATTCTCATCATTAACCCTAATTAGATGCATTTTAGGGTTTTGGACAAGATGGGTTCCAAGTTGCTTATTAGTACATTATATGATCTCATATTGATTTAGGGTCCATCATAATAGTGTGGTTCAAGTTCCATGTCATTATGACATTCCATGCTCTTTCTACAATCATAACAAGGTTTAAGGCATTTACATGCATTCTAGGGTCAAACGACTCACAATAGAGTAATCAAGGTCAAAGATCATCAAGGTAGAAGAACCCATCATCAAACATGGTTTAGATCAACAACATTAGGTCATAAGGAACATATTCCAAAATAGGTGTATGTCCATTAAAAGCAAGATTAGCAATCTAGGCAAAGTTCAATATTGTAGTCCAAAGTAGGTACATATGTACAATTGAGGTCATTTATGAGAAAGAATAGAGATAGAAGGACCTTCATTAGGACTACAAAGAAATTTAGTGCTACTAATTTGATGATTACAGATGGAAGAGTACATAAAATATTTCAACTTTATCATGGATGAGCATGTAACATGGTCAAAAAAGTAAAAGATCACATATCTAGCATTATCAGAGGTTTAGAAAAAGATTCAGGGTCTGAAACAGTTCTCATGTTGTAGATCTTTTCAAGTTGATTGATTTGATATATAATTTTTCTATGTTTGGCCTTAAGATGAGGGAGTTATCATTTTTGCAAGAAAAAGCCATTAATCTGAATATTGAGTAGAGAGGGCTATTTACCAGAAATGATGAAAAAAATGACTGTCGTTGATCCTTCGGTCAACACTTTGACCCGCGTGCTAGATTGACGGAAGAGGAGTGGCGTGCTCCTGGGCATGCGATTGTGAAGGAAATGAGAAAGGGGAAAAAGGGCGGGCGACTTGTGGTCGTTGATTCCGGTCCTGGTCAGCCTTTGGCCCTGATCGGACGATCGCTGATCGACGCCCCAGGAGCAGAAGTCCCGTGTACGGGCACAGCGGTGCCGCGGCGGAGGTGTGGCTGGAGAAGAAAGGGATCGTGGAGGAGGGACATGGAGGTAGAGGCAAGGTGCCGATGAGAATCATGGGAGCAAACCAAAAGTAGGGGTGGGGTTTTTATGGGATATCGGGCTAGGGTTAGGGCTTCCCAAAGGGGGCGGCGCACCTTAAGGTGGCGGAGGGCTCCCTTGGCCCTCAAGTCACAGCTTCGCACAAAGAAGGAATGTGGAAGGTTCGAGAGAGAGTGAGAGAGGATGAGTTTGGTTGTCAAAAATGGGCACGATAGGGCTCAACAGGGGGTCGGGTCGTGTGCTAGGAGAGTCGGGTCCATGGCGGACCTTCCAATCTGGGCACAGGGAAGAAGATGACCTGGCGTCGTTGGATTTCCCATCCAACGGTTGCTGGGTCACGCGCCTGGCCATGAGCGGGCTCAAACTGCGGTCAATTGAGGCCAGTTCAACATGATTGAATCCCAGTTCAAGGTATTGGAGCCGGGTCAGATCGGGGAGGTGCCCAAGCGGCTAAATGGGCCGAGCCCAGCAAGCAACAAAAGGAAAATTTGTTCAAGAATAAGGGTATATCTTAGAAAATTCCTATAAAATCATAGGAATGCTCAAATGATCTCAAATTTGGACCATATATTCACAACAGGGTCTAGAACAAGTGTGCAAAATAACAAATCAAAATGAGCATGTATGATCAGGAATTTAATCAAAGGATTCAAGGGTATAACAACATTATCATTTCATGCATGTATGTGTATCATATTGACTCAAAATGTGGAATCTTTGACTTTGGTGGACATTATAGAGTTATGAAGTCAAAGGAGACATAAATAGTGAGGACTTAAGGTAACAAGAGTGATTATGCACAAATAGGAGAAAAATCCACTTTATCACAATTGGACTTCCCAACCAGTCGATTGGATTTCATTGGTTGGTCAACTAGCTCATGCTCATGTGGTTGAATGGACTCCTCTAATTGATCGGTTGGATCCTCCTATTGGATGGCCTCCTTGGTCCTCCAGATGATCGACTCCACTTCCCATTTGGTTGACTTGCTTGGTGCGGAGCATCTTCTCTTTCCAAAAATAGAAATTAAAACTATCCTATTTCATTACCTTATTGCATTGTAAAAGAAAAAACTTGAGTTACATTCATTGGGAGTATAGGAAGGAGAACATTAATATACATTTGGAAATAAGGATAAAAACTCAGTATGCAAACCAAATAGAAGGTAGGAAAGAAACCAAACAACCATGCAAACAAATCCATATGGGGTATTGTCCATAACCACGCATATATCCATCATCAAAATAATTTTAAGGCAATGCTTATTGATTGCACATATATATATATATATAGAGAGAGAGAGAGATTTGGGCTAGAATACACTCGAGTGTATTCGAAGCATAATACACTCAAGTAGTTTTCTATGATGTAATAATTTTTTTTCAAAAATCTAATTCATTCATCTTCTTAAACATCTTATGAATAGATCATATATATATATATGTGTGTGTGTGTGTGTGTGTGTATTGGATCATATGTGGTATTTAATTAGATATGCACATTAATAATTTTATATTCACATCATATGCAATAAAATACATATGATCATATCAATTTAAATCTAGATACGCTATAAATTGACATGGCTCTCATACCACTATAGGTAATTAGGACAGAAGATAAGTCAACGGAAATAAAAAAAACATATGCTTGAATCCTAGATCATTAGATTGTGTCAAAAATGATGTATTTAGAAAAGAGGTTTTGCAAGGTATATACCTAGTCCAAGAGTAAGTCCATCAATTATGCTTGCAATTTCGTGCTTCTTCTTCAAGCAGTGCTCCAACAGTCATCAGTAACGACCTCCTGGTGTAACACCATAGATGACAATTGTTGACATTCTCCTAGTGTGATGGAGATGTCCTCCACACCTCTACATAGTTCACACAGACCAGTGGGAACTCCACGTTGTGCTACTAGAGCCAATAGGAAGGAGTTATCATTTGATGTCAACATGCTAGTGCTGACTTGTTTTCGCTATTTGTCTCACCCTTTTATGGGTAAGACTTTGGCTTTGGACTCTCACATTACCACAACTATGAGAGAACATCATTTATCAGTGTTAGTTGTGTCTTCTAAAATCCCTGACTATCCCCCTATTTATAGGATATTTAGGTCAGGGTTTCGAGATCAGTTGGGAGTTGAAGAGATGGATTTTCACAAATTTCTAGTTGTTGTAGGTCATGATTCAATTGACTTCACTTTTGATTCGGTCGGCTCAACTTTTGAGTTGGTCGACTCACACGCCAAGTCAGTGAAATTGAATGATTTCCTATTCACAAACATATTGGCAATTAATGCACAACATGACATCAACATCAATCCTTGATCCAATGTTATTTATTATTGAACTGGGAAATTCACATGTTGAATTGGTCAGTTCAGACTCTTTACCAGTCGGTTCACATTCTCAACCGATCGGTCCATTTTCCAGTTCAACCAATGTTGATCCAATGTTGTTTAAATTGACTCCACACTTGAATCAGTCAATTCAAATTCTCAATCAACCAATTTTTAAGCCAATGATGTTTGAATTGATTACCTAAACACTTTAGTAATCACGACAGATGAATTAGTTGACTCAACACTTGAGTCAGTTGATTCACATTCCAAGTCAGCCAATGTTGTTTAAATTTATTAGTATAACACTTTACTAATGAAGTCCAGCCTTATTCATGAATAAAATCCTATTAAAGGTGTATCCTATGTGTGTGACCCTAAAGGTCAAACTTACATTGGTAGTGAACGTCCATAACTAATTTATTACATCACAAGCAATGAGCGGTATCTTACAACACATCATCACTACCCAAGTGATTGGAAATTCAGAGAACAACTTCAACCTACAATTCGTGATCATTGTTACAGTGATCATATAGTTCCTTTGTCTCTGATATCTAGATTGAACTCAAGGCATGGAATCATCATCCTCTCAACGTTGAATCCATGTTCTTTAAACTATATCAGACTATATGAGAAACATGTGACCTCACATATCACATATTGATTCACATGAGTATGGCCATAAGTTTCTCTTACTCCCTTATCAAGTGTCACAACATACCTGAGCATCACCTTTATGGCAACCTCAAGTGTCACAATGTACCCGAGCATCACCTTTATGGAAACCCTTATTCAAGGTCACATTGGATGGTGTCAAAATACATTGAATGACATGTGATGAGTGTAGTGACTTTAGGTCTAAGAACCACAATCACCACTATCACTATGAGAGTTGATTCTGACTACTATTTCATGGTCTCCATGTATCACTCTCAAGGTGGGTTTGTACTATACACTATTCTCTAACATGTACCTATGTGTTTGACTTGATATCCCATATCATGACTATGAGACTATGTCATCAGTCAACACACACTCTAGTCTTATGTATTACTGTTATTTTTCTTCCACAGTAATATCCAACTAGGGACATTACAAGAATGCATGTATTCTTTGAAAGATCTAGAGGGGGCTGAATAGAGCTCTTTGACACTTCTAAAAATAATTAAACACTCAATCAAATAAGGAGGAGGAAATAAGGAAGACACTTCGATGTAGAGTGGTTCCAACCTTTGAATCAAAGGTTGTCGGTCCACTACCCAATTGTCTCCAATTAGGATTTTTAAAGAGATTAATTTTATTTACCTCTCAAGGATGTTACAATAAAATACAACCACCTTCCTTGAAGTATCCTTCTCCTAGAAGTAGCCTCAACCTCCTTGAAGCAACCTTCTTTGAAGTAACACCAAGCCCTTGGAGCATCCTTCTCCTCCTTCAAGTAGCTCTACCACCTTGAGATATCTTTCACCTAGAAGTAGCTCCAACCTCCCTTGAAGTCGTCTTCTTGAAGTAATCCCAAGAAACCTTGAAGCATCCTTCTCTGCCAAGAAGTAGCTCCAATCAAGCTCCCTCAAGAAGCCTCCACAACTTGGAGTAGCCAAGGAGCACAAGTAGCTCAACCTGTGAATAGGAATTGGAAGAAAGGAAGTACACCAAGAAAGTATTGCGTTTTGATCCTATATCAAGACTTAGACCTCTCAAACCACTTATGATGGACGTTTCTTGGATGGTGACTAAGAGTCGATGGCTATAGGACATGAATTTGGAGCTTGAAGAACAAGATGGCCAGTGTTGCTTAGTTTTGTTGCTTACTAGAATGGATTCTCAAGTGTAGCTTAGGTGCTTTATGTGTCCTAAGGCCTCTCCTATTTATAGGTATGGTTTGCAAGTGCTTAGGGACTTTATAGGGAGTATCTAGAGTGTTCTTAGTGCTTAACTAGTTGTTAGTTAGACAATAGTTGCCTAGTAATGGCTAATTTGTTCGTGCTTGGAAGAACAATCCAGAACCATGCTTGGTTCTTAATGCTTAACTAGCTTGTCGACCAAAATATGTCTCGGTCAAACATTTCTTTGACCAATCTTGGGCTTAAGGCAATTGTGTATCAATGTCTATTTCCAGTTCCCAACTCCCAACAACTTGATCTAACAGTCATAAACTTTGGACCGAGGTTGGGTTGGTCGACAATATTTTTGACCGAAACTCATTTTAGAGCACAAATATGTAAGGTTTTGAATAGTACTTAGATGTTTAACCGAGGTGGTTCTTGATCGACTAGTTTCTCGATTGAGGATGTTCCTATTTCAGACTTTTGAACCACCTATTAAATGTGTGTTTTAATGGATGATAGTGCATACTCTAACTCTAGGGGGATCCTAGATAAGGGTTATAAGTGGAAAGGGAAGATCTAACGCTTGATTTACATGATGTCTAAGTACTTGTACATTATATCTTTGTACAAATGTTTACATTTGAGTACAATCATGAAAATATAAACAATTAAGCACATTTGATCTTCAATCTGTATTGATCTTTGACTTTCCACTTAGTAGGATCTCCTTATTACCTAGAACCTTTAAATACTCAAATAGCACATTAGATCCACAAGTATGAAATGTTTGTCATCATCAAAACAAAGGGTATGCTAATGTCCAATTTAGCCAACACTCTTATCATACATACGATCTCATTGTTTTGGTCCTAAAACTGAAGACATGTGTCATCGAGTAACAACATTCTTTAGACGTCTACTATGTATGTGTCATTTATCTCATGATTGAGACAAACATAATAGATGAAATTACCTTTTTCATTATCAAATGAAGTATCTAATTCCCCATTACAATCGTCGAATGATTGGCTCTCTGGGCATACATACCAATAGTATTTGCATTGGATGTATCCCTCTAAAAGACATATGATCATCTCAAAGGAAGATATTTGGAATCATTTTTGTTCTAAATATTTCAATATTGAAGGCTATATTGCAAGAGAGGTAATATGAATTTGAATGTTTTTATCTATAGTTGGGTCTTTTGAAATACTTATGTCTCGTGATAGTGACAATTTTATGACAATAGTAAAAGTGGCATATCAGTAATTGGAATCTTTAATCAAAGGTTGACACAAGCACACTTGTATGGAATCATTGACACCATAACACTTGGATCATTGACGTGATATGGAGGAGGTGAGAAAGTATGTGTTATAGAAAAAATGTATGATTATGAAATTATATCCACAAATGGTCTCAACGAAGTTTGTAAGAGAACATTAACTCACATTCATTGAGTGGTTAAGAAAATCATCAATGCATTTAGATATATGTTGATAGTAATAAAAAATAGATAAAAAGTATCGATATATTTTTTTATCTAATAATATATGTCATTCAATTTTATTTTACCATGCATATTGAGTTTTCACTTTATCATTTGCATATTGTCTTTTTGACCATGTTGAATTTTATTTACACCTATATATTATGGGCCACTCGCAACACAAAACCTGTGAGCATTGCTTGGCCATGTTGATCATGAGTTAGATAGTGATAGTGATGGGGATCCAATCCAAAGACATATGAGATACATGACTCTCATGCATGATATTCGGAAGTTGCAGATAGAAGGGGTTAAGTCCAAAAGAGATTATTGTAAAATTGAGAAGCATATGATATCTACAGATGATGATAATAGCAATATGTTTAAACATTATATGGGTACAAGTGTAAGGTCTAAAGTAACAAGGTACATCACATACCAAAAGAAATGAATGAGTTTCTTTGGATATAAGCAAGCATAAAATCATGAGTTTGTTATGTTATATATACATATATGATAATATAACTTACGCTTTAAAAGTACAAAACATAAAATTACATAAAATCTTGTAATATAGTGAATGGATAAGATGTGTTTGAGACTAGAAGACCAAACATACTATGATATACATCATTGATCCCAAGTCTACTAAATTCACAAGAATCGATGTGATGTATACTACTATCTTGGCTCTAAAGTGTGGTAGAACTTCAAAGGGAAATGCCTAGTTATACACTTTCTGCTAAATTGCTACCCAAAGATATGACATGCAAAGGTTTCAACTTAGTATGCTCTTATACTTATTTTGTCAAAATTTCTGAAGCTACGTAATGCTATAAGAGAAAGATGGGCAAAAAATTTACATGATCATTGACAAGGATCAAGCATCTATGAAAAGAAGTGTGAGAAATATGTTGAACATCAGAAGAAGGGAGTGATATACTTGGGGAGTCTAGAACTATGCCCAAGTCTATGGAGTCTAGAACTAATTATGTTGTTACAAGTGTTGATTGTGTATTGGTTCTTACACAATCAACACTAGAATAATTTCCAACATAAAGGAAAAATAAGTGTTTGAAAGAACGGTAATATTTTGAATGCTCCTCTTTATCATATTACACACTCTATATCTGACAATTTGCTAATATCTTATTTTCATAATGTAATTTTATATAGAAAACTACATGTAAAACATCTTAAAGAAAACTAAGCAAAGGGATGAGCACTCAATTTCTTTAGGAACTCAAGAGAATCCTAATCGTGCTTTAGGTCTTGGAGCATGGCTAGGATAAAATCATTCTTTGGACATTTCAATGGAAATACCAGATGGGTACTTTGATGACCCAAGAGAGTTGGATGAGTCATAAATAAGATAAAGGTAGAGTTGAGAAAAGACTTTGATGAATTGTTTCATATATGAATGAAGATATACATTGTTGCCAATGCAATGGCTCCAAACATGACCATCTTCAAATCCAACAGAAACATAAAGGTGAGGTAGTTGTCGGTGACATGAAATGTCTTATATGAAACTTAAAATAGGTGTTTGACATTATCATGTTTTCCCTATTAGAAATAATATTACACTTATTTTATTATATACATCATCATGGAACACAATGCAAGATTCTATCTAATGAAGTAGAATATAATATAGTGGATGAGGGTACAAGGAACCAAAATGTAACTTGTACAATTCATGGATCACTAATTAACCCTGACTTCTACATTGTATCAATAAACAAATGATATGCCATTTTGTAACAACCCCACCCCTCAGCAACCCTCAATTATGGAAGGCCAAGAAGATAGAGCTATTATCCCAATATAGGATCATATGGTTTTGCAAATAATCAAAATAATTAATAAATTCTCCCAAAACAAAGCTTAAAATAGGATAAAAAAACATTTCACATACCTTTAAAAAGGATAGGAGTTTGAAACTTTACCCAAAGAACTAACTATAATCCTCCGAACATTATTTTGCCTTTTTCTTGTTCAATGTCACCTTTTCTTGAACAATCACTTTTCATAAATGTAACTGCATAATTCCCTAAAACGTTGAAAAACAAAATGTCAGTCAGTATAACAAATTATATTGGTACGTGGGGGAAACCAAAAGTTCGCAGATAATTGTGACAACATAACCAAAGCAATTATTTGTTGCAAAACAAAATTTACTTTTTCTTCATAACTTCACCTCTAGTATACCCTCTCTTAGGGTTTTGTCCCTACAATGGACATTAGGCTACCTTTCAATTTGGAACTAGGTACCTATTTGGTCACCTAACCGGCCTAAATTGCATGCCCAAAAGGACTGGATTAAAGAAGTCAGACTTTTAAGTAAATAACCCGACTCTAAGGCCCCCGCAACGATGAACGGGGTCCGATGTAGTGATCGGAGTCAAACATAGGGACAAGGGTGGTCATGTTAAGAATGCAAAATCAAACACTCTTATACTCCACCCGAAAAGGGGTGCAAAGAGATGTTTCCTAAGGAACGGCAACACAAGAACGAGAATAGAAAAACAAACAAGAAAAGGAAACGAATAGTAAACAAGTAAATGGGGAAAACTCGGGTTAGGGTTCACCTACTAAGGTACCTCTCCAACACGTACATCTTCTCTCTCTCGCATACTCTTATCAAGATTACAAGCAACCATAAAGATGTCTATTCCACTCTCTCTTGAGATGTGGATAGATCTTAGTCTAAAAGAAGCCTCTCTCTTGATATGACAACTCAAAAACCTCACAACAACACACATGGTTAAGGCTTTAGCATTCCAACACTCTCATGCATTCATACCACTCCATGACATAGGATATAAGAAATATTACTCTCTCGAGATATCAACAATCAAACATCACAAGATGGTAGCTAAGCATAAAAGTGAAGCATTAAAATAGGTGCATGGAGATAATCTTGACAAGAATATATATATTCAAAAGAAAGAGACAATATACATGTTGGGAGAGCCTTAGTGGCTACTCCCAACCCAAGTTAAGGTGTTAGCCGCTCATGCTTGCGGACAACATGACGATGCTACATACAGACAGATCCATGAGGTTCATGAAGAGGGGAAGAGGTACAATGGGATGAAGCGATAGATCTAGAAGAGAAGACCGTGATACTACACACTACTTCTTTATATCTGGATCTACCACATGGATGGTTTTCTCCTGTCAAACAAGGGACAGATGACAGTCTTCTCTCTCCTTGGCTTTTTCTCCTGGAGATCCCAGACTAATGGATGGATGGTCAGGGATGAGTCTGAAATGCAGCAGCGCTTCGTGGCCTCGAGATCTGATCTTGATGATCTGCCCCCTTGACAAGACAGGTGGGGGCACTATTTATAGGCACCTTCCACCGACTTAGAACCGCGGTCGCGTTCTTTCTTTTAAGTGAAGGCAAGATGATAACCTCTATTTTTTGGGTTCCTATCTTAGTCTTTTCTTCAGTTTTCCACACTCTTTCTCAATTAAAATTAGACATAATCCCTAAATATCCACTCTTATTGCAAATATACTATTAGACTAACTTTTCCCCTTTTTACTTGCAGAAAAAGACACAAAAAAATCATAAAAGACTCAACCAGCCCAAAACCGCATGGACTCACACGGTCCCAAGACCGCATGAAGCCAATCGGTCCCAAGACCGCATGGATTCACATGGTCCCAAGACCGCATGAACACAATCGGTCCCGAGACCACATGGATTCACACGGTCCCAAGACCGCATGAAGCCAATCGGTCCTGAGACCGCATGGAGTCACATGGTCCCAAGACTGCATGAAGCCAATCGGTCCCAAGACCGCATGAAGACAATCGGTCCCGAGACCGCATGGAGTCACACGGTCCCAAGACTGCATAGAGACAACCGGTCCTGAGACCGCATGGTCCAAACGGTCTTGAGGTCCAAACGGTCTTGAGATCCAAACGGTCGTGAGGTCCAAATGGTCTTGAAGTCCAAATGGTCTTGAGGTCCAAACGGTCTTGAGGTCCAAACGGTCTCCAAACCGTTTGGACTTCACTTAAGGCCTATAAATAAGACCCCAAGGGTCCTCCAAAAGGGGGGAAGTTTTTCAGACGTCCAAAGGCTGCCTCCATCACTCCAGAGCAAATCCAACTTCCATCCTCCGCCCAGGGGCTGCCGGTCTGAGATCCACACTCCATCTTGAAGCTGCTTTCTCTCTCTCCGCCAAGGAAGGTGGGAAGAGAGGACCTCATCACCAAGCAACCTGTGAAGCTAGAAGATCCTCTTCTCTCTCTCTCCAAGGGGTTGACTTTCCTCTCTCCTTTATGGGGATGACGCTCTCTCTCTCTCTTCTTGCCTCCTTCCTTGTCCTAGCTATGAGCGAGTAGTCTCTCTCACTGGGGTGCGGGGAGTATCCCCACTACCCATGTTTTCATATCATGTAATGTAATCCATAGTTTGCAATATAGAGATTTTATCTTTTCAGTTCAACATCATACGTTTAATGAATGCATGTTGCTTGATCACCAACTTGTGTTATCTTTTATCTTTTAGTATGAATTGTCTACGTTTGTACTATTAGATTCAAAAATTGTTTGTATGTTGGTTCTTGGTGCATGTAACCACCATGCATCTGTTTCGGTATCTAGGAGTGTCTTTCAAGAAGTGGAGTAAACTCACTCCCATCGTTGTACTTCCATACTATGAAATGGAATCAGTTGACGTATGAAAGTATAACCTTGATGAGTCGAGGAACACACTTTTCGAAGGGAATGATGCAAAGTAGTTGACCATTTGTTCGAGGATGGCTAACTTTGTAACATTCTCGCACTTCTCGTAGTTAGTTCTCCGAAAGGAAACTAAGTCTACAAAGATACTAACTGACTAAACTCTTGTTGCAGGTTATGTTTTATTTTGCATGTCTTGATCCATGTGTAGTGACGGTGAAAAACCGATCACACCTTAGTGACTTCTTATCATTGTTTTAGATCTTTAAATTTTTCTTGCTTGACTTTACATGTTTAAAAACAACCAAACCAACCTTTTTGATCCAAGTACCTACTATTAAGAGATTAAGTGAAGTTCTAACGTTTTTCATCTTGTTGCTCACAACAACACTGTTGTCCCATGGATTCGACCCTTAACTATAATACGATAAGACTTCCACGTATCTTAGCATGCGTGGGGGGAGTTCTAAATCTAGTATAAGCAAGGCTAAACTTAAAGACTTACCATCTTTAGGATTTTTAGTGGTGCACGCAATTCCACATAAGTGGAAGCTCCATCAAAAAATTGACGTTGTTGCCGGGGACTAACAGAACACTTTAATTTCATTTAGTATCTTTTTAGTTGGTTAGGGTTTCACACTTTCTTTAAAATCATTAATCCATATCTCCTTGAATTCCTTATATCTCTGCCATCATCTAAAAGGTGTTTTTCTTTTCTCTACTCAGGTAGAAAATGTGTATGCAATCATCGCATAACCTTGGATTCTCCCCTGATCCAGAGTACGACTCTGAGGTAGAGAGAAGCTTCCACCGCCGCATCAGACTCAATCGCCAAAGAGCCAAGCAAATGGCTGAAGATCAACGCCAGGCTGCATTGGTGATGGAGAGGGTCAACGCCGCCATCACCGCTCAAAGAGCACAACTCATCGCTGACACTTGTGTTCAGATTCAAGCGGAGATTCGTGCGGAAGAACAGGCCCGCATCTGAGCTGAAAATGAGGCAGCAAACCAAGCTGCTCAGTTGGAACTAAGGAACAAGAAGTTGAGGGATTATGCTGTCCCTAAGAACTACGAAGAAAACCATCCGGTTCGACCTCCGATCATCAACATACCCAACTTCGAGATCCGAACCCAATGGATTCAGATCATGCAGGGCATCTCATTCTCCGGAGGATCTGGAGATGACTGTATGGATCATCTGAAGAGGTTCAAGGCACTATGCCGACTGGTCCCACAGGCCGGAGTTGCCTTCGATGCAATAATGCTGCATCTATTTCACTTCACTCTGTCTGGGAGAGCTCTGAGCTGGTATAACTTGCTTGACAGGGAGCCAATAATCACCACGTGGGCTCCCCTGGAAGAAAAGTTCCTGGAGAAGTTCTTCCCCCCTCACTAACTTACGAGATCAGGGGGCGGATTAATCACTTCTCTCAACTTCCCGTAGAATCACTTGCTGAAGCATGGGAAAGGTTCAAAGAGCTTCTGCAAAAGTGTCCTCATCACAGCATCTCCCAAAACCAACTTATAGAAACATTCTATAGGGGAGTGAGTGATGACATCAAGCAGTTTCTAGATTCCTCATCTGGAGGAAATTTTATGAGAAAGAACTATGAGGATGCCTGGAAAATAGTCACACTCAGAGCTGAGAATCAGTCCAACTGGGGACGATCAGCTGGTAAAGGAGTCCTCAAGGTCTATAAAGCCGAAGAATCAATGGAAATGAAGGCTATTGCTGAAGCCTTAAAGACCATAGCTCATAAGCAACAAGCTCTTGAAACTTCTCTTGGGGAATTTGACAAGAAGAAAAACCCTCAGGTCCAACAGGTCAAAGTTGCCACAGGAACCTGTGAATCCTACCATGCATCTGATCATCCAACTCTTTCATGTGGTTTGCTTTACAATGTGATGATGGATATGCATCCACCACCATAACAGTTCGAACCAATCATGGAACAGCCTGAAGAGAAATTGCCAAAACAAGTCAATTCTATTCATTCCATTCCTGGACAAGTTTATTATAATCCTAACCAACCAAGAAACCACCCAGGATTTCAATACGGGAACCCTACTGGGACTGCAAATCCGCAACACCAGACGCAGGGCGGGTCCTCCAGTAGGTTTCCACCAGGATTCCCAAGAAACTTCAATCAAAATCAGGGGAACCCCAGAAATAACTTCCCGAGATCCAACTACCCCAAGAATCCATCTGCCTACTATCAGTATACTCATCCTCCTCTACATCCACAGCTGCACCCTCAGTTGCAGCAACCTCAGTTAGCGCTGCCTCCGCAACAACCACAACAAGGACAACAACAACTTCCTCAAAAAAATACTCCTTCTCAACCAGAAGACAAGATGATTTTGATAAGGAAGATGCCGCAATCCCAACAAACTATGCTCGCTAATCAACAAGCTCAGCAAAAGGCAGTAGAAGCTCAACTAGCCCAAATTGCTACACAACTGAAGCCTCCAGCAGGCACATTTGCTGGGCAGCTTGAATCAAACCCTAAACATGGACAGAATAGGCCTGAACAGTTGAATGATGTTACTATGAGATCTGGACGCACCCTTCATGAAACTACAAGGATCACTCTTGATGATGATGATACACCTGCCTTTATGCCAAATGAGAGCCCGAAGCTAGGAACGGAGAAGTCCACAGAGAGCGTAAAGGGCAAATAAAAAGAACTAGTGTCCACAGAGCCAGAAATCTTGTAGTATAAACCAAGGATCCCATATCTGGGAAGACTGTGAGAAATGAAAATGGATGTCAGGTTCCAAAAATTCAAGGAGGCGATGAAGAAACTTTACATCGATATCCCACTCCTTGATGCTCTCTCTGAGGTGTCGGCTTGGGCTAAATACCTCAAAACCCTGTTATCAAGGAAGTACATCACGGAGGAACAAGAAACCGTCAAACTTGCCCAAACCACCTCTGATATCATCCTCAATAAAATGCCAAAGAAGAAGAAGGACCCAGGTTCCTTCGGCATTCAATACTGTATTGGAAATGCATCAACCAAAAAGGGATTAGCTGACCTAGGGGCCAGCATATCCATTATGCCCTATTCTATGTGCAAACGATTAGGTTTCACCGAATTGCTACCCACAACAATGACAATTCAGTTAGCTGACTCTACCATCACCGCACCTCTTGGAATTATTGAAGATATTCCAGTTAGGATAGGCAAAGATGCATATGTCCCGTGTGACTTTGTCATCATGGACATCAAGGAAGATCTGAGATACCCGATAATTTTTGGCAGACCTTTCCTCGCCACAGCTAGGGTGCTTATTGATGTTGAAGCTGGCACCATCATTCTAAGACTCGGAAAAGAAGCAATTCAATTCCAAGTTCTCAACAGCATGAAAGGCCCCAACATTCAAGAGGAGGTCTTTCTTTTAGACACAATACAGCAAATGTCTCAATTAGAAATATCCGAGACATCGGACGAGTTAGAGAATGTTCTAACCAACCCAGAAGCCGAATTCTCTGCAAATGAATTGGTTCAACAATGTCTGCAACACTTAGAAAAGGCCAAAGAAGCACCAACGGTCACCTTTGAGGAACTCAAGGCTGTCACCATTTCAGAAGCAACAGAGTCAACTAAGGCTCCTAAGATGAAGACTCTACCCATGGGACTTAAACATGTCTTCTTGGACGAGGAAAAGTTATGTCCGGTTATCATCAGTTCCACCCTAACAGAAGACCAGGAAGAAAGGCTTCTGGATGAGTTGAAGAAACACAAAAAGGCCATTGGGTATAAGATAATTGACCTGACGGGCATAAATCCAGCCCTATGCATGCATAGACTACCCATGGTTGAAGAATTTAAGCCATCACACGAACATCAGAGGAAGCTGAACCCTAATCTCAAAGAAGTGGTTCACCTTGAAGTCCTCAAATTACTGAAAGCCGAGATAATCTACCCGATCTATGACTCCCAATGGGTCAGCCCCGTCCAAGTAGTTCCTAAAAAGGGAGGCACTACTGTTGTGCTTAATGACAAAAATGAGTTAATACCCACCAGGACGGTGACGGGGTGGAGGATGTGCATCGACTATAGAAAATTAAACAAATCCACGCGGAAAGATCACTACCCTCTTCCCTTTCTCGATGAGGTCCTAGAACGTTTAGCCCATCAGAAATACTTATGCTATCTAGATGGTTATTCTGGGTTCTACCAAATACCCATACACCCGGAAGACCAAGAGAAAACTACCTTCACCTGCCCTTTTGGAACCTATGCTTTTAGAAGAATGCCTTTCGGGTTGTGTAACACACCCGCTACTTTCCAAAGGTGTATGTCCGCCATTTTCGCAGGATTAACAGAATCCATAATGGAAGTGTTCGTGGATGATTTCTCAGTTTACAGAGATTCTTTCGATAATTGTCTAATCAACCTTGGACAAGTTTTAGAATGATGCAAGGAAACAAACCTTATACTGAATTGGGAAAAATGCCATTTCATGGTAACTGAAGGTGTCGTCCTCGGGTATAGAGTGAGTGACAGAGGGATCGAGGTCGATAAGGAAAAAATCAATGTTATCTCGAAGCTGTCGCCACCGAAAGATATAAAAGGAGTACGAACTTTCTTGGGTCATGTGGGGTTCTACAGAAGATTTATTAAGGATTTCTCAAAAATAGCAAAACACATGACCCAACTCCTGACTAAAGATACTGAGTTCATCTTTAACCAAGACTGCTTGCAAAGTTTCTCAACTCTAAAAAATGCTTTAATTTCTGCACCTATTCTGAGAGCCCCAGATTGTTCGCTACCATTTGAAATCATGTGCGACGCAAGCGATTACGCCATAGGAGCTGTCTTAGGATAGCGGATCGACAAATAAACCTTACGTAATCTACTACGCATCTAAAACGCTAGATGAATCATAGAAGAACTACACTACTACAGAGAAGGAGTTCCTAGCTGTCATCTACGCATTTGAGAAATTCTGTTCCTATTTGATTGGATCCAAGGTCATCATCTACACTGACCACTCCACCATTCGATACCTAATTCAGAAGCAAGATGCCAAACCCAGACTTATCCGCTGGGTGTTGATGCTTCAGGAATTCGATTTGGAAATCAAAGATAAAAGCGGAGTGGAAAACGTCATAGCCGACCATCTCAGTCGTATTGAAGTGGATGACGAAGATAAAATCCCTATCTGAGACTCTCTTCCAGACGACCAACTAATGAAGGTTACCCATGGATTCCTTTGGTATGCGGACATTGTCAATTATCTAGCTATAGGAATCATTCACCCCTCCGCTTCCTACCACGACAAAAGGAAATTTCTCCACGATATAAAGCAATATTATTGGGATGAACCTTATCTGTTTCACCTATGTGCTGACGGACTTTTCCTTCGTTGCTTGCCGGAAGAAGAGATTACCCCTGTCCTAGAGCATTGCCATTCAGGACCCACGGGGGGCACATGAGTGCAAAGAAAACCGCTATAAAAGTTATGCAATTAGGCTTCTTCTGGCCAACCATAGCAAAGGACTCCTATGATTTTGTGAAATCTTGCAACAAATGTCAATTTTCTGGTAGCATATCCAAAAGGGATGAAATGCCCCTCACAATGTGGCAGGAAATTGAACTTTTCGACGTATGGGGGTAGACTATATGGGCCCCTTTCCTTCTTCCTATGGTTTCTCCTACATCCTGGTTGCGGTGGACTATGTCTCGAAATGGGTCGAAGCTATACCCACTATTTCCAGCGATTCCACACCAGTTATTAAATTGTTTAAAGATATCATTTTCCCCAGATTTGGAGTCCCCAGAACTGTCATATCAGACGGCGGGACCCATTTTCTGGAACGAAGTTTTGAAGCCCTGTTGAAAAAATACGGAGTCAACCACAAAGTAGCCACGCCTTACCATCCACAGACCAGTGGTCAGGTCGAGGTATGAAATAGACAACTAAAAGTGATCCTAGAAAAAACAGTCAATAGAAACCGCACTGACTGGTCCACCAAGCTTCCCGATGCCCTTTGGGCTTATCGAACAGCCTATAAAACACCAATCGGGACAACCCCGTTCTGTTTGGTATACGGGAAGTCATGTCATCTTCCAGTAGAACTGGAACACAAAGCTTGGTGGGCCATTAAACAACTAAATTTCGATCTTAAAAGTGTCGGATAAAACAGACAACTCCAGTTACAGGAGCTAGAGGAGCTCCGAATGACCGCTTATCAAAGTGCCAGGATTTATAAGGAGCAAACTAAAATGTGGCACGACGGTCATCTTAAGAGGAAAGACATCGCCATCGGCGACAAAGTACTCCTTTTCAACTCTAAGCTCAAGTTGTTCCCTGGAAAACTCCAAACAAAATGGTCCGGGCCCTTCACCATAAAGCATATATACCCAACTGGAGTTGTCAAAATTGTCGACAATAACGGAGGAGAAAGGACGGTCAATGGCCATCGCTTGAAAAAATAATATACTCCAGCAGATAAAATGCCAAGACAGACCATCGAAATCAGAGACGCCACGCCATCAACATAACATCATCAAAGATTCATCGAGCCAGCGACGTAAAACTCAGGCACTGCTTGGGAGGCAACCCAAGATTTTATCATCTTCTTTTATTTTCCATTCTTTTAATTACCTTAGGTTTATCTTCTGAAGAAAAAAAATATATATATATAAACCAAAACAAACATAAAAATATAAAAATCTATTCGACCTTAACCCTCCCAAACGGTCCTGAAACCGTTTGGAGCCAAACGGTCCTGAAATCATTTGGAGCCAAACGGTCGCTAAACTGTTTGACCTAGGGTTTTTGTCAGGTCAACCCCCATTTCCTATAAATATAAACCCTACCCCTCGTTCTTCTCTCTTCGACTCTCGAGCTTCCTCATACTCTTGCACAAGCGTTGTTCCATCGCTTCTGTTGTCTTGCTCCTGCGCAGCTCAAACTCCCTCCATCTCCGTCGACTTAGTCCCGTGTTTCTTCACGACAACCTCACCGTCCTCCGCCCTCCGCTTCACCGTCGTCATCTCCATCATCAGCCGCAAGGTAGTCCCGCCATCGCCGGCACCTGCATGTGCCACCGTGGCAACCTTTTTGACCTTTCCGCCTCCGCAACCGTCTTTTCCTCCGCCGCCATTATCTTCACCTTTTCCGCCGTCTATGGCACCGCCGCGATCCCCTTTTCCATCGCCTTTATAGAAGCCATCCTTGTTTTCTCCGCCGGCTCTGCCTCCCTTTCGTCGACCGTTCCCCGACGTTTCACCTTCCAAACGGTCTTCAAACCATTTGGAACCACACGGTCCTGAAACCGTTTGGGACCAAACGGTCTTCAAATCGTTTGGAACCAAACGGTCCTGAAACCATTTGGGACCAAACGGTCTTCAAACCGTTTGGAACCACACGGTCTTGAAATCGTTTGGGACCAAACGGTCTTCAAACCGTTTGGGACCAAACGGTCTTCAAACCGTTTGGAACCAAACGGTCCTGAAACCGTTTGGGACCAAACGGTCTTCAAACTGTTTGGAACCACACGGTCCTGAAACCGTTTGGGACCAAACGGTTTGCAAACCGTTTGGCCTTCCACAGTCACTTAAGTTTCGTTAAAATATAAAACCACATAAATACAAATAAAATCCAATTTTATTTCTAAGCATGTTGTTCTTACTCATGATTTTCCACTTTTCAGAAATGGTATCACCAGCTAAGCATGCCAAAGGATCTGAAGAAGCTCCTTTCTGGACAAAGGAGCAAATGATGGAAGACCGGGCCAAACTCCAGAAGATCATAGAAAACTACAACAAGACTGGACAGGCCCCCCCAAAGGTCAAAATCATACATGTCTTGTGTGATATTGACCGCCTCAACAAATGTCTATCTGAGGCGCCTGAAGAATAAATAGAAATATCCTCTAGTGATGAAGGCTCTGAATACGAGCCAAACCCCGAGGATGAGTCCCCACCTGAAAAATCAAAGGGGAAACGAAAGGTCCAGGAAACCACAACTGGACAACCCTCCAAGAAACGAGCAAGAAAGCAGGTCCGGCCTGTCACTACAAGGGAGAAAACCCTAGCAGGAAACACTCCACCAATCACCACCTCCGTCGTCGCCCCCGCAACCATCACTGTTCCCTCTTTCCCTCCCGTCACCACCACAGCACCGCCACCAGAAAACCTCTACATACACACCGCTCCCTCCACCGACAAAATCCTAAAACCCACAAAGTACGTCTACTCCAGCATACTGCTTAAGATGGGGATCCACGACCGAATTTTCAACATGCTAGACAAAGCCAATCTTGCAAGGCTGTGGTTGGCACCTGAGATCTCATATTCTGAACCCACAACTGAATTCTTCACCTTTCTTAACAAAGAGCTCATCGACATCATGGATAGATCACGGGATGGAGGTGACCGTAGGCTGGTCACCAAACTCTTCGGCAACAAGGTTGTCATAATAGAAAATATGCTGAATGAAATCTTTATTGACAACCAGGAGCAGCTAAAGAAGGCCAAGGCTGTGGGAACTGAGAATCCTAATTTCAACAGGCACAACTTTTGGAAATCTCTGACAGGGCTCCCCACCTATAATGCAAAAACATGCAAGGCATCCAACATACAATCTGGACTACTGTGCACTTTACACAAAATCCTCGCAGGCACACTCTTCCCCAGGACAGAAGGAGGGAATGTTACAATTTCGGATCTCTTTGTTCTCTGGTCCATTCTACACGGGATGTCAGTCAACATTGGACGTCATATGATCCAGAAACTATCAGCTTACGCCCTGGGGAAGGAAATTTGCATGGGAGGTCATGTCACATCCATCATCAAATACCTCAAGATGGACATACCTCTACCTAGATGCACGCAAATAAAAGGCGACATCCTCACTAAGGAACAAACCTTGAAGAACTCCTTCATTAGCAAGGAGAAGGATGCGAAACTACATTACGTCTTCTTCCCAATAGTCAAATCATCCAGAACCCTGCTACCGCTCCCGGAGCTCACAGATTACGACAAGGAAAAGCTCCTCTTCACTGACGAGGATCTTACCAAACTCATAGCTACAGTCAAAGCACCAGCAAAGAAAATAAAGGCAGGGCAGACAAAACTTAGCATCAACGCCCCGACATCTAGGACAACAAAAATTCCTGTGAAACGACCATCCACAAGACTTTCATAGAATCAACAGATGTCGGGGACACCAACTTCCAAACCACATCCATAAGACAACCCCCTTACCGAAGATCACATCACCACCTCATCTTTAGACTCCTTCATTATGAGTCTAAATGCTGAGCTAACCGCCACCACCTCACCACCCTCCACCTTTCCAACATCCACCACTCTTCCCTTTTTCCCCGCATCCTCTTCTTCACCACTTTTCCCTTCGGGCTCTCCCTTCTCCACTCCTACACCCGACTTTACCACTTTCCTCTCCACCTCCAAAGTCTCTCCCCCACCACTATCTCTCCCACCACTTTCACCAGAGATACCACCACCTTTCCCATCCACCACCACCCCGACACCGCTGGTGACCCCATCCATAGTCACCACGCAGTTCGCAGAACCATCAGTGTCTCTTCCGCAAGACACTACCACCCTCCCACACAGACCCCAGCCACCCCACCCTTCCGCTTCTGGGGTCCCCTTTTCCAATATTGGTGAGGAATTCAGACGTCATTTCGACGTCATCCGAAACCTCCTCACCGATCCTTCTAACATTTTGCATTCTATTTTTTCTTGTGTTCAGGGATTATCTAAATAGATTTCCATGATCGACGAACAGAACCATGCCTTGCCAAGCATCCTTCACGGTTTTCAGCACCGACAAGATGATGTGGCTAAGTAAGTTGATCACATCAACAGCCACTACAACAACTTGCCCAAGTTGGTCCTTGGAGCGAAGTGCCAGCAAGAAGCAATGGCTAAGCAAGTCGATGAGATCTCTACGCAGACTCAACCTCTGCCCGAGACTCTCCACGAGCTCAAGCAGTAACAAACAGCTCTTAGCACGCGCCTGGACAACATCAGCAACACCCTCACGCACCTAAACAATCGCCAAAAGGAGTCAACAAACAATGACATTCAACAACTACGTGCTCAAGTAACAAATCTTACAGCACGACTCCTCTCTGCCGAAGGCCGATACAACGATCTCAAAGAAACACACGACACAGTGCTCGAAACACACGAGCATGTGCAAGTGGCGTTCGATGAGTTACAAGCCATCCATCAGCGGTGCAAAAAGAAAGCAAACACAAAGCTCGCAGCCAAAGAAGCAGCTGCCAAAGACAGTGATAATGACGACGAAGAAGACTCTGACTCCTCCGCCAATTCTAACAAAGACACCACCTCCTCAGGTGCCAAACCTGATGATGGCGAGGACCCAGGCCAAGCAGCAGAACCTTCTCAGAAAGATTACGACAAAGGTCACCAAGAGGGTGGACATCATCCCAAGTCCCCCCACAACGAAAATATAAACATGTCATATGGGGACCAATTCCTTGATTATTCTGCTTTGGGATCCATTAGGGAGTCTACTAAAGATGTGGCTTTCGCTGAGTTCCACCAATGTATATTAGGAACTAGCGCATGCCCACCAGCAACAACCGCTCAACCCTTCTCCGCACTTGACAAATCAGTGTTTTTCCCCCAAGACCAGGATGAGTCAGAACGAGTGAGTTTAGATACAGATGAAGAACTCGATTCTGCTTCTGACTCGGATGACGATCTGCAAGGTTATGCAGCTGTCTTAGAACAATCTTCTTTCCCCCCTCCGCAGGAGCTTCCCCCGCCACCACCTCTACCGCATAAGATGCATGATTTAGATATGGTGGCCATCTCCAAACTAGATGCTCAGGACATTTTTATACTGAACACTATTGTCAACGATGTAAAAGAGGGGGAAGACATTATCTACCATAACACAAAGACTAAGCACAAGTTGACACAAGAAGATTTCCGCAACATCCTGCGACCACGGTCCACGATGCCAATGGCAATCTTCCGTGTCCTACTCGCCAACTGTATAGAAGTGTACAGAATCCCTAAGAGGAAGCAACCAGTTTTTAACGCCTCACCTGGTCTGTCTATCGGCCTTTTATACAAAGATATACGAACAAAGTCAATAGAGTGGATGCGTGCTGGTTTAGCACGGTGGGCACGATACCTTACCGTGCCATTTCAAGTTTCCAATCACTGGCTGTTTATGATTGTGGACACCGAGGCTCGGGATGCCAAGGTGTACAATTTTTGTGCCACAGAGCTACCAGCTGGAACAATAAATTTCGTTGGAGAAGAAGCCGGGGAGGCAATTTTTATACCTTTCCGACTTCTCAAACTTATTTGGGCCGCACGCCCGTGCCTACGTCAAAACTGGAGCCAACCATGGTTCCAAATAATAGACCTGTAAGTCCAAACAACTGAGGGATCTGGGGATTGTGCTTTTTGCACTATCCGACACATTCAAGCGCTAAACCTAGAAATCCCCTTTACGGATCTGATCGCCGAAGATTTTCACTCCCTGCGAGGGCGTTACGCCATGGAGTTCATTTGTGATAGAAGGTTCTTCAAGGACCCGACAATGGCATCAGATGACGTCCCCTGTTACCTTTTTTCAGCAATCCAACGTCCGCAGAGGCGACCTTATAGACAAACTTTGAAAGAGTTGGAGAAGACCAAGCAGCCAGCCATAGCACCCGAGCCACGAAAAGGAAACATCGATCTTTTGTCAGGGGCAACCATTAGGAGATCGCCATCGCAAATGGTGCCCCTATCTGCCATCGAACCAACTTTCCCAGACTTCGACCTCAGTGCTTGCAACGGTCTCTCCGACATTGAACTACGTCTCATCATGACGAGGCTTTCTGCCGACAAGGATGAACTCGTGTTCATGTCTGGTGACATTCTAATCATGGAAGACACGCTTCGAGAGACTTTACAGTTCAAAGGCTCTCTTTCCGTAAGTTTAATGACCTCTTATCAATTTCTCCTCAGCCAAAATCACCCTACAACATATATGGCGTCCCTGTACATGAAGGATGATATGTTAAAGCTAAACAACTTCGGAACAACTGAAGCGCTAATCTCCTTCCTACAACACACAACACTGAAGTTTCTCATGCTACCCTTCCTTTATCATGAGCACTAGTTGCTACTGGCAACAAACCCACCCGAAGGAACAACCACCATCTATAACAGTTTTGAAAGCCAGTTCAATCCCCAGCAGAAGAATTATGTAGTGACACCAAAGATGCCCACAGAGGTAGTAGCGAAGGAATGCGCAGACAAATTAATCACTTTTTTAAGTCAGCACACAAGGGCTTACGGCAAATAACATTTTCATTGCCCTTCCTTCAACCACAAATGTCCCCAACAAATTCAACAATCAAATGACTGCGGCTTCC
The DNA here is from genome assembly GCA_963693085.1 of Alisma plantago-aquatica. Taxonomy (NCBI): domain Eukaryota; kingdom Viridiplantae; phylum Streptophyta; class Magnoliopsida; order Alismatales; family Alismataceae; genus Alisma; species Alisma plantago-aquatica. Next base: position 486,445,087 of record OY856415.1, read on the forward strand.
ACATCCTCTATTATATATACACCATCATGGTCCTTCAAAGACCAGTAGAGGATATGACCGACGTGGATTACCACGCCTTACGCGGAGAGTTTGCAGCTAATGTAATCAGAACACCAGGGGCAACCTTAGGATTAACATAGCCTACCGCCCTTGTCCTCGTACTCCTCGGCCTATCACTTTGACACTCTGAGGACAGAGTGAGTGATATGTTAGGGGGGGTACATTAGACAAGGGCGAGGTATCATTTTTATATCCCTCTTTTTCCATCTTTTTCTTCATTTTTGTACAAATTTTCTTAGTCTCATTTACACTTTTAGCTTCCATTTTAAATAATTCATCTGACAATAAATCTTTGGAATAAAGTCACCCTCAGTTAACTTTAGAATCATGTGAGTCCTCATAAGTAAATAACACTTAGACATATAGTGGAGACTTAATAATGTCTCCCCACCAGTGATTTTCATGCTTTTGTTTCACTTCTACATCTGACTTTCCACAGGTCAATATCAAGGCAATAAGCCAAGCTCTCAAGGATGAGAGGGACATCAGGCGACTTCCAAATCAAGAAGTCTTACAAGTGGACCACAAAAAGCAACTAAATAAGTGCATGTTGAAAAACTCTAAGAACAACTTTCCTCTCTTCAAATAAAAGAGGCTTGGCCGCCCAAAACAATTTCCCGAAAAACCCCAAAACCTAAGCCTGCGAGTCTACGAATAAAAGCCAGAGAGTTGAATAAAATTATGAGAGTTGTGCCATAAATAAGGATCTATATAAAGAACCGATGAAGGTCTCACCCGGCCGGTACATTTAGCTGCCCTCACGAAGGCAGATGTGTCGTGCCTGGTAGTGAAACCCTAAGGTATCTAAATATATGAAAGGCTTATAAAGGATTCACCCGGCCGGTACATTCAGCTGCCCTCACAAAGGCAAATGTGCCGTGCCCGGTAGTGAAATTCTAAAATCATAGACAACCCCTCCCCCACTTGAAGGGGGAGTTACACTTCAAGCCTTTAGCCAACCCTCATACCCACTCTAGCTTCCAGTAGGTTCTTCAGAGAGGTATAAAGTTGATTAGAGTCAACAAACGTGCACAAAATAAAAAGTGGTCCCGATGCAAGCTACGAGATACAGAAGGAACCTGAGACCCAAGCAACTTTCAAACCCTGAAAGAGTCAAGGCAAGCAATAAGACCCGATATGACCTTGGGAAACTCAGGTTGAGAATTGAAGCAAGAATATGGAAATCTTAACTAAAGAAAATCGCCTCGCCATTACATGCCTCAGCTCTATCTAACTTGAGGACAAGCTAGACTCTAAGTTAGGGGGGTAATAACCTCCATTTTTTGGGTTGCTATCTTAGTCTTTTCTTCAGTTTTCCACACTCTTTCTCAATTAAAATTAGACATAATCCCTAAATATCCACTCTTATTGCAAATATACTATTAGACTAACTTTTCCCCTTTTTACTTGCAGAAAAAGACACAAAAAAATCATAAAAGACTCAACCAGCCCAAGACCGCATGGACTCACACGGTCCCAAGACCGCATGAAGCCAATCGGTCCCAAGACCGCATGGATTCACACGGTCCCAATACCGCATGAAGCCAATCGGTCACGAGACCACATGGATTCACACGGTCCCAAGACCGCATGAAGCCAATCGGTCCTGAGATCGCATGGAGTCACACGGTCCCAAGACCGCATGAAGCCAATCGGTCCCAAGACCGCATGAAGCCAATCGGTCCCGAGACCGCATGGAGTCACACGGTCCTAAGACCGCATGGAGACAACCGGTCCCGAGACCGCATGGTCCAAATGGTCTTGAGGTCCAAACGGTCTTGAGATCCAAACGGTCTTGAGGTCCAAACGGTCTTGAAGTCCAAACGGTCTTGAGGTCCAAACGGTCTTGAGGTCCAAACGGTCTCCAAACCATTTGGACTTCACTTAAGGCCTATAAATAAGACCCCAAGGGTCCTCCAAAAGGGAGGAAGTTTTTCAGACATCTAGAGGTTGCCTCCATCACTCCAGAGCAAATCCAACTTCCATCCTCTGCCTAGGGGCTGCCGGTCTGAGATCCACACTCCATCTTGAAGCTACTTTCTCTCTCTCCGCCAAGGAAGGTGGGAAGAGAGGACCTCGTCACCAAGCAACCTGTGAAGCTATAAGATCATCTTCTCTCTCTCTCCAAGGGGTTGACTTTCCTCTCTCCTTTATGGGGATGACTCTCTCTCTCTCTTCTTTCCTCCTTCCTTGTCCTAGCTATGAGCGAGTAGTCTCTCTCACTGGGGTGCGGGGAGTAGCCCCGCTAACCATGTTTTCATATCATGTAATGTAATCCATAGTTTGCAATATAGAGATTTTATCTTTTCAGTTCAACATCAAACGTTTAATGAATGCTTGTTGCTTGATCACCAACTTGTGTTATCTTTTATCTTTTAGTATGAATTGTCTACGTTTGTACTATTAGATTCGAAACTCGTTTGTATGTTGGTTCTTGGTGCATGTAACCACCATGCATCTGTTTCAGTATCTAGGAGTGTCTTTCAAGAAGTGGAGTAAACTCACTCCCATCGTTGTACTTCCATACTATGACATGAAATTAGTTGACGTATGAAAGTATAACCTTGATGAGTCGAGGAACACACTTTGCGAAGGGAATGATGCAAAGTAGTTGACCATTCGTTCGAGGATGGCTGACTTTGTAACATTCCCGCACTTCTCGTAGTTAGTTCTCTGAAAGGAAACTAAGTCTACAAAGATACTAATTGACTAAACTCTTGTTGTAGGTTATGTTTTATTTTGCATGTCTTGATCCATGTGTAGTGGCGGTGAAAAACCGATCACACCTTAGTGACTTCTTATCATTGTTTTAGATCTTTAAATTTTGCTTTCTTGACTTTACATGTTTAAAAACAACCAAACCAACCTTTTTGATCTAAGTACCTACTATTAAGAGATTAAGTGAAGTTCTAACGTTTTTCATCTTGTTGCTCACAACAAGACCGTTCTCCCATGGATTCGACCCTTAACTATACTACGATAAGACTTCCACGTATCTTAGCATGCCTGGGTGGAGTTCTAAATCTAGTATAAGCAAGGCTAAACTTAAAGACTTACCATCTTTAGGATTTTTAGTGGTGCACGCAATTCCACGTAAGTGGAAGCTCCATCACAAGATCGTGGTCGCGGTCTTGGATAACCACGGTCGCAGTCTCTGCTTTATTCCTCCTTAGTCACGGTCCTCTCAAAACCTCGATCGTGGTCATTGGATGATTGCGGTCGCGGTCTTAGTTGGTCGCGATCATTGTCACAGTCGCAGTCGCGGTCTTGGATAACCGCAGTCATGACTTCTGCTTACTTCATGAGGCTTTGAGATGTCTAGTATTCTGGAATCGTGGTCGTGGTTCCCAAAGACCGTGACCTGAAGTGATGTTGGTCCCTAAAATCAATAAAACAAGGTCAGAGTAAAAAAGATAGATAAATTATGTGAAAAGCTGACTAAAGTTATACTAAAAGTGATGTAAAATATATATAGAAAGTACGTAAAGTACAGTGTTGTCAACTCCCCAAACTTAGAATCAAGCCTGTCCTCAGGCTACGTGCAGGTTCGAAAACTCAGAGAGAGAAAGAATGAACAAGCTTAAGAGACAACATAAAAGCTTGACTGAAATATCCCATCCTTGCATCAAGACTATTGTAGAGTGTATTCAATCCCTTAGGCCTCAATCTTCCCCTTTAAACTAGGAGGTGCATAACCTCATCTTATCTGTCATAACCTTCTATTGTAAAAGGCTTCTCCTTCTCAACTCATCACCCCTCCCTTAGCCACAATCCATACTAATGCCACATCTTTTCAAAAGGTAGCTTTCACACCCATTCTTTATTTTCAACGGGCCCTCTGTTAATGTGCATAGGTAGGCTTGAAGCTTTTAGGTATTTCCTCTTCCCCCTAAACTCCTCACGCACAACTGTCGTAAGAACAGTGTTGCCCTTTTTGGGCTTCTGACTTTAAGTCAGGTGGTATGTGAGGTTCCCTTCAGGATTGGAGGTGTGTAAGCTTGGCTTCAAGTTTCCACTTATGGGCACGGCATATCTGCATTCATGAGTGCAACAATATACTGGCAGGGCAGAAACTTTTGGCATCTTTCACATCTCTCATATTCTTTTCTTTATTTGATTTTTTTTGGCTTTTTACCTCTCCTTTCAGGCTTTGGTTTGAGGATTTTGGTTGGTTTTCTGGGCGGCCAAGCCTCTTTTTTGGATATTTTCTTTTAATGGGGTAGCTTTTTCCTATCTACAGAGACTAGGATTTTCTGGATGAGAGTGTCAGGTGGGGATGGTTGTTCAGGAGTACGACTAAGGTTCTCTTAGTTTGTAGGGGTTTCCTGAGTTAAGGTTGTTACATTTACAACGTCTTATTGCAAGAATGAGATATAGCAGTGTTGCTATGACTGTTGTTTTACTCATGCATTCTTGTGAATGTTGCTCATATCCTTCTCCCTCAGAGGGCTGGAACACTACATTTTGAAAATTTTAGTGAGAGAAAGCAAGCTTCTAAAAGGTTAGTTGTGACAAAATTTCAAAAATTTATCGATGAAAGGGGGAAGTAAATGTATTAAAGGCAGTGAAAAAGGAAGGTGTATGTACCTTTGTAGCCCATTTATGACTCCTCCCACAAACTTATCCTACACCCCGTACCGGGGTGTCAAAAGTTGAGTAAGTTGTATAAATGGGCCTTCTTTATTTGTTTATTTGGCAGGGAAGGCCCACTTGGACTCTAGGAGCATGCTGGCGTAGATACCCCTAAGTGCATGGTATTGCTCATACTGCATATTCTCCACCTTGAGGCTGGTAGTTGTAATAGCTACCATCCATGACAGGTAGAAGAACTCGCAATCATTTGATAGGGGTACCTGCTGAGGGCTTCAGTGGCAATATTGAGTTTTCTTGAAGTTGTTGCCTTTCGTGATGATGTATCCTCTGTAGTGCTACTTTATCATCTTGACGATGGCTTCCACATAGGTATTTGCCTTTTCTTCTATAGGAGACTTTGCTGTTGTCATGTTTGTCTTCTTGTTGAGAGTGAAGGTTGTGTCAGAGCTGTTATAAAGAACTACAGTCTTCTTCAGAAGGTTGACATGCAGCAAAGGCTAGTGGTTATCGTGAAGAATCGGCAAAAAGATATGCTCTGACGTGGATACTTCAAGCTGTCGTTGTAGCTGCTTCATCTCTCCAGTTTTATTATCCTTTAAGATGTCATCTACCAGTAAGAAGTACGACATGTGGGAGTTTGGCATTGAGTTCCCTAACAGCGCCTGGTAGACCAACATCGTGCTTACAGAAAGATACCCTCCTATTTTCAAAGTTTCACGGAGGTCGTCTTTTAATACGCAGATGTCATTTCTTTGGAATATAACATCTCTCGGCAAGTCATCTTCTTTCAGAGAAATCATAATTATTGTCAGTTCTTCCATCGACAGACTGAAGCAGCTCCATCTATCAAAGTTCTCAAAAGAAGGCATGATTTCTCCTATCGGCCTGTCTGCCCATCGTTCCCCAAGTCTTCTTCAGCTTTGGCTTCTGTTGGCAGTGCTTCTACGGGTGGAACTTTGGGAGCTTCTGTTACTGAAGGTTGCTATTTTTTTTCTGTCTGCTTCATAGCTCCTTCAGTCTCTGCACTCCATCCCGCCTTCCAAGATGTAGCCCTGGCTGGTTCAGACGGATCAACCCACATGGTCTTGAGTTGTTCCCTCCAAGTTTTCTTTTTGGGAAGAGGTATTTCCATGTGAATCCTACGGGGTATGGTGTCTGTAGGGATTTTTGGGTCATTGAAGAACCGATGATTGTAGATGACTTCCATGACATATGCACCTCGTAGTCCATGCAGGTCCTCCGTGTTCAGATCTTCTAGGGGGATGCCCTTGTTGATGGCTTCCATCATGCGTAGAACGATGAAGGTGCAATCCCCCGAACCAATTCTTCCTGGGGAACGTTCTTGTTGATGGAGAACAGCTTCCAGGACCCTTGGAATTTTATGCCTGCCTCTTTGATAGCTCATTGTAGGCGTATCGGGATCTTCAAGGTGTCCCTGGTGTCCTTTCTTTTGTAGACCAGAGAGGTGATGTCCATCTTAGTTTTGCAACGGTTGAGCACTGTCATTTTACGTTCTGGTAGATAAATGACGATAAGTGCCCAATGCTTTGCATTTCAGATGGGCAACACCACAGTTTTGCTCTCTTTTCTCTGGATAGCCTCTTTTAGCTCAGCCACATCTACCACCATGTATTCCTCTTTAAATAGAAGGATCTCCAGGCATGTGGTCTCGTTGAAAACCGGCTGCGGCTTTTCCGGGTGCAAAAATTATTCTAGGAGGGTGGCGCAAAGTACTTTGAACATTCTCTTGTGTACTTGCACCCTCTTCAAGAAAACCCCCCGAAAGTCGTATCTAGATAGACGTCTACCTTTTTTGTTGTATAGGATGTCTGATCTAGGTAGATCTTCATCGAAGATATCTACCAGGACATGGACATCTCTGTAGGAGATGCGTGATACAGCTGTCATGTCCATGTCCTTCATCTTGCAGGGTAGAGGGGGACCTGCTATAGGTATCTCTATCCTGGCTTCAGCTTGTCTCTCCCTGGCGGGCTCATTTGGGAAGAAAGTTGCTAGCCTGCCATCCTCATCCTCGGACGTCACCTCCTGTGTCATCGATGTCGAGGATTCTTGTATAGTGGGCATAGCCTTTGCCACTTGTTCAGCAACTTTCAGCATTGGTTGTGTTGTGGCTACTAGTCCAGCTATCTCTGAGGAGGATTCAGCAGTAGTGTCCTTGGCATGACTTTACTCATAGGTCTATCCCAGCTTGGCTTCTACCATCATCTTTAGGGTTGCCTCTATCTTCCCATCATAAATGTACTCGTGATGCTCGTCATGAGGATGAAAGAGGAGAAAATCATTACTTTCTTCAAACCCAACCCCCAGCTCAGTGATCATCCTCTCTAGTTCTTCTTCTATGGCTGAGTTGAGTTCTGTGACCACCTCCTCCCGATGAGCAGTTGTGATCCACTCTTTAAGAGTTGGAGTGTGTGTTGGAGGGGAGAGGTGATGTTCTGCCTGATGTTTATCTACGTTGGCGACTTCATCCATCTCTTCATCTGGGTCGCAGTTGAGGTCGAACCCCCTTGATTATGCCAAGTGCTTCTCATTCTGGGGGCTCGACTTTTTGTTGGTTGGGCTCCTTTTTGTTCAGCTATGGGAGATGCTTTCTTGCTTGTACTCCCGACTTTCATTGTATCAGCTCCTGTTGTGCCGGCTCCCACACCCCCCCATGTTGTCATCATGGCTGGAGGGGCTCGCTAATGAGCATGATGGGCTGGATGAGCGCTTGGCCTTATTTTTCTCCCGCCAGGCTTCGAGATCTTTGCACTCTTGTTCGAGCTTCTGACGGTCTTCTTGTATGCCCTAATGCTCTTCTTCGAGGGCAGTCATCTCTTCTTCGTAATTGCGACGCATTTGTTCGTTGTCTGTGTTGATGGCCTACCCCTCCTTTCGCAGGATCATCATCTCCTCCTGCATCTTCTTCAGCATCCCCATCATCATCCACTGGTTACTTAAAACCTCTTAGATGAAGTCTGGAAATATTGTCATCCTTTCATCCAATGCTTGTACCTGCGTTGTTATGGATGACAAAGATGTAGAAATTTTATCGTTTATAGCATTGGTTTGATGCATGTGTTCCCACATTACATCAAACCTTGTACCTAAAGCACCCACGAAAGAGGATGCTTGTCGTTGTTGCTGATGCTGCTGCTGCTCTGCACGTGCCGTCGATGAACTCAACACGGCTGACTGCTTCAGTGATGGCAGTTGGGGCATCTTCCCTGATTTCTCTATTTCCACCTGCAATACGGCCTGGGAGCCTTGTCCTTCTAGCCCCGCCTCTGGTACGTCTGTTGGTTGTGGGGCTTCTGGTCGAGGTTTGCCCTTTCCTGCCTCCGGTATGGCTTGGGAACCTTGTCCTTCTGGCTCTGCCTCCAGCATGCTGGTGGGTCGTGCGACCTCTTCTGTAGCCTTGTTCTTTTCCACATCTCCCTCTGTTGGAATTGTTTCCTCTTGAGGCTTGTGAGAGGTGGGGCCTACAACTTTTGCACCCGGATGATAATCTGTGGGTGTCTCTTTCTCAGCTGGCTTGAAGGTGGTGTCTATCTTCTTCTTCAAAACTGCCAGTTTCTTTCTAGGCTCCTAGTTCTTCTTTGTTTTTAGCGTTGGGGAACTGCTTTCCCCTATTTTCGGTGTTGGATCCGTTGGTGTGCTGGCGTGCAGTGCCCCAGAGCTCATATTCTCGATGTCGTTGAGAGTTGGCCGCAGTTTATGGGCGTCATAAAATGCCATTTTAGGAAGGGGGAGGGTTTCTTCAATCCTTTGTGCTTGAAGTATATCTTCTCCCCCGGATGGTTTCTTCAATCCTTTGTGCTTGAAGTATTTCTTCTCCCCCTTCACATCCATAATTCTCATGTTGGTGAGGGACTTGATGTATATTCTTTGTTGTCCCTCCATTTCTTTATACTTTTGGATTTCTCCTTCTTCCAGTAGGTAATCGACAATCATTGTAATTTGACCGCCCATACAGAAAATGGAGCTTTTCTTCATGTCACCACCTACCGCCACTGATAGCCTTCTGATCAGAGTTCTACCGATGTTTACCGGTCGCTTGTTGATCATGGACCATATTAAGAAGAGGTCCCCTTTGCTGACCGTCCCAGTTTCTGATCTGGCATCTATTATGAAGGTGGTGATCTTTTGTATTATCCTAATAAAGCAGAAGGTGATCTGGGAGGCCTTTGAGTTCTTTGTGTTGTGCTTCTCCTCCCCAGTCAATTTGTTCCACATGGTGTTGTTTTTGTATTCAGCAACTTCTCTTTCTTCCAGAGCAGCTAAGCAGGCTCTGGCTTCTTCTTCTGTTGTGGTAAAAATCATGTTCAGATCTAACTCCGTCAGTGCATGGGTTTCGCCCCCTAACCGTACTTGGAGCATGAATTCCCCCATCCTACTGCTCATGACTCGCTACTGGAGGCGACCTTCTTTAATGAAGACAAAAACTCCAGAGTCAGCCTCCTCTAGGACTTCACTTTGGGTGTGCAAATAGTTCAGAGATTTGCACCCTCCAGAAACTTTACCGTTATGTCATATATCCCCATTTTCTTGAAATCCTCCACGTTGAAGTAACGTGTTGGACTACATTCTTTGTTTGAGGACATCCAGTAGTAGGAAGACTGGTGTGCTACATCCTAGGGCACAAACGGTGGCTCCCTTTTTGGTGCAGAAGTTTCTCCTACTGCCTACTCTTCCCTTACTTTCTTGTTGGGCTTGGTTTCCCTTGGTGCAACTTTTCACTTTTTACCATGCACCGGGCTTCCCGACTCTTCTCGTCGGTATTCAAAGGTCTCTATCTCCTCCTTTTGTTCTGTTTCTTTGGGGGACTCCTCTTGCGGTAGCTCCCCCAGTATCCTCTGATACTGCGCTAGTCGCAGTTGCATCTCCACCCTTTTTGGCACTAGCAGATTGGTGTCTCTTTTTAGAGCTTCTAACAAGCTTTTGACGATCTTTTCCACTTCCTTCAGGGAGGTGGCTTTCTGGTATAGCGGGTCGCTTGTGGTAGGGGAAGACATTCTGCAAATTAAAAACATCAAAGACAATTAGGTCATTGGTTATTTTTATTAACAGGATAGTTTTGGCTTAAATAATAAGAACCACGGTCGTGGTTTTAATCACAGTCGTGGTTATGATTGCGATCGCAGTTATGGGTCATAAGGGGGAATCGCGGTCGCAGTTTTCCTTGAAGGAACTACGGTCGTGGTTTTTCTAGTCGAAGGGAAAGATCGTGGTCACGGTCTCTCAGAATGACATGAAAAACTACGGTCGCAGTTTCGTTTAGGCGAAGGTAAAACCGCGATTGCGGTTTTTTTACGATAATTATCTTACCCCAGTCGCGGTCTCCTGAAGAAGGATCGTGGTCATGATTATTACCGCGGTCATGATTTTTCTCCAGGAGGGGCTAACTTGTAAAGGTTTTTGGGTATCTTGACAGACACCGCGGTCACAGTTTTGTTCATGGGTCGCGGTGATTGTTCTCAAGGGAACCACGGTCGTGATTTTAATGACCGTGACCGGTTCGTCTTCTTCCGACTCTTCAGCTACTCGATTGTTCTTTGTTTATTATTTCATTTTTAGGATTTTTAAGAATTTTCTCCTTTAGAGGGCAACAAACAGAAATCGAAAGGGGTCGGAAAAACTAGAACAAACGATAGATGATAATCGCCTGCCGCGAAACAACGTCGATAGGGTTTTCAAGAAAAACAGTTGGTTACCTTGTCGACGATGGTAGAAAAGAAGCGAGGTGTGGCAGTGATTCACCTACTATCTGGCGATGATTGATAGTCGGTCAATCGTCAGGAGTGGAAGGTAGGGTTTTTCACGATATAAGAAAACTCCAGCGACGAGAAGCACAAAGAAAAATGAAGGGTTACGTTGTTGATGGTTGTGAATGCGACGACAACAACGATCTCAGGCAAACCAAGTAATCTGAGGCGGCGTTGAACGGCGTACTTGTGATTTTGAAATGACGCAGATGTTATAGGGCTTAAGACGAGAGTGGTGAGAATGCAAAGAACCAAATCGTTCAGGGTTTAAGGCTATTTATGGACATCAAGGCTGTGACCTAACTTATCCGAGGAAAAAGGCCGCGGTCACAATAATGACCACAGTCGCGGTTATGATCACGGTCGCAGTTTTCCTTCAAGGAACCGCGGTTGCGATTTTTTCAGTCGAAGGGAAAGATCGTGGTCGCAGTCCTTCAAAGGCAAAATTGCGGTCACAGTCATAACCGCGACCAGACTATACTCAAGTCTGCTTCTTGAGTAAAACTAGGAAAATTCAAATAGAAAAAGGAAGAAAAGCTTAAGTTGGAAGAAAAACAAGAGAAAACAAAGATTAAGAAAGAGAAACTTGGGTTTCCTCCCAAGAAGCACTTGCTTTAAAGTCTCTTAGCTAGACTTCATAAATCTTCAACTGTCTGGCACTGTGGCAGGGTGTGGTAGTTCTTCATTGATTTTCTCCGGCGTATAGCTTGGTTCTCCCAAATCAATCTCAGACCTTCTCACAAAATCCTTATGTTCATAAAATATTTTCACTCTGTGTCCATTAACCTTAAAGATTCCTATTTTATCTCCTTAGATCTCCATTGCTCCGGATGGGTAGATTTTTACCTCTGTGAAAGGTCCTGAGTTCTCAGCTTTCTAGGGAAGAGACGAATACTGGAGTTGAAAAGAAGCACCTTGTCTCCTTCATGGACATCCTTGTTTTTCAGGTGGGTATCGTGCCACACCTTTGTCCTTTGTTTGTAGATTCTTGCATTTTCGAAGGCAAGCAATCTTAATTCTTCCAATTCTTACAGTTGTAAATAGCATCTTTGACCAGCTTTCTCCATATCCATATTCAGAAACTTTATGGCCCAGAGGGCTTTGTGCTCGAGCTCCAGGGGCAGATGGTAGGACTTCCCATATAGGAGACGATAGGGTGTAGATCCAATGGGGGTTTTGAAGGCAGTTCTATATGCCCAAAGGGCATCATCCAACTTTGTTGCCCAATCTTTTCTCATTATGCTAATAGTCTTTTCTAGAATTTTCTTCAGTTGTCTATTTGACATCTCCACCTGCCCTGAAGTCTGCGGGTGGTAGGGTGTAGCAACCTTGTGTCTGACTCCATACTTTTCCAGCAACCTTTTAAATTGCCTTTCTCCAAAGTGGGATCCCCCATCACTTATAACAGTGCGTGATACCCCAAATCTTGGGAAAATAGTTTTCTCAAATAGCCTTATGATGGGTTTGGAGTCACAAGTTTGAGTGGCAACAACTTCCACCCATTTTGAAACATAATCTACAACAAAGAGAATGTATTTGTATCCTTGGGATGGTGGGAAAGGTCCCATGTAGTCGATCCCCCATACATCAAAGATTTCTACTTTAACCCACTCTGCCATAGGCATTTCATTTCTTTTCCCGATATTCCCTTTCATCTGACATTCTTTGCATGTTTTTACATATGTTGTGACATCCTTGAACATCGAAGGCCAGTAGAAGCCTGATTGTAGGACCTTGGTTGGTTTCTTGTCACTACCCAAATGTCCTCCATAGGGTGAGGAATGGCATTCCCTTAGAATATCGAGCACTTCTTCTTCAGCAACACATCTTATATATAGATTATTTGAGCATCTTTTGAAGAGCATAGGATCATCCCAGTAGTAATTCTTAATATCTAAGAAGAGTTTCTTTTTCTGATGGTAGGTTATTTCTGGTGGTAATTCCCCACAAGAAAGATAATTGCAAATGTCCGCAAACCATGGCAAGTTCTGTTCTTTGGCTTCTATCATGAGCAAAGCCTCATCTACGTAGTTGTCATTTACAGGTGGTTCATTCTTGTCTTCAATGATAATCCTTGACAAATGGTTGGCAACTATATTTTCCACCCCTTTCTTATCAAGGATCTCATTATCGAACTCCTGAAGTAATAAAGCCCACCTTAGCAACCTAGGCTTAGTGTCCTTTTTCTGCATTAGGTATCTTATTGCTCCGTGGTCAGTGTAGACCTTTACTTTAGCTCCAATTAGATAAGACCTTAATTTGTCGAAAGCAAAAACAATAGCTAGTATTTCTTTCTCCGTGGTAGTGTAATTTACTTGTGCCTCGTCTAGAGTACGACTGGCATAGTAGATGACATGATGTTTCTTGTCCTTCTTCTGCCCTAGGACTACCCCCACGGCATAGTCACTAGCATCACACATCAGCTCAAACGGTAGCTCCCAATCTGGAGCTTGAAGAATAGGTGGGGTTACGAGTGCTTCCTTCAAAGTCTAAAACGCTTTTAAACAATCATCAGTAAAATCAAATTATGCATCTTTGATCAGCAGATTTGATAAGGGTTTTGAAATCTTCAAAAATTCCTTCATGAATCTTCGATAATAACCAGCATGACCAAGAAAACTTTGCACTCCTGTCACGGACCTAGGTGGGGGTAGTCTAGTGATAGCTTCGACCTTGCTGACATCTACTTCAATTCCTCTTTTTGAGACCTTGTGGCCCACTACTATGCCTTCTTGTACCATGAAATGGCATTTCTCCCCGTTGAGAACCATTTTTTTCTCTTCACAGCATTGCAGGACCAACGACAGGTTTTTCAAACAACCATCGAAGTCTCTTCCATAGATAGAAAAATCATCCATAAAGACTTCCACAATGTCTTCTAGAAAGTATGAGAACATCGAGATCATACAACGTTGGAATGTTGCAGGAGAATTGCATAATCCAAACGACATTCTTCGGAAGGCATAGGTACCATATAGACATGTGAAGGTAGTTTTCTCTGTTGGCATGTATGCCCTAAGAGCCAATCATGGGATGATTGGTGGGATACATTAAGATTGATTTTATAAGCATCAAAGGCAAGCTTCCAATTCATTCTGGTTTAGTCATATGAGATAATGATAGAACAGATTGAATGTCTAGAGAATGATAGTACTCAATGACGTATGCTTTTAGGTTCAGGACCTGAATGATGAGATCATACGGATGCTAAGAGTTTGTACATTCTTATTATGTCCCTACTCGGATGTCATTGTGGAAGGTAGATAGACAAGAATGACACAAAAGACTAGATTGTGGTGTTGGTTGATGACAGAATCTCATTAGTCATGATATGGAGATATCAAACCAAACACATAGGTACTTGTTAGAGAACCAGTGTACCAAACATACCCACCGTGAGTTTGACACATGTAACCATGACATGGTAGTCATAGTCAGTTCTCACAGTGATGGTGGTGAGTGTGATTCTTTGACCTGAAATCACTACACTCAACACATGTCGTAGGGTACACTTTGACATCATCAAACGTAGTCCTGAAACATGGGTTGTTATAAAGGTGATGATTGGGTGGCGTTGACACATGGGGATTTTGAGGGGTGAGTGATAGATATGGGATTTGTCCCTCCTGAGGGAGTTTGATATCCATGGCCACTTGATGAGTAGGATTGAGATAGGCATGCACGCATGTGTGAATCAGTATGTGATATTGATGTCATACATATCTCCTCCAATCTACTCTGAGATCAAGAAAGTGAATGAACGTTGACATGATGATTGTTCCATGCCTTGAGTTCATTCGGGATATCAGTGACAAAGGAATTATACATTCATTGTAACACCATTCATGGATTGTAGGATTGAAAGTTGTTCGCCAACTTTCTATTTCACTTGGGTAGAACTGATGTGTGACTAGGCACCGCTCTTTGCTTGTGAAGTCATAAGTGTTATGGACTTTTACTACCAACGTGAAATGGACCTACAGGGTCACACACATAGGATTTAACCTGGAAGAGGAGTTTATCCACAAATGATGTTTAGATTGATTGCTAAAGGAGTTTAGTAGTTCAATTAAACACTCAATCAATTGATAGCTCAGTATCATAGTGTTCAAGGTGTTGGACCGATTGATTAGAGTATCAGATTGATTGAAACTGTGATTGACTGATTTTGCACAGTCTGCTACCCCAACCGATCGGCTCATGTGATGAACCGATCGGCTCATGATAGGCTGAGATGACCGGTTCAAGGGTTGAACCGATCGACTCAACTGACCAACCGAGATCGTTTGGATATTTTGCAAATACAATTTGTTTCACTTGTACAAATTCGATTTGGACAAGGATTAATATTTGATTAATCAGAAACAAATTTGGAAGTCAATTTGAGTTGGACCAGCATCATGAACCGATCAGCTCAGAAGTGAACCAATCAGCTCAGGTTCCCCAACCGATCAGTTGAGGTGTGAACCGATCGGCTCAACTCCCCAACCGACCATTTCAAGTATGAAACTATCGGTTCAGCTGGTGTAGATTGGTTGTTTTGTGGAAAAACCTCGAACCCTTCTACTCTTGCATTAATCCCGCATTGCCCGGGATAGAGAACCCTGTCCCATGACCCTCCTATATATAGGGGTAGTGGGGGCTTCTTAGGAAAACAAATCAGAACACCAGTTGCTCTGCAAAGTTATCGTTCTCTCTGGTTTTGGTAATCGAGAGAGAGCCCGAGCAAGTGCTACCCGATAAGCAAGGCACAACAAGGGAAAGACAACTACAGAAAGCAACCGGTGGTAGGAGAGTGTATCGGTGAATAGTATGCTGACAGGAGGGTGTGACTCCTTCGGATTCCTTGTGGGACAATGATATCAGAGTTCCAGGCAGTCCATGTGGACGAATGCAGAGGCGGGAGACTTCTGCCGCTCAGAGGACAGTTGTCAATCCTGACAGTCCCGGTGAGACCAGGAGCTGCTCAGACATCGTCCAAGACCAGAGGTGAAGACCACACAAGCCGTGAGGTAACTTCGCCGAGCAAGCCTTGGGACAAGGTACGCCTCTACAAACCATCCTTCCTATTGTATAAACGTTGACGCGATTCGTTTATTCTGGGTTTGGGAGAAGAAAATTTTTGTTTCCGCTGCCTTCTCTGTCTCCCCTAAAACCCAACAGTGGTATCAGAGCCACGTCAACTGATCTATGCTTTAGGATTATCGATATGATCAATTTTGGTTTATCGCCTTTAATTATTGCATACGATGCGAATAATATTGGTTTTATGCATGTCCAATCCTAAATCCACAAATCCCAATATACATATGTAATATTAATGTACTCGATACGCGTCGCCCTTAAACAAGTTTTGTGGTGGATGTATAGCGTGATTATGGCCAATAAACCCTATGTGTTCTTGGTTGTATGTGGTTGCTTGCATCTCAGTCTGTGCACCGATTCCCTACCTCTTTATTCCTAATGTAACTTGAGATAACTCGAGATTTCTTTCCAACCTTTGCTCCCCCAGAATGTAACTCGGGGTTTCCCAATTTAAATGTAAAATAGGATAGAACTTTTATTTCCTGTTATGTCAAAGGACGGAGGACATCTGACGACAACTAAGACGATCGGTTCAAGGCGTGAACTGATCGGTTGGCGATCTAAATGACCGGTTCAAGGAGCGAGACAATCGGATGGCGGTCATGAGGAGATGCACGATGACCAGGCGAACTGATCGGTTGGAGGAGCCAACCGATCGGCTGGTGGCACCCAGATGACTGGCCAGGGTGAGCAGGTCATTCATATGATGAGTTGATCAACTCATTCATCTATAGAACTTCATCATGGACATGTTGCATGTGATGTAGACCTAGATGACCGTGATTCCTCTTGGCTCGAGGAATCACATTAGGATGGCCATAATCATCGCTTTTATCATTTCACATGTTTTCTGTGGGATATAGCATGTTTATGATACATACTATGTATTGTGGTGATTGGACATGTATATGTACCTATAAAAACCAAATCCCTCATTAAATATTAAAGTTTTAGATTCCTTCCAAATGCGACACGTGTGAAAAGCTTGATCGGCCAAGTGTGGGCACGCCCTAGCATGGTGCACCGTCTATCTTGTGGAAGCGTGAAGGATGGATATGTGGGTCTTCCATAGCAGGGTGCATATTCATCATGTTGGCTTTGGGTCAGACTTAACAAGGTGACCTAGATAGGATCTAACACCTTGAGGAATGGAGGTGATCATGGCAAGGAGTTGCATATGACATCTTTCAAGAGTTGCATATGATGCAATTGGAAAGAGTTGCCTACCTAGAAGATCTAAGTTATGGGTGACATCCCTAGCTGGTCCATGACTCAGAGGATTTCAGGATCTTGACCCACTAGAAGATTGTACGTTGCAATCTTCCAAATTGATGGTGAGGGCTATCAATTTGAACAAAATAGTGGGAGCGATAATTAATTAAAGTCCTAATTATATCGTCAACTTTTCAAATCAATCAAATAAGTCAAAATTGAGTTTTGGACTAAATTGCATATGTTTCCTTTTGTAGTACAAATGACAACAAACAACAATCACTTTTCATTGCGATCGGTCCTTGAAAAGGACAAGCTGAATGGGACTAACTTCCATGACTGGTTTAGGACATTGAGAATTGTTTTCACTCAAGAGCGAAAGCTCTACATCCTGGATACTCCAATTCCAGAGGAACCTACTCCTACCGCACCAAAGGCAGAAAGGGATGCTTATAAGAAGCATTCTGATGATGCCATTGATGCAAAGTGCTTGATGTTGTGCTCCATGAACCATGAGTTGTAGAGACAACATGAGAACATGGGTGGCATTGAGATGATTCAACATCTCAAGAACATGTATGAAGATCAAGCACGACAAGAGAGATATGATGTCTCCAGGGCACTGTTCAAGTGTGTCATGCAAAAGGAGATCCAGTTGTTCCTCACACGCTCAAGATTATTGGGTATGTAGAGAAACTGACAAGACTGGGATTTCCCCTAAGCCAAGAGTTGGCTACTGACGTGATACTGCAATCGTTGCCAGAATCCTACAGTCAGTTTGTGATGAACTACAACATGAACAACTTTGACAAGCCGTTGACAGAGTTGTTAGGCATGTTGAGGACAGCCGAGACACAGATGAAGAAGGACAAGCCTAAGTCTATGATGATGATCAGTAGCAAGAAAGGCAAGTCCAAGCGCAAGGGCAAGGGAAAAGCTAAGAAGGGTTCTGATGCTAGCCAGCAGCCCAAGGCATCTTCAGATCTCAAGGCCAAAGGAGGCATGACCAAGAGAGGAAATTTCCACCATTGTCAAAAGCCAGGACATTGGAAAAAGAATTATCCACTCTATCTCGAATAACTAAAGAAGAAGGCAACGGACGTCTCCACCTAAAGGTGTCATAAAATAAACTTGTAACATTTTTTTTGAGGTATATGATACCAAGATATAAAATGTAAAGCACTCAATAAATGCCACCATAGATAGGAGTACTTTAGTTTATTTTCAGCCTTGAAGGCATTTAATATAGTTATGAACTACTATTTCATATTTGTCAATGGATAGAAACACATTATTCTTTGCATATTGTATGACAATGATGGCAATTAATAAAGTTGATGTTTCAATCTTTGTGGCAATGCCTTGTTTATCTTATGATACTTGATATGCATAAGATAAAATGATACCTAAAAGTTATTGATAACTCAAACAATCAAATTAGCATAAATCATGAGAAATTCATTTCTAGTTTCCATATTATGGATAAATCTAGACTCTTTTGGTTAGAGAACCAGTAAGAGACATGAATCTCTTAGACATGATCAATCAATCTTCACTAGTAGTAGTGGGAGAATGATTATCCTATTAGGTATAATACATGTGATGTATTTACATACCTATTGGAGTTAATGCTAGTACCTCAAATGTTGTTTAGAGAAATACCAATATGAATATCTTGAAGTGTTCAAGAATATCATAGATTAAGTACGAATTTGGTAAAGTGTTAATTCTTGATGAGATCAAATATTGAAATACTTGAACCAAATGTTTGAGAACCTTGTGAGTCATTATGATAGTGTATCATAGTAAACTCATGATTAAGGCATGGTGATGTCTAAATCACAAGGAGTCATACCCTAAGGAATTAGAGGATGATTATCAAATATATAAATTCTTCTTAAATAAAGAATACCTTACACTAATAAAAGACATTAAGAATCACAAGGAGTTGTGAGTTCTTATATCCTTGACAGATACACCTCGATTATCTATGTGATTATTTGGTCATGTGATGAATCAACTATCAAGATGAATATGAGGAACCATATTTTGAGTTATGGTTTGTGACCATTACATCCTAAATGACTTCCATGTAAACCATAAGGTGTGACCTTGATGGTAGCACCCATTGGGATGAAATCTATAAGTGTGAATGAGTCTTAAGCGTTAAGACACATGGATAACATTTTGAGAAGGATGATGCTTGTTAATTGCAACTTAATGACTAAAAGATTTGGCATACGGATACTAAAACCGCATTCCTATAAGGAATAAAACAAGGATGTGTACGTGACACAACCTATAAGGTTTATGAATCCATTAATGCAAATGAAGTCTATAAGTTACAATGGACTAATCAATGTGATTGATTGAGTACAAGCAACTCAGAACTATGATCTTTACTTTGATAATATAGTCAAAGGGTTTGACTAAAATGACAAAGATAAAGAGAAATATGTGATTTAGTGGGAGCGTATTCACATTTCACATGTTGATGTGAAATGAGATGTTTTGAGAATGGAAATCCTTTGTGGAAATTATCTTCAAGGAAGATAGAGACGTTTCCTATGTGATAGGAATAGAGATCTATAGAGCCTCTTGACCTGAAAAGAGAGAGCATACATTGGCAATCTATACTGAAGGGTTCAGTATGCACAGATTCAGTGGGAGAAAACCTATCCATGTTACATGGAGTTAGTATCCCAAGGCCAAGTGTCCAATTCTTATGAAGAATGGGAACACTAAGAATAGATATAGATCTATCATGTATGTAATCATCCCATCATCTTGCATGTATGGACATGGCAAGAAAGAAATGCATTTATCATCTTGTATGTAGGACATGACAAAATGATGTGCTCATCCTGATAACTCGTATGTGGGACATGACGAGTGGATGTTTGTCTAGTTCCAGTAAGGGTTACTAGAATACCATGAGAACTTGAGAAGTACTTGAAAAGTACTAGTTCTATGGAAATAAGGAAGGGTTCACTGTAAAGAGTTACACTGATGCGGACTTCTGAAAAGGATAGAAAATTAATCACAAAACATATATGGGATATATGAAAGTGAATGTTTGTTGATAATTGGAAATGTTCCAATAAAGCCATTTTAAAAGGAAATGCCGAGTATCCGTGTGTTAGTGAACAACAGTGGATACTATATGGATCTAGAAGTTCATAGAAATGAACTTATAGATATTCCAGTCATTTATGACAAGTAAGGAGTTCTTGGTCATGCAATGTGGCTAAAGATTAGTAAAGGAATACTAGATCGCATATTACGGCAACTCCATCTCATATGTGTGACGTAAAACAAAGAGATGAGAGACATGCAGTTAATACCGACTTTGGTAAGGTGTTGCCATAACTCACTATGTTAGAACTAGAGCACAGTAACATGTGGGACATGTTTGAAGATCATTATGAATATGATTCAAGGGTGATTGGCTCACAGTGCAAGTGGGAGTCTGTTGGTATGTATGCCCTGAGAGCCAATCATGGGATGATTGGTGGGATACATTAAGATTGATTTGATAAGCATCAAAGGCAAGCTTCCAATTCATTCTGGTTCAGTCATATGAGATAATGATAGAACAAATTGAATGTCTAGAGAATGACAGTACTCAATGACGTATGCTTTTAGGTTCAGGACCTGAACGATGAGATCATACAGATGCTAAGAGTTTGTACATTCTTATTATGTCCCTAGTCATATGTCATTGTGGAAGGTAGATAGACAACAATGACACACAAGACTAGATTGTGGTGTTGGTTGATGACAAAATCTCATTAGTCATGATATGGAGATATCAAACCAAACACATAGGTACTTGTTAGAGAACAAGTGTACCAGACAGACCCATCATGAGTTTGACACATGGAACCATGACATGGTAGTCACATTCAGTTCTCACAGTGATGGTGATGAGTGTGATTCTTTGATCTGAAATCACTACACTCAACACATGTCGTTGGGTACACTTTGACATCATCAAACGCAGTCCTGAAACATGGGTTGTTATAAAGGTGATGATTGGGTGGCTTTGACACATGGGGCTTTTGAGGGGTGAGTGATAGATATGGGATTTGTCCCTCCTGAGGGAGTTTGATATACATGTCCACTTGATGAGTAGGATTGAGATAGGCGTGCATGCATGTGTGAATCAGTATGTGATATTGATGTCATACATATCTCCTCTAATCTACTCTGAGATCAAGAAAGTGAATGAACGTTGACAGGATGACTGTTCCATGCCTTGAGTTCATTCAGAATATCAGTGACAAAGGAATTATACATTCGATGTAACACCATTCATGGATTGTAGGATTGAAATGTATTCTCCAACTTTCTATTTCACTTGGGTAGCACTGATGTGTGACTAGGCACCGCTCTTTACTTGTGAAGTCATAAGTGTTATGTACTTTTACTGGCAACGTGAAATGGACCTGTAGGGTCACACACATAGGATTTAACCTGGAAGAGAAGTTTATCCACAAATGATGTTTAGATTGATTTCTAAAGGAGTTTAGTGTTCAATTAAACACTCAATCAATTAATAGCTCAGTATCATAGTATTCAAGGTGTTTGACCAATTGATTAGAGTATCGAATTGATTGAAACTCCGATTGACTAATTTTGCACAGTTTGCTGCCCCAATCGATCAGCTCATGTGATGAACCGATCGGATCAGGTTGGTGAATCGATCGGCTCATGACAGGATGAGACGACCGGTTCAAGGATTGAACTGATCGGCTCAACTAACCAACCGAGATCGTTTGGAAAATTAGAAGACTATTTTGCAAATACAATTTGTTTCACTTGTACAAATTCAATTTGGACAAGGATTAATATTTGATTAATCGGAAAAACATTTGGAAGTCAATTTGAGTTGGACCAGGATCACAAATCGATCGGCTCAGGTGCCCCAACCGATCGGTTGAGGTGTGAACCGATCGGCTCAACTCCCCAACTGACTGTTTCATGTATGAAACGATCAGTTCAGCTGGCGCAGATTGGTTGTTTTGTGGAAAAACCTCAAACCCTTCTACTCCTGCATTAATCCCGCATTGCCCAGGATAGAGAACTCTATCCCATGACCCTCCTATATATAAAGGTAGTGGGGTCTTTTCAGGAACAACAACTCAGAACACCAGTTGCTCTACAAAGCTGTCGTTCTCTATGGTTTTGTTAATCGAGAGAGAGCCCGAGCAAGTGCTACCCGATAAGGGAGGCACAACAAGGGAAAGACAACTGCAAAAAGCAACTGGTGGTAGGAGAGTGTGTTGGTGACTAGTATGCCGACAGGAGGGTGCAACTCCTTTTGATTCCTTGTGGGACAAGGATATCAGAGTTCCAGGCAGTCCGTGTGGACGACTGCATAGGCGGGAGACTTCTACCACTCAGAGGATAGTTGTCAATCCTAACAGTCCCGGTGAGACCAGGAGCTGCTTAGACACCATCCAAGACTGGAGGTGAAGACCGTGCAAGTCGCGAGGTAACGTCGCCGAGCAAGCATCGGGACAAGGTACGCCTCTACAAACCATCCTTCCTATTGTATAGACGTTGATGCGATTCCTTTATTCTGGGTTTGGGAGAAGAAAATTTTTGTTTCTGCTTCCTTCTCTGTCTCCCCTAAAACCCAACATTCTCCTAGTCGTCAGGTAGGATAGGGACTTGGTAAAATCTGGAATAACCATCCAAGAAGCAAAAATATTCGTGATGTGCAAGTCTTTCTAGCACTTGGTCGATAAATGGAAGAGGGTAATGATCTTTCTTTGTTGCTTGATTTAGCTTTCGATAATTGATACACATTCTCCACCCGGTGACAGTACGGACAACTACTTCATCTCCTTTATCACCTTTCACAACTGTCATTCCCACTTTCTTTGGTAAAACATGAATCGGGCTCACCCAATTGTTTTTGTTGATTGGGTATATAATACATGCATCTATCAGCTTGATGACTTCCTTCTTTACAACTTCTTTTAACATATGATTCATCTTCCTCTGGGGTTGAACCAGGGGTTTTGCTGACTCTTCCAGATTTATGTGGTGCATACATAGGGAAGGGTTTAGCCCCTTGATATCATCCACCGAATACCCTATAGCTTGCCTATGGAGCCTTAGCTCCTTAAGAAGTATTTCCATTTTCTTTTCAGTTAGACTGGCATTGACTATGATAGGATTCCTTTCTTCAGGGTCAAGAAACCCGTACTTCAGACCTTTCGGTAATTGTTTCAGTTCTGGTTTGGGTTTTGGTACTTTCTCTTCTTCTGTTGTCAACTCTAGAGAACCATACTTTACTGTCTCGACAACTTCCTCTTTGTCTCTAAATTCTTCTCCATCTTGACTTAGGTATTTGAGGATCTCAGCAACCTCAGGGTCGTCGATTTTTTAATCTTCTTTGTTTAATGCCCTCAAAAGGGGGTTTACCACTGATGTGTCTTCTTCTACTTCTTCACAATATTGGTTGTAGCTATCCACAAAGTAAGTAGATTCGAGTAGGGATGGTCCTTTCATGGAATCTTTCACCTTGAAATCAATGTGGTCATTTCCGACCCTCAGACTTATGATGCCTTCAGCGACATCAATCAGTGCCCTCCCAGTCGCCAAGAAAGGACGTCCGAAGATGATAGGGCATTTAGGGTCTTCAATAGTGTCAATGATAACAATATCAAATGGGATGAAAAATCTCACCACACGAATCAGAACATCTTCAACTATTCCCACTGGCCTCTTGTAGGTGTGATCCACCAACTCGGTTCTCATATTAGTCCTGACCATATCAGTCAGTCCTAATCGTTGTGTGAGGCTTAAAGAAATTAGACTGATGCTAGCCTCTAAGTCGGTGAGACCTTTCCTTTTGATGTTGTCTCCTACAACAAAAGGTATAGTAAAGGCTCCAGGGTCCTTCTTCTTGGTAGGTAGTTCTGCTTTTACGAAGGCTATTGACATACTGGAAAGGTGCACAATTTCAATCCTTCCTCCTCTTCTTTTCTTTGTAACTAGATCTTTGAAGAACTTGACATATGTTGGCATTTCTTCGAAAGCATCCAGAAACAGCACATCTAGGTGGAGCTTTTTCACCGACTCCATAAACTTCTCATACCTCTTCTTGAGGTGTGCCTTTATAAGTTTGTATGGAAAAGGTAATCTCGGGGAGTATTGACTTCTTTTGGTGAATATTTCCTCCTCAGGTTCTGGTTCTCTAAGTTGAGCATGTTGGTTCTCTCCTTTAGATGGTTTCTCTATAACATTCTCTGGCTCTAGTTCTTCTGGTCCCGTCACCTCAGGGCGCTCTATTGTCTTTCCCGATCTAAGGGTTGCCATCTTGGCGGGTTCTGTGTTAGAAGGAATCTTCCCTGAAGGGTTCTTTACGATCTCAGCCAACTTAGCAAGCTACTGGTCTATCTGGCATTGATGTGTTTGCATGTCTGCCATTTGGACATGCATAGTATTCAGAACGCCAGAGTTGGACTGCACACTTTGTGCAAGTTGACTGTTTATCGTGTCCTGTCTTTTGACGAAATCGAATAGTTGGCCCACTAAGTCAGGATGACTATTACTCCTTGTCTGACTTTGTTATTGGGCTTGTCCTTGTCCTTGACTTGTATTAGTAGCTTGGCAGTTTTGATACTTCCCTTGACCTTGATAATTGATTTTGTTTCTCTGGTAAGTGCTTGTCTTGGTGTATTGTCCTTGTCCTCTCTTCTTCTCGAAACTTGGTGGTTGCTTGGGGGGGATTATTCAATTGATGCAAATTTTCTGCAGCATCTTTGTTGCCATAACTGAAACTGGGGTGATCTAGCCTCTTAAAGTTGGCATAAGAGACATTTTCAACTTCCTCTTCCTCAGACTCACTTTCACTTGATTCTTCGGGTCGGGTGTATATGCAGTTATCTATTCTGTGCCCACCTTCACTGCAGGTGACACATTTCATCACCTTATTAATTTGCTTTTTTCCTTTCCCTCCTGATTCCTTTAGTTGTTTGGCATTTGTGGCTATCTTTTATATTTGAGATGTGATTGCTTCGAGAGCCTTTGATTCAATCGACGACCCTTCATTGGTGGCCTTCTTAGCATACCCTCTGTCGGTCCTGTCATAGTCTGTCCCAGCTTGTAACTCAGCCATATTTTCTATGATCTTTTTAGATCTACTAGGCATTTTACAGAGAAAGTCGCTTACAACTGCTGCATTTAGCGAGACTCTCTCTTTAGGAGTTAGACCATTATAGAATGTTCTTATTAAGAATCCCTTCTTGTAATTGTGGTGAGGGCAGTCTCCTTGGTACTCCTGATACCTTTCCCAAGCTTCATGCAAATTCTCACTTGGCTTCTGCATAAAAGACGTGATCTTCTTCCTGTTACGAACAGTTTTCTCGGTGGGGTAGAACTTGTTCATGAAAGCATCTGCCTATGCGTTCCATACATTCAAAGCTTGATGTGGAAGTCCCAGGTACCAAGATTGTGCTTTATCCTCTAAGGAGAAAATGAAACCCTTGCAATAGATGACTTCTTGTGCAACTCCACGCATTTTGATGGTGTCATTGATATTCTTAAAAGCATCGAGGTGATGATAAGGGTTATCGTTCTTTGAATTCCCTCAAAATCTTTTGTTCTGGATCATAGAGATTACAGCTGGCTTCAATTTGAAGTTTGCTGCATTGAACCTTGGGATGATCACAGGACATCTTGAGTTGTTGGCTTTTGTGGCTGCCAACTCCTGAAGAGTCTTTTCTTCCTCTTCGTCATCTTCGTTGGCTTTATCCCTGTGATTTCGCTCATGGTGATTTCTTCTGTGCTTGCGGTGATGATGATGCTCCTCGTGGTGATGATCATTTTTAGGTTGTTCTTATTCTTCATAGAGATGATCATCATTATAACGGTCATTTGTATCTTCGTCAGTTCCTGGCGGAGGTGGGTGTTGTCCAATCCTCGCATTTTACTCGTCTACTGAAAGAGGACCTTCCACGCGAGGCGGCATGATGAATGAGAGTTAAGTCGAACAAATCGCTTCTTCCTGGGTACCTAAATAGGTCGTACAGTCAAGTTAGGAAACTAAACTGGTAAAACAAACTATCCTGCACAAATCCAAGTTAGAAAGCCAAAAATCACTGTTCTGTCAAGCTTATTGCTAAACTTGAGGCACGAGAGTATGGTAAGTGGACTCGGATTCTTAACAGTACCATTTTGCCTTATCCCCAGCAACGGTGCCAAAAAGTTGATTGGCCTAAATCGCATGCCCAAAAGGAGTGGATTAAAGAAGTCAGACTCTTAAGTAGATAACCCGACTCTAAGGCCCCCACAACGATGAACGAGGACCGATGTAGTGATCGGGGTCGAACACAGGGACAATGGTGGTCGTGTTAACAATGCGGAATCAAACACTCTTATACTCTATCTGAAAAGGGGTGTAAATATATGTTCCCTAAGGAATGATAACACAAGAACGAGAACAGAAAAACAAATAAGAGAAGGAAACGAACAGTAAACAAGTAAATGGGGAAAGCTCGGGTTAGGGTTCAACTACTAAGGTACCTCTCCAACACGTACATCTTCTCTCTCTCACACACATACTCTTATCATGACTACAAGCAACCATAAAGATGTCTATTCCACTCTCTCTCGAGATGTGGATAGATCTTAGTCTAAAAGAAGCCTCTCTTTCGACTTGACAACTGAAAAACCTCACAGCAACACACATGGTTAAGGCTTTAGCATTCCAACACTCTCGTGCATTCATACCACTCCATGACATGGGATATAAGAAATATTACTCTCTTGAGATATCAACAATCAAACATCACAAGATGGGAGCTAAGCATAAAAGTGAAGCATTAAAACATATGCATGGAGATAATCTTGATAAGAATATGTATATTCAAAAGAAAGAGACAATATACATGTTGGGAGAGCCTTAGTGGCTACTCCCAACCCAAGTTAAGGTGTTAGCCGCTCATGCTTGTAGACAACATGGCAACACTACATACAGACAGATCCATGAGGTTCACAAAGAGGGTAATAGGTACAGCGGGATGAAGTGATAGATCTAGAAGAGAATACCGTGATACTACACACTACTTCTTCAGATCTGGATCTACCGCATGGATGGTCTTCTCCTGTCAAAGAAGGGGTAGACGATAGTATTCTCTCTCCTTGACTTTCACTCTTGGAGATCCCAGACTGATGGATGGATGGTCGGGGATAAGTCTGAAATGCAGCGGCGCTTTGTGACCTTAGGATTTGATCTTGATGATCCACCCCCTTGACAAGATAGGTGGGGGCGCTATTTATAGGCACCTTCCACCGACTTACAATTGCGGTCGCAGTCTTTCTTTTAAGTGAAGGCAAGACCACAGTCGTGGTCTTGGATAACCATGATCGTGGTCTCCACTTTATTCCTCCTTGGTCGTGGTCCTCTCAAAAC
The DNA here is from genome assembly GCA_963693085.1 of Alisma plantago-aquatica. Classification (NCBI taxonomy): domain Eukaryota; kingdom Viridiplantae; phylum Streptophyta; class Magnoliopsida; order Alismatales; family Alismataceae; genus Alisma; species Alisma plantago-aquatica. The sequence goes on from OY856415.1 coordinate 486,472,231, forward strand.
CTCAGTCGCAGTCATTGGATGATCGCGGTCGCAGTCTTAGTTGGTCGTGGTCATTGTCACAGCGGCAGTCACGATCTTGGATAACCGCAGTCGCAGTCTTGGATAACCACGGTCGCGGCTTCTGCTTACTGCCTGAGGGTTCGAGACGTCTGATATTCTGGAATCACAGTCACGATTCCCAAAGACTGTGACCTGAAGTGATGTTGGTCCCTAAAATCAATAAAACAAGGATGGAGTAAAAAAGATAGAGAAATTATGTGAAAAGCTAACTAAAGTTATACTAAAAGTGATGTAAAATATATATAGAAAGTGTGTAAAGTATAGTGTTGTCATCACCTCTCTATCTGGAGCTAGATGTCATTAGGTCTTCCCAACATGGGGCTTGACCAGTTATGACCTTCCCAACCCGGGGCTTCGTCTCACTTCCTAACCTAGGGCTTTTCATTTACTCATCTTTTCATTCATATATCCCATAGGTGGTATGCGGGTTCGAGCAAGTTATAGATATTACAAGGTGATAGTCATAGTCACTTTATAGATTGCTAGAAATAAAGTTCATCCAAGCATTTAATTTCAAGCAATTGATAAAACCTCAGAAATCACTGTGAAACTAGAGACATTATCTATAAGCATAATCACATACTTGATTTGATAGTCTCAAAATAAATTAAGGTAGCTAATCCAATCAAGAAGTCCAATCAACCAAGCCAAGCAATAAATCAAGCAAATTGTGATCCTAAAAAACATATATAGCACCTAATGATTACAATTTCATCCAAACATCCTTTATTGACTTGGGATTCTATTCTAGGGTTTATAAGTCCTTTTTAGGGTTTCTTGGTTTCCAAGCTTTCATTTTCCAATTTTTCTCTTTTTAGGTACACAACCCTAAAAACATTTTTCCTTAGAAAAACCCTAACTACTCAAATTATCCAAATTAAGGGTCGCTATTTGAAAATTAGATCAAGAACATCTTTTCATGCCTTCTAGATTATTTTCTATAATTAAAATTGTTAAACCTCACAATTATCAAAATTAGGGTTTTTAAGTCCAGTAATGCACTTTTATCATCATGAAACCCTAATTAGGAAAATTATGGACAATTACCATCCAATTTGATCTAATCCATCTTTTTAAGTCAATAGACTAAACTTTGCTTAACAACAATCAAGGAACACCATTAGATCCTTTAATCTTCAAACTTAGGGGTTTAAATTCATTAAACCATTAAAGGTAACACCTTTACATGATTTTCGAGTTATAAATATATTTAGACCTTGAATTTATTTTTAATGGATTATATGGATTTTCTTATAAAAAATCATATATTATTTATCTCCATCTGGTCATCCTATCATTAGCTACAATTTTAACAAGAAAAATCATGTCTAAGCCAATCAGGAGCTGCCACCTATTTACTTGGGCTAATATCGACCGCGCTAGCAGGGCCAGGCCTGAGCCAATAGGCTCGTGCCACTGTGACACCCAGGGTCTATGAGGAACTTTCTTAGAATAAAAAAAAAAGAATGCAAAAGTGCAAAAATACCCTTACCTCTTCAATGTTCGCTCGAGGGCAGCAACGTAAATTTCTCGCCTCCCTTCTTCAACTTCCCATCTTCAAGAAAGCGCCTAAGTGAGTCAAATCATCAATTGACTTTTGAATCTAGGCCTTCTCACTGGTAATCGATGGTGTCTTCACCTCCACCTCATTCCTCCAAACACAACGAGGGCCTCAATTCGCCCATCTACCAATAGGGTCGATCGGATGGCAAGGCACTTCTCCGACGTCCAGTGAGATAGAGTCGAGGAAAGGGAGAGATGTTAGCAACCAAATTATGAGTAAAGGCACAAAGAAGGAGTCTGGGGAAATCCTCGTGATCATTTGGGAGGCAAGTAGAGGGGATCTATGCCTCTATTTATACTCACTCGTATCAACAGAGTCACCTCCATAGGTAGATTTGGGGGAAACTACTAGACACCTCAAACCTAGGGAAAACCTAGGGTAGGTTGACTCAGATTAGCCTCACGAATCCATAAAAACTCTTTCTAGACTTGCTCATTCAGAGAGTCGCGATGAAATTGATCGCAAAACATCTCAGTTTAATCCTAGGTTTCCCTATTCGATTGGAGGTAAGGGATAACCCCTCCACTGTTGGATCTCAGATCCAACGACCCTCATCATGTGTTCCAAGGAATTATATTCCCATTATAAATCAAAACAACATGACATTTAATACTTTATGTTTGCATTATCCACACTTTAGGGACTTTTCAAAAATCCATATCTCCTAAACCACACATCCTTTCAATCCCAAATTTTAAGGGAAACTCTTTGATGGCTTAATTTACTTGTGTGCAAAGTTTGGAACCAAAATTTAAAAATAAAAGAGTCTTTTCTTCATATTAAAGTCATCCACTCAAAAGCATATTTTATGCAATTAAAATTCATATTTTCTCTTTCTTTCTCTTCTATTTTTTACTTTGATTTCTTTCCTCATTACAGCCAAAAGGAAACAAAAATTAACCAACGATCATCCATACCACTTTCTAGAGAATTCTACTTAATTCTCTCATATGCACACAATTATCCCTTTATTTCTTTTTCCTTGTATTCATTATGAGATTTATTTTAGCTCTTTTCCCTTTTTTATCTTTATTGGACTTATCCAATCAATATGAATCACGAAATCATGCATTCAAAGGAAATATTGCAAAAGAATTCAAATCACACAATTTTCCATTCAAATCCTTTTTATTTGAAAATTTGCATTTCAATTTATACAAGCAAAATTGAGGTTGTAGCATCCTTCCCTCTTATAGAAATTTTTCCCCCAAAATTCAACAAATTAAACAAACAAGTCAGGGTAGGCCTTTTCCATGTCAGTCTTTAGCTACCATGTAGCTTCATCCTCTTCATGGTGCTTCCAGAGAACCTTTACCATCTCTATCTTTTTACTCATAAGCTCTTTCACCTCGGTATCCGGTACCAGGAGACTCAGGGTAAGTCTTACAGAGAACCTCCATGGTTCAATTATCAACACATGTCTTGGGTCCTTCACATAGCACTTAAGATTGGACACATGGAATACATCATGCATCATACTATATTGAGGGGGTAAGGCCAAATGATAAGCAGCTTCACCAATCTGTTCTAAAATCTCAAATGGACCCTTGTATTGGGGACTCAACTTTCCTCTGCTCTTAGTGATAGCTTAGAGGGGTTAGATTTTGAAAAACATGTGTTCACCCACAGTGAAGTGCAAGTCAGTCTGCTTTGCATCAACATACGACTTCTACCGATCATGGGCTCTCTTTATCCTTTTCTTAATCAAAGCGGCTTTGTCCACATACAACTGTAGTTCATCTGACCTCAACAAGGTTCTTTCACCAACATCATCCCAGTGATGCGGTGACCAACACGACCTCCCATAGAGAGCTTCATATGGAGGCATCCTGATACTGGCATGGTAGTAGTTATTGTAAGCAAACTCAGCTAGGGGTAGGTACTGCTCACATGATCCACCCCAATCGAGCACACATGCTATCAATAGATCCTCTAACATTTGGATCATTCTCTCTGACTTTCCATCAGTCTGGGGGTGATAAGTTGTGCTAAACTTTAGTCTAGTGTTGAGTTTTATTGCACTTGCTTCCACAACTTGAAAGTGAACTTTTGGTCACGATCAGAAATAATCAAACTCAGAACATCATGCAGTCATACTATCTTTTTGATATAAAGTTCAGTTAGATCTGTCACTTTGGTAGTGGTCTTTAAGTCAAGAAATGCACTGACTTGGTAAGGCGATCTTCCACAACCCATATTGCATCATGACCTCTCTTGGTCTTAGGGAGACCCACCACAAAGTCCATGGTGATCTATTCCCATTTCCACTCAGGAATTTCAATCGACTATAGAAATCCACTGGGTCGCTAGTGTTTAGCCTTCACCATCTGGCACGTGATACAACTGACCACATATGTTGCTATATCTCTCTTCATTCTAGTCCACCAAAAGTACCGCAACAAGCCCTTAAACATCTTGGTAGTGCCAGGGTGTACTGTATACTTAGAACTGTGAGGTTCTTGTAAGATATGATTCTTCAAAGGTGAATCTTTAGGAATCCAAATACAACTTTTGTAGCAAATTCCACCATCTACTCCCACTGAGAGATGGGTATGAGGTTTCTCTAAATTCATATTGTCAAGCTCTAGGTTGGCTAACTGAGCAGCTACCAACTCATTTAACATGTCTAGTTTTATCGGGATATTAGCCACTCGGATCCAGTCTTCTAATAGATGCAGACTCCACCTAGAAAACTCTTCCAGTCCTCTCTACTGGCTAGACAAGATAGATGCACACTTGAGTTGTTTCCAACTAAGATCATCTACTACAACATTAGGTTTCCCATGGTGATAGGTGATGATGAAATCATAGTCTTTCATATACTCCATCCATCGTCTCTGTCTCAGGTTTAGGTCCTTCTGAGTTAGGAGATACTTCAAGCTCTTGTGGTCGGTGAAGATTTCTAAGGTGGCTCCATATAGATAGTGTTGCCAAATCTTTAAGGTGTGTATAATCGCAACCAACTCTAAATCGTGTGTCGGGTAGTTTACTTCATTGGGCTTGAGCTGTCTGGAGGCATAAGCAACAACATGCCTATATATTGTTCTCTAGCATGCATCCAAGCCCCATCTTCAATGCATCGATGAAGATCATATAACCTTCATTTCCTAAAAGTAGAGTCAACATCGGAGCTGTGGTCAATTTTTCCTTCAACTCCTGGAGTCGAGCTTCACTCAAGTCTGACCACACAAACTTCTCATCCTTCCATATAAGCTTGGTGAGTGGAAAAGCAGTCTTTGAGATTTTTTTTTGATGCGTCGATAATATCCACCCAATACCATGAAGTTGTAAATCTCACAAGGGTTCTTCAGTGCTGGACAATCTCACACGATCGACACTTTATCAGGATCCACTGAGATGGTCCCTTCAGATATGATGTATCCAAGGAACATGACATGGTCTATCCAAAACTCAAAGTTCGAGAATTTCCCATAGAACTTTTGCTTTCTCAGAATATCAAGGACTCCACCCAGGTGATCTCAATGTTGTTCTAGGTCATCAAAGTAAACTAGTATGTCATCTATGAATACTATGACAAATGAGTCAAGGAAAGGTTGGAACACATTGTTCATGAGGTTCATAAACACACTCGGGGCACCGGACAATCCAAAAGGCATAACCACAAACTCATAGTGTCTATAACAGGTTTGAAAAGTGGTTTTTGGGATGTCCTCACTCTTGAATTGCAACTGGTGGTACCTATACCTCATATCAATCTTTGAAAAGATTTGAGCTGACTTATGTTGGACAAACATGTCATCTATACAGGGTAAAGGATACTTGTTCTTAATGGTTTCCTGGTTGATCATTTGGTAGTCTATGCACATTCTGAGTGATCCATCCTTCTTCTTCACAAAGAGGATAGGTGTCCCCATGGAGATGTACTAGATCAGATAAAACCTTTGTCTAACAATTATTGTAGTTGCTTTTTCAGCTCAAGCAACTCAACAGGGGCCATCCTGTAAGATGCCCTAGAAATAGGGTTTGTCTCAAGAGCTAGATCTATCGAAAAGTCTACCTCTCTCTCAGGATGAATCCCAAGTAAATCATCAGGGAAGACATTTGCATAGTCCCTGACTACCTCTATCTCCTCTAAGGGTTGCACCTTAGGCTTTGGCTTAATAACTACTGCTAGGAAAGCTTGACATCTCTTGGTTATCATCTGCTATGCCTTCAAGGAAGACATATACAGACTAGTAGTAGCATCCTTCCCAGATCTAATGGTGAATGGTGGATGACTTGGTCTCCTTATTATTATTTTCTTTTCCCTACAGTCGATATTTGCCTTGTAAGTATAGAGCCAATCCATACTAATGATCACAACAAGTCGTTCATGTCAAGGAGGATAAAATCTATATGGAACTCATGATCCAAGTACTTAATAGGTATCATTGTGTTTTTCAAATGATATGTAAATATCTGACCACTTGGGGTAGGGACATCCAAAATATATCCTAAATCCTTGATGTCCAAACAAAGTATAGTTGCGAGATTTCTTGAAATGAAAATATTAGTAGAACCAGAGTCAAAAAAAGATCTTTTACATTATGTATCGTGACTTCAAGCATGCCTACATTGTTTTCATAACATGTCAGAATACTACATTCTTATATTAAAATAGTAAAGAAAACTCTAAGGGTTATTACCCTCTATTAACTAATTATCATTAGCTTGAGACTCTTCATTGTTGATAGCAAACTCGAGATTGTCTTCGCTCTCCACCATGTGGGGCTGTAGCTACTGACTGGACTGCTACAAGTCGGGCTGCTACCAGTTGGGATTCTACAGGTCTTGGTCCTCTCAGGTTAGGTAGAGGATAGTTGGCTTGGAAATGTCCCTCTTGCTGACAAGGGAAACACACCTTCTTCTCGAAGTGACATTTGCCCGGGTGCGACCTTCCATAGTTGTGATACCTCAGGTGGTGGTTCTCATTGGGGGGCTTCCCTTTACCTCCATGTCTTCCTTTGGCATGGTTGCATCCTTATCCTTTCTTATGTTCATTCCTTAGGTCAGAAGTACCTTCAGTGTAACCCAAGTACCCATTGGATGGGTTTTGAGCATGCATCATCGTCTTCTCCATTGATAGGGCAGTATTGTAGGTGTCGGTGAAGTTCACTAGTTTGATCGCCATCACATGAAGCTTGATGGTAGGGTGCAAACATTCCACAAAATGGTCCACCCCTCTTTCCTCGCTCATCATGTATCTAAAGCACTCCAAGAGGCAGAACTGGCAGCCAAAGTCCGTGACAGATAGGTTACCTTGAATCAGATTGATGAACTCCCTTTCTTTTTCTTTCTTCATTAAGATCAAAATGAATCTCACTGAGAAGATGGTCCTAAAGTCGGTCCAAGCCATCGGGTCTTCATTTAGGTCTTGGTCCATGATGTGGTTCTCACACCAAATCTTGGCTACTCCTTCCAGTAGATGAGTGGCAAACGAGACCTTCTTGCTTGGCTACACTTCCAGCATGTGGAAACCATTTTCCACTGCTAGAATCCAGGCATCGACTTTGTCAACCATCTCGGTTTTGTCTTCTCCCCTAAACTTCTTAATATTCAGCTTTACAAAGTCCAAAATGGTGGCTCCAAGTCATGGACGAACTAGTAGTGGCTCACCATATTCTCCTCTGGCTATGTCCTTGAGGGCTAAGGCACTAATGGACTCACTCAACTTCTTTTGTTATTCCATCCAGAGGGCATCAGGAGTATGGACTACTACAACTGGTCCAGAAGAAGCTATAGGGTTGACCTTGGGCTCATCTTCCACCATCGGCTCCTTCTTCTGGCCATCATCTTTGTTCCGGTTGTCGAAGGGAATGAGTTTTGGGTATGCATCATCCTCAGAGGATGCATCAGGTCTCTTCCTCTTCTTGGAGGCTTCTTCCTCCATAGCTTCCCTCCTTTTAGCCAAGAACCTTCTCTTCCTATGAGAGAGCCTAACCTTGACATTCTCCTAAGGGGTGTTAGCGGAGATGGCGACAGTTTTAACACAGGCCATGTTGCTACACATAAGCATGTAACTAAACTCAGTTAAGTTTTATATCATTAAAACTTATGTCCATGACATCTTTCTTACATGTTTTTTTTTATTTTTTGGTGGAGGGTTCCTTAATCCTTAACATTCTTAACCCCAAAACTCAAGAGGAGGTGGAGAGAGAGAACACTAAGCACTTAAAGTTTCTCTAGTGAAGAGGGGTAAAGAAAGGATGAAAATAGATGACAATACCTAGAGGTATCTTATTTCGAGTCAAATCCTCAAATTTTAGCGAGGCAGTCACACTGATTCTGGGGGTCCTTGTAAACCAACTAGCAAGGTAGAAGAAAATATTGCCAGCCCCCAAATCATGATCCTTTTCTAGACACCTCCATCTTTGGAAAATCCTCTAAAATCTCCCTTGGGCTCTAAAGAATTTTTAAAATTTAATAATTATTAGTGATTATATGGAAAACCATGCTCTGATACCAAATGTAACGACCCCACCCTTCAACAACCCCCAATTAATGAAGGCCAAGAAGCTAGAACAGTTATCCCAAAATAGGATCATATGGTTTTGCAAATAATTAAGAATAATTAATAAATTCTACCACAACTAAGCTTAAAGTAGGATAAAAAATGTCTTTTCACATACATTTAAAATAAATAGGAGTTTGGAACTTTACCTAAAGAACTAACTATAGTCCTCCAAACATTATTTTGCCTTTTTCTTTTTCAATATCACCTTTTCTTCAACATTCACTTTTTATAAACGTAATTGCATAATTCCCTAAAACTCTGAAAAACAAAACATCAGTCAGTATAACAAATTATACGGGTACGTGAGGGAAACCAAGAGTGTGCATATAATTGTAACAACATAACTACAATAATTATTTGTTACAAAATAAAATTTACTTTTCTTCATAACTTCTCAATCATTTTTACCTAACCTCTGGTATACCCTCTCTTAGGGTTTTTCCGCTGCAACGAACATTGAGCTACCTCTCAATTTGGATCTAGGTACCTCTTTGGTCACCTCTCAATCTGGAGCTAGGTGCTATTAGGTCTTCCCAACTTGGGGCTTGACCACTTATGACCTTATCAACCTGGGGCTTGGTCTGACCTTCCTAACTTGGGGCTTGGTCCTTTACTCATATTTTCATTCATATAGCCCCAAGGTAGTATGTAAAGACACATCATCTTTACTAAATATATCATGGAAAACAATAAATCCAATGTGAAGCAGCAGAATTTTAAACTTTGACTTTATTCAATAGTATAAAGAGTACTTTAAAAATTTCCCAAAAGGGGGTACAACTTTATACTTAACAGGGATCTAGGTAGAGGAAGACTAAAACCAAATGAACTTGTCTCTAAAAAAAACAGCGAACATATATAGCCAAGTCCAAGCTAGATGGCTGAACTCCAAATCCTAGCCTTAGGTTGGTTCACCAAGCTTCAACTGCACACTCTGATCCTATGCATGGGTGGTTGGGGTCACCCAGTAAGAGAGAGATAAAAGTATGTGTCAATAGAAGTAAAGAAAAAATATAAGCTAAAGCATTGAATATTAAAAGATCCACTATACTAAGAGTGTCAAAAGAATGAGGCAAGTATATCAAATAAGAATTAGGAATTCTGCCATAAATTCAACAACAATAATATAACAACATGCATGATTAAATGTGGCTAGATTAATCTAATATAGGGTTGAGGCACCTACCAGACCTCAACCTCTGGGTGAGGGAGCATAAACATTCCCAAACCCTAAATATGTATAAATTGACAGGGGAGTCAAACCCCAATGCATGGCAGGAGGACTAAAACCTCAGTGCCCTATGGGTGGTTTGTACTCATGTACACTACATTAGTTAACTAGTCATTTTCACCATCATGCTAAGTAATTAAATGGCAGTTATGATAAGTTTCCAACGATAGCAAGTGGGGTCCATGACCCTAGAATAATTTAAACAATAACAAGAATAATTGATAATAGGAGATTCAACTCAAATAAAGAGTCAAAGAAAGGCAATAGAATAATTTCATGAATAAGTAAAATAGGCTCAAGCCTAATTGGGAAAAAAGGTGTGGGTAAAAAAGCCCAAATGAAGAAATAGGGTGTAATTTGCACATTTATAGATATTCACAAAATAGGGTTCACATACCTTATAGTAGATTCACATTCATCACTTTCATTGATTAGATTGTATCCCAATCCACTTTTATCCTAGATTCAAGTGTATATACATGGATTAGGGTTTAATGTAATGTATAAGGGTTGAAATCCTAATTTTCTACCTTCAAAACCAAACCTCGATTTGTGACTCAAAACCTAGACCAAAAGCTTCGTTGAGTTTCACTGATTAAGAAAACATATCTTATTTATCAATTTGGAGTTAAAATGAATTCATTACTAATTTTAGAACATTTAACATGAATAAAATGGTATTTAAAACAAACTTCAAAAAAGGAAACAGAATCAATACTCAAAAACCACAAATTTGGATTATACTTGAAAAATCCTTTCCAATGACTATTTATTTGTATTTTTTTGACCAATGGTCGATTTACTATGAATTAAATAAATCAGGCCAATCAGAAATTAGGAGAATGCCACATAGGCAATTCCATTTGCGAAACATATGCCACAGTGGCCAGACCCACGCTGACATGAGCCAATCATGTTTTGCCTAGTCACTGGTCCGTGTCTTCTTGGCTTCGGTCAAAGGCGAGTAGGCGAAGGGTGAAATTACCAAAATGCCCATGGCCGATAATTGATTCAATTAAAATCTCAGGGGTAATAAGGTCATTTGAATGTACCAAAACTTGAAAGAGAGAATTAAAGAAAAGAAGGGAAATTACTAAACTACCCATGCAGGGTAAATAGTTCCATTGCCCGTGCATGACCATCTTGGTCATTCCACGACCTGGCTTCTTCCAGCCATGGTCATGGCACGGGCAGGTTCTCAGGCTCTCGACTCTTCACCTCAACTCGCCATCAGGGCGTGCAATCGAGAACTGAAATCGGGAAATAGAGCCCTAGTCCCCCCCCCCAAACATAAAGATCACAAGTGCTAGCCTTCGCCTGCTCAAAATAGTGGAAACTAAACCAGACATGGCTGGAACAGAGGAGGAAGAAATGAGGAAACAAACTACTGAAAACATAAGGCAACAAGAAACTAAGGTTGGGAGCACCTTCGCGAGGCCAAGGCGAGTCGAAAGAGTGCATTTCCATGAGTGGAGGAGCACCAGAGCGAGGAAAAGCATGCCAAAACCGATCTATAAGACCCGATGATATAGTGCATCGTGAGACCAAGTAATAAAAGGAATTTGAAGAAAGGAGTCGAGGGAAGCTCACCGCATAGACTATTGAACTGAGGCGGCCGGGAGGACGAGTTCTCGGTCATCGTTGCCGGAGATCCATCTCGCACAGGTCGGTAGCTCCAAGGAAGTGGGGAAGAAATTGGAGGAATAGGAGTAGTATGTGAGGTCTGAGGGTGCTCTACGGCGCCTTTTATAGGTGAGAGGAGGGTCGAGGGATCGCCTACAACTTGGAGGTGGAGAATGGAAGTTCGACGCTTTTGGGTGTTTTGTGAACATAGTGAGGGAACAGGTGAGTAAAGGCTCGTTTGAATGAGCATTGAGAGATGAATCTAATGGAAAAAAATTCATACGGAACGGTTGAGAGAAGAGGGAGAAATCAATCGGGGTTCGTTTCTAGTCTGAGGCGTTACACGACAGGAAGTAGGGGATGACCCCCTCACCGTCGGATCGGCGACAAAGCTCAGATGATCAAATAGCAACTATTAGATGAAGCACGTGAGTGGAGTAACACATGACAGTAGAAAAATGACCAACTTTAGGCGTCACTGAGATTTAAATGACATAAATGAAATGCAAATTAAGGACTTCAATCACACTTTAATCCACTCTTATAAAATTCATTTGAGGGGTCAAATGAATTTCAAATGGCACCAAATTTGAACCATAGGCTAATAATGACGTCTAGATTAATGCTATATAATTATATTTTTGTTTTGCAAAAGCTTTGGCCCTTAATCACCATATTGGTCATTAATGTGTATATTAATGCATTTTAAAATACAAAACTATTTTCTTACCAATTCCTTTAATAAAATTCGAGGCAATTGTCATAAAGTCATTTAAGTGTCATGTCCCACCACTTTTTCTTCATTTTAATTCTTTAATAATCATTTGGAGGAGAGAGAAGATATGAGGGTGATTATTACATTAATTGAACTCAATTTCACATTTATCTCTTATTTATTATTCCAAAAAGATATAAAAATTCCAAATTAATATTATCCACTAGTTATGACTCATTAATGGCCAATTTGCATCATTAGTCCCAATTATCATCTTAATTGGATTATTTGTACAAACACCCCTTCATTTATCATGAATGTGGGTAAACATAGATTTCATCCTCAATTATGGCTCAATTTCAACATTGAGGCCAAGAAGGCTACAAAAGATAGGGAAATATATGAAAAAAATCCAAAAGGACATGAAAGAAAAGAGTGAAACTGGGTAAATTGCAAGGAGAACCCTGGATATCAGTGTGTTACAACACTCCACCCCTTAAAGAGGATTTCATCCCCAAAATCACAACTAGAGGGAAGAGAGGGTGAGTGTGTAACATCCCAACCTTAAACAACTAGGTTACAACCCTTAATCTAGGGTACTGCATGAGCTCTACACATAAGTCAGGTATCATGATATACTAAGGTTTCCACCTTTCACATCACTTTTATCAAATGTAATAAAATACAAACCTTCACCATCTTTAATATTTAATTACTTGTGTCACATTGTATTTCACATTGTAAAAAGAATTATATATATATATATATATATATATATATCAACATTATGTACCATTCATCTATATTTAGCATTTACTCATTAAGGATTTTAAGCACAACTAGGGTTTGCTGAATCATCTCAACATTAAGTACAATTTAGGTGTATTACCCTTATCTATCTCATTATGGGTTTTTAAGAACAATTAGGGTTTACTAAGAAATCTCAATATACATGAATTTATTCTCCAATCTTCTCATGTTACTACCTTGTGAATTTATCATAGATTATTAGGTGAGAAATGGATAATATAATCCAACAAGTTATTAAGTCTAAAAATATGTCATATAAATTTCATACACCTATTTTACATATTGTCATATCAACTATCATAATCTCATTCTCACTTTTCACACTCACATTAATGACATCATTAACCATTTTCACTTATTACAATTCATTATATGAATTATACATATTTAACATCATATTGCACATTTAGTATCATTGTAAGCTTAAGCATGCTTATGTAATCCAATTACTCATTGTCACATTTGAATCATTATATGTAATTGAATTGAATAAGGTAAAACATCTTATATTAATAATTTGATACATATACCAAATTATGATAATGTGATTTATGAGGTGTGTGTTAGTGAATAAGGTAATATGCCATACATATTTTGACAACTTGATTTAACTATGACTAGATTATTATAATTCATAATTGTATCAAGGTATGTTATTAGGTTATGACATATAATGACACTAATGTCTTATGAAGGCATGTAAGTTATCTTCACTAATGTCTTATTAAGGATATGTATGATTAGATAATTACACATTAGGTTTCAGGTCAGCATGACCACTTTGTGTGATGCATTCTTAGCAAGTATTAATTCCATTTATTATATCTCATGTTGACATGGTCAACATTATGCATAGTCACAATTTGTGATGAGTTACATATTAGGGTTTAGGTCAACATGACCATTATATTTTATGCATCCTTAGCATGCATTAGTTCCATCTATCATACCATGAGGTTGACTAGGTCAACATTATATGTATTAATAATTAGTGATGAATAATTCACTATTATGTGCATCAAGTATGTTTTAGGGTTCAAGCATATGAACTAGGCATTATATGGATTCATCATATATTCATTTGTATATAACAAGTAAAATTACAATTATAATTTGTTTGGTAAATTTAACCCATACAAATTCACTAATATATTTGTCCACATAGTTAGGGTTTCAAATTCTAAAATGACTTGATCTTGCTTTGTATGGGATTTGATCCCCCTAAAAAGGGATTTCGTCCTCAAAATCAGGTATACAAAATCTAACAGGGTAATACTATTTCTTAAAGGGTTGACTAAATCAAACTAATTTATAGGTAAAAGAGTATATAATCATGTATAAGGTCCAAAACTTACTTGTTTACTACCAAACTTCAAAGTCTAGTATAGGGTACACTAACCCTAAACATGGAAATCTAAGACTCATATAAGGTACTTAAGGATTTCAAGATGATTTTGTTTGAGGGATCAAATCATCACATAAGGTTTTCTAAGGGTATTCAACAATGAGGTAATATGCCCAAAGGTAGGCTATATCGAGCTGTCCGTATCAGATTAGGCCAGGTCGGTGTCATAGGAACTCGGGAGTCCCCGTAAACCAAGCTAGTGGCACGGAGGAAAATTTTGCCATCCCCCAAGTTCTGACCCTTTCTAGACACCATCACTTTCAACTTCTTACTCTAGCAGCTACTCAATAGACTAATCACCAAAAAGTTGATCAAATTATATTTTGAATATGAAATTATTATGATCTTAAATCAATTTTTCATAGTTAGTCAATTCTAAGGTGAAAACCTTCTAAAGGAAAACTATATGAGATAAGGTTTTCTAACTAAGGAGACAAATTGAATTAGTCAAGACTCTGACTACCTTGATGTTTTGATACCATGTTGTAAAGACACATCATATTTACTAAATATATCATGGAAAACAATAACTTCAATGTGAAGCAGTGGAATTTTAAACTTTGACTTTATTTAGTGTATAAAGAGTACTTTACAAATTTCCCAAAAAGGGGTACAACTTTATACTTAATAAGGATCTAGGTAGAGGAAGACTAAAACCAAACCAACTTGTCTCCTAACAAAAACAACTAACATATATAGCCAAGTCCAAGATAGATGGCTAAACTCCACATCCTAGCCTTAGTCTGGTTCACCAAGCTTCAAGTGCACACTCTGATCCTATACCTGGGTGGTTAGGGTCATCCAGCAAGAGAGAGATAAAAGTTTGTGTCAATAGAAGTAAAGGACAAATATAAGCTAAAGCATTGCATATTAAAAGATCCACTATACTAAGAGTATCAAAAGAATGAGGCAAGTATATCAAATAAGAATTAGGAATTCTGCCATTAATTCAACAACAATAATATAACAACATGCATGATTAAATGTGGCTAGATTAATCTAATATAGGGATGAGGTACCTACTGGACCTCAACCTCTAGGTGAGGGAGAATAAACATTCCCAAACCCTAAATATATATATAAAGTGACAGGAGATTCAAACCCCAATGCCTAGCAGGAGGACTAAAACCTCAGTGCCCTATGGGAGGTTTGTACTCATGTACACTATATTAGTTAACTAGTCATTTAATTTCATCATCATGCTAAGTAATTAAATGGCAGTTACGATAAGTTTCCAACGATACCAAGTGGGGTCCATGACCCTAGAATAATTTAAGCAATAACAAGAATAATTGATAATAGGAGATTCAACTCAAATAAAGAGCCAAAGAAAGGCAATAGAAGAATTTATTGAATAAGTAAAATAGGCTCAAGCCTCATTAGGAAAAAGGGTGTGGGTAAAAAAGTCCAACTAAAGGAATAGGGTGTAATTTGCACATTTATAGATATTCACAAAATAGGGTTCACATACCCTATAGTAGATTCACACTCATCACTTTCATTGATTAGATTGGATCCCAATCCACTTTTGTCCTAGATTCAAGTGCATATACATGGATTAGGGTTTAATGTAATGTATAAGGGTTGAAACCCTTTACCTTCAAACCCATACCTCTATTTATGACTCAAAACCTAGACCAAAATCTTAGTTGAGTTTCATTGATTAAGAAAACATATCTTATTTATCAATTTAGAGTTAAAATGAATTAATTACTAATTTTAGAACATTTAACATGAATAAAATAGTATTCAAAACAAACTTCAAAAAAGAAAATAGTATCAAGAATCAAAAACCACAAATTCAGAATATACTTGAAAAATCCTTTCCAACGACTATTTATTTGTATTTTTCTGACCAGTGGTCGATTTACTATGAATTAAATAAATCAGGCCAATCAGAAATTAGGAGAATGCCACATATGCAATTCCATTTGTGAAACACATGCCACAGTGGCCGGACCCACGCTGACATGGGCCAATCATGTTTGGCCCAGTCACTGGTCTGTGCTTTCTTGGCTTCGTTCAAAGGCGAGTGAGTGAAGGGTGAAATTACCAAAATGCCCATGGTCGGGTAATTGATTCAATTAAAATCTCAGGGGTAATAAGGTTACTTGAATGTACCAAAACTTGCAAGCGACAGTTAAATAAAAGAAGGGAAATTACTAAACTACCCATGTAGGGTAAATAGTTTCATTGCCCGTGAATGACCATCTTGGTCATTCCACGACATGGCTTCTTCCAGCCATGGTCTTGGCGTGAGCAGGTTCTCAGGCTCTCGACTTTTCGCCTCAACTCACCATCAGGGCGTGCAATTGAGAACTAAAACTGGGAATGAGACCCCTAGTCCCTACCGAACACAAAGATCACAAGCACTAGCCTTTGTGTTCTCAAAATAGTGGAAACTGGACCAAACATGGCTGGAACAGAGGAGGAAGAAATGAGGAAACAAACTACTAAAAACGTAAGTCAACAAGAAACTAAGGTCGGGATCATCTTCGTGAGGCCAAGGCAAGTCGAAAGAGTGCACTGCCGTGAGTGGAGGAGCACAAGAGTGAGGAAAAGAATGGTGCCTTTAGTGGCTAAAACCGATCTATAGGACCCAGTGATATAGCACATCCCGAGACCAAGTAATAAAAGGAATTTGAAGAACGAAGTCGAGGGAAGCTCACCGCATAGACTATTAAACTGAGGTAGCCGGGAGGATGAGTTCGCAGTTGTCGTCACTGGAGATCCATCTCGCACAGGTCGGTAGCTCCAGGGAAGTGGGGAAGAAATTGGAGGAAGAGGAGTAGTGTGTGAGGTTTGAGGGTGCCCTACGACACCTTTTATGGGTGGGAGGAGGGTCGAGGGATCGTCCGCAACTTAGAGGTGGAGAATGGTAGTTCGTAGCTTTTGGGCGATTTGCTAACACAATGAGGGAGAGGGTGAGTAAAGGCTCATTTGAATGAGCCTTGAGAGACGAATCTAATAGAAGAAATTTCATGCGGATCGGTTGAGAGAATAGGGAGAAATCAAATGGGGTTCATTTCTGGTCAGAGGCGTTATGCGGCGGGAGGTAGGGGATGACTCCCCCATCGTCGGATCGACGACACAACTCAAATGATCAAATAGCATCCATTGAATGGAGTGCGTGAGTGGAGTAATATGTAACAGTACAAAAATGACCAATTTTAGGTGTTACCGATATTTAAATGACATAAATGAAATGCAAATTAAGGACTTCAATCACACTTTAATCCACTCTTATAAAATCCATTTGAGGGGTCAATGAAGTCCAAATGGCACCAAATTTGAACCATATGCTAATAATGATGTCTAGATTAATGTTATATAATTAGATTTTCATTTTGCAAAAGCTTTGACCCTTAATTACCATATTGGTCATTAATGTGTATATTAATGCATTTTAAAATACAAAACTATTTTCTTACCAATTCCTTTAATAAAATTTAAGGCAATTGTCATAAAGTCATTTAAGTGTCATGTCCCACCACTTTTTCTTCATTTTAATGCTTTAATAATCATTTAGAGGAGAGAGAAGATATGAGGGTGATTATTACATTAATTGAACTCAATTTCACATTTAACTCTTATTTCTTATTCCAAAAAGATATAAAAATTCCAACTTACATTATCCACTAGTTATGACTCATTAATGGAAAATTTGTATCATTAGTCCCAATTATCATATTAATTGGATTATTTATGCAAACACCCCTTCATTTATATATCATGAATGTGGGTAAACATAGATTTCATCCTCAATTATGGCTCAATTTCAACATTGAGGCCAAGAAGGCTGCAAAAGATAGGGAAATATATGAAAAAGATCCAAAAGGACATGAAAGAAAATAAAAGAGTGAAATTGGGTAAAATTCAAGGAGAACCCTGGATATCAGTCTGTTACATGGTATGCGGGTTCGAGAAAGTTATATATATTATAAGGTGACAGTCATAGTCACTTTATAGATTGCAAGAATTTAAAGTTCATCCACAACATTTAATTTCAAGCAATCAATAAAACCTCAAAAATCACTGTAAAAGTAGAGCGATTATCCATAAGCGTAACCACATACATGATTCGATAGTCTCAAAATCAACCAAGGTAGCTAATCTAATCAAGAAGTCCAATGAATCGAGTCAAGCAATAAATCAAGAAAATCTTGATCCTAAAAAGCATATATAGCACCTAATGGTTACAATTGCATCCAAACATTCTTTATTGACTTGGGATTCTATTATAGGGGTTCCAAGACCTTTTTAGGGTTTCTTGGTTTCCAAGATTTCATTTTTCCAATTTTACCCTTTTTAGGTCCACAACCCTAAAAACCCTTTTCCACTTAGAAAAACCCTAACTACTCAAATTAACCAAATTAAGGGTCTTTATATGCAAATTAGATCAAGAACATCTTTTCATGCCTTCTTGATTGTTTTCCACAGTTAAAACCATTAAACCTCACAATTATCAAAATTAGGGTTTTTAAGTCCATTAATGCACTTTTATCATCATGAAACCCTAATAGGAAAATTATGCACAATTATCATACAATTTGATCTAATCCATCTTTATAAGTCAACAGGCTAAACTTTGCTTAACAACAATCAAGGGACACCATTGGATCCTTTAATCTTCAAACTTTGGGTTTTAAATTCATTAAAACCATTAAAGGTAACACCTTTACATGCTTTTCGAGATGAAAATATATTTAGACCTTGAATTCATTTTTAATGGATTCTATGGATTTTCTAATAAAAAACCATACATTATTTGTCTCCATCCACAATCATCCTATCATTAGTTATGATTTTAACAAGAAAAATCATTTCTAAGCCAATTAGGAGTTGACACCTATTTACTTGGGTTAATATCAGTCGTGCCAATGGGGCCAGGCCTGAGCCAATAGGCTCATGCCACAGTGGCACCTGGGGTGTGTGAGGAACTTTCTTAGAAAAAAAAGAATGCAAAAGTGTAGAAATACCCTTACCTCTTCAATGTTCGCTCGAGGGCAGCAACATAAATTTCTCACCTCACTTCTTCAACCTCCCGTCTTCGAGCAAACACCAAAAAAAGTCAACTCATCAGTTGACTTTTGAGTCCAAGCCTTCTCACCAACAACCGACGGTGTCTTCACCTCCACCTCATTCCTTCGAACACAACAAGGGCCTAAATTCGCCCAGACACCAACAGGGTTGATCAGATGGCAAGGCGCTTCTTTGGCAGCCAGCGAGACAAAGCAGAGGTAAGGGAGAGATGATAGCAAGAAAATTAAGAGTAGAGGCACAAACAAGGAGTCAGGGGTGATGCTCGTGATTGTTTGGGAGGCAAGAAGAGGGGATCTCTGCCTCTATTTATACTCACTCGTATCAACAAAGTCACCTTTGTAGGTCAATTTGGGGGAAACTACTAGAAACTTCAAACCTTGGGTAGGTCGACTTGGATTGGCCTCACAAATCCATTGGAACTCTTTCTAGACTTGCTCGTTCAGAGAGTTGCGAGGAAATCAACCGAGAAACATCTATGTTCTATCATGGGTTTCCCTATTCGACTGGAGGTAAGGGATAACCCCTCCACTATTGGATCTCAGATCCAACGACCCTCATCACATGTTCCAAGGAATTATATTTCCATTATAAATCAAAATAATGTGACATCTAATACTTCATATTTACAATATCCACACTTAAGGGATTTTTCAAAAATCTATATCTCCTAAACCACACATACTTTTAATCTAAGATTTTAAGGGAAACTCTCTAATGACTTAATATACTTGTGTGCTAAATTTGGAACTCAAATTTGAAAATAAAAGAGTATTTTCTTCATATGCAAGTCATCCACTCAAAAGGCATATTTTATGTAATTAAAATTCATATTTTCTCTTTCTTTCTCTTCTATTTTCTTTACTTTGATTTCTTTCCCCGTTACAACCAAAATGAAACTAAACTTAACCAATAGTGGCCATCCATACCACTTTTAAGAGAATTCTACATAATTCTCTCATATGCACATAATTAGCCCATTATTTCTTTTTCCTTTTATTTATTATGAGATTTCTTTTATCTCTTTTCCCTTTTATCAATATTGGACTTATCCAATCAATATGAATCATGAAATCATGCATTCAAGGGAAATATTTCAAAAGAATTCAAATCCTTTTTATTTGAAAATTTGCATTTCAATTTATACAAGCATAATTGAGGTTATAACACATTTCCTACTCCATTTTTCCCATGGATCATGAAAATGAGGTGATATACAATTTTTTGTGTGGTGTAAATGTTTATTTATTTTGGATGAGGTAAATTATCATTCTTCATGTAATATTTTTCATTGCCTCTCGATTAAACCAACTCTTGGTTGAATGTCTTATTGATATTTATGTTAACAAAATAAATATAAACAAAGAAGTATCTAAGACCTCCTTCAAAACATGATAGTCCAGATTTGTGGAGGCATATATCCTACAAACCCTAAAATTGAATGGATTGATATTGCAGTGTCTTTTGAATTTCTATGCGACTAGTACAGACATATTAATATTAATACCTATGGAAGATGCATCCAAGGAGATATATATCAATCTATGTATCTATGAATTTTTGGAGTTGTTTACCCATGAATGGTTAAACACTTTAGTAATAGAAGTGTGGATGTAGTATGCATCCCTTTTAGTTAATTCATATCACAATGATCATATACAAATACCATATATTATTGATCAAAAGAGTAATTTTGTAGCTATCTGCACCACCAATTTCAATTTTTTGCATTAAATAATGTGGGTTTCTAATACCTTATATTCTCATCCTTTTGGATAAAAAAGTCTAAGGTAGGGACCAACCCAACCAAGGCAATTATGTCCTTTAAGATCCAAGAAGAAGACATCATATTTATGCCTTACAATGAAATATAAGTATACATACTCTACTATCAAACCCTAACATAGTTTCTTCATACCAATTTCACTTCTAAAACACGAACACACACATGAAGGGGTGGATACTTGTTATTGCGAGTGATTTGTCTTCAACAACTTAAGGTGGATTTTCCGAACCTAGTGGCACTATGTTAGATATTAGAGTACTCAAACTTGATTTATCTATGTAAGTTTATTAAATTCATAAATATGAATTTAAATATTTTATCTTGTTAAGAATAAATACATAAAATTTGGTATGTTGGGTTATAAAGGTATACCATCCTTCGTCAGTAGAAATAAAGAAATCCCCTTCTAAGCCTAATCAAACTTTTCAATATCAATGTTAGTATCTAAGATGTTATTGTACTATATAATTTGACTATTTTGATATTTTTACCAATTTAATCATGTGTTCCACATCTATATGTAAATGAGCTTGATTTTTATTGTTTCACTAACAACAATATGTATGGTCATACAACCACTTTATATTAAAGTAGGTGAAAGTTATTATGACCAAAAGAATGTCATGCAAATTCAAATTTAGTACAATGCTACACTAGATGATTTTTTTACTTTTCATTTACTCATACAAAATGAATATTTGTATTAAGTCTACTACAACACAATCTTAATGTAGTTTCTCAAAAATAAATCATATCCAATTAAAGAATTGAATGATCTCCCAAAAAATTGGTGTGAATTCTTTATTTCACATGTATAAATTTCTATTGAATAAAGAGAGGTACTCAATTGTACAAGTCGTCATGTTGACAAGATTAAGCCCATGTTTTTTTAGAATTCAACGTATATATGTGAACTTTATAGCATAGCCCTCCCCCTACCAAAATTGATGTTATGTGTTGCATGAGATATTTTTCTATTGTATATGTTGATATGACTTGTTGTATTCAGTTCATTATAGTGTAATTTGGGTGAAATGAGAAAAAGATTATATATGCAATGTGGTAATTAGTACAATACAATATAAGTGAGATGATAATTAGATTATTTTATGTGGGTAACATGAGAAATGGATTGTTTGTGCAGTGTAGTGATAAGTAGAATGTAGTTTGTTTTAGGTTGAGTCTTATAATGCATACATGTTGTAGCTGGTAGGGAAACTAAATTTTAGAAGTTTTGAAAGTTCTACAACTTGCAATATTAAAAAAAACCACAAATCTATCATGACAGTTATTGGTGAAAAAGTGATGGTTAACAACACTTGTAAATTATATTTACTACATATGCCCACCACGGTATATCTCAAATGCATGGAATGTATCTTCATGAAATTTGAAAGACCAACGACAAAATTGTTTATGGCACCCACTTGGACATCACAGAAAATTTGATGACAATTATTTGTTCAGCTGTCACAGGAGTCTATTGTTATGGTAGTGTTATATATATATATATATATATATATATATATATATATATATATATATATATATATATATATTAGTTGTTTATGTCATTCCACCCTTGCAAGTGATAATGTTAAACTCATTTCATTCAATTATGATATGTTATACATTTCTCTGCTATATTACATCTTGTTCTTGATATTGATGCTTTGAGAACAAGTATGCATCCTTTATGTTATATATATGCATATATGTGTGGTTGTTTGAATTTGATTTATAATTTATTTCTCATTATTAATGAGTGTATCGCCTCTATTTTCCCCCTCACTACAATAGAGAATTTAAATATATTTGGTTATTATTCTTAAAGAAGCTTATAATTAGACAATTGCTTGGAAACTTATTTGTTGATTCATACTTTCCTTAGATAGGTATTGTATGAATATTTTACATTAATACAAACCAAAATTTTAATAATACAAAAAAGTACTTAATTATCATAATTGGAATTTGGACTATCAAGAAACTTGGTGAGCAAACCTAATCATAAATAATGTGTCAAGTAGGAACTAGAAATGTTTTGGAAATGTTGTGTATTAAGACACCATATTAGCACAAAATGCATATCCAAACTCTAAATGTGTACAACTAGGGCTTATGTGCATCGTACACAAATGTTGATTCATCTCAAGATCATTGTAGATGACATTAACCATAATACATAAATTAATGTCTTAGTTCATGTATTAAATATGATTTTTATAATGAACTGTAAGAACCATGCTTAATCAAGGTTTAGGTGATTGGTTTCATTTTATAATATTATTTAAATGAATAGACCAAAATTTGGTTTATATGAAGATTGTTCTTATTTAACATCCAGTTGTAAGAGCATTATTGATCCATACTAACCAAATACTATAGCCATTAGGATCTTGTGAAAATAAAAATTTTATGCCCAATAAAACTTTTTCTACTTTTATAAAAATTAAACATAATATTCATTAATATGAGTTAGGAAAAAGTAGTGTGTATTATGTTGTAGAGCATTGAACCTTCTTCAACATTTATATGTTCCATAATGGAAAACTATGTACATCAGGCCTTCATATAAGCCCATTGTCACTGCACTAGATCACATTAAGTATCTATATTGTTATGTTTCAATTTAGGTACTAGACAAGCCTCCACTCAGGTAAGAAATGTTTATTAGTGAAATGACTTGTACCAGGTTAGATGGTCATTTTCTTTATCATGTGTGTAACAGTCTATTACTTGTTTTTTTTATTTTCAAGTACTATAGTATTACCTAAAACCTATGTTTATTTATATTACGAATTGATAGTGGGAAACCCTATTTATTGATCATATATAAAGACAAAGACAAACCTTTTCATAATTCGGAGGAAGGAAATCGATACTATAAGATGCTAACATAATATGAATTTATTCTTGATACTAAATTTTGACACACTATAATATTATCTAGTAAAGAATGCATGTGATAATAATTCTATAAAGAGTCCACATGTTCATACTCAATGTATTTTACCATTATATGCATGTCATGACTATGGTGATAGTACTCAGATCTCTCTAGGTAAAACTTTAATTACAAAAGAGATTAGGATTGGGGATTAGTAAGTGTATGATTTCCATGTGATGTGATGTGTATGTGTTTATTGGTGTGATATATATATTTACATGTTGCTTTAGGGTAATTATAAACCTTAAAGAGGTGTTAGAAAACCCTAGAAGGAAGGTAGTTTTTGAGAGGTTTTGTTTTGAGGAAGTTGACATTTTGTGGTATATTCTTGACAACAAGTTAAAAAATTGTTGTTCGACGTCAACATCGGTAGGTTATTATTGAATTTGGGTCACCTCTAAGGTTTCTCCTATACTACACAAAAGGTTTCTTTGAACTTTCTATACACACTTCCAATATTGAATTGTCAGTTCTTAACAAAGGTTGGACTAGACCAGAGGTCATATGATCTTGTAAACAATGATAATCCTTTCGGTCTATTTAGTAAAAAAGTTTAGTTCATTATTTATCCCAAGAACCTACATGATTCTTATTGACCAAAATGAATATATGGGCTCAATATTCCAATCAAAAAAATCCGATAAAAAAAAAAAAGAATATATGGGCTCAATATACTCAAACCCAACATTAGGGTAGAAGGGAATCTATAGAAAGGAAAATATATAAATTTTGTAGAACCAAGCCTTATTTAATTTAATTTTGGTTGTTTTTAGTAGATTATTGAATAAAATTGGTAATTTCTTGGTGATTTTGTGATTCTATTCATGTTTTAGTGATGTCATGGTTATTGTTGTTTTTATTGATATGGTAGAATTCCCTTAGTATGATATAAATAATCTTAATTGTATGTATTTATTCCCTTTTTCAGTTGTTTTGGCTAGTTTTCACGTATAGAAGTTGATGATGATGGAGTTCCTATTTTGTTGTTTCTTTTTTTTTGGAGAAGTCAGAGGGCCTTTTTATTCATCTCGCCCCTCTCTTGCAAGCTGAAGCAAACTATTACAATTTAAACTACTCAAAACAGAATTAAACTTGGTAGTACTGCTACCATTACAGATATCCATGTTGACTAGGTCAACAATGTGATTAGGTGGACTCCTATAGTAATAAGAGCCACGGTTGTTTTTGATATGGAATTTAGCTAGTTGGTCTGCAACCCTATTCCCCTCACGTTTAGTGTGTGTGCAGTACCAACCTGGTTTCATCCCACTTCGCACTGCAATAGTCCATCTAGATAATTTTGGGAAACTTGGGCCTTCGTCATCAATAGCCATCTTAGCATTCATGCAATTTGTTTCAATGCAAATATTATCACAGTCTAGGTCTTGTCCGATCTCGACAGCAAGCTCAATCGCTCGAGTTTCAGCTTCAAGAGCACTATCAGCTTGAATGGTCCTGCCCCAACCACCACGCCATTGGCCTCTATCATCCCGGCATACTGCAGCAATAGCAGCTCTTTGGGTTGTCGTATTGAAGGCGGCGTCAGTATTGATCTTCAACGCGCCTTGCTTCGGTCTAGTCCAGCCAATGTGATT